>JAWWEU010000017.1:17160573-17184855 GCA_035583155.1 Acropternis orthonyx
TAAGATTCCATATATTTTTAAGTAATTCTATTTATTAGTCCAGGTCTTGTTTCTTTGGGGGTTCGTTTCTTTGGGGGTTCGTTTCTTTGGGGGTTCGTTTCTTTGGGGGATTTGTTAATTTTGGGGTGTTGGCCGCTAGGATCGGGTTTGCTCCCCACTCTGTGACGGGTCTGTAGGGACACACTCGATTGGCACATGGATTATTTATCTCCAAACTAAAGAATTGCTGCTTATTGGCTAGAAGTCCCATAGCTCTGTTGCTAATTACTGTTGTGTCCTCTGCTGGTTGATGAGTCTCTCACCCCTCGTGCTAATTAGTGCCATGCTGAGCCTTTCTCGCCTCTCTTGGCTCGGTGGTCTCTGAGTTGGTGGTTGCTTTTCCCCCTGCCGAAATAGAATCACCTTTTATTTTTATTACCTTTCACCCCATCAGAGCTGATCTCAAGCACAGCTGCCGAGTTGGGCTTGTTAGTTTTTACCTTATCTTGGCCATTTTGCCACATGTTTTCTGTGCGCTCCAACAACTCTCTGTGTTTCTTTTTCTGGGTTTAAACCTTTTGGGTTTCAAACAGACGTAACTCAACCCCCTCCTGGATTTGCTGGAAGGTGGAACATCAAGTGTTTGCACTGCAAAAATCAGTGTAAAATAGATTTATCTGTGCTGGACTGTGTGGTTTGTGTGGGTTTTGTCAACCTCTCCTTCTTTTCCAGACTTTTTTTTTTTTTAAACTCAAATGGGTGATGAAAAGGATTCTTGGAAGGTGAAAACTTTAGATGAAATTCTCCAGGAGAAGAAACGAAGGAAGGAGCAAGAGGAGAAGGCAGAGATAAAACGTATGAAAAATGTAAGAACCAGTGCCTCTATTAATGGAAAACTGCATTTTAGTGGAATGCAGTGCCTGTATCCACATTTTCTGTGAGAACTTCTTGCCATGTCAGCTGAATTCCTCTGTGCCCTTATGTCTGGGGTCTCTAATCCCAAAGTTTAGCAAAAATGTTACGTTTTTTGAAGATTTCATTGGCCTTACGTTGTATACTGTGCTTTGTTCATAGTTTTTGGTCAGAAAAGGTAAATAAATTAATGAGATTAACTGGAAGTTGCAGTTCAAGAAACAAAATTTTAGAGAATTAGAAGAGTATAGAAGAATGGGTTAAAATAACTGATTTTAAATAACTTTTATGTTACCCTTTGCTTTTGTACAACTATGTACAAAATAATTATTTGGGGAAAACACCCCTCCACATAGTAGTTAATGCAATCCGCCTTAATTAGCGTTTAGTTTTGTCTAATTATGTTGAATTAAAGCAGTTCAGCTTCAATTGCAGTCAGAGTGCATTTGGCTGGTTACAGTATGAATGTGGTTCATAAATGAGTGGATTTCACTGGCGTGGCCAGCTGAGGATGGATTTGGAGCCAGCAGTGGAAGGCTTAAGTAATACTTAATCTTTTTTTCATTTTGTGACATGAAGATTAATTGCATTTTTCCCTTGCCTGTGTTCCCATCAGTCAGATGACAGGGATTCCAAGCGGGATTCTCTTGAAGAGGGGGAGCTGAGAGACCATCGCATGGAAATAACCATCAGAAACTCACCTTACAGGAGGGAAGACTCAATGGAAGACAGGTAGGAATAAGAAAATAACCTTCTTACCTGAGAAAGAGTTACTGAAATAAACTTTCAGAAGTACTGAAAAGAGGGTTTAAAATATCTGAAGGGAAAATTGTAATCTTTTAGGGTGCAGGTGTGTCACCTTTTGAAGCACTGCTTAAGGCCTAACAGCATGTTGTGTTCCAGTTTTGTTTTAGGGCTATTATGGAAATCAGCTTGAATATAAAATAATAAAATAGGGATCTTTTCCAAATGGGGAAAAGAGGAAATAACTCCCAGTCTGACAGTGCCTGTCACCTCCCTGAGTTTATTCATGTCCTGTATTTTAGGGGAGAAGAAGATGATTCCTTGGCTATAAAACCACCACAGCAAATGTCCCGGAAAGAGAAAACCCACCATAGGAAGGATGAGAAGAGGAAAGAGAAGCGCAGGCACAGAAGTCACTCTGCAGAAGGTGGTTGTTGCTGCCCTTGGAAGCTTCAGGTTTCTGGGAGCTTCCCGAGGGGAAGCCAAATAGGCTTCATGTAGAGCAACTAACAATAAGTACAGACTAAAGAAAACATGTCAGGTGGATAGGACAAAGGAATTTCAACTTTTATTATTTCTTCGCCTGTGTTTAGTGCCCTTATGGGAATGACAGGGATATGAATGTGGTTGAGAGGACAGAAATCACTTTGGGACAGGGACACTCAGTTCACTTTTACTCCTTCAGGTCTAATAAGCTTCTTCCTGGCCTCACTGAGTGAGTGGGCTGAGCTCTGGTCTTTGTACCTGCCTGCAAAGGAAAGAAATACCCTTTCTAGAAACATTCCCCTTGTCTTCCTGCTACTAACAGCCATTTTCTACTTTAATACAAGTATTTGTGCAAGATCTTATAATCTTTGGATTCTCCAGCCCCTCTCAGAACAGGATTTCCCCACTGAGAAAATGCCAGGGAACATGGAAATAGGTTCCCATAGGTTCCATCCTCTCTAGCTTTGCTTTGGAAGAACATGAGCACTGACTGCTTTGCCTAGTAACACTCGAAAATTAACTTTTGTTTGTTTAGGGAAACATGCCAGAGTGAAAGAGAAAGAACGGGAGCATGAGCGTAGGAAGAGACATAGAGAAGAGCAGGATAAAGCCCGTCGTGAATGGGAGAGACAGAAACGGAGAGAGATGGCAAGGGAGCATTCCAGGAGGGAGAGGTACAGCTATCCCTGCCTCCCCTGTGCCACCCAGCAGAGACATGAGCAGCTGCCTCCTCTAATCTATCTCTAACCATTGCTCTGAAAGGACAAAAAAAAAAAAAAAAAAAAAAAACAGAATAAGAACAATACAGAAGAAAACTTCCCATATGATTCAGTAACACTTCCAGTGTAAAGCTGGGTTAAAAACAACCTGCATAAATCAAGACCTTGCTGAAGCCTATCAGCATCCATATTTATTAAAGGCTTGGAGAATGATCCATTTTTTACCAAGGAGAGGTTTTTCTATGGATGTACTAAAAGGCATCTACTATAGTAGTGTTGTTAGATCTCTGTCAGCTCCATCAACTTCTCAACACTTTGCATGTGATCTGATACTTGGACAACACAACTAATGACAGGCTGCGAGTCAGAATTGTTGCCAAGGATGCAATCCGACAAATTATGAAACATCCAGGAGGTCAGAGCTCACAGACAGCATCAATTTATGGTACAGTATGGGAGAGAGGAGCAGAGGGTATTGCACTTGCAGGAAGGTGAGCTGTTTGCTTAAAGAAAGCAAAGGGTGTTTTCTGCTTTTGCTGTTGATCGTTCTTAAACTGTTCAAATTAATGTAATGACTAGAGGGTCTCTGACCTGGAAGAACAAGGGAAATTCTCTGTCAACATGAGCGATTACCCAAGCACACAGACAATAACAAGAGATACCCACACGCAGTTGAAACTAGAAGTCGGGTTTTATAAGCCATGTACAACTGACAGCAGCAATCAAAGGTTGCTAAACAGGTGAAACTGTACCAAGGAAGCGCAGGGCAGCTGCTATCTGCCATGGCACACTGCTCAGCAGGACACCTTGTCTGCAGGGGGGCTCAAAACACTGCTGGGAATTCTTTCTTTCTGGGCTAATAGACTTTATCAACAAGATCTGGAAGGGGCAGCTGCAGACATGGCACTGGACACATCAGCCTCAATGTTTCACATTAAGAACCAGAAATAAAACTGTGAAGTTTCAGATTTGAGACCTGCACTAACGTGGCTGGAGAAATGAGCCTTCCCTGCCTGGCCAGGCAACCCTGGCTGAGGTCACTGTGACATCAGCTCCTGCAACGAGTACCTGAGATCTTTTCCCTCGAACAAGAAGCACATTTTGGAAGGGGGAATGCTGAAATTGCTGCTATTTGGATCCAGAACACTGGTAAAAATCAAGCAGATATCCAGCAGGCTATTACACTGAGAATTTTTCTATTTCAGCTTTTGTGCTTTCTCTGCTTCAACACAGGTTTTAAGTGTTAGTGACAAAGGTACAATATCCATGGCAGGGTGCCCTTTCCTTGAAGCTGGGAAGATGAAAGTCATGCAGACCTTCACATGCCCCGAGTCTGCAGTCTCACAGCAGCCCATCTCGCTGTGGAGCCAGGCTGTGCCCTCTTAAGCAGAATGTGATAAGGAGTGCCTTGGGAAGCAAAAGTTGGAGGGAGAGACAGAATCAACCATTTGTTTCACTGTTTTTTCCCTTTTACAAGCCCAGAACTGAGGACTCTGGGTGACAGGAGGAAGTGCAGGTGCTGTCACAAAGCAGAGGCTGTCTGGGGCAGCCCTCCCAGTCAGAGGAGGCAGAGGTTTGGCCCTGGTCAGCCCTGTGGTGCTGCAGGGCCCTTTCCTCCCTGCCCTGGTGCAGCACAGAGCAGGCACAGTCCCCCCTGTCCTGGGGGAGCTCTGCCCTGTGACACAACTACACTGGAGCATGGCAAGAGTGACCCTACTGCCTTTCACAGAGTTAACAGAATCGCAGGATCGTTGGGCTGGAAAAGACCTTTAAGATCATCAAACCCAGCCATTAACCCAGCACTGCCAAGCCCACCACTAAACCATGTCCCCGGGTGTCACATCTACACAGCTTTTAAATACCTCCAGGGATGGGGACTCCACCACTTCCCTGGGCAATGACAGTGACAGCTAGACCAAAAAACCAGCACGAGGGAGCTGCTGCCCTCTGGGCCAGTGTGAACTCATCACTAGCATCAGCAGGACAGGGGACACCACATGGCGATGGACAAGCAGCAAGGGACAGAGACCCCCCCAGAGCAGAGTCCTGCTCAGTTTGTTGCTGCTCCCTTTGCTGTGGGCACGTCCAGCACAGCTGGGCTACAGCCCTTCCTCTGACAGCAGCCTTTCCTCCCCGGGCTGCCAGTGCTGGAGAGCCCGAGCACGCAGGATGCCAGCAAGCCTCACAATTATGTTCCCTCTCTGAGAGGCACCTGCTGCAATTCCTTTGTCATAGTGTGGCTGTGATGTGAAAAGGAAATTGGGTTTTATTAAAAAATTGAACTTAATGAAAACACACCCTCCCCCTGCTATCAAATGCATTTCTACAAACAGAAAATCTAACTCTGCAGTAGGGGTTTTTTTTTGCTCTTTCTGGATCTGAATAGTACAGAGGAGACTGTGATATAAATGGAAACATTACAATCATATAACAGACAAAGCAGTGCTAGGCTGTATCACTAGATCACTATGGTCTCCTTCATGAAAAGGAAACGCCTGATTGACTATAAAAGAAAATATTAAATAGCTGTAGTTTACCTAGAAAGCCTTTAAAGCACAGATGGCCATTATCTAGGGGATATTGATGTGGAGAGATAACACGGGTCGTGCACTGTTAAAAAAAGAACAAGACAAGGACCACATCTGACACTGTTGTGCAAGAAATATCTGCTCTTCAGGGGTGACCAGGCCAAGACACGGTTCTGTTCTCAGGGCTCATATCGTTTAAAAGCAGCTGCACCCTCGGCGTAATGCACCTCTGCTGCTTTATGGCTGACAAAGTAGCTGGGCATTCTTCTTTTCATCTTAAGAGCTGGTCTTTAATTTCTGTTCAGAAATTATTTTTAAGCAGTTTTAGGAGAGTGCTTGTTACGCTTCTGCAAAGGTGCCTGTGAAGACATGAAAGCGCGGGCGAGCCTGCGGTGACGCGCCCGCCTCGCTGCCACACAAAGCCCCGTGCGATTAGGCTGAGCCTACACAGCGTCCAAGAGGGCACACGCTTATTGGAACTAGACAATTTGAAATTAAAAAACTGAGCTGTAAAGCTCACAAAAGCAGATGCCTTTCATCAGTATGACATTTTTCTTTCCTCTTTTCTCTTTCCTATTTTTCCTACTCTTTCCTTCTTCCTCTCTTTTTAACAATTCTGCCACTGGTTCAGTTTTAGAAAGAGGTTCCAAGCCAGACCAGTGCCAAGGAGGAAGCAAGCCCACGGAAAAGCAGAGTATGTGGCTGACAGTACTTCTTGGTCTGAACTCAACTTTGAGAGATTTGTTAAGTCTGTTGAAACAGTCTTTAGGAATCAATTTAATTTTCATCAAAGGTATCCTCTCTCTTTGCCAGAGAAAGATGCTTTAAAGCAGGACCAGCTTCAACCGCACAGCTGTCAATTCTCACATGAATCAGAGGAAAATGCATTACTGGAATCCCTGTTTCACAGAGTTCTGCCATTTCTTGTGGAGTTGTAGGTGGTGTGAGTATTGAATATCCCCATTCATCTTGGGAAGGGAAAACACAGGGTTTCCCTTTTCCCTTCCCAGCTGTGTGTGGAAACAAGCCAGTGTCTCTTTTTCACCAATACTTTCAGAAAGTCACAAACCTGATGTGCTAATGACCTGCAGCATAACAATAATTTTTCAGTATTTTGAGAGGGTTAAATTCTGTTCCCCCGTCCCTTTTCACCAAGCTTTGTCTTAAAGGGAGTGAGGAGTTGGTAATACTTTGCCTTCCCCTTTCAGGTTAGAATCCTCATGAGTACCCTAAATGTTGCAGCATACTATTTCAATCAAAAAGAGCGTATCCAGCTCTGGTTTTATTGTAAAGCACACAATATTTGAAATCTTTGACTCACAGGAAGCTTCATTTTCTTTCCCGTGTAAATTCCAGTCATTCTGCCTGCAGATAAATGAATGGAAGTACAATCAAGTACAATCCCAGGGCACCCTACAGATAAAAATATCAGGAAGCAAATGAAAATAATCTGCAACATATAAAAATTGTGATGTTTCAAAGAATAATAACAACTTCGTTAATGCTGCTCCAGAAATAGTAGTTTTTTAATTGCATTGCCTACCCCTAGGAATGCCCAGTTAGGACTTTAACCCCCGTGTTAGTTCCAAGAAGCCTTTTAGAAAATGCCATTTCCTTCCTATGCCACATAACCAGTTCCCATCAGTATATTTGCTGCCATTAATGTCTATTAAGTGCATCCCTCGGTGGCAGAACAGTTAGGGGAGAAAATCCACAGTATCTAGTCAGCATCTGTGTATCCCTTCATCTTCTCTCTCTTCGCTGTCTGCAGCCTATCTGAGAAGGGGTTTGTGCTTGGGAGCGTGCTCCAGGGGCTCTGGGGCAGGAAAATGTCATCACACGTGGTTGGGGTGCCCTACCATTGCCAGGCCGGGGCCACTAAGGTACCCAGCTAAACAGCTGGCTTGTGCTCCTGACAAGCACCATTTGCATGGTAAAAGCCCCACATTAATCACCAGCAATAGAACTGCATAACCCAAATTAACCCTAAAAATAACCTCCACTATGGAGATGTGAAATACTCGGCTCCTGCGTGTTTCCATTTCACGAGAGCCTTGTTACACCAATTACTCTGGTTGGCTTGGCAAAAGTTAGATGTGCTGAGTGCCAAATTCTGCACACAGATGTATGTGCCTGGCTACTGCTGAAATAAAAATCAGAGGCTTTGACTTCCACTTTTCTTTCCATCCCTCTGGTCTGGAAGGCAGTGTGTCAATCACGGCAAACTGAATGTGATGCACACCCACAGGCAGCCCAAGTGGCTTCGTGCTCACAAAGGGACGCCGGGCCATTTGCATTCCCAAGTGCTTTCATGGGGTGTGCATTTAGGAGCTGTGTTTACAGCTGGGGCTGCGAGACAATGGCAGGACTGGCACCCAGAGCACTGAATGCAGCCCTGGCAGCTGAAGGAACGTTTGCAGCAGCCAGAGCCTCTCCAGAAAGTGGGTGGTATCCCTTTTCTTGGCAAGTCTGCCACACCACAGGGACTGGATGGTGCTGTTCCCCTTTCTACCCCTTCTCCGTGCTCTTTTCGCTCTCCCCATTTGGCCTCCTTTAACATGTTCAAGGCTCTGGGCAAAACGGCACAGGAAAGGAATAAGATGCAAAGAGGAACCCACTCAAGTAAGCCTTCTTTTTGCTTGGGTTTCTTTTTCCCCCACATTGGAGGTACTGGAAGAGAGAAACTCTTCAGCATTCAGCTGTGGGCTGTATCCAAACCTCCACCTTCGGGTGTGTTTTCAGCCTTGTTTTCTGCCCTGATGCCACAGTTTGGCCATTATAAAAGTGATTTACAGCACATGCAGATGCTCTTTCTTTGAGGGTCAGAGCTAAGAAGTACCAGTGCCAATTGAGGCAACTGCAGGTCCATCTTGCTGAAGAACTGCTGCCCCTGGAAGCAGTGACGGTGTGGTGGTGGTTCTGAGCTCACACCCAGACGTGGGGAGCACTCGGAGCAGGGGTGTTGCTAAAGCACAGCGACGGTTCGGATGCAAGGCCATCACACTTGAGACGGCAGCGGCAGCTGCTGCTTAATTGTTGAGCTAACTTTTAGGAATTTGCTCTGTAGCCACAAAAACACCCCACTATATTTGAATATTCCACTGTATTTCCATAGCTGAAGAGGAATATCACCTTGGAGTCTCACCCCACGTTCCACGTTTTTTATGCCACCCCTGTTGACTCGACCTGGAGTTTTGGAAAGTCAGAACATCACAAGTCTGCACAAACAATCAGGAGCTCCCACTCCAACACATGGCCCTCTCCTCAGAGAGATGTGATCCTGTCTGTGGCAGCCTGTGTGGCTCAGGGGAGCACAGGCTTTGTAGGCCAAGCTATCAGGTTAAACACAAATTTGAGAGAGTCTGAGACACGTAACGATGTAAAATTCTGCTCAAACTGTAACTGGGATGCTCCCAGTCCAGCCCTTCCCCATCATTATTAGGCAGCAAAGGGTAAGCAGGAGACACAGAAAATAGGTGTACTGCTCACCTTGCTTAATTTTACCATCTTACATGAATTAAAAAAAAAAAAAAAATGAATATTTTATAACCTTTGCTTTCATCATAAATAATTTTGTGACAGTTCAGCATTCCTGTAGATTATTTACAGCTTTTTGGTTGATGTGTGCTCCAAAAACATTTTTTAAAATGATTTTTTTTTTCCTTTGGATATTGCCACAGTAGCATGAGTACACCTTTCAGATTTCCTATATTCATTTCAAGGACACTCCAAGCTGAGGGGCCACAAAGTCTCCCTTTTGCATGGAGCTATTCTTTAACAAAGCACCAACACTCTTGCTCCAAAAATGCCAAATATAGTTGAGAGAACTTCTTGATAACATGTTTTTGCTAAAAACTATTTATATTCATAGATTCCTGACAGTTCACTTCATTTTGATACAGTTTCTGCATTTAGCCTTCCAATTTCAATTTTTTTAAACCTTGTTTTTGGTTTAAAATTCGGAAAAGAAACAAAAGCTCTAATCGGGGAAAAAGATATATAACTACGTAAATGACTTATTTTGTGTGCACAATTACATGTAAATAGCCATGAATCTTTTTTTTAAAGGAAGACAAAACATAAAATAGTCTGCTTAACTGTAAATTTAAACCTATTTCACTTTCAGGCTTCACTGCCTCCAGTGTGAATCAGCCTATTATCTTTAAGTATGAAATTAGAAAAAAAGATTTGCTGTTTGTGTACACCCAAAGATTAACATTTCCCTCAGATTAACAGTGTGTTTCTTGAAGATGGAAAGCACAGAACACCACGAAACACAGTTTAATACTGCTTCTCAGGAGCATTTTTGTTTTCACAGCAAATGCAGCTTGAGATTAAGAACATGCTTTAAAACCAACTAGTGAAAAAGTGATATAAACCAAAGCAATCAAGCTTTGTGGTGAAAGCAAAACAAATTACTACATGGCCCAAAAGTTAAAGACATAAAATTTGCAGTTTACAGTACATTTGCTTGCATCTTTTTGTGGTATGCAAAATAATGCATAAAAATTCAGGATTAAGCATATTTAAATGTCACTTGAATCAGAATTAGAATACTTGTTAGAATGTTAGAAATAAGGCATCTGTTTGGAGCAGTCTGGGCTCTGTAATTGCCTGGTCAATATTTTTAAGTGTGCTGAGGAATATGTAGCCAGAGGGAAAGCAGAATACATCATTGTTCCTCCCTTCGTGTAGCCGAGCCTTCAGTCTTCCCAGGAACACTGAAAATATGAAAATACTAACAACATGTGATTCCTCTGCTAAGTTTGCTTTGGGCTAATTCTCATCACTGGAAGACACAAGGACAGAGTAGGCTGCTGCATTTGCTTCCCAGAGATTTACATACAAGACAAAAGTAAAATACACTCTTCACTTATTTCCTCCAACCTGCCTGATTTTCCCTTCTTGTTGAGCTCCCTGCTTTGTTCCAGCCCCCAGCGGGCCCTGCAGTAACACTGACACACAAACACCAACCCAGTGCAACCCATAGACACCAACCCAACTGCATCGCTGTGGGTCACAGCTGGGGCTGCCACGAGTGCCTGATCCCACAGGGAAAGGGGCTGGAGAGCTCCTCTGCTGCTGAAGGTGCAAAGGCTTCCAGGCCAGCCCTCTGGGCAGTGCTGAGGACACGCACACTGCACAAGGCCACCACCGTTTCTCGCTCCTGCTGAGCTCCCCGTGGCTCACACGCCTCCTGGCAGTGTCAGGACCTGGCTGATGGTGCTGGCTGCAACCTGCAGTTCTGGAAGAGCTGGGACACCCTGCCCACAGGGGTTGTTTGGGCACACCAGGAGTGAGCAGAACTGGGCAGCAGGTCAGGAGAGGCAGGAAGGGCCAAGAGCCATTAGTGGTGCGTCATGCTCGTTCTGGGGGCATCTCAGGCTGGCCACATCATCATAGAGCAGTGCCAGGACAGAGACTGCGGGGAACGGAGGGTGTCCTTGGAAGGCTCGTCTGGGATGAAGTCATGTACCCCGTGCATTGCGTGCTGGATGAGAGACTGGGACACAAAGAGAGCCTGGGGGGGTGTGGGGGGTGTAAGGTTTGGAAGTCTCACAGATGCACTCCCTGAAATTTTTGTAGTCAAGTCCTTTACTTATAGTGACCTGGATCTTGATAGAGAGTTCTTCGGACTGGGAGGCAGAATTGGAAACCAGAGGAAACACAGGTTGTTTGTGGTTCTAAGTACAGTTCATAAAGCTTGTACAGTTTGATCAGCATCTGCAATGCTGGATAAAACCCTAGTTCCTACTTAACATGTAGAATTCAAGGTCTATGCATAATTTTTGCATATCAAGCATCCCATGGTGCTTGAAGTTGCATATATGTGCAGCAAAAATAGTGGCCATCTGCCAAAGACTTTCTAAACTGCATGGACAGGTTCACACAGAGAACATCAGCCTTCCCGACACCATCCAGAAACCCCAGGAGGGGGGGTTTAGCTCCAGAGGCTGGCTGTGTTGCCACAAACATTCATCTGTTGTTTCTATGTTCTTTCTCTCTTCCTCTTTGTTATTGAAATTGCAAAACAAACTTCCACCCACTTCAGACAGTGGAACTCTGTCTGGAGATTCTTAGCAAGGTGTCTGGAAAAGGTGTACGAGTGAAACAGGGTATGTTATGCTCAGATGGAAAATCTAAGGATGTTGTTCTTTAAAGGATACAACTTTGTAATTCTTCGGAGCCATTCTCAGATACCACAGCCACAGCCACCTATAGGTACCTCAACGGAGAACACATCCTAAGCCTGCAGCCACAACAACTCCACTTTCCCTGAGGAATTAACTCATTTAATTGTGTTATTTAGGGGCAAAAAAAATAGAAAGCAAACACAACAAATAACTAGAGAAAGGCTACTTGGCCTTTAACATCAATAAACTCGAAAGTCATGAGATGGAATAAACAAGGAGCTCTGTGAGGGTTTGTTTATTTGTTGTTGTTTTTCAGAAGATAACTCTATTTTGACTCATTTTCCAGGTTTTACAGTATCCTTTTTCTGCTATACCATTCTTGGCAGATTAATTAGCTTAAGTATTTAGAGAATTAGTTGGCACCAAAATAGGATTGATGGTGTAGTTAAACAAGATGAAAGATGAGCAATAGGTGATGCAGGAGTTCACTGGGAGACATTCCCCAGACCGCCCCAAGGACCAAATGTCTGTGAGCAGGGGTGGGAACAACAGTCTGTCGGAAAGCAGAGTCAGCGTGGAAAGGAGAAGACATGAAAGCAAGAGAGTTATCTGCTTAAGAATATTGAATCAGTGGAAGGAATGACTGGGAAATGAGAAAACGAGGCAGGTAAGAGGAGATTACAGACAGATGCATCACATATGGGTTTAAACTCTGCTGGAGAAGACAACCTGCACCCTGGATTTCCAGGCAAGTGACCAGTTCCTTCTTTCATTGCCTACCAGCCAGCCAGAGCAGCTGGAGAACATGTGCCTGAGCAGCACTTGTGGGCACCCACTGCAAAGCAAGGCAGTTTACACATGCACACTCCTCCAGATAGGGAAAACAGAGCCAGGAAACACACACTGCTCCAGAAAGAGAAAGAAAACAAACACACGTGCCACAGTCTCAGGGATGGATGGAGCACCTCACAGCAGCACCAACTGAGTGCCCTGGAAGGTGGATGTTAGGCTTCCAGAACACATTATGGTAAGTAGGAAATAGGCAGAGAATAGGAAAGGGAATCACTAGTAAAGATCTGCTTTGTGCACCTTCTCAACGTTGAGTAAAGTTCTAAAAAAAAGGCATTAAAGCTCAGTTATGACCCAATATGCTGGCATGTTCCATCAGCCTCAGCCTCCTCACCAGGCAGACAGCTTCAGAGGGCAAAGTGAACCTTTCTGCACCACAGCAAAGACAGTACTACATCTGTCCTAAAGACTGTGCAATTAAATAAGAATGTTGCAGATTGGCACAACAGACAGAAACATGTCCAAAACTGAGGAAGACTCTGCTTATTTCTGGATAGGGCAGTATTGCTGAATCCTGTAAAGATTAAAACCCAAGGAGAACCCAGAAACATGAAATTTGTGCCAATACTTCTCCAGATGCCAACTTCCTTTTAGTAACACTGAACTATTCCTGGAAAGATGACTTTCCACTTCCTAGAAAAAGCAGGATTTGGGAATCTTACAACTCAGAAGTTAGTTAAGATTTTTATTTGGAATCGAATGCTGGACCTGTTTCATGCCTGGGGTGCAGAGAGCAGGCCCCAGGAGCAGGAGGGATAAGGCTCCTGTTCCTGGTGTGTAGGTAACACAGGTAAAGCACTTTACTGTGAGACTATCCCACTGCTTATATAATGCTCCAGTGGGGAAAAGGGCCAAAGGTGTAGAGAATATAATCCTCCCAGGGAAGAGAACTGATTAATCCCTAAATGAGAAGCATATTACAAATAGACTGAGAAATCTTCCTTATGGAACTGGAGGTTGGAAATAATTCTTTGGAAACACTGCAGTCCTCACCAACAGCACTTCTTTTTGACATTTCTGGAATTTATTTGGAAGTGCAATTTCAAGCAGAACCACAGGTGGACTTGGCAAGCCACTGTGAGACTCACTGATACTGTCACACACTGTCTTTACAGGGTTAGTGCTAAGCAGAGCTGAAACCTTGATAACTGTTGATATCTCTTGTGTCTTTTCAGACGAGTCCTTTGTGAACTGAAATTTATATTACCCTTTGCTTCCTTTATTCATGGCTGCAGTGGATTCATTGCAGCAATATCCACGTTCCCAGGGAGAGAGACACTTCCTAATGCAGAGCAGTCAGCACAAGGTCTTATTTGGAGCTGCAACCCCTGTGTGTGAGATGGATGGGACCTCTCTGCAGTAAGCAAATGAGTGTCAAAAGCAGACATGTCACTAACCAGTTACTATGACTTACAAGATGAAAATAAATGTTTAAATGCTGTGAAGTGACAAAATGTCAAAAAGGGAGGCAGAATGAATGGCCTAAAATGGAGGGTCGTGTGAATGCTCCAGCCCCAGAAAGTTCAGTCATGCTGTCCTGACAACACAAAATCCCTGCTAGTTTCTCCCATTGATCATCTGCTTTTTGTACTTGCCAACAGAAATGTATATTTAGTAACTCTCTGAAAGATTTACATCTATTACATTGACACAGAATACAAATGAGGCATTTTAAGCGACATTTTATGGTTATGTTGTAAAACAAATTGCCACATCTGTTTGAATTCCTGTTTTACCATACCCATCCTTCAATCTTCTTCAACCTGTCTTAACTCCGAGGCCCTTCTCTTCCACGAGCCTCTTTCACACCATCCAGAAGCTCATGCCTAGTTTTCAGCTTTCCTCAGTGCAATGGCCACAGCAGCTTTGCCACTTGCCACACATTCCATTAGGTTGAGATATTGTTCCTGCAGCTTAACAGAGGAACAGTGCAGACACAGTTTTCTCAGATAATGCCACATTAATCAATCATTTTTAAATACCAACAGGCATAAAGTACTCAAAAGCCAGTGTATGTGAAGTGCTTTCTCAGAAGGTATAATTCATCACACACCTTTGCCATGGTATCAGTAATACTAATTTCGCCCTTGCACTTCAGTAGTGGATCACTTCACGTGCCTTGCTCTGTGCACATTGTTCAGGTGTGCAGGCTGCTAAAATTCTGCATCCTTCCCCATTCAAAATAGAGAAAAAGTAGCCAAGTGAGAACCTGTAAAAGCACCTGCCCATATTTCTTCTGCATTAAGCACCAGGAATCATCAAACTTTGCATTGTTCGTTTAATACCTTCCATACGAATATAATGGAAGACAATTAAACTGAGCAGGACACAGCAGGCAATTATTCCAGTGCATGATAGTGGCACCCTCAGTCCTGTTCCCTGAGTGCTGAAAGCAGATTTTCTCCAGGCAGTTGATGATCTCCCTGCTTGCTGCAGGACATGGATGTGCTATGTGCAAATTGACATTTATTTTGCCAATACTGATCATAAAAGAAGCTTCATCTTTTGAAAGTTGGGCCTACCGATACCTTCTTGTAACGTAACCCTCTGTGCGGGCACATGTAAGTTGAACAGAAACCCAATAATGCTGCTGAGATCACACACTGCTTAGAAATGGCACTAAAAGACCTGGCAAAAGCTTCTGAAACAAAACATCTGACAGAAATAACAGTACACTGAGCAGGCACTGCCCAACAAATTCCTCAGCAATTTCCACTTTCTCTCTTCTACCTTCTCCTTCCTTCCCATCCCTGCCCTTCTCCCGTCTTTCCAAGCTCAGTTCGCCTGTTGGACCTGCAGTGCAGCTGGGTGGAAAGCAGACAGCGTGAGCACCAGGAGAGCACGGAACAGCAGCTCAGGAGCAGTGTTTTCTGCCTTCCTGGGGATTTCTGCTCCCCTCTGTGCGCTGCTGCTGCCAGCTGCCCCCTCCTGTGACTAATGCTCCGAGCCTTAATGCGTCGGCACAACATCCACCAACGAAGCGCCACAAAAGATGCCCTCACGGGCTCTATGCAGGGCATCAGTGGATGCCACCAGCACACTCAGCACCAACTGCTCCATAACCTGGCCAGAGAACCAATAAGAAAGGCATCACATTTTGATTTTCAGTGCATATATGCCACCAATTCAATCGGACTCCTCTTCGCCTACAACTTTGCAGTCAGCAACAAACCCTTTCCCCAGTCTGTGAACACAGTAGAGACCTCAAGCTGTCTGAACAATACGCCCACCTCATTATGTCCCAAAGAAGAGATTATTAATAACTACTAATGAGTATTAATAATTGTAAAGATCATCTACTTCAGTGACAGAGATGCCATTTTCCTCATCCAAACTGCGGGCTTGAACTCCTTCCTTCTTTCCCTGCAGCCTCAGTGAACATGAGCTTTCCATCAGATTGTGTCAGGGCACCTCCCTGCCCCCACAGCGACTTCCCAGTGGCCATGGCCAACAGCAGCAGTCATGTATTATAAACTAAAGTACATTAAAATCACCCATCAGCCATTTAAAACACACAAACACGACTGTAATACATATCCAGCCTCTCAAAAGTGTTAGTTTTTGATTTCAGCAAGCTAAAGAGTAGTTTTAACCGAGAAAAACCATTCTCCAGGGCCACAGGTCCCAGTTTTGAGCAAGCCACTGGCCACCACAGCTGAAGTCATGTCATGCAGAAGGGAACCCCGAGGTGCTCACAGATCCACGCACTCAGGTGCCTTCCCTCACCTCCTGCAAGCACCTTTCAGCCCTTTCAATGGAATCGCTGGTGTCATTTATGTGAACATGAAGGACATCTAGTGGAGTCTTGTTTGCTCCCAGCAGAATGCACGGTTTTAGCCTCTGATCCCCCATTTCTTCTGCTAAATCCTGGAGGTGCCTGTGCTCTCTGCAGCCAGGGAGGTGCCGCTGTGAGCAGGGCTGTGCTGCTCTCCCTCTGCAGAGCACGCCGTGTCCTGCAGCACTGTCACCCTCCTCTCCGCTCAGTGTCCCAGCACCAAGAAGGCTGGGATAGTCAATACCGCAACCTGCTGGCTTGCCAAGCTGCACTGGGTCACTGGTGAGGATGCTGTGCATTTAACCTGCTCTGAACCACCGGGGGTTACAGCCATGTGGACTCGTCTGCACTGGAACACTGGGCAAAACCCTTTTAGTTTTATCCCTTAGCACCGAGTTTATGGAGCGCCTGAACTTGCCACAAAAAAACAACATGGCTCTTGTAGCTAGAGAATCTAACTCTCATCTATGGCTAAGCACAATTAAGTCTGCTGTGGAAAAAAACCCAAAGGCTTATTCAGATTGCCTTGTAAAAGCTTAAACATAAATATTTAATTCAGAATATTTTCTAAATTCACTTTCAAAAACCATCACTCACAGTATTTCAAAGGCTGAGGCACAGAGGTGTTTTATCTCTAAAAGAACAAGTAAACAAATGCAAGTTACCCCCATGTTCATTTAGCTGAATATGTCAAAGCAAGAAGTTGCTAAAAAATTAGGAAAGATGTAAATAACAACCATTCCAATAGGTGGGTATTTCTCACGGTAAAGATATAAACTGAAAGGGAGGAAGGGAATTCTTCGGTGTTGTTTCTATTGGAGTAAAAGCGAATTGGTGTGTTTTGTGCTGGAGTTGATGTCCCCTGCCCACAGGGCATCTCTCCGGCTGGCTGGCTCTTACAGCAGGTGCCCTTCAGGGCTTGCTGGGACACACTTGCCCCGCAGGAATGGTGTTTTCCAAGGGCTGCCTCGTCCAGCCCCATCTTTCCTAGCCCTAAACAGCAGCCAGGTCCAGACAAGGGAAGCATGAGCAAATTGTGAGCACTTTGTTCTCTTAATTGAGGCCAACCCTATAGCCAAGACAGCTGAGCCCAGTAAAGCCAGTCACAAAAGCATAAAGGAATTCCTTGTCAAAGGACCCGGGGATGGGGTTGAGTGCAGTGGGTATTATGGTCCATTTTCCTCAGCCTGACCCTAATCCCTCTGTACATCCACAGAACAGCCTCGGTGGCCAAACTGTGCTGGTCCTCGCCCTGCTGCAGTGCCAAGCCTGGCACCCAAGTGCCCTACAGGAGGGACTCACACCAGGCTGGGAACAGGCACAGTCTCCATCCCCAGCTACAAATATTTTCAGCTGCTCTAACAAACTGAACAACTTGTCAAGATGACCCAGGGTGTGTTTGTAGAAGAAAACAAAATAGAACTTATGGACAGAGCCACACAATGAGGATCCCAAGACTCCCATGCAAGAAGCATCTTGTTTTGAGGCTGGGATGCATGTCTGTCTGTCTGTCTGTCTCCTGGCCCAGGCAGCCTGTAACTTTGAGTCCAATATTCCATGTACTCCACTTACCCTCTCTAGAGGATATTTCATTCACTGTGTGCATGAAAGAAGCATATTCGTGATGACTAAGAAAGACAGAAAGGGCATATCCAGAATTCACTAAGTCAGTGATTGAAATGCTACCAGCAATGTAGTAAATTTTTAACAGTTTTTAAAACAGACTTGCTATTTTTTTTATATGATAATTCTTTTTTTTTTCTTTTTTTTACAGAGACTAAATTCAAGATTTTCTATGTTCAGATTTTCTCTCTGCCTCACATGGGAGCAGGATCCAGTCCAAACAATTCCTCAGCAGAGTTGACCAATACAATTTTGGCTGTCCATCAGCTGCTAGTGCTGTCCTACTTTCCTCTCAATTTTGAGGGAAACCCACTTTTGATTTTCTTAGTAAATGAAAAGCTCATCTATCTCCCCTGAGTGCCAATACAAGTCTTGCAGATTATTCTAAAGTGGGATTACAAACCTTTTGTGAGTTAATCATTGTCCACTGCATTGGTAGAAACCTTAAAATCAGGCTCTCTAACACACTGAATAATGGCTCCAGGAGTTGCCAAACACCTCACAGAACTCTCCCAGACTGAACTTTTTCATCAGCCTCCACAGCATCCTGAGTAGGTCTGGGGCCTTTTCCATCATCAGTCTGGAACAAGTCCTGCTGCTCAGAGGAAGTGTCCCCAAGCAGCACGTGCAGGATGTCCCTGTGAGTTTGTGACTTTGCCATTCTGCTCCTTGCAGCACGTGGAGAGCAGGCCCACAGGGTTTATGGGTATTGTGCAAATAATAGTCAAGTAGCTTCCCAGAAACACCAGAGGTGCAATGACTGCAGTCTGAGGAACGCTGCAGCACAGCCTGTAAATTGTCAGAGCAAGCAGCAAAGTCTGAGTTCCTTCAATTCTTGTTCAGGTGGAGACAAACAGAGGAGCTGGATGAGAGGTTAAGGTGGGGGCTCGCACTGCTGCAAGCTGAACAGATTCTGTGTGTCAGCCTCAGAACTGAGAGCTCCAGAGTGGCAGGTTCACTGGTGATGCTGGGAATGCACACCAGGAGGCTGAGTGTGGGAACACAGATGTGCTGAATTGTGCTCCAGTGAGCAAACACTCTCCAATATAAGGACTCTGATCCATCAAATCCTAAATGAGTAGAGGAAGCAAAGTACAGAAACACCTTAAGCACTCCTGTTCCCAGGAACTCCTTTTTCTTGCTGAAGGTGCCCATTTCTTGGTGCTGTGACTCCTCTCCACTGTACAGTATTGCCACTTCTCCGCTAGAGAAGTCACTAATAGCAATAACAAAAGTCATGAAGAATACATTTAACAGCAAGGTACCATATCTTGTGGAAATTATTGCTTTGTATTAATATTTATTGTTTACCAACTGTATAATAGGAAGGCTAAACGGTGTACTTGAGTCGTTTTGTGAGGATGCATTCACACTTAGAATGTTTAATAAAACATTTGCCAATAGCTGTCTGAATAATATATACATATTTTTAAATTAGCCCATGAGTTAGCCTATAGAGGAAAGTATCCTGTGCTTAAGCCTCTGCTGTCATGCCAATATCTCTCACACAGACACACTCACTTCAGCTTAGCTATTGCAGGGCTCAGTGCTTTGGATGCTCCACAGGAGGAGTTCCATTACAAAAGTGAGTGGTTTAAAATTCTCACCTTGTCTTATGTTAGTTCAGCTTTCCCAAGGCCCAGGCCTGTAATTGTGCATCACAGCAATTTTACAGACATGCCTGTACACACACACTGCTCCTAATCTAGACAGAACAACCTGCACTATTGTCACAGGGCAGCCACGCTCTGGCCAGGAAAATTTAGGTTACTACAAGCAAAAAAAAGAGTCCTATTGTTTCTCCAAACCCAAGGCTCACATCTGTGCCGACTGGCAGTTAGGCAGAGCCATCTGTCATTTGGGGGTATCCTAATGGGATTTGGCATCAGAAGATGAGGTTCTGTAACCAGGTAAAGATCAAGGGACAAGAATGCCTCGAGGCTTCAATTACCCACAACTTCACATTGTGGTGCCTTCAGAATTCTGTTCTGAAAACCATGTTAAGTGCAACTCATTGATGTTTATGGTTTGCATTTGCTGTTCCTGGGAGCAGAATGGCTTGTAAGATTAGCAGCTCTAGAAAAGGGGGAAAGCCCCCACCCTGAAATAGTGGAATTTTTATTTTATTTCTTGATAGTTCTGAGTTTGGCACAAGTCCAGTTTAACAATGCTACCTTCAAAATGCCCTTTATTTCCAGCCGGCTATTCTGTATTTACAGCCTCTATAGGGTTTATTTATGCCCTGTGTACAGTCTGTAGCCAGACCTCTAGAGCCCCCTCTTTCTGAAACTTTTCCAATCTTTTCAAATTCTGAGTGCCCTCTATTTTGGTAGACATTTGAGCTCAGAATTAGATGTTTTGTGAAATCAAACAAACAAACCAAAAAATCACCACTGAGAATGTACAGTTCTGCTGAAAAAAAAGGTGCCTAATTTCCCACCCATTATTCACCAATAATCCAAAATGGATTATTCCAATTAGAGATGTGAGTCTGTGGCCAAAGCACTGCTCTGACGCAGAGAGCTGTTTGTACAAATTGGAGCTACAAAATATTTTCCCTGCCCAGAGAAAAGCAGAAAAGTTCCCAGTAATATTAGCAATGTCTAATACGATTTGGAGACAGGACAACTTGTATAAACTTGTGTAGGTGTTATGAAAAAAGCTCTTTTATGAAAGAATCCACATTTTTGAGTCTACAGAAATAGAGATGCTATTAAAGCCAAGGGAGTTTTAAAGAAAACACAATCCCCAACCCCCTGCAATGAGATGCCAAACCACATATTGTTACGGACAGGAGATATCAAGTCTTCAGGCCTGAAATATCTCTAATATCTTCTATTTTAGAATAATCTGTGGATCTGTTTCCATATAGCTTTGCAACTGCCAGTACAATGAAGACAACACTTGTAATGATGCCTCAAATGTTTTATTTGAGAACTGCTGAAGTTCCCAGCAGATGTAAACCCTCTGCTCCACGTGATTGCCACGTGCTGTGAGGGCACAGCACTTGGGTGTAATTCACAGCTGAGAAAAAAGGCCAAGGCACTTGGTTAGGTCCCTAATTTCTTCTGAAAGGCTTCTGTAACAATTGCAGTGTGGATAAATGGGGATTTACCCACTGTTCCGCTCCGAGCTTTGGTGAAATGCAGCTTTATGAGGACAATGGTTAACAAGCTCTCAGCATAACCTTTCTACACATGGTTTTTCTCCTGGCCACATACTTTGTTCCCCGTTCAAACAGCTCTGCTGGGGCTCCCTGCCCTCTCCCTGGGTGCCAGGCTGGCTCTGCCCTTCAGCCAGCTAGGTCTGCTGCTGTCTGACCTTCCCCTCTGCACAGCTGTCAGCGATTGCTTTCAACTCCTGCTCACAGCTCCAGCTCCCAGATCCCTTCTGACCTTGGGGAACTCAACTGGTTCCTGAACAGCTGGTCCAGCATTCCCTCTGCAGAATGGTATCCCCTGATAAAATAGCTGGCAGGCCGCTGTGCCTGTGAAAGGAGCTGGATTGGGATGTTCTGAGGAACCCAAGTCAGAAGCCTAACGCCAACAGACTGGAGCTCTGGGGCTTGGGAGGGCTTTTCTCTCCAGCTAAGCATCACAGGACATAAGGGCTCCCTGGAAACTGGACCAGACAGCAGGATGCTCAAGAGTATTGTTACGTGGTGGCACTATCACAAGAAGTAGGATGCAATTTCCATGTGATGGTAAAATAGCTCTTTGGGTGTGCAACTGGAATTTCCTGTGCATTTTTCACTAATAAATAATTTTTAGAAGGTGTTTTCTTACCAAATTTTCAAGCAGCCAATGGTCATGAGTAGGACAAAAAAGGTAATAAATTGGAAGAAGTCCAGGGAGTCAGGACTTTGGGTTTTAACTCCTCCTGCCAATTCCATACAGCTATGCTCAAAAAGAAAGAAAACCAACTATAATTGTGAGAGGAGCTTCTCTCTTTCACAGAGAGCTGCAGCAAATGCACCTCACCAGATGCAAGGTGAATGTTCATACACAGAAACAATGGCCCTGCCTCAGCTTAGCTCTGCCAAAGAGGGGTGTGTGGGGCAGCCTGGGCTGGTTTGTGCCTCCCCCTGCCCTCCAGAGCAGGGCAGCAGCCGGGCCAGCCCCCACTGCAGAGCACAAAGGGACACTGTGCTCAGGAGGGGATGCTGTGAGTGCCTCCAGCTTATCTGCAGCACCCAAAGCCTGCAGCCACCACCAAAGAGAAAAGCAGGTTGTCAGCAAATACTATTTTCTGCCTTTGAACCTGGAAGAGAATGCGATGGACTTGTGAATGTTGCAAAGAAAGAGGAGCATACATGTCCAGTGAAGCTTTCCTTCAGGATTTAAATATTCCTTTTTCCAAACTTAAGAAAGCTGCATTGTTCGTGAAATTTAATGCTCTCACTTGGTTCATTTTCAGAAGGTAAATCCTAAAAAGCTCAGTGTGGCATTTTTAAACAACTGCCACCACAAATCTCCAGAATTTTGTGTTTCTAAC
The DNA here is from genome assembly GCA_035583155.1 of Acropternis orthonyx. Taxonomy (NCBI): domain Eukaryota; kingdom Metazoa; phylum Chordata; class Aves; order Passeriformes; family Rhinocryptidae; genus Acropternis; species Acropternis orthonyx. Next base: position 17,182,817 of record JAWWEU010000017.1, read on the forward strand.
CTTGCTTTTAAGTGCTTGCATGACTAATGAAGTGTGACATTGCTGAGATTTGCTAGCATTCTTTTCTGTAACAGAAGTTCTAGCTGACAAAAATATGGCTAAATTTAGATACCTGCAGCAAACAAGAACCTTCAAAACAAAAGCAGGCTTAAGGATTAAAATTGGCTCTGACATGTTTGTGCTCCAACAAGGCAAGTTCACATCACCCCTTGTCTGCTGCCCCATGCACAGTCGCAGGCTGGCTCCGAGGAGCGCTTTGCTCAACACTGGCTGCAAAAGCATGGCTTGGTTTGAAATGCTGCTGTTCCAGCAGGTTGTGCCAGTATGGCAGGTGGAGCCTGCTGGGTCTTTCAACTACAGAGCTTTATTTATTTTATTATTTTTTTTTTCAAATAAGTCATTAAGTAGGGAAAAAACAGACAGGAAAAGGCCTCCTCTGTAGATAACAAACTGGTGTTAAGAAACATTGCTTGAGCGGCAGAGGAGTCTCCTACGAGGATCTCAACACTGTAAATGCATTCAGATACTACATTGCACTTCCCCGGTTTTCTGTTGTCTGTGTGTTCCTTAAACGGGGCAAATCCAGCCAAATCCTTGCTTGTTTATGCTTATATATTGCCTCACATACCCCTGAAAAGTCACAGTTCAGTTTTGCTCAGTAATAGTCAAACTGAGGTCAGTTGATGGCTTATCAGACGTAGAAGATCTGCAGTGGGAGGTACACTTAGAAAAGAGAAATAAGAAATCCTGTAGCTGAATTTCAAATGTCCAACTGCCCCCTTTTATCTTCTGTTTTCTTTTTTTTGTATTGTGCCAGACAGCTACCCTAGAAGCCAAACTAGAACAATATATAAACACCACTGCTTTCTAATACTTCTGCTGGTAGAATTAACCACGTTATTCAAATGTCAATTTACTGCAAAGATAAATTCTTTTAAATCAAAGTACCATTTCAAATTGAATTTTCAAGCCATTAACTTTACTAGGCTAGTCCTGCTGGCATGTTGAACGTCTGCTAGGTATTCTCATAACAAGGTCACTTTTTCTAGTTCAAACTTTGCATTAAAGCACCCTGAGAAAAACAGTCAGCTCATGCAACAGCAGAAACTAAAAGAAGCCTAAATAATACAGCTGCTGTGGAAGAGCTGCCTTCTTTTTCCCCACAGTAAAATCCAACCTTTCTTTTCTGAAAAACAAAAAAGCCACCCAGAAGATGGTAGGACCTCTCTGTAGGAACAGTGAATGAAAACTTACATATTACGTTTCCTATTTATTTTCTTTGCAACTGTGTTCTTAGTCCTGGAGAGAACACTTCCCGCTCTAAGTACATATTTTGAATTCACTGTCAAATTTAAAAACAAACAAATGAAATACCCAAACAGAACAGTGCATCCCAGAAGCATTTGTAGCCTCTTGTCCTGGAAAAAGGCAGAGCTGCAGCTCTGTGGGAAATTCCTGGCAGGTCTGACGGCTTTGTGTTCCCTGTGCTCCAAATCCATGCACAGTCCAGCACCTAAACAACTACCCAGAACTCATGATTTTGGGGGAGTATTGCCCTGGTGGAACCCACAGCTTTCCTCACCATCGACCCCCTGCTCTCACTGTCCTGCTGGCAGCTGTAGGACCTGGGACACTACTTCTACATTTAATCACGACACCTCTGGAGGTTTTAGAAATCAGCAATACTTGAAGAGTTAAATAAAATAAATAAAAAGCAGTGATGTTTGGTTGCCCACCCCTTGTTCTTCCTCCTCCAGGGAATGAAAATGAGGAGCCAGGTGGGCTCTGCCAGTGCTGGTCCCCATGGATGAGGACAGGACACAACCGCCCGTGCAGGCTGTGTGTCACCCACCCCTGAGCTCCCAGGGTTGCTGTCCCAGGGTTCCTGTCCCAGGGTAAGTGCCACACCAGCGCTGCCATTAGCAAAAAAGCTTCTGAGAGCAGCAGCACACAAAGGCAGGCGAGCTTCCCTTCCCTTCCCTTCCCTTCCCTTCCCTTCCCTTCCCTTCCCTTCCCTTCCCTTCCCTTCCCTTCCCTTC
>JAWWEU010000017.1:17185402-17209850 GCA_035583155.1 Acropternis orthonyx
TCCCTTCCCTTCCCTTCCCTTCCCTTCCCTTCCCTTCCCTTCCCTTCCCTTCCCTTCCCTTCCCTTCCCTTCCCGCTCTCTTGGGGGAACGTGCAGCCAACCCGAAGGGGATTAGCGAGGCTGGAGATGCCGAGTGGGAGGATGGCCCCAGGCAGTACACGCTGCCATCCTGGCTCTGGCTGTTCTAATGGCCCAAGAGCTGAGATTAACTCGTCTCCAGCTCAGCTCCCCCCTAGAACAGAGCGCAGGGACACAAAGCAAGACACCTACTGCATAATCAGGCCTCTCAAAAGCGCCGGCAGAGTCCTCGGCAGCTCCTGTGATACCCGGTGTCATCAGAGACTTAGGGCAGTGTCGTGCCTGGAGCTTGAATACCAGTCAAATCCATCCTACTGCCTCTAGGAAAAAATGCCAGGGGTCAGGAAAGGGCAGTGAGAACGGGCGAACCACAGAGGAAGGTACGACGTCCTCTAATGCAGAGGAAGAGCAGAGACACACCAAAGAAAAGCAGGGCTAAAAATATCAAGAAGAGGGCAGAGGTGCTCACACAGTGCAGGCATACTGGGGCCACAGAAATGCATTTGCAGCGAGTTCTGACCTGCACTGATTGAAAGACAGGTGCTTGTGTGGGGAGAGTTGAAAAAGATGTTTTATTTCCAAACTCTCTGCATTTTTTTTCCCCCCCGGTTTTGTCCCTGGGGAAAAAAAAAAAAAAATCTTGAAAGAAGGGACAGAGAACAGGGAAAGAGAACAAAAATGGGAGAGGGGGGATGGTCTTAGAACACCCAGAGTTTTTCACGGGAGGTTTTTAAAGGGACATAATTTTGAAAACAGAATAGTATGTTTGCTTTGCTTTTAAATGAAAAAAGCTCATCCAGCCCAACTCCTAACTAGCTTGCAGGGAAAGAAGTTGTTAAATAACTGACATGCAGAAGGCAGAATAACCTGCTGTCATCCAAAAGAACTAACCCATGACTGGAGAGCATTAACTGCACAGCTCCATCCTCCGTGGCCACAGCAGAGCTGCAACACCTAAACCATCCCCTTAAGAGCCGAGAACTGCAAAGCTGCAACCTCCTTGTGTAGGGACTGCGAGCAAAATGCAAAGCTGTGCCCTCACAGTCAGGGTTTCAAACTACAACACTAAAATTAGTTTTGGAGCAACTGGGAGCACAACACAGGCATGTCAATTCACAAACTAACAAAATATGTATATACATATTCATTTTTAAAAACCCAAAGAAACAGCCCAACCCTTCCAAGGACCATTAAACTCCATCAGTTTAGAGTTTGCACCTTGATAACATGGAAAGTAGTTAACTGAATCCAACTCTCAGACAGTGGGCTCTGTTTAAGAATGGATTAATTCATGATTTATTTAAATTGATCTAAGTTCAGATTACCTCTGAAAGAGGTGGATCTGCTCTCCTCCTGCTCACCTGTGTTTTCTTGGTTGCTCCCTTGAAAAGGCTGTTCAGTGGGACCTGAATTGGTTGAAATTTTTTCTCTTTACGGTTTAAATTTCACTCGGATCAGCCAATATTAGGGTAAGGAAAGGAGGTGAAAGGGGAAGACAGGAGGGCTGAACTCTTCCTTTTTGGTGGCAAAAGAGATGTAGAGATCCTTAAATCAATGCACATGTCAGCCATGTCCACAGCCAAGGTGGAAAGCACCCCTCAGGTGTTCTTTGGGATGGTTACTAATTTAGAAAGTAAAAGTGTATTTCTACGAACTAATTTACTTATTACCAGGTCCTTCACAGCCCTCCTTTTTGTTTGATTGTGTTCCTAACAGGGGCAAAGCCTGCCCAGGTGAACGCAGGCACTGCTGGCACTCCTGGCATGGGGTGTTCCCCCTGGTCCTCTTTGGAGGTGGTGCCCTGGGGACATTCCTGGGAAGGCTGCTCTCAGGGAGGCTGTGTGTTCCTGACCAGCTGGCCCTGGGAGCAAGGACAGGTTATGAACCTGTCTCTGAGCAGTTTGAATATAGCAGCAAAATGCTCATTCTGACTGCAAAAGAAGATGCTTTTCATCTTTTATCTTTCGTTTTCATTGATGACATTCATGCCATAGTTCAGAAGACCACCCTTCAGCTTGTTCTTGGCTGAGACACAGTGCTTTTAATTTATAAATTATGTCTTCTTAGCGAAAGAAAAAAACACTGCGTTCTGCCAGTCATATTGTCCTTGTTTTTTAATTACCACCACCAAAGAGAAAAGGCTTTAATGCCTAGAAGAAATGTGCACATGCTTTCTACCACAAAGAGATTCACCAATGTTTAGCACAACGGCCCGTAATTAATCGCTGTACTTTAAAATTCCAGCAAGGCTCGCTGTAGTTTTCTGCCAAGAGATATAAACACTAGCACTGCCACATGGAATTTTTCCTATTGTTTTCTTTTTCTGTAGGTAGCAAGACTGTGAACACAAACCAAGGTGGCAACAGCACAGCATCACCAGAACAACCAGCTGTGGCAGACCCTTCCATTGAGAAGGTTCACCGAGACAGGTGAGACAATGGAAGAAACAATAGTCTCAAGGCTCCCTGCACAACTCCCAGCTGCTCTCTGCTTTTTGCTTGTCACTCCCACCCTCCCTTTTTTTCCCCACCAGAACATAATGACACTTTAGATGTGCACTGAACAAACCCTTTCTTAGGTGCTGCTCCCAGGTGTGACCCCTTTTTTTCAAACAGCTGGTGGTTATCCTGTTAAATTGCTGTGGGATAAAACTTTCCAGCCAAGGCACTGGTGTTCACTGGCAGAGAAAGGAGGCTGAGAACCTCAGTGGTGCTGCACACACAGGGCTTTCACGAAGGGCTCCAGCACACAGGCGTGGAGGTTTGGGCTGACACCAATGTCCCCTGCTGTGCCACTGCCCCTTTCCCCACCCTAGATCACTGTCCTATTGCAAAAGCAGCTGAAAGCCCATAACCTTACTCCAGTCAGTCTAAATTTTCCAGTTACAAACGTTTCCTCTAATGGCACTGATGGGTGCCAAAAGTACCTCTGCCTGCCTGTTCCCACCCTACAGATCTCTGCTCTCATTTTCACCCGTAGAACTGTGTGTGAAAGCTCAAAAACAGAAACCCATCTGGTTTAGGGGCAAGGGAGCTTTTGATTTTCATTTAAATCAAAGGGTGGGACCTTGCTAAGAAGGCAGGAGTGGGCAGGGATGGCTGGGGCACAGACAAACACTCCCCTGGCACAGCAGGAGTGGGCAGGGCAGTGGTGGTTTGGCAGTGACGGCCCCCAGTGCTGCAGTCACATCTGCCAGGTCTCACCTGCCACTCCACTCACTTCCAAGAAAGTGGCACAGGTAAGAGATGCTGCAAATTAGGCCTCTTATTTACAGTCTGGTTTGCTGACCTTAATAATGCACAGAGAACAACTCTGAAGTGAGTTTTGTTAGCACTGACTGGCAGGGATCCTGTGCCCAAGCTGTGCTTGTGGCTGTCTCCTGATGCCACCCTGATGTGGAGCTGACCCAGGCTGGAAGCCGGGAGGAGAATCCTTGTCTGCAAGCCACAGACACGGAGGAGGGAACAGCTTACTGAACACGATACCGTATCTGAGCAGTTCAGATGCAGCAAGTTCATTTTTCATGCTGTCACAGTCATGGAACCCTGTCCATGTGCTTACACAACAGCTTTGCCTGTGCATCCCAGTGCCCAGTCACTCATCCAGTTGTGCTTTGGCAGGGAAGTGGAGCTTTGAGTTGGATTCCTATAGCCTCTGGAGTGACAAATCCCAGACATCATACACAACCAGATTTTTCAGTGCTGCTGCTTGCCTGAACTGCTTTAGACCAGCATAACTTGTAGCAGACTAATGGCATTGGCCTGGAATACCCTCTGCCAGGAGCTGCTGTTGGTCCTGCAGGCGGCGTGTGAAGGGGCTCTTGCTGACTCATTGGCAGAGCTGACTTGCTGCCCCACACGGATGCAAATGAACTTGGAGTAGCCCTCAAGCAACCAAACCCAAACTTAGGTTTAAGGACAGGTGTGGGCAGGAAACGGCTCAGACTCTTGGTGAAGCTAAGCCTAAAAACAAAGCTTATTGTTATTTTCAGAATATTGTTAATTTATAAATCAAACTTCAGAAATATGGCTTTGATCTTTATATGCATGTAGCTTGAAATAAAACTGGGATCTCCAGCTGTTTACAAATGTGCTAGTGCAGGAAGCTGAAAAAACTGAATCAATTATTTGTTCCCCTGTCTCGTCCCAGCTGTGGAGTTTTGCCCTCCTTGGAGCTTCTACAGAGCAGGGGTGTTGTTTTCTCCTCTGGAGTTGTACAGCACAAAGAAGCTCAGCTGCAACCCAAGGAAATTGGGTATAAATACGAATGTTAGTCATCCTCAGGCACTGGTCAGTACAAACATAACCCCCAAAAACTTCTGTTGCCATCCAGCACTTCTTGCTCCTGGCTGCCCACAGAGGGTGGGTTCCCTCCCACTCCAGACTGAGAGGTATTGCTCCTGTTCTCCAGAGCTGCCAGCCCTCAGGCACTGGTTTTCCTCTGAAATATGAGCCATCTCATGGTCATCTCTCTTTGCAGTCAGGTGAAAAACTGAGGGTTCCCCAAGGAGATGGTGAGTGCAGAACGGAAAGACAAACATGGAGAAAGTATTTTCAACCTACCCAGCAATTTCCACAGCAGTACAAATATAACCAGGTAGATAAAAATGACACTAAAAAAGCTTCCTTCAGGACTGTTTCTCTCCTCCCTGTAGCAGCATTCCCCAGGTGATAGTCACAGAAAGGACCACTATAAGCAGCTCTTCTTTGTAAATCCCCAAACCAAGCTAGACAGTAAACTACTGAAAACAAGTAGTGCTTCAAATAATCTTCCACTCCTGCCCTCAGTAATGATTGTCTGCTTCTAGTATTCAGATCCAATTAATTTTTAAAACAGGCAAGGCAAGTTTCAAGCTATGAAGTCTGTAATCCAGAGGTTATTAGCCAGAAGAGGATACTCCAGATTAAAGTAGTACTATTTTTCTTTTTTGTAAATATTTAAACCCTGATTGCCTGCCATTTTTCTCTTTCTTAAAAAGTGGAAGGTTTGGCTGTTAGTCCTAAATACTGAGAAATCTATCCCAAAGCACCTTGTCAGGTTGGTCAGAGCTGGCAGCTGTCAGTCTTGTTGAGGAACAATGCAGAGCTTCCGTAGAGATGAACATGCTGTACACATACCTATAAATAAACCCCTCTATTTCGTTTTTGGTGAGCTGGAATTATGTATGCACCTACATACATCCAAGGCTATAAATAAAAATTAGTATCTTGTTCATGGGGTTGAGTTGGACTCGGATATGCTCAGTCTCTCTCTCTCTGTTTTTGCAAATACGTACATATTGTTAATGTGTATATATATATATAGAGAGAGAGAGAGAGATATCTAGGACACCAGATTTCTAACCCAACGCTTATGGCCCTTAGAGCTCAGGGCAGGGTCACCTACAAGGAGCTTCATCTCCACACAGTCACTTTCTAAGGGGAAATAAGAAAGGATGGAGGGAGAACACCAAAGTAGAGACGGTTCTTGTCAAACCCAGATGTGAAAGACATAATTCTCCTTAAAGCATTTGTCATGACAGGCTTTCAGCTGGAATGAGTGAGCAGCGGCTGGGCCCAGTCATGATGGGTGAGACATTCCTGTAGCACAAGGCTCTGCTGAGCAGTGCCTGAGCCAAAGTGAGCCAAAATACAAGGCCAAGCTGTGCTTGCAGGTAAGGGCTGTGTGGATGGAAGCCTGCAGAAAAGAGGCTCCTCCTTCATCACAGGTGCCACACCAAGTGATGGTAAAAAGGGCAGAGAAAAGGCATGACATGACTCTGGCTGGCATCACCTGCTCTCCCCAGTTCATCTCCAGCAGTAACACACATGACCCCGGTGTTACACAGATGATGAACAGCACTTACTCAGACTGCTCATGTCATTCCAAGTTGCTTGATCAATGCAGCCCAAACTCCCACTGCAGGCAAAACTCTTCAGGCATGAGCCAATCCCAAGCCACTGTGGGACACAGCTCTGGAACAGAGATCCCCACAGCCTGCTCGCACCTGGGCATTCCATGGGCACCTCTGCATAAAAGATAAGGACGGCCAGTGATAACTCAGAGAGTACACAGATTAATATAGACAAAAATTAGACAATCAGCACTAATAGACAACATTTTAAATGGGGGTGATGGGTAGGAGAAGATCAGGCTCATCTTTTCTTTGAACTGAACCTCCAATACCCCCTTCATCTCTTCACATTAGTCTTCAGACATTAAGAAAAAATACAAGTCTTTCAGCTACATGACTGGACACTGCTCCTGGGAGGCAAATGTGTGTTTTGGTGCTGGTTGTTTTCTGTCTATCCCTAACAGCAAGAGGACAGAGTGGACCCTGCTCTAAAACACCAGGATTACAGAGTTTCAGAAGAGGTTTCAGATAATTTTTGTTTAAAGCATTTTTCATTTATCCCTGCAGGACCTGTTACTGCAAGATGCTTCTTGGTCTCATCAGATTTGAATGATACCGAAGTTTATCTTTAATCTCTCTATTTTATTTCATAGGAGGTGAAATAAATATCAGCTTGTGCCGTAGCCAAGAGGAGCCTCCAAACCATTACTGAGAGTTACAGCAGATGTGGGCCTGTGGACACTGCAGGAACTCGACATTTGCAGGAATCCAGCCCTTAGGTTTAAAGGAATTAGTACAGCTTTAGATAGGCTTGTAAATGTTTCTCCTTATATTGGCCAGTGTGGCTTTTAAAGTTCATTCACTCCATCTTACAACTACCTTCAGTAAAATACATTAATTTGGTAAGAATCACATACTCGGTTTGCTGCTCACTTCCAAATAAACCAGGCATTAGGGGACTTTCACCAGCTCAGAATCTGTAATTAAGTACATGTTCAAAGCATTTACCTCAAATCTTGTTAAACTGATAGCTCTGGCTCTGTTTATTCAAGACTCTGCTTTTAGAGAAGTCGTTAAGGGAAAGTGTCTTGTACATACAGCACCATGAAAGAGCAACACAGTACCACAATCTGAACTATTGCTCATGCATTGTGCAATCTGGAACGGAGCACAGCCCAGCCAGAATCACAGATGGTGTTTTACATGACAGCACTCATGACTATTGGCCCTCGAGTCATTTGGAGGAAAAAAAACCAACCAAAACAAACCAACCAAGCCCTCAACAGCCACCAGGATCGGGTCATACAGGAGGAGACAGAAAGAGCAGCATCACTGGTTTATAAACATCTGATTTACACCCTGATAAGTAATTATGCCACAGCTGGTAGGGAAAATTTCAAACAAACAGTTAAAGTAAACTAAGTATCAAAATAGAGAATGAACTTAATCTGACGATCATTGCTTTCTCAGTGCACTACCTTGATTTGAGGAGGCCCAGAGCTAAAAACATATTTTGGCAGCTTTTTAGTGCCGAAGTCAGTCTTAGCATTCCTTCTTCAAGCATTTGCATGTATAGAGATACATGGGTAGCTTTGGAACAGTTTGTGGTGCTGTGTGTTTGTGAGAACTGGTCTTTTATGTGACACAGGCAAGACAGGAGCAAATCTGGTCCTCCAGCATCAGAACTGGGCCTTGAGCAACACCCATAGACTGGATAAGGGGCATCTCCTTAATGAAACAAGCATCTTCCCAGAACTACCCAAGTTTAAAGCCCCTGGCTCAGGAGAGGCCAGAGCACATATTGCTTTTGTTCTGTTAAATATGTCAGGCTGAGAAATTCATCAAGCTCAAGTTGATAATTGATGTGAGGAAGCACTGGATTTCAGGCCACTGTGTCCTGTATGCTGCTCTCAAACCATTTGTAGCAAATATATCCCAAGTGTCAGACGCTCTGGTGCATCCAAACCTAGAGCCAGGTCCCTGCAAGGACACTCTGAGCACACCCTCACTTGCACAGGCCAGGCAAACCCCCGCTGTCCATGGTAAAAAGCCCAAAGTGAGTACCTTTGGACCTACTTGCAGAGCTTTACTCCATTTATCTCAAGTAGCTGCTTAGACAAAAGGACTCCCCATGGGTGTCTAACACAGCAGAGCACAGAGGATGGGTCTGTATCCTGTATCCACCCCTGCCTCTGCCTCTGAATGCCCCCAGAAGAAATCCCCCAGGTTAAATTCACAGAATGCAAATGAAATAGGATGGTGTTTCTAAGGAGTCCTTATGCTTGACACTTAGGAAAAATATCTACAATGCAAAGCATGTCATTCTGCTAGTGGGAATTGCAGAAGGAGAGGGAACATTTTCTAAGACATCTGCAGGGAATATTTTATGAATTGAAGTGTGTTTTCTCTTAGGGGACTTTTTCATTGCTTCACTTGATTATCCATATTTTAACAACCATGTTTTTAAAGGTTTTACAAAAGAATGAAATTTTGAATCAAGAGGACGTGTGATCCCAAAGGGGATGAGTGTTTCACTTAGGTAGCTGTCCGTGACATTGGGGGATTTCAAATAGAAGTGGGAAAAATAAAGAAGTCTGTGCAAAACTTAAACAGACAGAAAAACAAAAATGGGGAAAAAAAATACTGATATAAGTGTCTCATTTGTTGCATTGCAAAGTATTCTGAGAAACTTACACCAAATAAATAAAGCAGCTGAAAGGGGCATTCAAATACTTGCTGTAATCCTCCCGTCCAGCTCACACTGTCATTGCTGGAGTGCAACCCAGCGTGCCAGGACCAAGCCCAGCAGAGGCAGCCCCGATTCTCTGCAGATACAACTCTCCAGTAAATGGTAAAGCCACAACTCGAGGCCCAAAACACCCATGTCCTGATCCGATTGCCAGACTGGCCAGTGCCACACAGGTCTGCTGAAATCTGCTGGGTTTGTTACACTCGCCAAGGCGCAAGACCAGGGCAATGGCAAGCCAGCAGAAGTGCAGCAGTTCAGAACACAGAGGCTGCTGACCATTTCAAATGTCCTTTCGCCCCTCCAGCTTTTCCACTGGAGCAGTTCTAGCACAGACAAGGGTCCAGGCATTTCGGACACTGTGCCCTGCAGGTCTCCATGGGCTCAGCCAGCCACCACCACGTCCTGTCAACAGCCCCACTCTCACATTTACCCCCTGAGCAGGCAGAGAAATTGCAGGTCTTGGATGAATTAATAGACAGCAGGTGTCCAAAAAACACTGCATTGGGTGGATTATTCCTCCCATGGCTCCCAAGTGCCTTTTAATGACAACTGGAGAGAAAGCACCAAAGCACTGCAGTCTGACATGGCTTCTTGATTCACACCATGGAATTGAGAGAGAGAAGGTTCAGGTCATCCGGTGAGGTGGGTGAGAACCCATCCAAGGCAGCGAGAGGGCAGGGCAGGAGGGCTGCTGAGCAGAGCTGCAGGTTCCTCACCCTCACGGTGCAGTCACACACCTACTGGCCAAGGCACAGCCCCCTTGTCCTGAGGCAGGAACCAGCCTGTTCCATTAGTACCTCATCTGCCTCCAACTCCTTCTGTTGTTCCTCACCAAGCAGACCTGTTTAGGTGTGCAGGAGAGAAACCCTCCAAACCCAAGTGCTTCCCAAGATCGATCCAGCTTTCCCAGCTTCCTGAAAACCCCTTCGTGGACCAGTGAAGGGCTGGAGAGCCTGACTGCTCTGCTCTGCCGCCGCTGTCCTCGGAATGAAAATCAAACTGTTTCTGCTGACTCCCACTCCTAACCATTTGCAGCAGACAGAATGAGAGCAAAAAAGGGATTCCACTGAGCAAAGAAAGCAGGAGGGCACAGGCGTGGGCAAGGCAGCAAAGGAACAGAAGGCAGCATTTGTTTTGACTGATGCAACCTGACAAAAGCCAAGCAACGTGTCCATTTGCACAGCTGCATTTTGCTGTACATGTGGCACGGACCACACAAAGGAGATTTAATGTAACAAATCGGTAATACAGAAAAGGAGGGCTTTTTCCAGTTTCACACATAAAAATTTAATTTATATTTCAAAGAGATTCACACCACCCTTTTAGGCAAACCCTTTTTTTTTGGAATTAAACCTATGATGGGTATTATTGTGCAAAGTAGCACGGGTTCACGTGGGATCAAGCTGTGAACAGTGACACCACCAGTTGTTGTACTTCAGAGAGTCTAGTGGTTGAAACCTGGGTTAGTAAACCACAAAACTTAGAAAAATGCCTGCGTGCAGCTGGTTTGGGTTCCCAGAAATGTCCCCTGCATGGTCAGAGGAGGGATGCTGAGGGAGAACTAAGCAGCTTCAGTGTTAGCCTTTGCTGCTTGTGGTCCCCTGGGAATTGCAAATCACCATCTGGTTACCTTTTTGATGAAGGAAGGGTTAAAAACCAGGTGTAGCTGGGAAGAGAATTTCAGCTTCACTGAAGAGACATGGAGGGGGGGGAAAAAGGCATAAACTGAAGTGCTCAAAGCCATCTGGGATTGTCCTCACACATGGGCCTGAATTTGAATTGCAGCAGCCTGACAGGGCTGGGGCACCTCGGGAGCAGGGAAGCTGGGCTGCCTGGGCAAGAAGACCCTCAGCACCAACACAGCCAAGCCCAGGCTGCCACAAGGATCCAAATTCACTGGGTATCAAAGCAGAGGAATGCTGGAACCTCTTAACTAGGCAGTTTGTTTCTCCTCCCCCTCACCAAGGACTGTCAGACTTTACTTTCCTGCCTAACAGGTGAGTAATTACTTTTCAAATTTACAGCAAGCTGTTGATTGAAAACACATAATTTTGAAATTATGATATGACAAACTCACATTATGATATTACATGACTCAATCTGCCATTATTTTTCAGCAGCAAAATATTTTGATTGAGCAAATCCATTTCCTTAATCTTCAAAACAGGACGGTTGAAATAGCAATTTCCAAAGAAGAGCAGAAGCATAAAATATTCCCTGGCAGCTTATCTGCAGGGTTTAATGCAGGGAGTCTTAGTGCTACCAGGGTGGGCTGTTTGCCATGCACGGTGTGTCTCAGTGTAAGTGCTGCTTGGGTCTAATTGCTTTAGGGCCTAATTGCTGTGACACTTCTAGACCCAAGGCAGAAGTGTTTAGCTGTGTTCTATCAAGACTTTTGTTGTCGTTGTTTAAGGAATAAGCACACAGCCCTCCCGTGCCCCAAAACCACGCAGGAAGCAGCTCCTGCACCTTGGCTGTCCTGGGCCAATCCAGCAGCACTGTGGACAGCACAGACAAGTAACTTTTGCAGCACCTCGCCCACTGGTGCTCCACCCCACAGTGGTGCTGCTCAGTTATTTCTCTGTAAGAAGAGGCAGAAGATTGGCATCATATACAAATTAGAGGTCCCCAGCCACTGCCACCTCTCCCTGCTGTTTGCTCCCATTCACATCATGTTTTCGGAGCATGATTACAGTCTCCAGGTCCTAAAACATCCTGAAATGTATGTTTTTTTTAAATACACCAGGTATTTAAAATACACAGAATGTTTGCTACCATAATTTTCCTTTTCTTTGTCAAAACTGAAAAGGCAAAGAGGTCTGGCTGCAAGAGACTACAATGGTTAAAACATTACCATGTTCTACATTCTTCTTACACGAAGAGGACAGCGTCAATTACTTCTGCAATGTGCAAAAATGTACAAAGAGACTGCATTCTCCTGGGCTGAGGCTTTGTACATATAGTCAGACACAGGAGCTAGTTTGGAGCCTCAGAATGTATTCCAGCTGATTTCCACTCCTCTGCTATGCTGATGTTTTCCTGTGACAGGTCTTTTTTGCACAGCACGGTTAGTTTTGCTTGGAAAAACTAAATTATTAGCTTGTGTAAAATTTGCTTAGATGATGTGATATCCACCCTGTCAAAAATGTATCTTAATTAGTTAAGACAACAGGCATTTTCCAGAACTGGCCTGTCAGATAACATTTCCTAGCATAAGAAAATCTTAAGGGTGATTTCACTTCCAGAGCTTTAGTGAGACTGTATTTCACCTTCTACATGCAAGTCTTTTCTTTACCTTCTTGAGGGCTGATACAGCTTATCTTCAGGTCACTGAATATCATGAGACATCATTCTTAGAGCTTTAGTAATTTTTATTGTTTAAATATTTAAAGAACAAGACCTCTGGGGATGCAGAATTGCAGTGGAGTGCCTACCAGAAATTTAAGGTGGAACACAAGAGATGTTTTCATTGTTCTGCTTCAGTGTCCCCTGTTCCCTGTCTTCCTAGAACAGCATTATTTACTGAGATAAATCCCAATAGAGTTAAATTAAAACATATTATTAAGATAATCACAGTTAGTACAAAAGTTTAAGCCTTCTAGCACCAGGAGAGCAAAACCCCAACAAAGCCAACCTTACAAACCTGACCAAGCAAAACTGTTCAAACCAAGCAGGGGCCATAAACCTGCAACACCTTTATTGTGCCACCCCAGCCCTCAGTGCAGGTCACAGGCAGGATGGGAACGTGCTCTCCTGTCTAAGCTTCTCTTTTTTTAAATTAACCTGAATGCCAGGCTTGTTGGTTTCACAATAGTTGCTTTAGGGACAGCGAGAATTTATTGGTGTAGTGTTCACGCTATGATGTTTATTTAGTAATGAAGGGCATATTAAAGTCTGGTTTAAGGTAGAGAGCCTGGTAGCCATGCACTGCAATGCCAACAGCAATACACAGCTGGACCTGGTACCCACTTACTCAACAAAGAAATGCAGTCCTCTGCAATCCAACACAGTGCATTTTTAATTTATTTTTTCTTTTTGGGGGGTGAGGGTTGTATCTCTTAACTGGGGGAAAGGAACCACACAAGCTGGACAGCAGACATCCCCTAAAGAGCATTTCCTGGGAGGAATCTAACCCAGACCAGCTATAGCTCCAAAATAATCAGCTTTAGTATCAAGCACTTCTAAACTATATGCTAACCACACAGTTTTTGTCCACTCAGTTCACACAAACTGCAGGTGTTGTAGTGCTAATAACCCATTTGCTGTCCCTATTCCCTCTGTGCAGCAAATTGCTGACCATTACTCATTCTGTAGGCCTGTTGGGGTGAGAGGCTGCTACCACTAAATGTTTTCCTGGACTCACTGACGTCGTCTGGGGATCCAGATGTGCAGGACAGTTCCCTTTGCAGGCAGTGCCCCGAAGAAATGAGCAGCAGCAGCTCTCTGAATAGCTGACTCTCACAAGGACTAAAGCATTAGACACAAATGAATGTGTCCTGCCTGTTCAGGACACAAAACCTGACTTTCTACCTTCACACAGCATGACATTCAATGCCAGTTCTCTGGCTTTGAACTCTGCCCGAATATCCTCCAAAAGCATCTGGAGAGCACTCAGCTAAAGCTTAGGAGAGAGAAAGCAGAGAGATAATCATAAAAGACATAGTTTAAACACTCTGTAGAGCTTGAGAGCCAAGCTTTGCATGGAAAGAGCCATCACACTCCTTGGAGTGGGGTTGTACAGTGCTGAGCTGCACTCCAGGAATGTCCTGGGACACACAGGCAGGCTGCTGTGGGAATGCCTGGAGATGGTTCTGAGGGGGCAGGAATGCCACTGGTCACAGCAGATGGAAGTGAATGTGCCTGTGTTTGACAAGTGGGAAAAGCATTGTTAGGGTGAAAACTTGGGAGCTGAAGGTGAACACAAAGCAGGGCGGGGGGGAGGAGAAAACTGTAGGGCAATCGTAGGAATGGACATGAGGAATTATTTGAGCCTGAACTGTCAAAACTGGGAGACCATTTAATGCCACCTATAGGTGCCTTCATGAGCTCATCATCCTCCACAAAGCTCATCTAGCCAAGAAAATAACAGAGATATTTCAGATGCCACAAATTTGATTTTGATATTTAAAACTGCCCAGGCAAGCTTCCCCTCTGCTACCTGCACACACACACACACACACACACACATTTCAAGGTGTATCACATTTAAAGGGAGTCAGCTTGGGCTGTTGGTGTAGGAACAGGGCAGGATATGGAATAGGCAGGAGGTAAAATCCACACCCTGAACAAGAGCAGAACACCCAGAGAGACTCTGAAAGCCTGTGCAGCCTGTGGACAAGCCAGCCTTACCCTTGGCAAGACATCAGGGTGGAGGGAGCCTGTTTCTCTTGCGTCTCCTACAGCCCTTCCTTCTGCTTTGTAAAGAACTGAAAAGATCTGGTCCTTAGTAAGTAGAGAGGAAATATTCTCCATACCCTCTGCCACTACTAACTGCCTCAGTTGTATTCGACCAGCCTTGTTTGGCAGCACACCTCCAAGTGTGGGGGATTTTTTACCTGCAGATCTCCAGGAGCCATGAGGAATGCAGGAATGTGCACTGCCATTCCTTGTCCTAAAGCCCCCTTCCATTGCTGGATGGCAGGTCCCTCTAAGTGCTCCTGCATTGCTGGGGGGCACTCCACAGAGACAGCACAAAGTGTGATAATATACCTGGATGGGTAATGATACAACTCTTGTTATTTACTGTTACAGTAATTTTTCTTCCCTTTAAGTTGTTATTTTTCATTCTCTTTCCCTTGGAAACAGAGGGAGGTTGTTAAAAATTTGTGAGCACGGTCATACAGTAACTGTAATGATAACAGACCACAAAATTCAAGCATTCACATCAGAAAATACCACAGTATACTCTGGAGGGGGAAACAGTCTATTTTTTCCTCAAGAAAATATTTTCTATAATAAATATATCTGGACAGTTTACAAAGTCCTCAGAGGCTAACCAGTTAGCTGTAACAAGTTCTATACCTGACACATTTTTCTTCAGGGTAACTTGCTTCATTCAGAGTTTTAATGTTTAAATAAACTGCTGCCCAAATCAATAATCTACGAAATCATTCACTCTGGGAAAGTCCTTCAATCCTTCCCCCCTGTTTTAAGTCAATTTATATGCTACGCTGCAGCTACCTCCGGCTGCATTTCATTACCTTCCCACTCCATCTTGCAGCAGCCACTCTGGAGTTTTGGCTACTATTTTCTCAGTGAGAGGGTCCACAATATTTTATTTTGTGCCAGCTTGTCTCAGACAGCTGAGAAGCCCTTCTGTCTTGTCTCAGGGTTTTAGATCACTGCTGTATTCCAGCAGAGATGGTGAAATCTGAGGCCAAACAGCTGGAACGGATCCGCTAGTCTTTCCTAGTGACAGTAACTGAAGAGGTGTCATTGCTGCTGGCTTTGATAATCTCAGATAAAGCAGGTGTGGGAGGAAACAAGCCTAGCCTGTATTGATCCGATCCTATCTTGTTTCCTTCCCAGCACCAAATTTGCAGAGAGCTGCTCTCCTCCTCTGACATTTTCTAAAGATACTTCAAATATCTAGTAACAAAGTGGTTGTCCAAAGACTTCACAGAACAGCAGTAGTCTGTTCAGAAACCTTGTCACTCCAATGGGATGTAGGCCTAACGTAGCAAAGCATTTCAGTAAATGCTTTAAATTAAGCTGGGGGGTATTACTGGGCTGAGAGATGGGACCACTCACACACTCAGATCCTCTCCAGTAAAGGCAAAGGCTCTTTCCGTGTCCAAGGGGGCTCCTTGAGCAGCAGTGCATATATATCATATCCAATTCCCAGGTCCTTCCAAATCCATCATATCCAGAGATCCAATTAGATGTCTGGCCATGAGGACATGGAGGTTACAGAATGTGCTTCATCTCAAACTACACGAAACTGGCAAGGGCTGTACAGTGAACAGCCTGGTGAGACCCATCCCCAGCCCTGCCTTTTGCCTCCTCACACCAAGACCAGCAAGCCTGTTTTCCAGCGGTCTGGAAACAGCCCAGTCCCCACTGGGAGAGGCACTAGTCAGGAAGGGCCTGCCCTTAATGCTCTTCACAGCCCCAGGCTCCCATTTATTTATCTGAGATCCTCAACTGAGAACACAAATACGAACACTCAGAGATGTGTGACAGAAAGTTTTCATGTCTTGGAGAAGAGCAGAAGACTCTGCCCACTCTGAAGCAGACCCAGCCCACTCTGATCTGCAGCACAGGTTTCTGGTGGAGCCCACAGGAAGAAAGAAGTCCTTACCACAAAAGAGACATGGTGCAGGAGATGAGCTCCAGCTATTTTAACACTATTAGTGAATAACTACGGACACACTACCCTCCACCTTTTTTCAAATACAGGAAGACCCTCTTTTAAAGTCTTAATTGAAAAAGTAGGAACAAAAATAAAATGACTTTGGGAAAGTTTTCCATTTATGCCTCTCCTTCTCTATAGAAATAGGGTTGCATTTCTCTGTGCATAAACAGGGCTCATTAAAAGGAAGGGAAACAGATTTCCCTCAGGCTCACTTCTGAGTTACACTGCTGGCCTCCCTTAAGTAATGGCCCTCATTTACCAAAGTGCTGAGGGCCCTGTTCCCACCGATTTGGCTGACTCGCCATGTGAGCTGCTGAACACACCAAAAGGCCCTTACTCATCACTTACAAGTTTGAGGTTCCTGCTTCTGAAAAACTGCAAAAATCCTGAAAATGGGTGGGCAATACCTTGCAGTAGTTATTCAGATCTCTCTAGAAACAGAGCAGTGGTGGAAACACTCAGAGACACAACATCAAGCATCTGCACCTAAGCCACTGATGAGCAGTGCATGGTCCCCCCGTCCTGCTGCTCCCACCTCTGGCAGCTGTTCAAGCGCACAGCCCAGCCTTGGAGCTGCAGCAGGAGACAGCAGCAGTGCACAAACCTGCCTCTCCTTGTCTTACCTTTGAGGATGACAGGCAGGCCTGGGTTTCCTCTCTCTCTTTCTTACTCCAATACAAGATGGAAAGCAGCATGCTTCCATTTACAGAAAATCATCCTAGCTAACTACAGAAACTACGGAAAGCAGGTGTTCGGATAAAGTACAGATTATGTGGAAAATGAAGCAAGTGTAAAGAGAAAAACTCCACAGACCAGAGAAACGTCCAGGAACTACTCATTTGTTGCTGCTCACTGCTCTGAGACTACAACCAAGGAGATAGGAGAAAAAAGAAGAGACAGGGGAGAGAGAAAAATCTTCAGGTTAGGATCCTTTTTTCCCCAAGAAAGCCTCCAACCCTTTTTATTTTATTTCTACTTTGGGATAATGAATTATCCAGACTTGATTCTACATGTCAATCACTGTTGCCAGCAGCCTTCCTTGGCAGCCCAGTCATTAGGACTGTCTCATACATTCCCTCTCCTCTGCCATCTCACAGCAGACAAGCTACCAGCTAATGAGTTCCATACCAGGGCATGATGAGGCCACCTCAAAGTAATGTATCAGAGAAGAAAAATGACCAGAAATATATCAGAAATTTTTACTTTGCCCGTGGCTGTAAAAATGTATTTTTACTGCCGAAGAATCAAATCAAACACACCTTTAAACCCAACTGAAAAAAAAAAAAAAAATTAGAACTTTCTGCATTTGGGAGGAAAAAAAAAATCCAATACAACCAAACAGGGACCTTCCTACAGATTTGCCCAGATTACCAGGAAAGCTATGGAAGAAGGATAAAAGAAAACTTCAAAAAGACAGACTGAGGAAGATTCTATATCCAAAATGCTGTCAACCCAGAATAAACCTGTCAGTTTGTTACATATCCAGGTGGTGTTTTCCTGTAGCTTTTAAGATATTTAACGTGCAGTTCTACCCTTGAGATGTGACACTGTGAAGATGGTACCTTCTTACTCCACAGATCATCTCTGCATGGATTTTCAGTCTCATCCTTGCCTGCGTTAGGATTTCACCTGCCTTTCATCGTTCCCCTGTGCTGTGCATCCAAGCTGAGGCTGAGGAGTTATCTGTATCCTTGGCTTCCCACCCACTGCAGACAGTCCCATCCCAGGGCACCCCAGGAGCTGCTCGGCGGGCACAGCAGAGCACATTGGCACTGCCAGCACCTGCAGAGGCTCAGAGCCTCGGACCCACTGTGCAGCCTCGTGGGCTTCCCACTCTGACACCACCCACACCTGTGCAACCTCTGGCAAAGGCAAAGGGGGGCACAGGTAGAACAGAGAGCAGCATTTGCAGGGCAAAATCATTCCACCTGTGAGCCAAGCAGCAGCTCGTTGCAGAAGGTCAATTCTTCTGCAAAACTGGGGGCTCTTACAGAAGGTTTTTTAAACCAAGTTTAAGGACCAGAGTGGCAAAATGCATGCAAAAAATTATACAGGCAAGCACGTGGGGCTCACTGATGTTTCATTTGCAAAGCTGCTTCGCAGCAGGACTGTTCAAACAAGCCATCACCACAGTGTGTATTTTCAGAGAGAAAGGGAAAAACAAACGGATCTAAGATGTAACATTTCTGTATGGGGATGCAGGGCTTGCCCCACTGCAGCAGTCAAATCATCCAGTTTCCTTCCCTATTTCTGAAATCAGCTTGTAGGGCATGGTCTGAAGGGAGGCAGCAAACAAAGCACTCATTTGTGATGCTCTGAGCCATTGGTACCAGCCCTTACCCCTCAGACCACCTCAGGTTATCTGACAACACCACACACCCTCCTATTTTGCAGTCCAACTTACCACAAGTTGATCTGAAACTAGGCTCAGAAAATAAACTCAGGAGAGTGACTCTTGAATTATTAGATGTATTTGGTTTTAACCAAAAAGACATTTCACTTTTTTCTTTAAAAACATAGCATGAAGTAAGAGATGAGAACATGATCAGAGCCTGTTCTGCATCAGAGCAGGCTTCTGCTTTTTGTCTTCTTGCTCAGCATACTTTGTAATAGCACTTCCACTTGGATTTAGAGAATCTGCTCACATAATCTAACACTCACTGAGAAGAGGAAGAAGGCAGAAAGACAAGGACAGAGTGTGTGAGAGCCCATGTGAAAGCAGAGCAGCATAAGCACATACATGTGTATCCAGCCTGAATTTTCTAACATACTTCCCACTGAGCTTAACTAATCACCACAACGTACAGCTAATCAGGAAAATGTCTTTGTACTTCCTACAGTGTAGATGGATGGTAAAAAATATTTTCTCAGGAATAGAAAGCCTCAACAGAAGACAGGATACAAAAAAAAAAAAAAAAAAAAAAGAAAGGAACATAAAAATAAACAAAACAGTGCATGTTTTTGACACATTATGTGCCACTTTAAATCATCTGGAGTTTTGTTAGTAGGGTAGCTTTGAGCTTAAGGGAGAGTATTTCAGGACCAATATTTCAAAAGCTATCATAGTGCTGGACTGGACTTTGGAAGGGAATGCAATATAAAGAGAACACGGGATTGAGAACAGATCTCACCAATCTCAGTTTCCTCTGTTTTGTTGTTTACTAAGACATGTACAGGGACAGAATGGCATCCTTTTAAATAATTTGCAAGCCCTTTACATTCCAACTTTCAGAAGTCACCAGAGACCAGACAAGTATACATGCAGCTAGAGCATATCTGTACATAAAGAGCAGTCTTTTCAGGTTCAGCAGTTTTTGAAGATGAGCTCCCTTAAAATGCTTTATATACAAGACACAAGTCATTGCCCGCAGTTGCAAACTCCTCCAGTGGTTCGTTACTTCCTTCCTTCAGAGGATTATTGATGTGCTTTGTTACCAACACAGTTCCCAGGATCAGCAGTCAGAACCTGTGCTGTGTCTCTGTGTGTTTGCTAAGCTGTGCCAGCCACAGAACCGACAGGAGAACCCACACAGGCCCCAGTTAAAGGAATCCCTGAAGGAGCCCAAAGAGCTCCCAGAAAGGTTGCACACCTGAGCTCATTTCTCATAATATGGGGACCACATTATTCTGGCAGCTGGCAACAGAATATTCAACTGAATAGTCACAGCTTCTTATATCTTGGTGGAAACAAAGCTTTTTAATATGGAAAAGTAATTTTATAGGAGCACATATGATTTTTCCAGTACAACGCACAAACACTATGGTGGTTTTTGACAGGGGCACTACCCAGACAGAATGAGAAGAGAGAGAGAGAGACCCAGGGAGCACAAATGTCTCTGGGGTCTGGATTTTCACATATTAGGTCATTAGTGGAACAATGGAAGAGGACCCAGATCCTTGGGAATCTTCTGCAAGGCCTTTTCCTATGTCCTGTCTTATGTCAGACAAGCAATCAAAATAACTCACCCAGTAGCCATGGGATAAGCCCAGCCCTCCCACTGGGTACTCAGACATTTAGAAGACGTCTCTTGTACTCCAAGGGTAAAACCATGAACCATCAGCCACTGTAGCTGAAAAAACCCGCTATTTCTAACAGGCATAATGATGGGATTCCACAGAAGAGTATTTCATGGCTGGAAACCAGTTCACAGCAGTCTTTCTGTTTCTTATTTTAATATGTCATCTGTTGAGAACAAAGAGAGCCATCATGATATTAAAGCAATTTCTCTTTGACCCGTAGTGATCTCTAATTCACTGGCCTCTGTAATTTGCTTTGTATTGGAGGTTAAGTATAGCTGCTGTAGCTGAGGACTGAAGGATGGCATTATATTACTCTGCAGTATATCTCTCTCTCTGCAATGCATATATCTCAAATTTCTTACTAAAATGTACAGAGAAAGGAAGTTCAGAATGCGTGTTCATATTAGGATGTGCCCATGCTCTGGAGAAGACTTTAGCACAAAGCCAAAAAGTAATATTACCTTTGCCACACAATCTATTCTTGAGGAACAACACTTTCATTTGAATAGAATCATTTTGTAGCCAAAGATGGGGTTTTACTTCTGTTGAAACTACAGTGAACACACAAAAAGAATTCCATAAAAGCTTTTTATAACACCCAAATTGTATTGAAAACATATAACGGGGGCAACTCTTGCTCTCTGACACGGCAGATGTGCCTGTCAGCATATAACTACATTATAAATGTATTCAATATATTTCCAAAACTAATTGGTTTGTCATCTAATTGCCCTTTACAAAGTAGAGCTGACAGGACAAACAGTGGCCTCATCCTTTCATTCACTTTTTGGAAAACATTAGGAACTCAGGTCTGGGTGTACCAGGTTAGACAATGCAGATTGATGAGGCAGAAAAGCCTGAAAAGACAGCCTTCTTCCTGAGACAGGACATCAGAGGCGTCTGTGTGGGATGTCTTTCATGGTCAAAAGCTTTCTCTGAGAATGCACAGCCCCTTGCTGCCCTACAGAAATAGCTCTGGAGGCTTTGAACAAAAGGATCTTCAGTTCAAGCAGTGTGATAGCAGCTTCTAACTGAAGGTGCAAGCTTCAGAATCGCAGGACAGCCAACAGAAAAGAGCTCCCAGAGCAGCAACTAAGATTAGACCTGCTGCTCCACAACATTTTGGCTCCAGCTTCAGGACAACCCCTCCAAGAGGATTCATTGCTCAGTCAGCCAGAGATAGGTGTTAATATCTAAGGAGGGTCCCACGTAACAGACACATTTTCCTGCTTTGTTGAATATCCCCAGTTGTGTTGCAGAAAAGCAGCATGTGCCAAGGAACACTACCCTTTCAAGTACAGGAATGTAGACACGGCCATGGAATTCATGGAAAAACTGAGGATTGGGTAGTCCATGTCTGGCAGCAGGAATCTGCTCCTTCAGTGAGCACTGAGAGTTCCTCAGAGCAACATTTCAGGAGGCCTGAAGGAGGTTCAGCCCAAGTCTGTCAGATAACACGTACTAACTAGTAAGCAAAATCAGCAACCAGGGGTGCCAGAGTACCCTGAGCAGAGGGGGGGTTGAGACTTAGTTTTGAAAACCAGGTGGACTGAAGTACATCTGCAGCTCCTTGGGATCTGTACATGCAGCAAATACACATGTGCAGACATCAGGCTTCTCTGCCACTGCTGTGACTAAAGGACAATTGCCTGCAGAGCTTCTGGAAAGGAGTTAAATTATCTGCTTGTCAAGCACCTTTCTTATTTGAGTCAAATGTCATTAACAGCTCCTTTGTTTTGTGTTCAATTCAAAACAGAGTGGAATCAACCCAATCAGTATGGGTTTGAATTGTGTCCTTTTCCAATTTCATTCACAGAAATTAAGCCTAGAAAACATCTCTCAGACCTGCTTCATCCCTCTCAGAGATTTGTTTCTCTTGCTACGTGTCTTCTTACCACATCTCTCTTTGCGGGAGACAAAAGCCAGCTCAGACAATCTGAACACCCTCTGTTGTTATATTTCCAGCAGTGCAGGAGACTATTTAACATTAACATCCTCTGAATTTCAACATTAAATTATATTTAGAACAATTGATAAGAGACGTTGCTATTGATAGGAAGTTTAGCAATACTTGACAGAGTTCCTTTAACATCAGAATTCACCAGCAATTCAGATTTTTCCTGTCTAAAAATGGCTGGCTCACCCAAGTTTTTATGGCTGTTTATGGGCCCGAGAAACAGGTCTTTAAAATAAAACTGCTGATGCAACATTAAGTGCAGCAGGCATCTCTAGAATAACATCTTTGATAACACCTGAAATGACTGGGGTTTAAGGATGTTGTTATAATGAGAAAGGAGGGTATTTAGAGCTGCAGGTGGCATTGTTTCCAATCTAAGAACACAACTGGGTGCAGAAAATGATGCAGCTCTTACTTTCAAATAATAAATAAGACTATGATATATGTCTCTCTGAAGGAGTAGAGACAAACAGGTGGAAAGCTGAGGCCAGTACTGCTAACGAGGAGACAGTGGCAAACCACTGACTTTCACAGCCAAAATCTAGATTCCGTACCACGGTGCTCAAAGACAGATTACAGGGCATTGCATCAGAGCTGCCTTGGGGGTTTGCTAAGTATTAGAAAATGTGCTGGCCCAATGTTTGATCCTTAAAAAAGGCTCTTTTCACGGGGATGCACATGTCTGCACCCCCTCCCAAAGCAGAAGAAAAGGTGGCCTCTGTAGTCCCTTTCACATTTCCCCTTGGAAATGAGCACACCCCAAAGCACAGTGGGATCAGGGATGCCAAGGCAGCCAAATGGACACACAAAGTTTCAGAAGCTTTTTCTTTTATACACATGTGAAGCATTAAATCCTTGAAGGAAAGTACCAACCTAATGCAAACAAAGCAAAGAGACAAATGATTCATGCATGCAGACATTTCCTTGCTTGGAGGGGGGTCAGAGCAGGGCTCTCTCTCTTACCAGAATGAGGGATACCAGGAGCAGGAAGAAAGTGAGCAGGAAACGATCTCAGTGCCTGTGTCAGGAACCCTTTCAGGGACTGCAGCACGGTGTCATAGTCTGGATAAAGATACATGAGTGACAACAGCTGGAAAACTACTGTCCTGTGAAACCTGGGATGGATTTATTAGCTCAGAAACCTCTTATTTCCTGAAAAAAACCCAATTTCCACAGTTCATATCCTTGTGTCTCCTACGTGTCCCACACCCTTACAGTGCCAGTTTAGTGGTGCTGCTTTATGGCCTTATCAAGGTTATCGTTTATCAGTATTGCCTCTCAAATAAATCCATCTGACCACAAGCAAACACAAAGAAACAAACCCCACCACACACATTTCCCACAAAGTTTTCCAGGCAATCATGACTATGGTAATGGCAATGACTCCTGTCCCTTTTTTTTTTCTGAAAACCTGAAGGCTGGAGCTCAGCAGATGTTGGACTTGAGTGAGACACTGCATAGTGAGAGCAGAGATCTCAACCCCTTAATCTCAGTGGTGGGAATTCAGCTGCAGCAATTGCTCAAACACAGCAATGTCTGCTCAAGAGCAGTTTAACAAACCGTCATATCAGTCTTACAATATCAAACAATATTGAAATGCAAAAGAAGTGCACTAACATCATACTGATGAAATTATTACATTTAAAGGTCATGTTGATTTTCTTAAAACTTTCAACCACTACATGAAAAGAGAACAAAAATCTGAAATCACTGGGGTTTATAATAATTTTTGTTCCACAGGTTGCTTGCAAGTAGCTCTTTTCCAGTAGTGGCAATTTAAACCATTCCGTATTCCTTAATATACTTGTGTAAGTCATCTAAAGCAAGTGACAGACACAGCATCCTACATCTGATCTTGCAAACAGGAATGTGATCTATCTAATGACATTTCAACCTTGAATTTAACTGTCAATGCCAAAAAAAAAAAAAAACAAAAACAAAAACAAAAACAAAAAAACAACCAAAAACCCAAAAAACCCCAAACCAAACAAACAAACCAACAACCAGAAAAGAAAACATCCCCACATTTTGGTTTGGGTTTTTTTTTTCCAGGTTGCATCAAACGTAATATTTTTTAAAATTACTATGGAAATAAAACACCACATAATAGATATATTTGAGTCACAGAACAAGCACCTCTCTAATTCTGTATCCATTAATATCCAAATGAATAAATGGTTTAAGAGTTTAATATTCTAATATTCTTTTATTCCTGCTTTTTGCATGTGCTCCAGTCCAAAATACTACAAGGCACTTCTTATCTACCTACTTGTATAGCACAGGAAAGTGCCAGGCACAAATTCATTTAAGAATATTCTCCCAGAGTGCTACACATGCCCCAGTGCCAGCCCAGTCAGACCCCACAGGAACTGGTGCCCCACCAGTGCCAGCCCAGTCAGACCCCACAGGAACTGGTGCCCCACCAGTGCCAGCCCAGTCAGACCCCACAGGAACTGG
>JAWWEU010000017.1:17209950-17220931 GCA_035583155.1 Acropternis orthonyx
TGCTGTGAAGTTCAGCAGCACGTGGGGATATGCGTGTGTGTAACCATGAACTGCTGCGCTGGAATTCCCACTTGTTGCTTCAGCACAGAAGCTGAAGTTTTGGGTTTGTTGAGGTTTTTCAATTATTTTTTTTTTGTTCTAATTAACATTGCAAATCAGTACAGAAAGAATTTGCCAGATCTCATCTGTCAAAACACTTATGGGTATCGTGTGAAATACGCGTTTCTGCACTTCATATTAGATGCAAAAAGGGTGCTGGGGGAGACCTGGAGAGCAGTTATCTTGAGAATTCCGAGTCAGAAGATGAGCTCACCATTCTGTTCTTTATGAAATTAGTTAAGAACAGCATTCCCACAAAAGCCAAGGTCTGTTCATTTCTCAAGAACTTGTACTATTTGGAAGCAGGTCTGGATCACTCACCACCTATCCAGCCTTTGTCCAATACAGGGATAAACTGGCAAATGTGAAACCAAAGACTATTTTTATTGTTCTCCCCTTGTCTCTCTTGTCTACCAAAGGCCAGATTCTCCCTTGTGAGTCTCAGGGGGAGTGCACAACTATCAGTGGAGCTAAAGGAGGGGACAAAGTGAACGCTAGTCAAATACAGCAGTGAGAAACTCACTGTGCTGCTGTAAGAAACTCCAGCACGGGGAATGAACAGGGTGCCACAGATCACTTCATGAATATCACTGCTTTGCTTTACTGCTTTAATAACCCCTTCTTCCTTCAGCTTTATATTGTGTGATGGAAGACTCAAGACATTAGTCTTGACCACCCCTCTCCAGCCCACTTTGAAAATGTGGTTTATATTAATCGTAGGAGGGAAATCAAGTCTTTTCTCCTGGCTTTGCTTTTGGCTTTGGGGGATTTAGGAGGGTGGATTGTGCTGCTCTCCCCTGAAAGGGCAGCAGTGATGTCTCTGTAACAGAGCTTTCTTTCCTGTCCCCATCAGGGGGCTGAGAATGGCAGCAAATATTACAAACAGTTTGTACAACCTTCAGTTTCCCTGCCAGTTAATCCAGAGCCTCCTCTTTCCTACGTTGCTCCTCAGCAGCAAAAAGCACTGAGATGAAATTTTGCAGTGAAAAATGGTACTACAAACCCTCCAGAAAGAATAAAGCCTGCTCTGGGAAGCCAGCCCAGGGGGCGAGGTGTAGCCATCCATTACATGTGCTACTGCATCAGACGGGATACTTCTGATTAAGGTTTTATGAGGTGACTTTTGGCAATGTCCTTGGGATCCCTGATTTCCTGCTGGGCAGCAGGGGCAGAACCACACAGCAGAAGAGAAGCTGTGATGCTGGTGTATGAAACATGAGAGGGGCCTCTGTGTCACTGCCAGCATTTACTTCCTTGGGTGCTGCATATTCCAGGGGAGCAGGATGTGTGTTGGTTAAATGTGCTTGTAAGCATGTGCTGGACCTCTAGATACAATACATGGCCACATAAATCTCACTCAGTATGAAAACATTTGTATAGAATACTGGCTATCTGTAAACTTGAGATACTCCAGCGCTTTAAGAAAAATCTATATTTTATGGATTAAAATATGCATAAGTTTAAATTTATCTGCGCATTTCTACTTTGGAAACTGTTCCTTGAGAATAACATTAATATTTATTACATTTTCCATGTCTGAGCAATTATACAGGCATAAATTCTTCAAGAGCTGATTCTGCAGGACCTGAGGTGGTTACATTCTGTTTATGTCAGTGGGAATGCAGGTGCAGGGTCTGGGCTTGGCCTTTAGGACAGCCCAGGCCTCCAAATCCCTCGAAGGGCTTACTCACAAGTTTGCACGGCTCTGACACGCTTTGATACCTTTGAGCACTTATTCTCATTTTCTATGACCTTAAACAAAAATGGAACGAGACACTGAATCATCAGGTTAGCTGCAGACTTGATTTCTTCACTATGGGTCCAAGGAGGGAAGTTTCTATCAAGAGCACACTGTCAATTACTAAAAACATGACTTTTTTTTTCCCGAACAGCAATTAAAAGTTCTACTTGCAGCAAAATCTATAATGTGAAAGACATTGAAATGCAATTACAAATAAGATAAAGGCCCCAAAATCATGGATCCCTGCTGTCTGCATCCCTGAGAGAGACAGCAAATCAAATTACAGCGAATGGAAAAGTAAATGATGAATCTACCGAATGAGAATGATTCCTCACAAGATGAACAAATTAACCTCGCGCTTCCATTTCAATGTGTGCTTGCTACACAACCCAGAGCCTCTCCCTTTGCAGCACCTTCAGCTGGCAGAGACAGAATGCTGGCCACTCAGAAAGGTGACTTTTTTTTGGACAAATGAGGAAACTTTAATGAATTCCCCACTCCGCAGACGGCTGTAGTATATGTTAGAGCACCTGCTGCAACTCACTTCATATCACATTGCAGTTATGAAAAATAGTTTGCTATTTTGGAACCCTCTGGCAGCCAGAGTGAATCACTGAGGGCCCAAAGCTCATTTATCTTTTGTCAGAACTGAAGCCAAATGAACACCATCTTGCCCAGCAGCTGAAGAATGGGGGAGAAAACACTCTGCAAGTAAAAATAACCAGAGGAGCTTGCAAGAGTTGCAAAGACAAGTGACTTCTGGCAGGTAATAAAAAGCTTTTCACAACTCACTCAAGCTTTTTAGACCACGGTATTTCACGCAAGGCCCTGAGAAAAGCAACTGGGAGGAGGGAGAAGAGGTGAGCAGGGAGAGGGCGATGATCAGGTAGGAGGAGGAGGAGGAGAGGAAGCAGAGGAAGAGCGGCAGGAGAGTCTGAGCCACGTTCATACACACACAGGCTATCAGGGCTGTGTGACCTGCTGGCTACAGACAGACAGACAGACAAGTTCAGGACTGCAGCTCCAGGCTGTAAAGCAAGAACTGCCCTGACAGACAGTCTGTCCCCCCAAAGGAGCAAAGGCAAATCCCAACCACTGTTTCCAGTCCAAGCCTGTGCAACTCGTCAGGCGGGTGGAAGGCACTGGGTGCTACAGACCTGCCAGGGGCTGGGCAACAGCTGCTCCTTCAGCCAACACCAACCTTACCTGTGCCACTCTCAAAGATCCACACTGCTCTGCCTTCCCACAGCTCTGCTGAAACCCCTGCTTTCACCATTTGGGTGTTGACCTCCCCCAGGACTTTTCTAGAGTCTTAACAGCTTGTAAGAAGCAGAGAGGGCCTGGTGATAAACACACCACGTATATCACAGTTTTTCACATGGGATCCTTCTCCAGGTATTCCCATTTTGAGCATTTCAGGAAATAAGTGACTGCATTATTTGATTCATT
The DNA here is from genome assembly GCA_035583155.1 of Acropternis orthonyx. NCBI lineage: Eukaryota > Metazoa > Chordata > Aves > Passeriformes > Rhinocryptidae > Acropternis > Acropternis orthonyx. The sequence goes on from JAWWEU010000017.1 coordinate 17,213,240, forward strand.
GTATTGACTGAATCAAGGCAACATTACCTGCATTTGCCCTAGAAAATCTCTGTGATGTAAAGCAAAGCCAGCTTCTCTGGAGTACTGAGCTTCAGCAACATGTTGGAATGTTTTCCTGAGTAAAGCACAGTAATAACACAGGCAGAGGTAGGATCTTCTACTGGACCAGCCAGAAGAGCTTGAAACCCAAAAGGTTTTGGCACAAAAGCCCTTTTTCTCTCCCAGCTCTCAGCTGGTCTAATAAAAGATAGGCCTCCTGCAAACCTTGCATTTTTAAAGTATGCAATAATCCCCTAATCTGAATGTGAGGAGTATCTCAGGAGATGCAGACACACTATCTTCTCCTTTCCTATTTCCCCTGTGCCTGGTAAGGTGCACATGTTTTGGTTGTACCTTCAACAGCAAATATTTTGTTCTGTGTCCATATACAGGAACCCTTCAACCACCATAAGAGCAATATCAGGGCAACCTATTTCAGGGGAAAAAATACAGCTGGGCATTAACCCAGGATTAACATGTATGGCTGCTACCCAGGGTTCACACCTCTATAAACACACTTTCATGCTTCCTAGTTATATATTTCAGCTGTTAAAGATAATTCGGACATCGTAGTAGGAGATGAAACACAAAAAATACGGAGTGATCCACAGCACGAAGCTACACTGCCAAGTTCAGTAAAACACTGCTGTACTTTTTCCCTTTTCTTTCCCCCAGCTGGAGCCACAAAGATTGCCCTTGGAGTTTCTAATACAAAGAGCATTAAAATAAACCACTGCTCTTTGATTTCTGTAGAATTAAGTGCACCTCTAGTGTAACATGATTTTTAAGTGGGTAGATGCTCTGATAAGTAAACTAATGCTTACTTCAAATACAAAACTAAAAATATGGGAGAATGAAGGGCCTCAAACAAAACCAGGTCAATGTTTTCAGGTAGAAAGATTTTGAATCAAGATGCTACCAAATTACTTCATTTATTTTGTTTGCAGGGGGTTTTCTATTATTTCTCTAGCTTACAAATAATCCCTGACTTTCAGCCAATGAGGCTACTTCTCTTGATTTCCCTGGGAGTCAGATCAGGGCTCTTAATTGGTTTTGATTCTTTGACATTTTGATAATACGAATATGACCTTAAACACTTCTTGTACTGAACTTCAACTGGAAAGCTAAAGAGTTCTAAATAATTCTCACAAATCCAATTCCTTTGCTTGCACCAGTTTAAATACACCACAGACTGTTCACAAACTGAGTCTCAAAAGAAGAAGAAAACAGGAAATGAGCAATGCAGCATCATAATTTAAAAATAAAACAATAATGCAGACTCCCTCTCAATGACCTGAGAAAAACAACAATTCTTACAAATTCTTGGAATTCTTGCAAAAGAGTGCCAATGTTTGTGATCCTTTGAATCACTTCTTTAAAAATCTATTCTATAAAAAAAATCATAATACATAAAGAACAGAAAAGCTGCCACCACACCCCCAACTCTTCCTTGAGCTGCATCTCAGCAATGACATTTGGAGAGTGAAATCTTATATCCAGCTTTAACTTCAAATTCAAATTATAGGGAGGACTCTGCTCCTCCATGCACAGCTGAGAAGCTCTAAGTTGGTAGCTCAGTTCCTGAGGTGGTTTCCAGCACTCCCAAGGATTCTGCTCCTGCCCAGGTTCTGCTGCATCAGAGGTAAATGGAGTTACAAAATAGGCAGATTACATGAAATTATTCAGGTTAATCATGACAGAAAGAGTACGAAGCTCTTAAGAGGGAGCCTGGTGAGCAGCAACACTGTGAAATGAGAGATCCCAATGCAATTAAACTCCAAATACTCCACACTGCAAGGAATAATCTGAGCCACAGCAGCATCTCACAGGCCCTGTGTTACACCATGACAGACATGTACATCACTGCAGACAACTGAGGGCAGAAACAATCCCAAGCAAAGGATAATAAAACCCCTAAGATGCAAAATACATTATACAGAAAATAAATTAGGAAAGTAATTTTGATTCCATGTCTGTAATTCAGAAATCTAATGCCTCTTATTGGATTGGCTTTTTTTTACTTTGAAAAGAAGGAGGAAAACATGATGGAGTGCTTTGTGAGTGGCAAACACTAAGAATGATCAGAAGCACTGAAAAAATCCTCACCATATATGGAGCTGAAAGAGTGGGGGGGTTAATCCGCAGACAACCTAAATGTGAGGAGACGTGACTATTTTGACAATGGTAAACAGGAATCTGGTGAGGAGACTTCTTGCCAGAAGTACATTTCTTCAGAAGGGTTAGAGGAGAATCGGGTTCTGTTTGGTTTACAAGGAGCTTCTTTCTAGAGGGTGATGGCCAAGAGCTCTGTAAAATTCAAACGAGCTGAGATACAGTGCTGGGAAAAAGAATCTGAAGTGAGGTATATTCAGACCTGGCCTAAGACATCCTTCAGCCACGGTGAGGAGACAGCAGCTGCACTAATGGACAGGCACACAAGCTGCTAAACAGCCAGAGCTTTGCTGCCAGAGACAAATGTTTCACTCAGTCCACATCAGGGATTTCACGGACTACAATCTCCGTTTCTGTCTCTGCCAGAAGTTTCTTTCATCACTCTCCTACTCCGCTCCTGCAGTTCAAGCTTTTCTGTTAACAAAATAAAAACAATCTTAATACTCTAAAGAGGAAAGCTGTAAGAATAATGACTGCCACTTTGCCACACACAATGCTTTGGGGAGGTTTTCAATTACAGTAAAAAAGAACAAGTGCACCATGCAGGAAACTAAGGACACTTAATGATATCAAGATGACTGCGAGTGTTGGGAGGCATCTCAGGGTCTGAGGCTTCATTCAGATGCAGCACTCCATGCCAAGAACAGATCAATCAAGATATTTGTCATGTGAATTGACTACTGAGAGTGATATTGTTTAAAATGTTTGCCATGTACCAAGTCTATGCTTTGCTGTTTCGATACCACAGATGTGACAAGTCACCTGGTCTTCCTTCCCAGGCACTTCTTCAGCTGTAATGGCAGCTCCAGGCTCAGGCTGGTGTGGGCAACGGGCTCAGTTTCTCAGGCTCTAGGAGTTCTCTTCCAGTTACCAGGCTGAGGGATTCCAGCAAAAACCACCTCATCTTCAAGCAGAAAATAATGCTAATTTGAACAGAGCCTCTTACATTTCTGATGGTTCTCATGAGACAGACATTTTGACACAGGTGATGTTTGCATTCACAAACAAGACACCAGTTATTTCAAGAGTTGACTTGTTAGCAACAGGCAAAGAGGTTTGTGGGCGAAAGGGGCAAAAAGCACCTTTAGAAATCATGTGCTAAAGCAGCACACCATACCACAGGGGCTACCAGAGAGGGGAGGATGTGCAAGACAGACACACCTCAGCCTTCTGCTCCACAGGACAACAGCTCTCTGTTAACAACAGGGATTTGCAGATCTTGATATTAGTTCCTCACTGCCAAGTGACCCTACTGAAATACAGGTCCCTCTCTGGGAACAGGTAACATCCAATTTGACAAATAAACCTTCTATTAGATATAATACTATACTACCCACACTACTTAAAGCTCTTTAGCTGATATTAATTGATGTTCTTTAGCAGAGTTATTTGGGTGCTGCAGCTTGTTTTCATGTCAATTTTTACCTGGAGAAAAAGATTCTTGTTCCCCCTCCTGTTGTGAAGCCACTCACCATTTTAAGAAAAGAATGGGATATGACACATGAAATTTTCTCTTGTAAATATTTATTCATTGAAGGAGCAGTGCTTCTCCCACCTCTTTAGAGCCTACAATATAAAATAAATCTAGGAAAATCAGGCATATCAAAGCACATATCCCTATAAACACAGTCCCAAAAGCTAAATCACAGGACCTCTGGAAAAGCCCAAGCCAGCTGTAGCAGAAATGAGACTGCACTGGTACTTACCCTGGTAGCAGAGCCTTTGAACTGGGAACCCAATCCAAGGAAGCACCAGAGCTACAGTACATGGAATTTTGTGAACTGTGTTCTGCTCTTTCTTCTGCCTGAGAGGAAAAATCTCCTGTGTTACTGGAATACTGAAATTCTTTCATATGCAAATATGTCAGGCAACAGCATAGCCTGGAGGGTACTGGCAAAACCTGTGAGGCACCAGACTCCAGCGAGCTGCTCCTTGAAGGTGTGTTCTGATCAAGACAGCAATCTAGTGGCATTCAGGCTGTATCCACTCTCTTCCTTCCCATAAAGTACAGGGCATCTAGACTTTCAGAAAATTCCTGATCAGTTCCAGTTTCCTCATCAGGAAATAAACCTGCAGTGGGTTGGTCAAAACCCGAAGATTTTTCACAGGAATGTCTCGAGTTCAAAGACATGCTAATCAGAAAGAGTTTCTTGGGTCCACAGCAGATTTTCAGGTCAAAGTGAAAAGCCTTCTCCCACCTCCCAGGCCACTGGCAGCCTGGCATGCACCACAGAACGCCAGTGGGGTGAGAGTAACTGATCAGACACAGGGGTAGGAGCTGGGTCTGTCCTCATCCTCTGAGCACAGCAGTGGTAGGATTATTGCCCTCTGCAGAGACACCAAGGGATGCTTCCCAGTCTGGCTAAATACATTTCCTACACAGCTCCCAACTATGTCCCTTGGCAAGTTTCTTTCTGACAGCACAAAGGTTGTGGTGTGTCATATTCCTGACATGAAACACAAACTAACACTTTGGACAAGAACGCCCTTCAGACAAAGGCAGGCCGGGTTTGTCCTCAAACACGAGACTGGCCCTATTTCTCAGTGGGATGCTCAAAACATTTCAGAGACAAAAGAAAAATGGTAAAACCAACATGATGCTAAATGAAAACAACAAAGCAAAACAACCCAAAGAACCCCATGAATCTGAAGGTAGGAGAAAGGAGGAACACTTCCCCCAGAGCACACAGGGAGCCACAAGAGAAGGGCTCTGCATCTGCACTTCTGACAGAAAGAAGCACCTCCTTTTCTTATACACTCATCATATAAATTCACTGCTACCTGTGTGGGCAGAGAGCCTGTTGTATGTTGTTTAAATGATCTGCACACTTCCACAGAAAAGTCTTCTCAAATAGCTTTAACTACTAAACATCTGCTGGAGGTGTTTCGTATGCCAAACAAATGTCACATCAAGAAGGTCACTCACATTGTGCTCACACCTTAGTAAGGCATCCTTCCTTTGTTTGGCTTGGTGCTCTAATATTTAGAGACGTTTGAAATTTTCTACATTACTAGCAAGCAGCTTGTTCAGAACTACAGAGTGAAGGTTACATTGAAAGTGTCCTTTTTCTTTCAGTGAAGTTCATGTGCAGTACTCCAAAGCAATCTAAGAAGCTCTGTCCTCGTTAATCTAAGTTTTGTGACTGAAAGTACAGTATCAAAAGGCTTTGCTCCCTTGCCTGTGCTGCTTAATTTCGGTCTCTCTCTCTCTCCACTCTCCCCCTCCCCATTTTATCTTTGTAATCATTATATATAGCTTTTTAGTGCCTCTCTGTTGGATAACAACCTGAACTATGCACAATGAGGTACAGCACAGACAGTTATCTGTATTTACAGTTCCAACTCTTTTGTAAATGCTTTCCTGTTAGGGTCTGTTGTTGACCACTTTGCATTATTCACCAACAGAAGGAAAATAAAGATCACTAAGTACAGGACCGTGAAACTTGCATGCTGTTTCCATATCAAAATTGGACCCCAGGAATTACCCACTCTTAAGAAAATGCAAATGATCCGTCACACACAGACAGTAATTCAGCTCTCCATGTCCTGTTCCCAGACAGGCTTGCCAGTTCAGCTCTGGGGACTGCGCTGGGGCTCTGGGGAGGGGTTTTAGGAGGGGTGTGAGTCAGTGCTCCGGAGAAATGAGAATCAGAGAGCAAGACAGATCTGTTTCTAGCGAGGCGGTGGACAGCAACACTGCACGTTCATCCAGCTTTGTGGATAAAGGAGCAGAATTCAGCTAATCCCCCCCACAGGAGCAGCGCTATTACAATTGCTCAGTCAGCCATTCCGGGGTGAATCTGGATCATTTGGGTTTTAAGACTATTATGATGGCTTTACACTTCACTGAGCAGACTATTACACGTATAATTCAGAAAGACAGTGAATTCTTCAATGTGGATCCCAAGTTCACTGCACAGAAGAAAACAGTGGACAGTTCGGACCATTGTGGATACCATCACTTACCAGGTGCCAGGACAAAAGTTAGTTTTTCTAGTAAAAGACACTTAGTAGAGCATTTACACACACTTTGGGAGGAGTTATAGCAACACACATCTGGGAAGGATAAATAGTCTTTATGCCACTTGTTTTCTGCCCTTCAGTTCCCCTACCCTACATTAAAAAAATGAAAAATTAGCTGACTTTTTATATGTCTGAAATTTAATTTCTCTGTTTTACTACACTACCCTAATATACCCATTGTTTTGTTCACAATTTCTTTACCCCTGCAAACTGAACGTCTATATGTTTATTGCTTTTAATCAGTGTATTACTGCATTTTGTAGTTCACTTCTTTAGAAATACACATTTGCATCAGCTTTTATGGTTAGAGCACAACACCAGAAAAGCAAGGCCAAATGACTGGAGAAAGAAAACTTAAGATACATCTGCATCTTGAAAGCTCTAAGCCAAATACTGCAATTCTTATAACTCTAATCAGGATTCAGGTGAAAGTAACACAGGATACTTTTAAAAGAATAAAGCACAGAATAGAAAGGATAGCCTTATATTTATTTTTATTTAAAGCACTGCTTCTTGCCATCACTGCAAATCTGCCTCTGTCCAACTTACAAGTTGTTTTTACAATTAGACAGCTACATTTGTGTCTTCCTGAAAACCCCTTTTGAATGGGCTCCTGTACAGTGGGCTCTGCTGGACTCACAGGTAAGAGTTTCACAAATGAATACAAAACAATTTTCAAGCCAGAAATCTCTAGAAAGAGGGGAGGCACGGCCGAAAGAGTACATGAGACACCTACAGCCTCAGCAAGGATGAAAGTTTCCCTCCTGCTGAGACATCTGGGTGATCAAGACCAACACTTGAGCAGCCAAGGTGTGAGGGCCCACCAGTGTACCTGACATGGAAGGTGTCCTGGCAAAGAGCCACGGACAACAAACCCCGAACAAGCCTCAAGCTTTCAGACCAGAGCAAAGCATCCAACACACATGGTCACAGCCCGGCAGAGGGTCACCACCGGGGAGAAAAGGCACTCAGGAGTGAGGGGACGAGCCAGTAGGTGAGCCCCAGATTCCCCAGCTGTGGCATTCTGAATGCTTGCGAAACATCTGGCTTTGCAGCTGTAGCAGGCCTGCTTTGTGCACACACCCAGAGTGGTTCACCGATCCACACGTGCCCAAAGCAGGAGCACACCAGAAACTCCCTCTCCAGAACACGGGCTCAGCCTGCTGAACTCCACCAGTGAGAGGGTGCCCGTGTCCATGGGGAGGGAACAAAGGTGGGGCTCCAGTAAGACACCCCATATATAGGATGTCAGTTATCCCACGTATAGGATGTCGATTATCCCATATACGGAATGCATATATCCCATATATAGGATGCCAGTTATCCCATACATAGAATGTATATCATCCGTATATAGGATGTATATATCCCACATATAGGGTGTCAATTATCCCATATATAGGATGCATATATCCCATACATGGGATGTCAATTATCCCATATATAGGATGCATATAT
>JAWWEU010000017.1:17224655-17246140 GCA_035583155.1 Acropternis orthonyx
GGCTCTTCCCCCAGAGGGTGGTGGGCACTGAGCAGGCTCCCCAGGGCAGTGGGCATGGCCCCGAGGCTGCCAGAGCTCCGAGCCTTTGGATGATGCTCTGGGGCACAGGGTGTGGCTCTTGGGGATGGGCCTGGGCAGGGCTGAGGGCTGGACCTGGTGATCCTTGTGAGTCTCTTCCAACTCAACATATTCTGTGATCTGTGAATCTACCAGCTACCTATGAATCTCTGCTGAAGTAATTTTAGATGAAGAAACATTAAATTTTATTTATATAAATCTTGGTTACCCAATTTCTGGCACATTCTCAAGCTCTTGTACCATTTATTACTGCCTCTTCAGAAACATCTCCAAATGGTGCTACCTAGAATTGTTTTAGGTGGTATTTGGCCATGTACCTGAGCCCTCCTCCCCCATCCAGTGGCTACCATAGTACAAAGACCTAAATGATGATGAAAATAAAGTATGAAGATACAGACCAAGAGCAGCATGGAGTCCAAAATTAAATCCTACGCTGCACAAGGGATTAGTTTGTTTTCTGCACCAGACCATCAGAGTGCAAATCAGGCCTGTTGGACAAGCACTGGAGTCAGCACTTGTGGAAAGTGCCGTGCCACTTCACACACGATTTTCATCTAATACATTATAAATGTTATAAATATTTTACTGTATAGGCAACACGAGGCAGGAAATATATTACCAGCTTGACTGCCACAGGATTTTGCTACAACTCATGAGGCAAAACCGTGTCGGGTTTTTAAGGACCTCAGCTGGTTTGGTTATCCTGCTGTAACAGTGACCCCGACTCCTGCTCCAGCAGCCCCCTCTGCCAAAGTGAGGCACTACTTGGCTTTGTCCAAACCTTCTCAGGTCAAGTGTTTGCAGGAGTCACAGAGACCCTTGTGCAGGATTTTGTTGACCAGGAAGGAACTGGAGAAATCTTTCCCTCTTTCAGACCACCTTTCTTTAACCTTAGCTACTTCCCTCAGTTGCATTTTAGTCCCAGAAACAGCTGAGGCTTCAGCTGACTTTCTTCCAGTGCCAGGCTCTCCTTTATTCTTTTTATGATTTTTTTACACTTTCTATATCCCCAGCTCCATGTAAAGAACACCAGTGGAAGTCACTTCTCCAATTAGGCAGTTACTGCTCACGGGGGATGGAGAAGTTAAGGCTGTTTTACACCAGTACTGTGGCTCCACCCCAGTCCCAAAGCATCAGAACAGCTCTCCTGGGGCTGACAACATACCAGGTAGATAAAATCTACCAAATTTCACTTCACCAATATAGACAGAAGAGTCTTTACATGAAGAGCCAACCACCAAACTCTTAGGAACAGGCCTGTGCCATTTAGTGAGCAGAGAACCTACCAGGGCTTCAAATCAAACTCCCCAGAATCCTACCATTGTGCTGAGAGGGCTGGTGCTGTGTCTCCCCTCTCTGTGACTGTGTTATTCCTTTATGGACAGGACCCAGGTAAAATAGGGATATCTCCAAGGCCACCTGTCTACAGAATGTCTCACAGCAAGCTCTTCTGGATGCTCTGGAACAGGAAACAGAGATCAGCTTAATTTAATAAATGCAGATGTAGTTCTTGATAAATTTACAGATAAGAAGGTCCTGAAAATTCAGAACCTCAGGAAAGAACAAAAAGCTAATGCCTACTGCTACTTTTTTGGAAAGTGTGTAATTTTGCTTGGATTAAGTTCTAATTCTGTATTTCACACACACGCTATATATATAAATATACCAAACTTCAAGTTCGCAACTTTGCTAAGTCTTCAAAAATGGCAGGATTTCTGTTTGAGAAGCACTGTGAGTATTTCACAGACACATGCCAAACACATTTCCCAGGTCTGGAGTGGTTTTTCCTAGAGGGAACAAGGAAAATGAAGAAACACTTGCTGCTTGCTGACTCCAAATCTGGGAATTAGGCAGACAATCCTTGAGCAGGGCCGAAGCTGCTACAGCTGACATTCAGGCTGAGGTTCACAACAGGCAGTGTTTGGTGACAGGTCTCACCAGTGAGAGCATTTCCTCACATTTCCCCCTCAGCCCTTGCTCTTCTTCCTCCTTTGCTTGTGCCAGCACAGGCACTTTGCCTGCTGAGAAAAGGAACTGATCTGCCTTAAGATCTGGTCAACAGAAAAGAGGGAGCACTGAGGAGGCAGGAGGAGTGGTACTCCCTGGCAGTGTTGTGAACACAGGCACACTGCCTGAGAACGCAGCCTTTGGGAATTAGGGTGGAATTCTGGGACAGTTCTTGTGTCCGTGTGAGATTTGGACACAAGGTAGACCTTGGTGTAACGGAGCAGCAGCAAGGGAGCAGATGTGGCATCTGAAGACAAAGCAGGAGAAAACCCCACAACCACACTTGCCAAGAAGGCCACAAAGCGGGGTGATAAAGGGGTACCCCAAAATTGCAGAGGGTGGCTCTTGCTCCTCATTTAAGATCTAGACCACACTGGAACAGCTGGAGAAGCTGCTGTCACGTTTGGCCAAATCAGGTGGTAAAAGCAGGGATTCAGTGCTTGCAGTTTACCTCTGGGAACAAGACCCAATTATGGGTCATTTAGACCAAAAGTAAAACAGGCATCAACCAATTACCATAGATTTCCTCACAGATTATGAGGAAAAGAGAGAGAGAGTATGAAGCAGGAGGGAAAAGTGCACAAACCTGATGGAGTACACAGCATCAGAAACCCAAACAAAAGTGACTCACACCAGGCTCCTCACCCCCAGCTACCTCCAACAGCATCTATCCTCAAATTAACAGGTTCACTCAAGCAGGCCAAGTGAGGTCAACAAGGTTGTCCTCTTGTACTACCCAGAACTGTCACAGACCCTTTCAGTGCACGACAGCTTCAGTCAAACACCCTTCAAACAGCATGACATGCCACGAGGAGCCCAAAACAAAAGCTGAAACCACTCAAAGAGAAAACCCAACCAAGCACCATGAGGGTCTGCACACAGAACAAGGAACTCCCACCCAGTGTCAGGTATTGCTTTCTGCCTCTTTCCTGTATAATCTATGAAAGAAAGGGAGGGAGGATGGGACAGCCTGTAAAGATGGACAGCTTACAAATGAAGGTGTCCTGGCACTTCACTAGCTCTGTGTGAGGTGCCAGTAGCAAATTTCTTTCCTATCAAACACATAACTGTATTTAGGTGAGCTGGGTTGTATTTGTCTGTGGAGCCAACTATGCCCTGTCAGGTCCAAAGTATCAAAAAGAATGTTCTAGTCACCTATGCCAAAATGCTTCCAAGGAAAACAGCCAAAAAAGGGGGGGGAAGGAAATGGCAATCACTACTATCTGTTTGTTAGGGCATGATCTTAAAACATCAGCAAATCGCAGCACTCACTGGTGGCACCAAACAGGACTATCTCCCAAAATAGTGCCCATATTACATTTGTCTTGCACGGGACTTCACAGCCCAGGCACTGCTGTGACATTTGTGCATGTGAAGAGCACCTGGAGAACAGGTGGGGGCAGCCACGGACCTGTGGTGAGGGTGCCCAGTGCTCATGGCATGGGGCAAACACACCTGCAGGGCAGGAGCCTCCCTGCCCTGCAAACATCAGGGTATTCTCTGTTTGTGCAGACGGGCTCAGTGTCAGTGACTCACCGAATTCCTCCCTGGCAAGAGAAGAGGCAGAAGACAAGGGGGCACTTCAGACTCGAGCTCACTTTGTACCTCACTAACTCCATCCTCTGGCTGCAAACTGCAGAATCCTGGGCCTCGGTGTAGGCTGTGGGTTGGTTGGAACAGTGCAAAAATAAGGACTCCCTGCTAAAAGATAAGGCATCACACACACTAGGACAGTCTCTCTGTATCTTCACCATCCGGGATATGAGATGATTCCAACCCTCTTGGAATGCACTCAGAGTAGGGAGAGTCAGATGCCTCACACATGCAACTTTAAACAAATGCACAAACAGATGAAATCTGACTGCAACAAGCTACATATATTCAGATATCACATAAATATCAGCTGTTATTTTCTTATAAATGCAATTGCCAACACGTAATAAATAAAAGAACAAACCAACACTCTACCCTGCCAGGCAAGGAAGAGCCAAGACAAGAACTCAACACTACAGTTTTATCCTGCTGCCAATGATGAGCTTCACTCAAAATTTGCCAGGCATAAGCTTCAGGTTTAAAGTAACAGTGACTGTAAGCTAGAATTTACAGCAAAGCCAAGAACCTCTTATTCCTGCAAAGTAACTGCACCCAGTTTGAAATACTCACATAGAGCAGAGTTTGGGGGTTCTTTTAAATAGATTTCCAGTTTTCAGTCTACAAAGTGAAAGGTGAAGTTTGGTGTTTGCTTTTGTTTCAGCTTTGGCTACATCTGTTTTTCAGCTTTTCTGCTCTCATGGCTACAGAATATTCTCATGGTGTTTCTTGACAAGAAAAAACACAGATTCACTCAAAGCATCGTTTTTCACAGTCAAGTATCTACTTGAACACCCAGATTCCTGCCTCCGAAAGGTACCTGCAAATGGGAGAAATCCCTGGAAAGAAGTTACAGATGTCAAGTTAACTTGGAGGATTGTTGTAGAAGATGGAGCCATCCTGTGATTTTGCCTTCTGCAAAACACAAAGAAGGCCTGGTCAGGGGGAATTCTATAAAAATCACTTGTTGAGTTGTTGTTGGTTTGTTGTTTTGTTTTTCTTTTAATCAGATCTCTTAAGCTATTAGTGACTGATCACTCGAAGGAAGTGTGCAGCTGCCTTGATTAATGACTGAATTTTAAATATTTGTGATGGATGAAGTACGTCTCTGGAAATGATTGGGGTACTGCTGTTTGTCATATGCTTCTCACCAGGACTCTTCTGAAAATGAGATGTTATCACAACTGGTTTTAATTCCAGAATAAAATATTGCAAGAAATTGTACAGACAGAAATATTCTCTGTGTGTGTGTGAAATTGAAGTAGCTAAAAGCTGATTCGAGACTATTTTCGGAATATTTTGAAATCAGCTTTTTTTAATTTTCCTTAAAAACGATTTTCTGATGACTTGGCATTTAATGTACTCTTGAATTTTCAAAAGCTTTTTGGCAATGAGGAGGAATTTGCACCACCTGTGTTCCACCTGAGCTGTTTCAGGCAAGGCTAAACAAAAACTGGGTGGTATGAGTAACCACTATGGTACCTGCAGAGAAATGATGGCCAGACTGGCTCTGATTAAATTGGTAAAGCTGGTTATTGCCTGCCCAGACTGGTACCACGGGTATGGACTTTGTAGAGAGCAGGGCTTGGGGAGCTGGAATTTTCAATTTTCTTTCCTCAGCAAGGATAGGGGAGGGGAAGATCCCAAGCAGACCAAGCTCACATTCTTCCTCTCCATTTCCCTTTCCCCCCAGGCAGTACAGGAGCAGAGGTAAAAATAATCTCCTCATCTTCTCTCCTTCTGAGCTGCCATAAGGAAAAACATCCACTCCAATTCTTTAATCTTCCATCCAGCATTTTGGGGAATTTCATACTGCCACAATGTGGGGTTTTTGAGAATGGTTGATAGCTTTAGGAAGATCCATCACCTGATAGATGTGGGCATGGGAAGAAGGCCCAGCTGCCCTGGGGACTGTCCTGTACAGTGAGATAAACCCTGGTACTCAGTGCAGTTCAGAGCTCAGTTCGTGCCAACTGCTGGCAGAGACACAATGCCAGGCTGGGACTAAACACCAGCAGATGATAAAAACCCAACAAATAGAAACCTAAAACCTCAATGATACTGTTGTACCCTCAATTCTTAGCAGTCTGATTAGATTGATGCATAGTTGAAAGGAAAAAAATATCAAGAGCTGGCCTATGGACAAGATACAATTCATAAAGGACGTAAAATACCTACACCTCATGTTTTTATTGTTTTTCTTTGGGAAAAATCCTGTAAATGCCTAAGAATTCCACAGAAAATGCCATGTATAATCTATATACATTTACCTCTAGTGTAACATGAGGAATTTTTTTCTTTTATCAAAAAAATACGAGCCCAGGATTTTTCACCATCCTTTGTGTTTTGTTCAATACTTTCAAAGTAATTTAAAGAACTAACCTGTAGCTTTCTGCAGCAACATTTTCACATCAAATGAGCACGTTTTGGTTCAGTCTCTTCAGACATCTCTAGTTGTATTGGTGGGCAAGGGTAATGCACATTATGGTATCAGGTATTATTGATCCATTGCAAAAATTGTGTGAGTGGCATTTAAATTCTAAGATGGTTTGACCACATCTCTTTTATTTTAGACATCTTCACTAGGGCTTAGACTGTTTATCACATACTTCAGCCTAAGGCAAAATCCTAGACCTGAGCTAGGATCCATTAAAATACATGTTGGTAAGGCAGGGCTGGACACCCCAAGGAACAACATGCCACTGCAGCCAGAGTATTTCTCTATTCACAGTGACAACTACCAAAATCCTGCAGATAGTCATCTTCTCCTGATGCTTGCTTTTGGAAAAAAAATCTCTGTAATTACTTCCTATACTTTGCAATATTCAGGAATTATTCTCTGCTACCGTAAGAAACATATTTAGGATGAAAATATTCTCCCATTGGCACCTTTCTGTGTGGTATTAAGACTAGGAATGTATTTATATTTAGGTTTCGCCCACGAGAAAAAGATTCTTGTATAATTCAGTACTACACTTAGAGAGGAAAAAAACCTCTAGGCCACAATATGTAGTTAATATTCAGAATTAAGTCAGTTTATTATGCATCAACTGGTAGGTCAAACTCAGCTTTGTGTGCTGTAATTTATAATACAGCTTTATGCCCAAAGCAATATGGAAGCCCTGAAGCAACACTGTGAATTTTTACGACTGAATCCGAACACTACCTTCAAAAATGTATAGATTTCTTCTACTTCTCTTGCATACAGGCCATAAACATGATGTCAGAGAGCCCTGTGCTGCAAGGACATCTAAATAAAAGAGCAGTTCCAGGACCAGTGTCAGCATTTGGCACTCTGCTTCCTGCCGCTCTAGTAAGTGCTAGTCCAGCTGCTTCAGCTGATTTAACTAATTCTGTAAATGTAATATGAGGAGCTTTATGACTCGCTAAAAACTAACAGATTTTTCCCTCCCAATGGCACAGCAAATAAAATGACACAGCAATTTGGTAACGAAACAGTTCTGCCCAAGCTCAGACTCTTTATGTTTTATATTTAGTGATCTGCATGGGCAAGGCAATGTGTTTCTGGAAATCCTCAGGAGCTGGAGCTGAACTGCCCCGCTCCTGCCTCCTTCCTGCTCCAAAGTGCACCAACATCCCACTGTGAGGGTCAGAGCTGGGCTGCCCTGGCAGTGCCATCACTGAGGAGGGTTTGCTGCTGAATGCTTTCAGTTACCCCGTGATGGGAAAGGAGAAGACTGGAAATGGAACATCATGGAAGCAGCCAAACCAGTTACAGCCCCTGGAAATGCTGGAGAAATGAGCTCCTTCCCTCCCATTGATCCAGACAGTTGTCTGGACATGGGATAAGAGAAAACCACACAGTTTTGTCTCCATTCTGAAAGGTAAGTGAGCTTAACACCTGGGGTCATTATGCCAGGTGTGCATCAGAAGTATCGCCCTGAAGGGTATTTTCAGCCAGGATGAGTGGCTTGAGTGGACATGGAACAAAGTTTCCCTGTTAAAAACGGTACATTTTTGCCTTCCTTCCATCACTCTGAGCTCTGCCCACAAGAGGTGCGTTAGCAGGAAGTTTGCCAGCTCAGGCTTGGTAGTCACTTCTGCACACTGCTGTTAATGCTCCTCAAGTAATGTGTTGCCTGTGAAGAAATAAATCTGAAAAACAACCAAACTATAATCAAGCCCCATCAACATCGGCTAATTAATTCTGAGCATTTTGATGTTGCTTCTCACCACTGCACAGCATCTCTCTCTGAACTCACAAAGAGCCTTATTTATGCATTCCTTGGAGCAGTTCTTCACTGCTGTATCCCTATGACTACATTAGAATGGATTTATACATCCTCCTGCCTTGCACCTCTTGGAGAGATCAGAACTAGTCCCACGAGGTTTACGCCTCACCTAAATTAGTTCCCAATGTGAAAGAATCTGCAAATAAACTAATTAGAGATTAATTGGCTAATACATATAGATAAGTTAATTAGAGATTAATTAGTGTTTATATAGTATGGTCCTTAGAAGATGTAAATTGCTCTTAAAGTACCAAGTATTACATGTCAATTCTATGGCTGCTGACAGCTCTTAGTTGGTGTCGTATCTACCACTCACACATCTCCACACAATTCCTTGTGTAGAGTTTGTCATTATGAATCTGATCTGCTCATCCCGTAAAAGAATTAACTGGATAAGACAACAAAAATAGTCAAACCAAATCATGCTGCACTGCTGAAATGCACCCACCTCCCGAGAAGAAGAACAACTGTCCCCTTGTGTCGTGCAGGAGGGGTAAAACAAACCTTGGGAGATCATGCTGAGCTGAGCTCTACGTCGTGTGGTTTCACAAGCCCCCAGGTGACCCTGGAGCAAACAAGGTCTCTCCAGAATATGGATCCAGGTGCTTCTTCAAGAACTCCTCTCCTTTAACCCATCAGCTTTCCTGAGACACAGGCGGGATTCACAGAAGCAAGGATGTGCCAGTACACCCGAACAACATGAACCACCTTCCTATCCTGCTTACCTATAATTTCCCACCTGGTTTCAACTCCTACGAATTTTATTCTCCTGGATCAGTCTAATTTCATCCAAGAGCTGCTGTAATTTCTCAAACACTGTATTCTATGGGCTATGGAAAATTTCCTATGCTGTTAATATACTTCTATTTATGAAATGTGTTGTGAACTCCTTTTAACAAAGTTTTCCATCCCATGCCTAGATATTGTTGTCAGTTCTGAATTGGTTACTAAAATGTATTTCAACAAATAGGGGGCTGTAAGTGGGCCTTGAGTAAGCCCTAGAGAGAGCAAAGTTTGAATTGCCAACTTTCCGTGCTGTAGTTTTCAGGTCCTGTGTCTGAATGTGACTCTACACCTGGTGCTTGTCTTACATCAACCCAGGCTGAACACAAAGCTAATGCCAAACTCCTGGCCCAAGTGGCATTTGCGATAACTGTTCAATTTCGCAGATCACCCTGCTGCTGTGCACACTGGCAGAGCCTCAGTGGCACAACAAAGCCAGAAGTTTCAGGCCAGTAAAGCTGAGCAGGCTCCAGGGACACAAACACCATAGAAACATTCACCAAAGCTGGTACTTGAAGAACACAAAGGCCAGAATCAGAACTAATGTGTTAAGAACAAGTGAAAAAAAACTTGTGGTAAATTTGTGCCCTGAGAAGAAAAACTTTAGCATCTTGTCTCTAATTGGTACTGGCAGAGTCAGTAACCCAAAAACGAGCAGGTCTTCAAAGTGAGATTTTGAGCAGAAGGATCATTATTGCAGGACTAAACATCAGCCAGGAAAGGCTTTCCTTGCACAAGGTTCCACATAGCACCAGCTAAATGAGATGTATATGAAATCCCCTGCTGTTTCCAGCTAAGTGCACACATCCCACATGCCAGCAAAGCAATCAGGAAACACCTTTCCTATAACTCACCTAAATGGAGCTCCTCAGTCGTGCTCCTGAACCTTCTCCGGGCTGTAAGGGAGAGCTCCTGCCACAGATGCTGCTTGTAAGCACCTCTGGGAATGATGAATTGAACCAATAATTCTTTTCAGGTGGTTTCAGCTTAACAGATTTAAATAGAGTTTTATTCTCCTGGCACTTGTTATGATACTGCCCACAAGACTGTCTGAACAACTACAGCAATGATGCATTTCTCTGTTTTCTTAGGGTTTGACTGCACAAGCCAAACACTATCATTATGCAGGCAAATTTACTGACTGTGAAGAGGTTTTTTAATGCAATACTCAAAGTTCTCAGTTTACCTTTTACTTTGGTCTTCGTAAGAAAATTTCTTCCTTATAGTACCATGCTGGGACAGACAACAGACACTTGAAAACACAAGCTCCGTAATAAAAGCATATAAAGGCCTATGTTTGTTAGAAAAATCTATATTCATTTCACAGAATTATCCAGACAATGCAATAAAACAAGACAGCTGAACAAGTTTGTTGAATCCTCAAATATGTACTAAGAACACACAGGAGAATCGAGAACAGCCCTGGGTTATTTTGATACCAAGGGTTAACAACCAACACAGTTTAGTCCATACAGGATTTCCAAACCAGCCAGTGCCACAAATGAACCCCAGGACAGTGACACCCGCTCTGATACCACTTACACACATCCTGAGTAACAGCATTTCCCAGCACTGTAAGACCAAGCCTCAGTTGTTCCCTGCTGATATGCAGAATACATAATTCACATGTGTTTTCAATTAGTTTAAATTTACCTCCAACAATACATTTTTTTTAACTTACAGGCATCTGATCTGCTTAACCATGGAACTGCTCTGGTAGAAAACTGGCTGCAGAGTTGAAACTTCAGTCCGTTTCCAAATTTCTTGCTACATAATTTGTAAGCTTTCTACTTTCCCTGCTGTAGTGTTTCTGCCACTTTTAACAAGGAGTTGACAGAGTTTTCAGAGCATCAGCATTTGTTCAGCTATCTACAAAGATCTTGTCATTCCCCCACAAGTGTTTTCCTTCCTGTCCCACCACCAGTGCTGCTGTCCCTGCCCTCTGCTCACAGAGGGTGTTGGTGACAAGGGGCTGCCTGACTGTGCAGCACAGTCAGCCTCAGACACAGGGAACAGCAAATCATGCTCAGCGCTGTTTCTCTAACTGGGGTTGGTCTTCAGCCCCACAGACAGGGCAGTTGTGAGGTCAGGACAGTTTGCATTTGCCTGTAAGCACGGGAGAGAGCTGTGCTGCTGGAGCGGGAGCAGTCAGGGTGCTGGGAGCTGTGCAGGGGGTGATACGTGGGAACAGCAGGGGTTTGCCATCAGTGCTCCAGTGCAGTCAGGTTGGGTCTCACCTGGGCAGAAAGGGGCAGATTCTCAGCAACACAGCAAAAGACTCGCTGCCTGGGCACTGAGGATGAGCCACTTTGCAAAGGGCAGCAATAACTAAAAGGCTGAATGCAAAGTTTTCAGAGTGCACACTTTAAAGAGCCTGATTTGCTCCCAGCCTGCCTTTCCACCCTGCCCCCTTTCTCCTCCCACACAGAAAGCCCTGCAGATACACACAATAAAGAGTCTGTGCTATTTCCAGTCAAGGTCAGTAAAATCCTTTTTTGTATTTTTGTCCTTAAAGAATAATTTTGAGAAATCATTATCACCCTTGGATGGTCTTTCTCAACACAAAGCCATGACTGTGAATCACCTTCCTGTTCCTAGGTGCAACTCTGGCAGCTGAAACAAGAAAAATCTTCCTGCTGGAAGAATGTGCTCCCCTGGCAAGGCTGTGGTTGGTGCATGGGCATTACTGGTACCTTGGCACATGGGGAAATTATTCCTGGATCATTCTGGTTTTTTTATTATTTCATTTAATTGTAAAATCCTTCAAATGGTGTTCCCCATCTGGACTATTCCAGGTTTTCCAGGACATTTGTAAATGTTTTCATTTCCCTTCAGTGAGTGCATACATCTTTTCCAAGTGTAGCCTTTTCCCTGCAAGCAGGCACGACTTGCAGAGCTTTCATACCCAGAGAGTGGAACATGCAGGAGAAAATGTGCAAAGCTAGTGCAGGATGAGTAAAAGCTCTTAAGTGTATGTTGCTCATTAATTAGTCAACACAGTCTCCAGCTGCCTCTCTCATTCAAGGCTGTTTTCCTTTGCTTCTCCTTTTTCTCCTCCCCATTGCCACCCCCCGGGAAAACCAGTTCCATACATGCAGTTCTTTAAAGAGATTTCTGCTGTGTCTCTGATATCACCTACATCTACTGCTCCATATAAAACCAGAGAGCACATGCTGACTCCTGTTCCTTGCAATCATTTACAATGTTTTTAATGTGGGGCTTTTTTCCCCACTGTTAAATTTACTGGCATTGGACAGGGATGTACTTTAATATGGACAAAACATCATAAATGCCCCAACATCTATATAAGAAATAGCGTGCTATGCACATGAGCGGAACGCAGAATCAAGGCACTGCATATAATAAAATCATATTATCCACCTAGAAACATGTTATTTATGTTATAAGCAAGTTCAAAGGCAACAGGGCTGATGACCAGCTTTAGGAACTATAGATACTATGTTAAAAACAGTAATAGTTTGACCCCCAAGGCTCACCATGGGTGCTAATGTATAGATGAAGTGTATAAACGTGCAAAGTGAGCTTTTCCAGAACCAGGAAAATAATTGTGATGCAGCCAGGAAAAGGAACTTGTATCCCCTGGAATAAAGTCTAGGGCTGTAACTCTGTAACCTGTAACCTTGCATCATGGATCTGTACCAACCGCTAACATTTCTCAAAAGCAAGCAAGATCCCAAATATTGCCTGTGAGTTGACATGAATGCACCTAGATGTATAAATTTGCACTGCATAGTAAAATTTCTCCTCGCTTTAAGTAAAAGCTGAGGTTATTTTAAAGGTAGCTGAAGGCTGAAACATTTATGGATTCTTCCATTTACCTTGTTTCTCAGTTCAAACAACATACCAGACAGAAAATAATTTGGGAGCTCATGTAGAGCATTTTGCTGGGGTGTCAAATGCTAACACACAAGGGAAGTTTAATTGCTCTGCTTATAAACCTAGTTCTGATAAAGGCCTAGCCAGCCTGTGTGTGTCCCATTCAGAAATGCTTTTGGATTGTTTATGTCTTCTTTCACCAAATTTCTATGAAGGACAATCTTGAGCCATCTGGTGCCTATTTAATTTTTAACCACCTCTCACTTGGAATATTTCTTTCTTTATACTTATTTTGTCTTAACAAATTGGCCATAAGCTAAACTGCACCATCTGTGACTTCCAGTAAATACAACTGTTGCTAATGAAATTACCCAGCTTCATCATTTTGATTTAAATGCATTGCCTGCTTTTTCTATGACCTTTCATTGCTTGCCATCAAATCACAGCTTTCACACATTTAGATACACACTCATGTAGGTCAGGCTTCAGGAATAAATCTTATCTGTGAATCTCAAGAAGCCTGGCCAAGCTTGCTCAGCAGGCTGGCATGAGCTACCACAGCCAGGGCCATGCTAAGAAATCATTATGGCATTTGTGACCATCCAGCTCAGGGGCTGAACTCAGTGTGTTCCATGCTCCAGGGCAGATCCCCTGCCATGTGACCAATTGGTCACTGTTTCTTCTTCTCTTGCCTCCCATTTGTTTGACTGACTGAATTAATGATTCTGGATGCACTGGCCCAGTCTTTTGGCTACCCTGTCTCTTATTCAATCACAGGACAAAACTGAGCAGATTGAACTGGAGGAAGAGAGTGGGACCCTTATCTTAAAGCAAAATAGCAGGAAACTGAGAGAATCAATGGAAGATTAGTGGTGGAGGATCGGGGTGTATCATCACACAAATATTTTATATAGCATTTCATGTACCAAAGTAACCTGGTGTGATTAATCTGGACCTAGTGGATTCCACTCCCTCACCCTAGGTTAAACTGGCAGGTGCCAGGCACTCAAGAACTGCACCTCAGTTTAGAGCAGAAGGAGAAGATACAGGTGGAATTTCTTTAGTCAGAGTGTGATTTACTGCAGCAGGTATTCCCCAGTAAGACACAGATGATTTCAGTGGCCATTTACACGGCTCCTGCAAGAGTTTGCATTCGGAGCACAGTTGCCTGAGACCACAAAGCCTCGGAGATGCACCCCTGGTGAGATGGCCAAAGGAGAAGCAGACATTTCCCAGGCACAGGCACCTATTTTGGAGGTCCCTTGGATTCTCTTTTAAGGCCTTGGTTCAACAGGGATGCCCAAGGACCATCCTGAAGTGGCTGTCCCGATGGGACAGACTTTCCAAGCCCACATCCAGAGATACAAACAGTATTACGGTATTGGCTACTGAAACCCCCATGGGCCGAGTGTAAGACCAGATCTGAGTACAGCACACACCCGCTGTAGCCTTCCCCAACCTGCCCCTCAGAAAAACGGTAACATGGATCATATAAATAACCTTCCATTATTTTATGGCGTGGCAAGACAGGGAAGGGGTAAGACATGAGTGCTGGAAGGAGTAAGGAATGAGCAGCCAGGTGCCCAGGTCACAGAAATTGCTGTCAAGCCACAGATTTGCACTGGTTTGTGATTCCTCTGCCATGGGTGAGGAACTCATAACCCTGGTGCAACCTGCATCCTAAAATGAAGCCTTATTTCCAGTTACTGTGGCAAAGAATAAGGTAAATCAATTTAATACTTAAAAACAAAATATAAAACTGAGTAGCTCAGACTACTTCCTTTAAATAAGAAGAAATGCCAACAGAAACTTGCAGAGCTAAATCCAGAGTTCATATTTAATTATTTCTCAGTAATCTAACCACTAGCCAGCATTAGAAACATAATGGCATAAAGGGAAGCTCCTCTGTCACGTTTCTGCTCCCCACAGCAGATGCTTGCCAGGATTGTCACAATGGGCCAACACAGGCACGGAGACAGCTTTGGATGTGGAAATCCATTTCCCCAAACCATGCACTGCAGCCTTTCTACATGGACGTATTTCGGTTTGACTCCCACTCAGTGCCTACCCAGCGCATCCATCTGGCTGCAGCACTAATTTTGGGGTCACAGCCCCTCCTTGATCAAGGTAATGATGGGTGACATCGCCATGCAAGTGCTACAAGAGAGGAGGTGGGCCAGAGGGTGGGAGCTGGTAGGTAGGTTATGTTTATACAGAGAGGGATGTTTGGATCCAGGTGGGAAAGGCAAACAGAATAAAAGCAGATGGCAATTGCACTGGCATTTATTACGAGATTTCAGAAGCAGGTACATTTTGTTAGAAAAAGACAGGGCTTTTGCAGATATGCTTGATAGTTTCTTCCTGTCAAGAAAGGGAAATCACCCTTGCAAATACACTTACTAGTTTTATTTAAACTTTTCAGAAGTCTGGTAGTGTCAGCCAGTCTTTGCAGTTCCTATTTCCTATTTTCAGCAAAAAATACATTGTTCTATTGCTCCCAAAACAGCTGTCAGTGCAAACTACAGGTGAACACACTTTATTTGCTTACTCCACTAGCACAATCCCAAAAGATGCTCATAAAAAATTAGAAAGCTTAATAATTCATTAACCAAAAAGCACTTTTTGCTGTAGATTCAATGCAGTACTTTAAGGAGACCAGTGAAGGAAAGGCATTCATACTTTATGTCTGGAACTAAGTATTTTATACTGGGGTTGGACGAGCTGATCTCCAGAGGTCCCTTCCAACCCTAACAATTCTGTGATTTTGGCAGTGCAGTAATTTTCATGAAGTCTGGCAACATGAAAGCTTCTGTAGCATCAAGCTGATATGCAGAAACAAGACTGTAAAAGGAAGCAGTAAAAGAACAGAAAAGAAAATCTGTGAAAGAACAACATTGTTCATTGGGGAAGACTTCCAGAAGCTGGCAGATACTTCAGTGTACGTCCCAAAGACACTGTTAAAATCTCCAAAATACAAGATGCTATATGGTTACCAGTAGATAAGATGACTTCTATGTATTTAAAATAAGAACTGAGCTTTAGAAAAAAAGAGTGTAGACTCCAGCCAAAACTCCATATAGATCAGATAGACTCAGTTTTAATGAGAGATAAGGTATTTAAAGGGGAAAAAATTAGCCGAATGCTTAGTGCAAACTCTAAGAAAGATAGTTCCTCAAGTTTCCTTCTGCAAGCCCCTCCTGCATGTGGGTGCAATA
Source organism: Acropternis orthonyx (assembly GCA_035583155.1). Lineage (NCBI taxonomy): Eukaryota > Metazoa > Chordata > Aves > Passeriformes > Rhinocryptidae > Acropternis > Acropternis orthonyx. The sequence goes on from JAWWEU010000017.1 coordinate 17,240,419, forward strand.
TTCAAGAGATAATCACAAAAAGCCAAGCCAGGATTATAAACCAAGGCTTTATAAAGGGAAACGGTACATTTTCAATTGGAAGAAACACAGCAAAAGGAATTTACTGCTGCAAGTGACTTGCTACGAACAGACACCAAGACATCAGAGACCCTTACCAGCCTGGGTCACACATGTTCTAATCTAGATCAGCATGTCAACAGCTGATAACAGAGAATCAGGGTATGCTGTGATACTTTTTTGTTTGATGGGACTGGGTTTCCTGGAGGAGATAAGGTTCTGAGAACCCCTTGCCACAGAGGAGGCAGAGCTCAACCTGCCTGGTACCAGTTACCCCGCAGCTGTATGTGTTCCACAACACCCTCGTGCTACATGGCTGGAACAGGGTGACATTTGAACTCCCACAGCCCATGGGGTATTACAGATCCATGCATTTCTTCAGAACTGTAATTTTTTTTTTAATTAGAAAAAAATACTAATCTCATTCAGTAATTCCCTAAGAGATTCAAAGCTGTCTTGTCCTGCAGCCACAAGAGTGATATGCATCCAGCTGAACAACAAAGTACTGTGTAATCAATTGTATTTTATCTGCACATTTGAGTATCAAATTGTTTATCACCAAACCCAAAGGGGAAACAAAAAGCTCTCCAAAAAGTACCTCAACTAATTAGAATGACTCAAGAAGAATCAGAAACTCAAATATCCCCAAAGCAATTATGAACAGCTCTTTTTATGGCAAAAGTTATTTTACGAAAGTCATTATGCAACTGTTATCACAGTTTCTCAACCTCTGATGTTCCGTGTGCCTTTGTATGTTCAGGCAGGGCGAGGAGACAGTCAGGCTAATGGCAGAGCTGCATCCAGAAAGTCATACACCACAGGAAATGGTTTGTGTGCTCTGTAACACAGCCCTCACTGCCAACAGGAGCAGCTCAAGCCCACCAGGGTGACAGGGTGACACTTTATTTGCTTACTCCACTAGCACAATCCCAAAAGATGCTCATGAAAAATTAGAAAGCCAGCACAGCCCCCCTCCAGAGCAGCATTAACTCCTGCTACAGGTGCAGTCAAGACAGAGCTAGAAACATGCTTTATTCCAAGCAGAAGGCAAGGTTGGATCTTGGTGGAATTCAGATCCGGGAAATTTCTGTATAATATTCTGAAATCAAAAAGTAGTTTAAGAGACAAGTGTAGGGGAGGATTGAGCTATGTCTTTTTATTTGAGGTATTCTTTGACAAAACCTAAAGGCAATTGGCTCGTGGTTTCTCATGCAGAGGTGTGTGTGGAAGGCAGGTTTGTATCTAACAGCACACACAAGACCAAATAGTGCTTCAGTATTACTACAATGATATTTTTCAACAGATTCTGCATTTCATCCCAGCCTTTTCTGTAACCTCCCCCCTATGATTGTAACATATACAGACAGGATAACTAATTAACCCTAGAAACATATTTGTTCAAGGCAACACAGACTCCAGGTCTAAGTTTAAGAAGTGTATTTGCTAGCACTTTTCCCCTTTAACTCTCAGCCCTGTTAAAAGTTCTAAATTATGGAACTGGAAGTCTTCTTAACATACACTCTCACTACTCAATGAAAGTTTGAAATGGTACAACAGTGCCAGAGCTGGCATTTAAAAGGACAAGCACTCTGACCTCCAATTCAGAAGGAAAATCTTTCTCTCAAAAACCTCAGAACATACATTATTCCATTAACATCCATTATTTTTAATAGTTCACAACACTAATTTTAGAAGTTTGGTGTCCTGGTTTTATTAGTATTCTTATAATTCCCATTTATATTCATGAGCATCTTACAGCTTACATTACTTCTGATGTTAAAGTTTTCCTTCTTAATTCTTACCTCGACCTTATGCCAATGTATTGAGACATTACAGATGCAATGCAAGAGAGGCTTAAATTCACACTGCAAAGCTAAACCACTAAAACAAACCCATATTGATTCAAACATTAACTTGGAACTCTCCCTATTAGCCCAGCCCTCTATTTTCTGTTTTTTAGCTGCACCTTGAAAAGACAAAGTTGGCTAAGTGTTTGCCAGGGTAGATCTGTAAAATTCCAGTCCATGTGGCTACATTAGGAGTGTGTTAATCCCAGGAACTGTAGACACTTGAGCTAGAATGCCCCTCTGTGCATCACCTTGGACTTGGCAATTTGCCACGTTTATCAAAAATCAGCAAATTTGTCCCTACCAACTTTCACGTGCATACGTGCAATTAATCACCTTATTCACTATGTGTCTTCCAGAAATCCTGAAGGACAGACACCGTGTGAATTCCAGAGCTTCTGCTCAGAATCTACAGGAAAATTCGTATTTTCTTCCCCAGTTTTCTCTGCAAAAACTGTTGTGGGTTTTTTTTTCTTCCAGAGAAATTAATAAACAAAGTGCATTTATATCACAAATTCGCATAAACCCCCTCAGTTTCACAACTCTTTCACACTCCTGATAAATATTTCTGCTTTCAAAGAGAAAATCATGCACAGGTAGGATGCACCCATAGCCAGCCAGACTTTAGCTTGTGTGGCTGATGCACACACTTCCTCAGGAGCAGCTTGTCTTTTAAACCTGCCATCTTACAGACCTTTAAATTGCCATGCAATATTCCTATTCTGGGAATACATATTTTCACTTGTGACAGAGAATTAGATCTAGTAAAACACTATTTTTGCTTTAGAAATAAAAGCCACAGAACCTAATCAGAAGTGTGTCTGGTGATTCTTTTTCAAAGCATCATTTACTCATTATTTAGTATAGAATGTGTACAGGAAGACAGTTTGATGTTGAAGTGGGACTTGACTCAGCTTTCAGAAAAATAAGCTTACAGTACTTCATCAAGTCTTTTTAGGGATTAGTTTGTTTCAAAAATATCCTTATTTGCATTTCAAGTTACCTAAAAGAAACTGCTATCAGCGTTTCAAAGTGGATAAAGCCAGACACTTGGTTGTGAATCAAACATTTGGCTGAGGGGAAAAAAATATCCATGTAATCAAAGAAATACACAGAGTCACAACAAAAACAGAAATGTGCTGTGCTACAAGTTACCCTGTTGTGCCATGGCATGATTCTTCTTACCTGCTGAAGGAGGTGGTAAGAGGGATGTCTCAGGGGACTGAAACCTAAAGAAATCAGATGGAAAGAGGTTCAGATCTGCTGTGCAACTTCAGCAGGTTCTCTTTGCCCACGTGCAATACCTCAGTCCCTAAATTTTGTCCCAGGAGCTCTGCCTCACTGAAAGGAGAGCAGGAGGAAGAAAGCTGGTGCCTGTAGTGTCCCCTCGCCCTGTCTTCCTTTCTGAGAGAATCTGGAAAGCTTGGGGAGAAAAATATCACAGGCAAGAGAACAACCTTCCTGTCACGTTTTGTACTCTGGGTTTGGCTGCTGGCTCTGCCTCCAGGAATCTGTGATCCTGTGCAAATTACCCAAGGCAGAAACTCCCTGGATTCTGTTTATTTTTCATTTTATGGGGGTTTGATTTGCAGAATCTGAGCCCTGTTAATGACTGAAGAATTGTCTCTGCAGTTAGAAAAAAAAAATGCAAGATGGGTAACTGAGTTTCTGGAAATGTCATCACCCAGTAAAGTAAGTACCAGGCTCTCGTTGGCCCAGCTGTCCATTCCAAGAGCGAAAGGAATGCCTCTACCTTGTCTAAGAGTGGCATTCCAAAAATAAATTCTTAAATGTGAATGATGAATTTGCTCATGGAAATCATTATTTCCATATCCAGCCCAGTGTGAGCACTGCCCAGTAAAAATGACATGAGGCTGTGCAATAAGGATAAAATGAAACACTGGAAAACTGCTGGTTTGTGGAGTGCTGAGTATCCTGCACAGGGAAGGAAATGAGGTCCAGAAAAAAAGGTATGTAATTACAGAATTAAAAATCACCTTCTAAGTGCCTTTTCCCATAAGGAGGCCAAACTGAGGCTGCATGGGAACATCTTAATTTTGACATGTTCTAATTTGAACATTTGCCTTCGCAATGTTAGAAACAAAACGAACTCCGTTAGTTTCTACAAAGTGCTTTACACAGCTGAAAAGCTGCAGAATGTGGCCCAACTCTCTGGTTAACACTCAGTGGAGGGGCTGAGGCCACCAAAACAGAGCAAGCAGACTAAAAATCACACCCACCGAGCACTCACAGGGTATCTAAGCAGGGAATGGACGCTTTCTGTCCGTTCAGCACTGCTGCAAAGAAAGTTTAGTTTCAAAAGAATTTATCTAGAAAAAGGGAAGTGGATCTGGCAAGAGTTTGACATTGCTTAAGGCATGCACAGGTGGATGAAACTGCAGGCCAGGTCAAAGGAAAGAAGAGATTTATGTTGTGTGCAAAGAAAAGGGCAGAAGAAAAATAGCCGCTCGGGCTGGGCTGCACTGAAGTGAATGAAACAGCTGTTCATACAGGGAAGGAATGGTCAGGTAAGACAGGTTGGAAATAATAATCATAGGGCCATCTGCTGCCCTGGGACTTTGCACCCTCAAGGTATGAAACAAATTTTGTCTTCTAGGAGCTCAAGCAGTGTAGCTGTTACAAGCCTGTCAAGTAAACAATGCCCGAGCAGGGCATTAAAGTTACCTGAGTTCCATGCAAAAGTTGCCAAACTAGTTTAACTTGCAAGAGTAAGTCAGGAGTAAACTGTCCTTTTAACCAGATTTTCTCTTTTAACCAAATGCTCTGTGAGCACAGAAGAAATACAGTACCTGAAGTGCCACTACCCTTTCAAGCCTACCTGGAAGAATTAACAGCCATTTATTTTGTCACTTCCTGAGAAAGATCTGTTCTCATACTGATGCTTTTTTCTTTTTAATGATTTTGACAGAGTTTGAAATAGCTGGAATCCACGGGGCAGGTATTTGCCTGACCTCTACCACTTTGTTTCAGACTTCAGAATGCAGTACAGAAGCTATGCTATAACTGCATCGTGAATTAATTATTGCTTCCATCCAAATCATACAATATTTGCTACTGTCTTGAAAAGAATGAGAATGTATCCTTCCATCTCCAGAAATCTGTGTAGTTCTGTAAGCTGGTTTTGAGGTCATTATTCATGACCTCATGACCACTTCACTGGTAAGCCCGTACTTGCTGCAGGAAAAACACAGCAGAGACTTCAGACCTGCAGCGATGCCTTGGATGGATTATAACCTGGCCAATTGGTCTGCAATAAAGCCTGTCCCAGGCTGGAGGAGACAGAATTCTGAGCCCCTGCTCTTGCTTAAATAGTACACCAAAGCATCAGGAGGCTGAATAACAGCTGAGAGCCCGAGGGACTGCAACTCCTGGTTTTACCTCTTTCTCGTACTCTGATCAGCTGGAGAGGTGAAGAGCATATGGAATCACAGAATTGTTTAGGCTGGGATCATGGAACTCAACCTTCAACCCAGCACTCCAAGCCCACCACTAAATCATGTCACCAAGTGCCACATCTACATGTCTTTATATAACTTCAGAAATGGGGAGTCCACAACTTCCCTGGGCAGCCTTTTCCAATGCTTGACAGCCCTGCCCCTGAAGAAATTTTTCCTAATATCCAGTCTAAACCTCCTCTGATGCAACTTGAGGCCATTTCATCTCATTCTGTTGCTTGTTACTTGGGAGTAGAATCCAAACCCCACCTCACTGAAACCTTGGGTCAGGGAGTTGCAGAGAGCCAGAAGGTCCCCCCTGAGCCTCCTTTTCTCCAGGCTGAGCCCCCCCAGCTCCCTCAG
>JAWWEU010000017.1:17255421-17276581 GCA_035583155.1 Acropternis orthonyx
GGGGAGTGTGGGGGTGTGAGTGGTTGTGGGTAGTTTGGTTTTTTCATTTAAAAAAACAAAACAAAACAAAACAAACAAATGAAAACCCAAAACAGAAAAACAAAACCCAAAAAAACCAAAAACTGCCATATTATATTGGTAGTGATGATCTTGATGGCATTATTAGGCAAGAAAAGGGAAAAAAAGGCAAGATGAAATTGATAATTACAAAGCTGAAACAAGCTATAATTAGAAAAGATGCCCAAATTAAGGGTTTAAGAAACAAGTAATGAACACTTTTTTCAGATAAGAAATGGAAGCTTCCAGGTATTGGCACAGAGCTCTTACTTAGTTGTATGGACTTAGAAATCTGTTTTTCAGAAATCTTAAGAGAGCAGCTGAGCTCAAACATTGATGCAAAACTACCTATGTGTTTGTTCATCTGTTGAGTTGCTTTCTCAAATACACAGAATTTACATTTGTGATACATGTTTTCTCATCAGAATCAATATCTCAAAAAGAACTACTCAGCAGCTGCCTCTCAGTGGTACTTGAATTTTAAATAAATATGACCAGGACGAAAGACAAATTGGTGCTTTCTCAGTGTTTCTGGATTTCCTTAAATGAGCCACTGCCAAGACACTGTGGTCTAGCATAGAATACAAACAGAACACAAGGTTCTTGCATCTAGGAATTTAACACCAAACCAGAGAAAACTTGTTTTCAAAGTAATTTTATCATCAGGTTTCATTACCAGTGTCACCTCCTCCATGAGCTTGTTTCGGGCAACAATGTTTGAATTACTTGCAAGGTAGTTACAATTGGGTATCACAACTTCTTTCTTAGCCCTGCTGGTGCTGACCCTTCCTGCTGAGGAGGAACACCACTGAGAAACACCTTTCTGGGGAGTGAAGAGGGGAAACCAACGCTGTGCACAAACCCAGCTCAGGCCAAAGGAGCAGCGGGCCCCGGGCTGATCGGTCAGACTTCCCTGCACCCAGCACTCTGCTTGGACAAACAACGGCAACTGTCAGGCCCCATCCATCACTTACATCATGTTCAGAGTAAATCTGAAATCACTGTCTCTTTGGAAAGAAAGCCAGTGGAGATAGATAAGGAACTGGAAAGCAAAAGGCTCTGTAATTGGGGGCCTTTCATGGAAACTGGTGAAGTCAAGCAGCGCCAGGGAAGCCGAGGAAGGAGCTCTGAAACATCACGGTGGCTCAGTAATGAGCACCTATGTGTGAAACCACACAAGAGAAATGCTCCAAGTTCCATTGTGAACTAGAAATAAGTCTTGGGAAATCTATGCATAAACAGAGCAAAAGCCAATTTTCTTACAGCTTGTATGAAACAAATGGCTTGTAAAGTGCGTTTCAACAGGTTGAATCAGATTCAAGGTGCTCGCTGGCTCAGCACTGACAGTAGTGAAGAAGAAAACAAGGAAAGCGCACAGATAATTTGGGGGGGTTAAAGTTTAAGGCTTCCTTTAAACTTTGTGGAAAATCCTTAGAGGAATTTGCTTATCATCATGGAGCTGTGACTTTAACTCAATGTAGACTTCAAAATGCACAAAATAGAGTTCTGATTTTAAATATAACCTAAAAATATTCACTGCTTTTCTTTACAATGCTTCTAAAGTTCTTAGGAAAATTCTCCAGATAAGCATTATATCTTTTGCAAAGGAATAGCTAGCCATCTCCACTTCCTCTATAGATTAGAACTCTGGTTTAATTCCCAGACTGCTACAGAAATATCTCACAAAGAAGAAAACAAAGTTTAAGCAGTTTGCTGTCCCTACAGATGGCCAATTCAAATGCTCAAACACCCACACAGGAGAAATATAGCTCCAGCCTCTCTAGAATACTGGTATCCTGAGGAGGATTCAGCATTGTCTCATGTTCTCCATTCCACAGCATCATGAGGAGACTAATACACTCAGAAGACAATTTTTTTTCCTAAAGCTTAATCAGAAATTGTAAGAGGAGCAGGTTGTATCTATGAGATTCACAGCTCACAGCTATGAGAAAAATCTCATTTCCTGCTCCAGTAACACCTTTTTCACTTTTCCCTTCAGCACCCATTAGGGCAAACCCACTAAGTTTTGCAGGCCTCATGATACAATCAAAGAAAGAAAAGTTTCATCAGCAGGTGGTTACCTGGGCTGTGGGAGATTGGTGCTCTAATCACCAGGTGACTGTTCCTTGGCGAGGGAAGAACAGGGAGAAGAGTCTCATGCTTTGGTTTCACTTTTAACTGAATCTGAGCAATTCTTCTTCAAACCAATATATATATCAATGTGTTTATGCTTTTAATGCATGTTTTCCCTCCCATTAGCAAAATGTTCCATTCATGAAAATTGAACACCACCACTCTTTCCCAAACTCTTTTGCATATCAGTATTAGGAAGGTTAACGAGCCAGTGTGTTTAATTTTTGAGCTGCTTCGGAGAGTTTGGGCTCAATGAACTGACTCGTTCAACTTTGCAAGAAATTTTTAAGTTTTAAACATTTTTTTTTTCATTAGGATTGAAAAGGCACATTTCAAAAAAACTACAATTCCAATTTTAGTGTGCTGCTGTTGTAGGGAACTAGATCTTATCAAGCAATGAGTAGGAGGTCTGGATAGCAGAGGTCAGTTTGTCTTTAAGCTTATTTCTTAGAAAAAAATTAAGTCAAGTTTGCCATAATCCAGGTACTCTTAAGATTTCAGTGAATCCACAGGTTTTGATTCAAATGTTGTTCGGCAATTATTAGTGTATTTTACACAAAAACTCCTCAAGTAGCTGTTACAGAAGTGAGGGGCAAGGTGCACAGAGACAGATACATGTGGTGTGTTTAGTTTACAAGGATCAGCCAAAATGGATGTGTGCAAAGGGATTAATATTTTCTGATGTTCATAAAACATCAAAGGACCAACAAACATCTGTCACACTTTGTTACTGACATACATGCACTGCCAATGCACAGAATCACTTGAACAGAGATTTAACTTGAGTTAACAGTATTTACATTAATTACATTTGATTACTTGACAATTTTAAGCATCAAATGCCAGCCAGTTAAAAAAGCACTGCAATCCTGTTTGCCAGATGGGAAACCAGGAGTTTAAGGGTGAGGCTTTAAAAAGCACATAAAAACTGCTGCAAGACACAGCTCAAAGCCGGACAGCATCACCAACTGCAGAGCAACCCCAGACTGCACTGCAATCCCGAGCTCCTCCTTTCTCTGGGAAAAGCAAACTACCTCGGGGCACCAGGTGTGAAAGGAAACCCCACATTACTTCGGTCAGTGGTGAGGTATTGCTTATCAGGTGGCTGAGATACCTCTGGATGACTGTCACTTCCATACATTTTGTTGCAGAAGTCTGTACTCTCCCAGCATTCCCATTTTCCAAGCTCAAAATGGTTTTTATGCTCCATAATACCCTACTCTTGTCAGCACTTCCTTGGAGCTCTCAGCTACCTCATCTGCTGCGTCACTTAGCCTGTACAAGCTGACAGGGTTGTAAAAGGCATAACAGACCCTTAATGCTGATAGGATTGTCAAAGGCACAAAACTCTTAATTTCATACTGTGACACCATCACTGTACTCTAGCACAGACCATACAAAGCAATGCTCACCAGCACACGGCACCCTCCTCACTCCCACAGATCTTTTGGCATTTACAAGTTTCAATTTCCCCTGTGATCCACCCTTAACAACATTTACTGTAACTTCATGAAAGAAATGCAAGACTATATTGTGCTTCCCCCTTCCCCAGTCCCATTTTAGTCCAGAGTAAGTGTTAAAAATGGGGTTTGTAATTGTCTTAATTCTAAAAGGTTTTTCCCAAGCCCTTATCACCTGTAACAGAATAGGCCTGGTGGAACAGCTGAATAATATAATATGCAGGCAATCACTTGTGCTGTGATCTCCACCTGAATGCTTAAAAAGAAGCATGTTTTCTTCAGAAAAGCTGCTATTAGACACATTCAGCTGTGTTGCAAGGGCAGTGCTATTCTTCTGCCCTGTGTTGCTTTGTATCTCCTGAACTGAATCTATTTCAGGTTCCACTGAAAATGCACAATAAGTCTCTCGACTGAACTGCTAGGAATTCAGGTGGCCCCAGTTCAGATACATGCTGTGCCCTCACACCATTTCCTTTGTATATTTATAAACTTGAAACCTTAAGAGGTCTTTCTTCCCAAAACTGCTCAGAAGGCACTGTAATCTCTTGGCAAGTGGCAGTGGGGATAGCTGCCCTGAGCCCAAATGTGGAGGCATGCTCACACCTTTGATGGACTCCATCCTGCAAAGCTTTTGTCTCAATTTATCTTCACTAGGAACACTGGTGACTGGATCCTAAATCATGCCCTATTTACTGCACGCTGGCATCTGTCTGACTAATGTCACTGCAAGGATTTGGAGCTTTAACTGCCCACTTGTTGCTCATCTGGCACAGGCCTTGGACAACAGCCCCCACTTGTGTATCTGTTGGTGGATTAATCAATGGCCTGCCTGCCAACAGCCTCCCTGCTAGAATGTCACACTCCCTTCCTTGCTCCCTGCCTCTGCTTTTGGGGCATTTTGCTGACTCTGCTCTGCCAATGTGCCCCAGAAGCAGGTCCCAGACCTCAGCACACAGAAAAGAAGAGGGTGTGAAGCCATCTGAACAGTAACACCTCGTGTCAGACAACACTCAACACTTCAAAACCAGATTATTTCAGCTTCAAGGTGAAATATTTTTTAAATTCCTTTTCTAGTATTCAATTCTTCAGTGACAACTGTCATATTTCAATGAAATCTGAGTTCAAATGAAACTTCCCGTCTTTAGCATGCAACTTGAGTTATAAAATATCTGCTAATTCTTCAGCATTTCTAACTTTTGGAATGAAACTGAGCCAACCTAAGAGCCTGCCATCACCCAAATGCAACATTACTCCCCTTCCTTCTCCCTTTCTAGGTACTCAGGCAGAAAATTAATCCAGCAAAGGAAATGTGAATTAAGCCTTTACTAAACTAATGCACTCTGGATAATTGTGTTGATTGTGTTAGGTGTTGGTATTGCAGGACTCAATATATAAAGGCAGGGAGTAATATTTCAAGTGTCTATTTCCCACCCATTCCAGTGTTTGAGCTCAAAGTCATTAAGACAATTGGTGCTGCTTTAGTTTCTTCCCAACATTAAATCATGCCACTCATTTGAATTTACAAGCAGTCTGTATTTGAACAAACATCTATGTTCCCTGCAGAAGTCTCCTAGAACTGTCCTCTGCTTACTCAAACACAGGCTGTGTCAAGCACAGTGATGTCTGCAGGGCTGTGACCAGCAGGGGTGGGCACTACACACACTTACCGGGCAGGGATACAGGAACTCTGGTGCAGCTGTTGCCAAGGGGGGAGACAGAAGGGCTGCCTTCTATTCGCTGAAGCAGGACAGAGAGAAACAATCATTTGGTGCAGCAAGGCTTTGGCTGCTGAGAATGTTGAAAACAGAGGAGGGAGGTTGTTGATGTGTTGTTGGCTTTACAGCATTGCAGTACCCCAAATCCTGAAGTGTATGGACAACTGAGTAGCTTCCCCAAAAGATGGAGCAGGATAGATAAATTGTGTACACCTTGGGCTTAAGAACAGAAATAACCTGGAGCTCCAATTTCTCCTTCTGATGTACATAATCATGACATGTCAGGAGAGTCAGCACAAAACAAGAGCTACTTAGGCTAAGTCTGTGATTTCATGCCACAAATCACTTGGTGGCAGTCTCACTCCTAATTGCAACTGCTCAGTTCCACCACTGACACGTTTCACTTGTGTTAAGCCACAAACTTCCTGATCTGATCCAGAGTTTGGTTCGATGGACGGTTGGATTTAGGCAACTGTCAGCAGCCCCGTGAGTACTTCCACATATTCTTATATCCATTTACCAAGACGTGTGCATAGAGTTCTGAAGACTTGAAACAGAAAACCTGCAACATCACGTCTGCTCTATTTACAGATACAATTTACATTTAAAATTGTAAAGCTTCAAATAGAAAAGAAACAACTATTAGAGGCAGAACATGTAAGATGTACAGGGCAAACTTGAGGAATCCATCCATGTACTTTTGTCTGTGACAAAAAATCCTGTTAGCTCAGTCACATACAAATAAGTCAAATACAAATAAGTTAGATCAGGCTTTTAAACTTTGTGAGTGTAGATCACAGAGAGCAAGTACTGGAGCCAAAACAGGATTCTCAAGTCTCTTGGCCTATCCAGGTTTCTCCATTCCACTTTTTATTCTCCATTCTCCCTTAGTTCTAAGTTCCTAAATAACCCAAATGCCTCTATATTAGTCAGGCAGGTGCCACAGAAATTACTAGAAGCAAATGAGAGGCCATTCAGAATTTCTTACTCAGGTTATCCAAAGTGTCAGTGCTACCACGGCCAGCTCAGTTTGCCCTTCGTGCCAATGGAAGCCTCAAATGTTTTAACACACTAATTCCCCTACAATGAAGATTGTCTTTTCTCCCACAGCCCTCCCAGGAAGATTTTGTCTCATTCAGTATTTTTTCTGCCAGTAAAAATATATGGTCAAATTATTAAACATTTAGGTAGCCTTACTTCCTGATTTAGGTATTTCTTTCCATAAATCAGGAAGAGAATCTTTAGAAAGTAGAAGCATTAGCAGAATGAACACTTGAGTAAAAGCCAGACAGAAAGGCTTTTACCCTAAAACATCATTCCCTATAGAAACCTGTGCACATGGAAATCTGCACCAAGCCCTACAACACTCTGTGCAAGTAAGAAATAACATGTGAATGATCATCATAGTATATTCTTTCAACACTTGTAAAATTCCAGGCTTGGATCTACAGTTTGCAGAGCTTCTGACAGCCTCTGATTTCCAGCTCTATGCTCTGTACTGACCATTTCAAGCAGATGATTTTAGCAGCGTGGTATCCAGGCAGGAGGAGGGTGGGCTGGGAAGCTGAGACAACTGCAGTCAAATGCAAAGATCCACTCCCCCACCTTGTGGGTAACAACTGAAACAACATTTCACAGGAGCATCTCTTCGTTTCCAACCTGCACACATATTCATCTATCAAGTGTCACACAAATTTCTGCTGCACAAGGAGTCAAACTTCAAAAAACCCTTGCAATTAACTCAGAGTTGACTTGAGTAATATGCTCTCTGTTATTTTTTAAATTCACAACCATTTACAGAATATCTGCTCTTTTGGTGCTTATCAGGAATCAGTTACTCAAGGTTGGTTCTCTGTTAAAGTGTGAAGAAGGTCCTAACAGTGTCATTAAAAAAACAGTTAGCTGTTAAACTGCTGAAAGTTTCTCATCGTACTAAACTTGCATTTTATCTTGGCTTTTGATTATATACCTTTGTGTTGCTTTTAATGATAATTAACCTGCAACTATTCAATGGGATCAGTTGCAAAAGTCTTTCTGGATTCCTTACAAACATCTTAGTCTAATGTCATAGGTCTTGAAGAGTCAACAACAAATTTCTTTCCAGCAGGGAAAGGGAAAGCACAGCCCAAGGCGAGGATGACAAACACCAGAGGAAGCTTTATAGGCCCAGCATAGTCCTCATACATCACCTCAGCCAAGGGCAGACTCAGGGCCACATTTATCAGGACCTGCACAGCTCAGTGATTTACCTATAAAGCTCTGATCACATGTGAGGGGAAAGTATATCTTCCCTGATGGGGACACGTTGGAACTCCTTGGGATTCACTACATTAAATGGTGTAGATGCAGCTTCCCTATTTTTCAAGTGTTTGCTTTGGACATGTGTTTTTCAGACTTCCACATCTCTACTGCACTTACCTGTGGGAACAGCAGAGTCCAGGAACAGCGTGGGCACACTCCCAGGATCGGCACTGGAGCTGGAGTGTTGGCATTTTACCAATAAAGAGTGTTTTCAGTGTTCCATCTGCTGACACCAGTGAAGTGTCTGGGGAAGGCTCTGCCTCTCTGACTGAAATCCAAACAAGAATTCCTCTGCCTTGTTAAAATCCAACACAGTTACTGTTTTCAAGTACTGCAGTTTGCTTTCAGAACGAGGTATTTTCCCAGTTACTGATGTAAAGGGGATTTGTGGCAGGATACCAAATTAGCTTTTTACTCGGTTTTTTTCCCCTGAAGAGTTAGCTATGGTTAGTTAGATTTGTCACTTGCTTGCACCTTCCTTCACTCACAACCCACCATGTCAATGTCATGGGGTGCCTCCCACCTCCCTAGCCCCCTGACCCCAATGCAATCTGAAGACTAGATCAGGGCAGACAATTAACAACTCCCTCCATAATAAATAAAAAAGAATATAAAACGTTTTCAAACTAGAGGTTTACTTGTTGACCTGCAGGAAGGGTGAGGATACAATGAATGGAATCAACTTTTAAATTCACACATTCAATAGGTCAGCTTTCTCCTTTCTAGAGATACTTCTCTTTTCATACTTCAGCTCTTCTCTTTCAAACAACTGAGGTGACTAGACTAAGCTTCCACCTTAGTTGCTGACAAATACCTTGAAAAATTCAAAACAGGAGCAAATTGCAGCACAGGGATAATAAATGCTAAAGTCTGGAGATCTGTGTATTTGCATCACTGTTACTTAGTCATTATGCAAATGAGATCCATAATCCAAGGGAGGGAATTGCATTAGGATCATTAGTTTACTAAAGAATATTCATAAAACTGGAACAAATTTTATTTTACAACTAGATGTCTAATTAACTTTCTCCCTTCAGTCTGTGTGGCACCACATGTTTGACTGGGAACTGCCCTGTCCCTCCAGAGCCTACCTTTGTCCAGGAAATTCAAATAACAAGATTAAAGCTTTGATTTTTCCAATGGAACTTCAAGTTCATGTTGATTCTCAAATCCCTCCACTTGTTTCTTACATTAAAACTGCTCTTGAGGTGGTCAGTCCACTGGCATCTATTCCAAATTAAGTCTTCACACTCAGGTTTGACTAAATGTGACTTTATAAGCTGTTGAAAGAATTACTTTGTTAAACAGATGCCAGCTACTTTCAAAAGGTTTTACAAGTCAGTTTGCACTTTTAAAATTCAATCCTTTTGATTTTAGTTTGAAATACTCCAAGTGACCCAAGATACCCTTACATGAATAATCCTTGTCGTCAACCAAAGCCCAAGATTAGGATATACCTACTGTAATCACTGTGTTGCTTTACTACAACAAAGCTTATTTACTGCCAGCTCTGAAATAAGAACATTGGTACCTTGATTGTTAAGCTGAAGTACTTAATTTATCCCCTCCTTCAACTGCACAATTAATCCCCTCTGAAACTATTTATTCTCTCACTACTAAAACACTCCCTATTCTGTGCCTACACTAAACCAAATCTTGCACACTCTGCAAATTTGGAGATAATTGTTAAAGGTGATGGTGAAAGGTGTGAAGCTGTTTTGATGCACAGACTTTAAGCTACCACAGGAAACACAGAAGCCCATATCTTGGGTGTTTTTCTTTCTGTTTTTTTGGGGAAAAGGGGCGTGTTTCAGATTTCCCACTGTGGCAGAACCCCAGAACAGCTGGGCTTGGAGGATCTGTCCTGGCACTGCCCAGCCACAGCCAGCTGGAGCAGCTTCTACAGGCCCTTGTTGACTCAGGTTGCCAATATCTCCAAGGATGGATCTTCCACAGTCTGAGGGGTCATAAGAGCATTGTGGGGAGGGGATTGTATTTGTTTCTTTAAAAGTTCACTTCAGTAGTTTTAAGTGGGTGGCTCAGACTAAGTGAGAATGACTGTAAAATAGAATGATTAGTAGTAGTCAACAAATAAAGGGCCATTTTTAAGAGGGGAAAAGTCTAAATAAAATCCAATGAAAATTCCCTTTGAAGGAGATCCTAAAAATCCCTTTGAACAGTTAACAGCAAATGGACCAAGCTCATGTAAGAAATTAGTAAAGAAGCTGATTGCATTTTCAAAATACAACACTTCAGTATGTGATGGTTTATCTGTCTGCAGACTGGGTAGAAATTCAATGAAAATCATCAAAGTAAAAAGCTCCCTAAAAAAAGCCCATAGTAAAGTGCAATTGATAGCACCATCCTGTAAAGAATCACAGACACCCATGAGCTATTCCAAAAGTTCTCACGCCATTCTCCTTTTTTTAAAGCATTAAATGGTTCTACAAACAAAAGCAAAAGCATATGAACATGTTTTTCAATGAAAAAATTTGGTTTTATTATAATTTTTCCACTAGTGTGCTTTTAAATGGCCAGTAGGTGATACATCTACATTGAGGAAGGGTATAATGTTCTTTCCCTAAGGAGCAAGGACTGGGGAAGGTTTCAGAAAGGAGGCTAAAGGTTTCAGCTCAAGCAAGACTGAGAAAATAGGACTGAGCATTCATCCACACCTTGTAAATAAAAGTACTTCTGAAGAGCTAGAGAGACCTATGAGGAGCCAGAAAGCAAGGGAGCAACTGAAGCAAAGCAAGGACCCAGGCCTGGCCTAAATGCTTGGAGTTGTAATTAGCACTGATTTTCCTGTCTTAATACTTAAGCAAAACATGGCTTTTGAGACAGTAAAAACTTCTGGGAGCTCATTGTAAGGCAAGAAGATCTCAACAGTTCGGCCAACTCGTTGTGCTCAGTAATACTGAAAAACTCTAGAGCTTCACAGAAGCATAAAATCTTAAAGGTATGGAAAGGCACTATGTTGCCAGACAGTAATAATATAAAGTGAAATTAAAAAAAAAAGAGAAGGTCAAATCTTTGAAAAAGCTCTTCACTTATCATTGCAGCACCTGGTTGAAATTCATCACTCAAGATTGACTTTTACCCCAATGGATCATCTAAAAAGGACTTAATTCTGCACTTGTTCTTAGGTTGGACATACAATTAAGGAGTAGACAAGACAGCCTCCCTGTTCCTTAACTCCCTCAGCCAGCACTTCAAGAAAATGCACCAGCTTCAGGAAAAGAACGAACAAGGAACAGGAAAAAATTTGCCAAAGTCAGAGAGCAAAGCCTTGGTAGAGTCAATGGTGTTTGCAGGTGGAGAGGAGGCAGCTGTGCTAAAGGCTGCTTTAAAACGCCAGAAGCAAAGGCAGAAAGACACATGGCAACATGGAATGGAGTGCTTGAGGAAAGCACAGGGCAAGCCCTGGAAACCCAAACATCTATCTCCATTTAAGCAAGACACGGGGTTCCTCTCTCCTGTCCTCCTGAGCGCTTGATCCGAGCGGCAAAGGAGGCCGGTCCATCACTTCAGCTGGACTCAGGGAGCAACCCCCACTGCAAAGATATGCACCTCAAAACAAACACTGCTGCTTCTTCAGACTCCTTTAGGTAGGAATTGACTTCATGGTACCTCATCACGCAAAGTTAGAAAGTCAAACACCTGCTGCTTACAATTTATGCCAGCAGGTTCACCAAAAACAAAGAGGAAGGATATAACTGAATGAAGCAGAAGACTGGAGTCAGAAACGTGTCTTCAGAACTGTTTGAAGCTTCAATTCTCCTCCCAAAAGCAAGCACCTGGTACCATGTAGACATGCACAGACTAAAGGGAAGCCTATTTTCAAGTGTGAGTTCAGAGGCAGCACAAATACAACTGGCCCTGAGATGCCAGCAAACAAGATGCAAGAAACACTGAGTGTACAAGGCTCTTCTGCTGTGCACTGGAACTCCAGCTACCTTTTCAGGGCCAGTGACATGTGACAAACCAAGAGCATGTAACACACTTTAGAAGGAACAACACTTCAAATCACTGCACAAATACTTGCATATAAAAATTTATTGTCTTTTAAACATGGGCTTGAAATACATCCCACCCAGAGAGGTAATTTATTTAATGTTTGAGCAGAGCTTTGTAGAAAACAGCTGATAGCACAACATTAAAGGCTGTACCACATTTTTTCCCATGTAGCAAACTGGATTAATAGCCATGTGAATACAACAGCAGTAAAATCATGTCTGCAATGCTCTCTAAAAGTTCTGTGTTTGGCAGCTTACAAATGTCTTCAGCTTTCTAATTTTGGTGAGCTCACAGGTACAGGTTAAGAGTGCATTTATAGAATCCACCAGCCCTTAAGTATAAAGAGAGTTTGAAAATGCAGGCCTGGTTCTCCTGTTTGCTCCACTTACTGAATAGACCTATGCAAAAATATTGGCATTTTTATTCATCAAGTTCATATATATATAGCTATTATCTAGTACAAAATTAAATTAAAAACCCAGAAATTATTCTTCCCAAGTGAAGTAAAAAAGGGTAAATTTTCATAAGTATTAAAAAGGACACTGATTATCTTATCCAAGAGCCAGAGACCAACAGCAAAAGTTCTTAGTACGCTGATCACTAAATTCAAAACCTTCTGACTCAGTTACTTCTGTTTGTGCCTCCTGTTAAGAACAGAGCTTGCCTCAGTGAACCTCGTGGGATTAGTCACACCACTGAGAACCAGGCACCTACTCTGTGTCTGAATATCCTGCTGAACTGACTGCTAACAGTCCTCAGGAAGAGACACTGCAACAAAAATGTAGTGTCAGAAGGGAGTTTTGACTTCATGACGTGGCATTCTTCCAGTGGGGTGACTACACACTGAAATATGGAAAGCTAATTACTTTGATTTAAGCTTTTGACATCCAATGCTAAAACCAGTGTGCTGCTGTTCCTCCTGGAGAAGACTTTAAGCTACAGTGATACAACCAAAACCATACACATGCATATGACAGGTGAAGAATAATTTCCATTTTTAAAGTGCATATTTTCATTTACAGTGTGACAACATTCCCCAGTAAGCTTTTCCAGACAAGAGCCTATTTCTTTCATACATACTTATGTTGCTCCAGTGCAGTACTTTCTAATACTAAACAGGGATGAAACTATAGTAGCTAAATTGTGTACACTTCTTTCTTAATTTAAGGAGAATGCTGCTTAAATTAGAAGGAATTTTTAATTAAGTCCAGTCACTAACTGAAGTACTTCATTTTGCAAAACACTAGAACCACAAGTACTACAACCTCTCTAGGAACCATAAACTTACAGTGCAAATAAGATAACACTTTATCATAGAAAACATTTCCCTGACATAAAAAAGGGCAGAAAACAAAATTTCAGAGTGGGAACACATTTTATCAAAAAATCGAAGTTTTTCAACTTAAATGTGCATTTTAGAATAATGAAATCCATTGTTTCCCACAGAGGCATAACTTCTGAAACTGAAGTGTTAATGGCTGTCAAGTTTGAAAGAAGACCTCAGGCATTTTATCTTTACTTTTGGCCCAGTGTTTCTGTGTTGCTTCTAATCAGTTTTAGGGAGAAAGTTGCATACCAAAGGTCAGACCAAACAACTCCTGTCATTATCAAGACATTTGTGGTTTCTTCAACTGCAGTGATGCTTGTTTCACCAGCTTCTGCTGCTTTCTTGTTTTCAGGGCTTCCTGAATGGCACAACAAATCCACTGCAAAACAACACAGCAAAAGCAGAAACAAAAATTGAAGCACACAATCTGCAATTTTCTTCCATAAGACGCTACTAAAACATAGCTCATTTCCACACACTCTGATTAAAACCTACATACACAGAGGCCAGTTTAAGTTACTTAGCTTCTGAGTCACATGCATAGTACTCAACCCAGAAAAAGCTCCAGAGATACTGTCAGTCCACTCTGAATTTTCTACGTCATTAATGATGTTACTCACAATTCGGCAACCCTTGCTCAGGCAGCACCCCAAGACCAGTGACCTCCTTTCACAACGATACACAAACAACATTTCCAATACTATTGTGCTCTGGAGGCTTTCCAAAGCAAGAGCTCCCTGCCCAGTGAGCCCACTGGGAACTGCAGCCTGTCCCAGTAACACCCAGTAACACCGTGGGCCAGCAGGCAGCATTTCAACAGCCATTTCACCTGAGGCAGAGCCACTAACACACACCCAAGGATGCATTCCTTCTGTCTCCGCTGAATATTCAATATCATGGGATCCAATGACTCAAACAAACACACTGATCAAGTACTGCAACATGCTGGATCCATTAATTGGCACGTCAGCTCCTGACATGCTCTGTTCCTGTTGCTACACGTGATGTTCAGCAGAAGTTGAAATGCCAGAAGAATAAGGTATTTTGAGGAAAATACAGTATCAGATCCAATTAACTATTTTTTTTACTTCTAAAATGGATAGAGAAGTATTGAGAGCCTACCACTGTAACTCTCAGTCTGAGCTAAAGAGCTCAGAAGAGGACTCTGTTAAGCCCAAAGAGCTTTACATTATCATTATCTGTAAACATAAGAGAATCATTCACAACAGTTAAAGGAAGCTATAAATGACAGCAGGTGCTTTTGATAATATTTACAATGAAAAACACTCTCAACCTAGATAGTTAGTTGAAATCCAGAAAGGGATGAATTAAAATAGAATTTAACAATAATTCTAAAATCAGAAACAAATTAACTGAACTAAATCAGCCATTTTTATTTATTTTCTGAATACAATCTAATAGTTAAACCCCCCATGTCTCAACTGCCTAACATTAAACATACTGTGCATTATGCATAAAATGTGTATATACATAATATTAACATATCTCTAGTCTGAGAAAATTAATGTCAGTGTAACATGTGTAAATGCCTGGGGGCGGGGGGGACGGGACCAAACCCAACCATGCCCTGGCGTAGCTCAAATGGCCACTGATTTCATCTGAGTAATTCCAGCATTCAGTGAAAGCTGAAGTGTTTGAAAAGCTTGTGAGGGCTTTTTTGAATCCATGACTTCAACCAAAGTAAAACTCATTTCTACAACAATGAATATCCAAAACCAAGATGAGCTGCATGGACAAGTAACTTGCATCAGGTGTGCTCAGAGGATTTCAAGCACTTATGGATTTCTGGTAACTTGTGTTCCTGGGAAAAGGTTCAGAGGACAAACATAAAATCTTGGTCTGTTTTTGGGGGGAGAGAGAACAAGAAGCTACAGAGAGCTTTAACCTGATGTTAAAGACTTTTGTTTCAGGTGCATACAAAGGGCACTACAGCACTCACCAGAGAGGGGACAGCTATTCCTGAAGCACACCCTTCCTATGGAATTGTTACGGTGTTACAGATGGCAGCATGTTAAAAAGGGAGGTAAAAGACCAAGGGTAATACTGATAAAGTCAAGAAACAAAAATCCACAGAGGGTAATTGGGTGGTGCTGCACTTGAGAACAGAAAAATCAATGTATAGATCCCAGCACAAACACTGGCAAAGGAATGTGCAGTCAGGAAATAACACCAAAAAGGTAATTACACACAAGGAAGTACCATTCTGGTATGGCTCATGTGTTCTGCACAAGGCTCCAGCTTTGGCCAGGTCACTGAGAGACAGACAAACTAAAGGACTTAAATTAGTTCACTCCAAATGTGATTTGGAAGACACACTGTAAGAAAAAGCTGAGGGAACTTTTTCAGACAAGACACAGTAAAGAAATAACATAGAGTCTTCCAGTAGATAAAGAGCCTCAAAATTACAGCAATTTTTTTCTTTCCCAGTCTAACCCATCCTTTCAGAAGGCTTGATCAACTTAATAGCAAGCAATTTAGCCCTGATTCTGATTCCAGCTCTGACTTGCCATGTACTGGAGCCACAATTTCAATTGTGCTTCAAAGATACTGTGGATCTAATTGATTTCCCTTCTGGTATCAGGGAGAAATCCTCCTCTCCCACCACCTGATCCAACACTACAGCAGGACACAGCCTTTCCTAGGGAAATCCTGGAGTTCATATAAATGCATAGATCAGCTTGTGGAGTTACCTACAAGATCCAACACCCACAGCTCATGTAACAGAGCAGCACCAACAGGAACAAACATTTAGAGATATATGGCAGAAAAAAGAGGTGTGGGGAGGAAGGAGGAGGAATCTAAACAGGCCTTTTCATACAAGATCCGTTCACTGGGTTAGTCCAGTGATCTTGGAATAAAGACGATGCAGCAGAAGGGAGGCTACAGGGAATCTAAAACAGCCTAGTACTTTAGATATTGGAAATATTTTCTTTAATGAGTTTTAATATACAAAATCTAAGACTATGCAACTTCAACCTCAAATTACTACTGCATAAACCCTCTTGAATGCTTTGGACTATCCTGCCTCATCATTCTCCTGGTTTAACTCATTTTTCAACATGAAACCATGAGAAATGGTCCTCAGGCACAGCAGCCCATTCTATAATGGGTCTCTGAACACTGCCATCTTTTTTCCATGCTGAGTTTCAACAACTGTTAACAATATCATAAGGAAAGAAGAAGAATGGGGGAAAAAAAAAAAAGAATATACCTTTGCTGTAGTTTCGTCCTGAAGCTGAACTGTCTTTACACATTCATGACCTATACTGTCCTTTCTTTGGAACATCCCTTGATCCTGCTGCAAAGGGGAACAAAAATGTGCTTCAGATGACTCACAAAACAAGAATGCACAATCTGCTACTTAGAGGGCTTGAATGCCAACTTCAGGTTAGATTTCAGTGTGGTCTCTGCCCAGCCCAACTCCTACTTTCAAGAACTTTTACGTAGATCCTGTCATATAGTCCCTTAGTTAGAAATTAGAACCATAAGTAAGAGTAGAGCACGTTTGGACCTCCAGTGTTAAATAGAAGGAAGTTAATGTGCTTTTCTTACCAAAACAGTTAATTTTAAAGTATTTGCTTCACAGGAGGGGTAATGTGTGAATTCTTCAAATAAGTGATGCCACTCTGTAGTTAAATGGCCTAAGATTTCCACTTCTTTCACATGTATCACTCTCCTGCTCAGAAGAAGAAAGGAGTTAATATTCAGTTTCTCCCTGGGACTAGAATTTCACTGGAAAAGCAAAACAAAATGAAAACATTTGTTTAAGAAGGCAACTTCTATGATGGTTAAAAGTGTCCATCCACAGTGGGCCTGTATTTCCTTAATATATCCTGAGACAATCACTTAGTCTTTAAAACTCATAGATGATCTACAGTATCACAGAGTATGAGCAGCCCAACTTAATCAGGACCACCCAGATCCCCAAACATTTTACTAGAATGGGATACCAGGGGGTGATCAGTTGATTCAGAGCAGTCCCTCCAAGCCAGCCTGTATCAGAGGAAGGCAAACACCCGCACAGGGACACAACTGCTCCAGGGCTGGCAGCTCCCACTTGGCACTTGAGCTGCTTGTTGTCTCTTCAGCTCTCCAGAGCTCCTCTGCCAGCGAGCACACCAGGGCCAGGCCAGGAGACAGCTCTGGCTGGAGTTCAACTACAACTTCACATGTGGAGAAGGAGGAAGATAAGGAGAGAAGTGTAATTCCTGGGGAGGGGCAGAGGAGGGGCAGGCACTGCTCTCTGCTCTGCGGGGACCAGGGACAGCACCCAGGGAATGGCTGGAGCTGTGCCAGGGCAGGCTCAGGTTGGATCTCAGGGAAAGGCCCTTCCCCCAGAGGGTGGTGGGCACTGAGCAGGCTCCCCAGGGCAGTGGGCACGGCCCCAAGGCTGGCAGAGCTCCAGGAGGGTTTGGATGATGCTCTGGGGCACAAAGTGTGACTCCTGGGGATGGGCCTGGGCAGGGCTGAGAGTTGGACTGGATGATCTTTGTGGGTCCCTTCCAACTCAGCACAGTCTGTGATTTATCTGGAGGTGCAAATCAGTAAATCACCCAGCTATCATTCACTGACACTGCTCAGTACCTTGCCAAAGCTTGTCCAGCTGCAGCAGGATCTTTGAGGTGTCCTTATAAAACAAACATGGGGGATGCCCTTGTGGTCTTACTGTGGGTGAGCCTATCTCATACACTCAGGGAAAGCGGAAACTGGTGACATGGGATGTGGAGGTCATAATCCTTTTTCATCATCCAAATGCATTTAGAAAGTTTTTAGTCCTCAAACTGAGTAGCCAAAACTGGCAACATCCTGAATTCTAAAAATTGTCTAATGAGTTAAATACAAATTTTCATGCTACTACAAAACTTAAGACTTCATTTATAATATCCTGTAACTAACAAGATTGCAAACATGTGCATTATCAAACCACTGACTTGACTGTTAACATCCCAAGCGATTTTAAAAACTAAAAACAAAGAAAAAAAGAGATTTTTTTTCCCCTGCAGTATGATGAAAGGATCACTGATATCAGAGTGAACTGTCTTCCCAAATTAGTACTCAGCATTGACATCATAACCAGATTATGTTTTCCATAAAGGAAACAGGAGAAAATACTTTAAAAATCAAGAAAAAATAGCTAAGGAAAGTACATATGCAGAGACTAGCAATCTGTTTAGACTCAGACAGATGTCTAATCCCCAAGTTGAAATCATGCCAAGCCCTCAGAAAGCCTTCAAATCTTCGTACCTATTGGTAACAATAAGGCTTGCTCTTCTGCCTCTTGGAAGTGCACAGTGGCATCGATACATCTCTTTCTCCAGCTTCCTGATGTGCAATTTCTGAAACAGAAATAATTTTGGGGTTGGACAAAGAAAATTCAAAGTGGTGTCTTCAACTCCAAAGCATTTTCAAAAGGCTCACTGAACCAGTTCTTTAAAGGCAGGCTCTGAGTCACTGTGAGGTCTGATCTGTCCCACTCCAAGGTGGAATGCTGACACTGCAGTACCAGACTATTGCTTCAGCTTTAATTCCCTTTCTGTGCTAATAATTGTTTAGTAATGTTCATCCTGCTGCACCCCATGCTGCAGACTGCATTCAAGAGGGATAATCCTGCACCAGGACCTTTAAAAGGAGGCAGCACATGACCCAAACCCTTAGAAAGAAACTACCAAGACTCAAATTCTCAATGCACCTCAAGACCAGGTTCTGAAGCACTGGACAGATATGCCTGTTCAACATCCAAAATACAAAGGCAGATCAAAGTTAAACTACTCATCATGTTTTGGTTAGGCAACTACAACTCAAGTGACTGACTACACAGAAAGGTTTGAAATGAAATACTGAAGGGCTCCTAGGATTTTTTTCAGCAGTTATTAATATTTTTTTCAGATTTCCTATCCTGTACATGCTGTTTAACTGAAGTATGATGTTTCTGAGCACGTCACCAGGCTTACAACATTCCACCAACAACACAGACCAGCACAGAACAGCCTCAGTCACCCCTACACCAAACCCACAATAACACTGGACTAAAGACAACAAGATTCACAAGGTGATACACGAACTACTGGTTCTCCTCATATGCAAAAAGTCTTGACAAGATACACATTCCACTTGTAAATAATGTTTAATTAGTAAAAATTAGCAACATAGCAATACAGGCATAATGTCAATGCATGTTAGTTTTGTACCTTCTAAGTCAACACAACAGCCCTTTTTATCATACAATCTGTTCCCATGGAAAATGTGCAGCTCCTGTGTAGGAAGATGAGGACACACGAGGAAGAATGTCTGGATGCAGCAGGCAGGCACTCCAGATCAACATTTAGCAAGTGCCTGCAACTGGATGCCCCAAAATGGGATTGATGCTCCTCAGAGCCAAGTCAGATGGCTTTGAGGACATTTGACAGCTGTGACTGTGCAGTTCAGCCTCTGCATAACAGTAAATTCCTCAAGTTGTTTCTGACAAACTATGAAGAACAAACTGAAGAGGAAGGACTAAAAATTCAGTACAGTTTTAGTTATTTCTTGTAAACATAAGTTTCCCTCTGTATTTCCACAGTTGGACCCATAAAACTGGCTGAGATGACATTAAAAGCTCCATTTCGTATTTATCTGTTTATAATCAACCATACAGGCTAAGAACACTATGTAGTTTAACCAAAATTGAAAGATCAGCTTACATAAGAATCAATTAAAAGAGGATTCAACATTTATTTATATCTGCATTTTATTTTCATATATTTACAAGTTCAACAAATGTCTTAAAGTATCATCATACATCACAAACGACCCCAAAAACCCTTTAAGCCCAAAAGTGGATGAATATTCAAGAGCTGAAATCAACAGCGTAGTATTTTCCTGCACTTGCTCTCTAGTGATATGATGTTTTGACATACTGTTTAATTCAGCATTTTTCAGCAATCAAAACCATAGGATTGACATCTTCTGTAAAAAAATATCCCTTTCTGACCATCTTAAAAATTTCTGAAACTGTACAACATACAAGACAGGAAAAAAAAAAGCCAGCAAGACTGCTTATCCCAAAGTGTCTTCAAAACATTAGAAGAGAGATGGCAGGGTATGACTAAAGTGAAAATAAGAACTCCCATTTTATACCTGAACCACAACTGTTTCAAAAACAAGTCAAAAATTTAAGCAACAGAATCCCACCACCATGTGAAGACTGCAACTCAAAGCTGCAATCCATATTCTAAATGCTTTTGTTGAACATGAAGAAATTAGACATGCCACATATTTAAACAGATTTATTCATAAGCATGTTTCTCTATTCAAACTCAAAGCTTTGGAGAGAAAGGCTGTTTCTCATCCCTTCAGAAACAATCCCCGTAGTATTTTTAGCTTTTCCATGCAATATGTTACTGAAGGAAGAGTTCCCTCTGAGGGCTGTGCCTGCAAGACGCAGCATTTCCCAGCACTATTCCCAACCCACCTGATAGATGCCAGCACAATGGTGGTGCCATTATGGAAAAGGGGGGCTGCACTTGATGTAAATCACTCCATGATCTGCATGCTCTTAAAATTCAGACATCTTTGTCAAAGGCTGTTCTTTTCATGGCACACTAGAGCACTTCGAAGAAGTTAACTCATTCTTATTTTCCATGGAAGCGAAAGGAGCAGTGCAGATTTACCCAGCAGAACAGGGAGGCAACCAGAAATAGAATGTGCAGTTCCCAGCATAGCCTGTGCTCTCTGCCACACAACAGTCTCACCACCCTGCCTCAATTATTCATGAGGTGTTCTGCATTCTTTATAAAGCTCCATGCTTTAACTGGGAAATGAAACAAAGTCCTGCCACAGGCACTGAATAATGTATGAGTGCCTCATGTCAGCCCTGCAGAGCTGGGGGGGCACAGCCTCTTCTCCAGAGCCAGGCAAAGACCTGCCAAGCCAAAGGCCTTCATGTCCTGTGCCAGCAGAGCTCCTCAGCTGCAAACACTCCTCATACAGTGATTAGAACCCAGGAGAACTTATTCCTTGGAAAACAATTGTCCCAGAGGGGCCCTGCTTGTCCTTTGAGTTGCCCAGCTGTGCATTTCTGTTTAACTCCCAGTGTCCTGCCCACACTGCAGGAGCCAGAGGCACAGCCTGCGAGGTGTCAGGGCTCACCT
>JAWWEU010000017.1:17276681-17349487 GCA_035583155.1 Acropternis orthonyx
GCCACTCCTGAGTGGCCGAGCACAGCCCCGCACAGCCCTGCGAGGTGTCAGGGCTCACCTGCCACTCCTGAGTGGCCGAGCACAGCCCCGCACAGCCCTGCGAGGTGTCAGGGCTCACCTGCCACTCCTGAGTGGCCAAGCACAGCCCCGCACAGCCCTGCACAGCAGAGCCAGCACTCCTGGGCAAAGGAACGGTGCAAACAGCTTTACACCAGTGAACCAACCTACTCCATCTGGCTCCCTCACTGGGCACCTGAAAACCCACTTACCAGTGGAAAAAAGGGACTTGTCTTGGGAGGAGCATTTAAAAGACAAGCCCCACTGTCTACCAATGTCTGTATTTCACACCCAAGTATTTAAGTGGAACATTTTTGCATCCAATCACTGGATTGAGGCATCTATTCCTTAAGGTAACCTTGCAAGGTTTCAAACTTGTAAGCATGTTTAATGTAATATGTCTGCAGGGACATATGCATTAAATGTAGTTAAAATAGATGAGAGAGTGGGAATTCTGGTTAAACTACTTGTAACACAGGAGCCAAAAACAAACAGCACTTGTACCTATTGTGATTAAATTTGTAAATGCATATAAAACTGACTTTCTGACTCATCTTTCTCATTAAATATCCTATTTTCTGTAAAGACACTGCTCCCTCTTGCTTCAAATTTACACTAGAAAACAAAACCTCCCCAACACTGACCTCTGGTATGATAATCAAAATCAGTTAATTAAAAAAAAAATCTGTATTCAATGAAGTGATTTCTTGAGAGAAACAAACTATATTTAGTGAACTCTACAGAGGACTCACTCTTGGTTAGTATACAATTCCAATCTGCACCATTTAGACATAAGAAAAATATAACTACTAGAAGTGCAGGAACTGGGTAATATCTGGTCTTCACCTATTCCTTTTTGCCAGATGTAAAAAAATAGTGAAAAAAATAAAAAACCTCAAGAAGAAAAAAACGTGACCTGCTTAGTATATCACAACTTAATTTCACTTAATCAGCTAAAAAAACCTCACTGAATGTTTTTTTAAACAATTTTAAATTGACCAGTAAATTCTAAAAAGGCAACACTTTTTCCCATATGATAGGCAAAAAATTTGCTCTGACAACAGCTTGTTAAGCTTAGCTTGCTAATTTCTAGGATGCTGTATTAGTAATGAAATTTATGGCATCACTTAGCTTAGAAATAGATATATATTTATATATGTGTGTAAATTCCTGTTAACAGCTGGAAGTTTAGACTTTCTTACTTATGTTGAACAGCAAAGCCCCAGAAGATTCTGTGAACGAAATCCGGAGTCCACTAAGCTGGCTGTATGTTTTAATTGAGAAATATTAATTAAGAAGTAGTAGTGTTAACATGAAGGCATGGTGGGTCACAGGGTGTGCAGCTGACAGGCCCAGGGCATAGCACAGAAACCACTAAGGCGAGTTTTCTCAGCATTTCTATGGAAACAGTATTTCTAGATCACGGAATTATAAGCACTTTCACAGAAGTGAATTCCACTCAATCTCACTATTTTACATTTTGCTCAAAATGTTGCTTTCTCCCTCAGTCCACAGCCCAACTCTACCAGAGTGCTAATAAATAAATCAGCTTGGGATCTAACCTACCATGATTTTATTCCTTAGTGCCTTCTGTTGTTGCCATTCCTAAGGAGCTAAGCATCCTTAGAAAAACAAATACACAGGAAACAAGCCCTCCCTGTCTCTCGCATCTTACTCATCTCATCTTACTGAAGATGGTTATTCAAGTTTGTTTTCTTAGCCTGGACAACATGAAACACTGCTTTTATTCAACTGCTACGCAGAGAAGATACCAAGGAAGTGGAGAGGACATGTTAAATGCAATCATGCCCTTATCTAAATGCTTAAGGCAGACAAAAGACCATGACAGAAACAGAGAAGAAATATGGAAAATGTTTACTCCATTAGTCCAGTTCTTGCTGCGTGTGCCAGGAGAGAAGGAGAAAGAAAAGAAACATTAGAAGTAGCACAGGAAATAAAGATTAAAAGCCCATCTAGAAGCAAGTAGCAAATACATAAATTTTGGTCTTAATATGTTAATGTAGACAGTTAGTTTAGTCTTTCTAGCAACAAAATAAGCATTTTAAGGCAAGTTTTACGAACATGAAGTCTGACATACAAATTAACCAGATTCTGATTCTCTAGGATTGAAAACTAATGTTATTGCTCCTCCATATGTTAGCCACTTCCATATGAGGAAGCAGGCTAAATGTCCACACAATGCCTGTAGCTATAACAGATTGCTGTTTTGAACAACATAAGGAAAAACCACAAAGTGGTATTTTGAGAATTCATGCAGTTTTTTCAACTGCTGATACAACCAAACAATTCAAGCTCTATTAATCTTTTTTAAAAGTTGCTTAGTTTGTAAACCAACCTCAGCTTTGCTATTAAGCCAAAAATTAGCACTGACCATCAGAATGTTTTTGTTTCCAGATATTCAAATCTTAATCCTAATAATTCTTCATCCTACTACCTCCTTTCAGAGCATGAGACAAGTGATTACAGACCCCATAACAGCAAGGCTGCAGTTTCCTTTCTGCATTCAGCTTACCCCAAGCACTGTGCAGGTTTGCCTTATGGAATAGGCTGGGGCACATTGTCACTACAGTTCATGGCTGCTACAGATCCCTGGCAGCTCTTAACCCTTATGGAACCCTTCAGGGTGGAGAATTTGAGTTGTATTTACTGTGGGGGCCATACCTCAAATAAGTCATAGCCCTCAGCCTCCACCCTGTCGTAGGGCCGGATGATCCCATCTTCCCGGATGAGCCGCGGGGGACGCAGGTTGGACACTTCTTCCGTGGACTCCGCCGCCCTGCCAGGGACAGTGCAGCAATGTCCTGGTAAGCTACTGCAATCCTGAGTTTCCCCAGTGTATCCCTTGCCACACACCCCACTGACACTCCCTGGGTACCCTACGCATGCAAAGACATACTGCTAATAATGAATCAAAGTAGCACTAACCAATTAAACAGCTACAGAACAAGCTGGAGAAGTTTGCTCACAACTGCAGATAAACTTGAGAACCCTCAGTAAATTATTAAACACACTATCCAAAGGTCCCCTTAAAACACAAGGAGCTCCTGCTAGCCAAATTTCTAACTGGGAAGTTTTACTCTGAAAATTTCAGGGGTCTAATTTTTTACAAGACGTTTAAATGGCATTTAGGTGTTTGCACTCAGCAGTACACAAACCTACATAAAAAGTAACATTTACACAAAATCCCTCAATTACTTTCAGATCAGGTGAGGGAGTGAAAGGACAAAATCGATTAGTTATTGTCTACCTCAACTACAGCACTGCAAGGTTTAATCTGAAGCAGCAATTTCCAGACAATACAAAACACATTCATTACAGGCTAGCAGACATTTCCCAACCCCATATATCATCCTGCATACTGTATTTAACACAAACAATTGTGTGGCACTGCTGGACCTCTCTCCCACCTGGCACCCAGCCTATGGGCAGTGCTTTCCCCCGCCCCTGTACCTCTGGATGCCCTGGAAGGTGCTGCTCGCCATATCCACAATGCCTCCGGTCGGGCGGGCCACCACTCCCACCAGCCCCTTCCCAATCCCTTTGAAGAATCCAGCTGCACCTTCTTTTTTAGCCCCTGTGAAAGAAAGGAAACACAGTTTTCATGACCTGCTTAAAGACATTAACCACAGAATTAAACCTTTACTGCTCCAGAAGTGTTTTCTGCTGGAAACAGCCCACAGCCATTGATCACATACAATCCACTTGTGCAAAAAGTTGCCCGTGCAAAGTCACACTTTGCTTCCTGGTCTGTTCAGACACAGCGCTGTTCACTTAACACCTTACCAGCCTCCAAGGGCAGCAGAACTGAGGTGTTAACAAGATTCTCCTGCTCACCCTGGACTGCAGCCCAATAGATCAGTTTTTATAGGCAGGCAGTAATAGCAAAATATTCTGAAGACACTCAGATGCATAAATGTCATGAAAGTTAACTCTTTCTATTTAAAAATTACATGTGTCTGGTGATACACAACTGTGGAGGAGCCAAAAGAGTGTTTAGAAAGCATGTGTGTTCATCCACCAATGAGACAAGGATTACACCCCAAAGTACCACCTAAAAGCTGTAAAGGACAACACAGTAACAACTGACCTCCAACACTGAAATTACTCTGACTTGGAGATTAATGAGCCATTTTGTCTCAGATATTTTTCATCATCTATCATACTGATGAAATAATAGGTACAAATACTGATGTCAGGCATAACACCCAATTTGCTTTCTAAGATTCCTCCAAACTTTGGAGTCCCAGAAAACTTTTTCAGCTGGTGATTTTTAGTTTATTATTTTTAGTATATTTATTCTGACTTTAAACAATAAATTGGGTCCTACAGCAAGCTGAACAAAATACATCACGAGGACAAACCATTTCTTAACTCAATTAACTCAATAACTGATATTTACTAAAATTACGAAATAAACTGTAAAGCACTGAGAAACCACCTAAGCAGAGCAGTGCAGCCCTAGTGCTTACCTTCCACTGGCTTAGTGATTATTCCTGTCACACCTCCAACAACACCCTGGAACAAAGAAGACAACAAAGTTCCCACTTAGGAACTGGACTGCTGTAAGTCCAACTGGGCAATCAGTTGTCTCACATCCTTCATTTTAAAACTTCATAAAGTAAACTTCCATATCAGAAATGCTGTTTGGCTGGGGGGGTTGGTTTTGTTTCTTTCCTTTACTTTATATTCTTAAGAAAATTATAACTGAGGGTAAGTAGAGAAGGGAAAATCTGAACCAGCTAAAGAAACATTTATGCTGGCAGGACTAATAAATCTGCTGTACAGTAATCACCAGTCTTGCAACAATTAAGTAATTATTTCCCTTTCACTACTAACAGGGAGCTGCCAGAACTCCCAGTGTCACGAGTAAGTGATACCAATTTGGGCAAGGTAAATTAACAGCAAATAACTCTACAAGACTTTAAAGGTCAAGTTGTTTCAAGACACTAAGGCAGAAAGAATGAAAATGCCCTGAGGTAGCTTTCAGTAGTTCAGCAAACAGTATCAGAACCAACTCCACAATGTTTACTCCTTAATAATTACTTAGAAATACATTGACTGTTTTTATTTTGAATGGAGAGTGATGGAAATTATTAGAAGACTTCATTTACAGTCATGTAATACAGACCTCTCAGTCATTGTTTACGTGAGGTGTTTCTCACAGAGAGATGTGATTTTTCAGCAACCAGAAAGGGTTCCAAATTTTAGATTATCAAAAAATACAGGGGTTGCACAGCTTCTATTCCAGAAAAAAAATACCTCCTATCTAATGTAGTACTTACTTTTATACATATTCTACTTGCTCTATGTTCCCATTCCTTAAAGTCAAGAAAACCTAGCAGTTTTGGTAAGACCTGAGCACAGAGGAAGTAATTTCTACCATGAAGCAAAGCCCACAATTCACAGCCAACTGATTGCAAGGCCAAGTAAAGGCCCAGTTACTTTAACTACCTAGCACATTGGTTGAACATAAGTAATTATTTGTTTACTTATATAATTCACAGGATAAATTCGTGTTAATTGCTACATTTCTCCTTTTCAAGACCCTAACTTCAACTCCTCAGGCTGACCAGAAACATGACTACAGCTGAGTCTCCCCTAAACCACTGCCTGTTTGTCTCTTCTGTCCAGTTCATGAGCTGATAAAGAAGGCATCAGACTTCCTTGTGTGTAGTTTTCCAGCATGGATTACAGGTTGGCACATCACACACTCATCTCCAAGCTCATACCCGTAACAAGCCTTTTCCTCCCTTGGCCAGGCTCTCCCCAAAGTCCTTTGGCTGCCGACCCATTTCCTCTCTCCTTTTCTGCTGGAATTCTTCATCCAGAGTAATAGCAGCCAGGCCTTTCCCAACAGTCCCAGTGATCCTGGACACCACCCCTGCTGCACCACCTGATGGAACAGGGCAGAAAGCAAAAGCTGTTCTTTCACAACTTAACCACAGACAACACACAAGAAGCCAAGAAGTTCATAGTAAATTCCCTTCCCAGTTCAGATATGATGAATGTACACAGAGCAAACACCACAGGCTGTCCAGGAGAAGAGTCCAGAATCTGCTCTGACACCCACACACACAGCAAAAGGGAACTCTTACACCACTTCACTACATGTTATGTGACATATTGGATGAAATAGTATTTCCTCTAATTACTAACCCAGCTAAATAAAAATCTAAGGGAATTTTAACAGTAGCTAGTCTTAAGAGAACTTCTCAGGCTTCTCCAGACATTTTAGGACCCTTAGAACTATGTTTCTTATTCATCCACAGCATGTTACTAATTCAGTTACTATTCAGTGTTTCTCAGTTTGGTCGCTCAGTCTCCAAAAGAGACATTTGGATGGTCTCAGGTGAATGAGGTAGGAATGATCTGTGTCACAAATACTGACAACAGTGTGACAAACTGAAATACTCATCAGTAAAACACCACCCAGGTATTTATCCAAACAGGAACAATATGACACATACCCACTGTGTGTCCAAGGAGACTTTTAACACCGATTACAAAGCCTTCAGCAAATTCTTCAGGTCCTTGAACAGCACCCTAAAAATGAAGTTTATTATGAATAGCACAAAACTATACGTTGACACATCTGTTTCAAGGATAACTAACAATTCCTTTACACTGATGCAAGTAAGGCCACCTGGATATTTTATTTCTTTTAAATTAATGTTAAAAGAATTACTGCTTTCTCACTTGTTCAGGGTGTGGAGTCCAGTGACAACAAAACTACAACTCTACCAATATATTCCATCAGCCTCCTACAAATACACAGTTAAAGAATCAGGCAGAAGAATTCATACCTGGAATGGCTCATAAAAGAAAGCTTCAACTCCCTCAGACAAGCCTCTGATTAAGCCAAATGGATTTCCAAGAACATCTAATCCAAGTACAAGGACATACATCTGCTTCAGGAACTAAACAACAGGGGGAGGGGAAAAGGCAAAAACCAAAAGCAGCGTTACAAGCTGTTATTACATAGTTCATGGCAGAACCTGAGCCTGGTACATTTTTTAATTTACTACCCAAGGAAAGTGTTGGAATACTCAACTAAGTATTCCTACTAGAATGAAGATAGGCTTAGGCAAATTATGTACTGTCTGTAGAGATAACTAATAGATACTACTATGGAAAACAAGACAGAATAGAAGGAATCATTTAAAAATGTTTAAAACACATTTTCAGGACATTTCTGTGTTTACATTTCCATAATGTGGCACCAGATTCCTACTTCAGTACCATGAAACAAAAAATTAATACCTCTCAGAGGTATTCATCTTTCCTATTTTCTACATTCTCTAAGACACATAGTCAAAATTACACACAAAGGCTTGACCAGATGATCTTACTTGTTCACTGTAGTGCCTAACAACTCTCTTCATCAGCTGATCTCTCTTGTAGAACTGGTATTGAATTTCAAAGAAGGCAAGTCTGAAAAACAAGGAATCACACATTAGTTACAGACACCCTTCCTCCTTCAGCTCCTTGAGATAATCCTGAAGCCCTGTTCTCTTAAAAAGGATCCCAAACCCCATCATCCCTCATTCCTTCCGTTTCCCTAAGGCTGTATATACTTACATTAGAGTCAGTCAGCAAAGTTTACCATGGATCCAAATATTAAGTGTATAGTAGCTTCAGTCAAAGTATTAAAGAAAACAGCCAATATTATCAGCTTACTTGAAAATAACATCATCCACATCTGTCAGAGTAGCTCCAATACTTTTCAACAGCAAATTCAGAGAATGGATGGCTATCATTTCTTCCCCCTTATCTGATGCTTCTCCACCAGCAGCCAGAGACAAACTCAAATGCAACTGTCAAGATAAAATTAGTAAAACAAGACAAATCAAGACCAAAAAAACCCCCCAAATCACAGCAGGCAGATGGTATGGTGCACATGCAGGAAAATTAGCGGTGAAAGAGTGGTAAGTGTATTTTGACTCTCTCTGAAATAACGTACAAGTTCCACAAACAATACATATGTATTTATATTTCCATACAGAGGAGAGTCCAAGTGCCCTAGAAGTTTAACTTTTGTTATATTTACATGTTTACACTTCTGTGTAAACAATGACTTAAAATTTAAATCGATTTACTTAACTAGCTTGTGTGCATTTTTACAACTCTTTGGAGGAAACAAACTTTGTAGAACTGCCTTTAACACTGTAAAATAGAAAATTTTTTAGTGTTGATAAGAAAATTATTGGAAAAAAAAAAAAAAAATCACACTTTTTACAAGAGTGGAAAGGACAGCAGAAAACTATTTTCCCTTGTTCCTCACCATAACAAATATTCTCCTTTCTACTTACTCACAAGAGGGCACAGCAGTTAACCTGTATGATTTTGCTTTTTCAAGATTCCAAATTGCCATTTTTTTTCAAAAAGCCACAGAGCCATTTTCACAGTCTTCCCACTATCCAGTGGCTTCAAATACCAAGCTAAGCCTACTGAACTTAGGTGGAAAACACAGGAGTGAAAAAGCAGCCCCTTCCTGTATTTAACAAGCCGCTTGCCTGACATTTCAAATAAAGATGGAAAAGAAAGTTAAAAATTCTGTTTCTTCAACAGCTTTAGCCAGACTGGGCAGAGGATAAAGCTCAAATATCACGATGGTGTCTTGTTGCTCCAGTGCTTTCCCTGGCTTCACCATTCTCTTCTCAGTTTATAAGCACAATCGTAACAGAAAAAAACCCCAGAACCTAAGAACACCCTAACAGATACCCAGTGAAATAAGCAAAAAGCTGAAAAAAGCACCACAATTTAATCACCTGTATTGGGGGTTATGTCTGTCTTTTATACGTTCAGTGAAAAGGAAAGTGTTTTCCCTCTAAATTCTTATTCAAACTGACAACCTCAGAGGAGAATTGTGTTGATTCAGAATAATGCCTCACTACTGATGATCTTTCTTCTCTTGCTCCAAAAAATCTCACTGCTTCAAGAGAGATATGGAGACAAGCCCATGAAAATGCATTTTATTACAGTTTATGGCGCATTACTTGGACACCTTCAGGCCAACATTTTCTCTTCCATCATTACTATAGCCATTGACTCTCCCACTTAGTAATGGCTAAGGGTCTGTTTGTACCAGTGGGCAACAAAGTGAGTTTTCCACCCAAGTATTAAATTCTAGAGACCAAAATCCCCACTAGGGATGTATTTACCGTAAGGGATTAAGAGATGACTGATACCAGGTGTTTTGTCAACCAAAAACCTCTGTATTGCATACCTTAATTGGAGAAATGTGGAAGTGTTCAAAGAAGCTGAGCACTGACAGGTCTGTCAGGGAGGACTCCATTAGCTCAGTGTTAAGTGCATCCACATCTTGCTGAATTAACTTGGACTGGGTTTATTATTTAAAAAAGAAAAGGAGAAAAAAGGAAGTTTATCTCATCAGCATATATGTAATATAATTAATCATATATCTATGTCTTTTATATATATATATAACCAGTGGAAACATTAATCATAATCAAATAGAGATAACTAACTACATAAATATAACTGTATTAATTTATTTCTTGAATCCAAGTTATTAAAAAAAACCCCAAAACACCAGCAACGCAAAAAACCACACCACAATGCCACAAAACCATAAAAAAACAAAAATTCAACAATTTCTAGGTCATTTTTTCATTTTATACTATACTGACATTCACTTAAATTCCTCAATCACTTCAGGTATCACTTCCAAAACTTCCTTGCATTTTTTTGTATTTCTTCGCAAAATTATAATTGTTTATACAGTACATCTGAAAATACAATTTCTAAGAAAAATAAACTTTTAAGAATGACTCTTCTACCCACAGTAGAATATGTGACCTTTCTGAGGGTCTCCCTATATAAAACTTTATTTAGAGCTATGAAAAATCTATTCCTTCTACTCTCTAAAGACAAGACCCTATAAACTAACATACAAATCAAAGTCCGCTCTGTAAAACCTGACCTTATTTCTCATACACCCTTAACACTCCACAGGCACAACTGAAACAATTGTGCCATCATTAATGAAACATTAAAAGAGCAGAAAACAGCTGCACATACCCAGGTATCAGTTCCTTGGCCTTCTCATTCAGTAATGCTCACAGCCAGTGTTCAACAGAAATGCTAACTGAAAATTATCTCACCCTGGCCCTTGAGTCACTGGTGTCAAATGCAACATTCACTCACTTAAACTGAAAGTTTCAGGAAATTGCAGCAGCAGTACCATGAAGTTCCAGCAAAACTCAGATTCTCTCATACATTACCCTTTGTCTTTCAGCTTCTGGGTCTGTAGATGGAGTGAAAAGTTCACTAAGTGCTCCTAAAAACCCCTGATCAATTTTCAGTGCCATTTCCTGGATAAGAACCATGAAGTATCTACAATGGGAAGAACAAGCAGTGAATACTTGGAGAAGTTCAGCTGAAATATCACAGGCTTACCCTACACAACTGAAGGTTTGCTGTGTCAACGTACAGTCAGAAGTGCTTATCAACCACGCAAAGCTCTGTAGATTATTCAACCCTAACACTTCCAAAATTTACCTAAAAACCATCACCAAATACTTCCTACATTCCCACATTACGATTCCAAGTGCTTCATGGATAACATAACCTTAGCTATACATTTCTTCTTCTTATCCAACTGCTTTTCTTCAAGTCCCATTACTGAATATTTATTTTATCAAAATTCACCATCCTCAAATATGACATGCACACTTGCTCTGTATGGGTATCTGCATTAGAAACCATCAGCATAACGTTTTTGTCTCATTTTTAGTACAAAAACCCCAGAGACAGACATATTAACTACAGAACAAACATTTCACACTGTCCTGGCCCACATTAGAGACTGTACCAGTCATTTGTTGCCAGAGCACCAAACACCCAGCACTGTCCAACAGCCAGACAAACAGCTCTGACACTGCAACACCAGAAGGAAATAATTCTGACTACTAGAGAATTTGCATAACAGCCCCATCATGTGGTCAGCCCCTATTTTCTAACACTGCTTTTTCACTAGAGACATTTAAAAACTCAGTCCAAAGTCCAGAGATGTTTGGGTAGGAGAACAGAAACTTCAGAGCAAAGTTCCCTTCTAAAATATATTAAATCCCTACAGTTGTATTACAACACACTGTTCAACTCACTTGAATTGCAGCACTTTGCTGTATTCGTTGAATCTAGTGATGACACTGATGTCAATGAAGGGTTTTGGCTCTAAAAAGTAAAAAAAAAAAAAAAAAAACAAACCTAAGTATATGCCAAAAATAAACTTCCAAGTTCCCAGGTTCAAGGCTGGATAAATCTGCCATAGGTTTGCTCTTACCTGAGTCCAAGGCAATTGACTTGGGAGGGGTGACAGGATGAAACACAACAGGAAACATCGACCCTGGTAATTGATTATCAACCTGAAAATGGATTGCAACATTACAGGAATATTTTAGTGACATGATAACCAGACACAATTCCCAGTTTAGAAGGCCTGTAAAACTTGCTTGTAGATTGTGTTCAAGAAGAATGTCATACTTGTTTGGGGGGAAGGAAGGCAGAGCGGAAGGATTGCTCTGATATTCCTGTGGAGTGTTACCCACTTAGTTACAAAAGGTCAGAGGGCTGGAAGTGCTGCAAAGGGGCTGCTTACACAGCTCCACACCCAGCACCTCTGCCAGGGCCTGCACTGAGGGCACACACTGACAGGGACAGTGGAAACTACCTTCAGGCAAAAGTGAAACCAAACCTCCTCTGACAGTGAGCAGAGCACCACACGCACCAGGTCTGGAGACACTTCTCCACACAGATGAATAGAATAAAGCTTATTGTGCTGTTCAGTGGACAGACCAGGAGGAAGGATGGTACCTGCAGCCAGCACAGCTGAGCCCGTAAGCTTCTCTGGTGAGGGGACTGCTTGAATTCCACCTGAATTCCTGACAGGAAGTTACGGCGGATGCTGCATTTGACCGGCAGTCGCATTTCCATTGGAAACTTACTGAAATTCACCTGGAAATGCAAGAAAGCAGAGCTAACAAAGACTGAGAAACAATGAAGTGTTGCACAGCTAGTACCAGGCCAGCAAACAATTATTCCCTGATCCAATCACATGGCTACTGAATTCCTCTAATTCTCTGTGAGGACTGTACCAAACCCCACAGTGAGTCCAACCAGGACACTACACTGCAGCTCGAGTGCCCCAGGCAGAAACCTCCGTGCCATCTCAGCACCTATTTCTTCAGGAGTGTCATACTACACTGGCATCATTAGAGATATTTACATGCAGCTGCCTACCTTCCCAGATGATGCTTTTATCCTGACCCTGAAACATTTAAGTTACGAGAATCAGAAGCTGTCCTTTATTTGGAGCCAAATGCAATGACATAGGGATGGAAGGTTTTGGTACCACGTACTATAAATGCACTACTGCCATGTACAAAGCCTAAGTATGCACACAGCTGGGGGGATATGTGTGCTTTGCAAATGAAAGGATGAGACAGAAAACAAGCCTCATTATGGTACTAAAAAATGCCTGTACTGAACTTAGGCATTGGCTACAGGTATGTGTAATTAATGACTGAAAAAGCTCAGGTAAGTGAATTAATTTCAAGAGTCTTTGAACACTACAGATTCCACTACCATATCAAATAACAGGAACTGCAGCTTACTAAGAAGATAAAACTAAGATTTCTACAAAGAATTTAAGGTACAATGTGACACAGGTTCACAACTAACATGCACATACCAAGCAATCTTCTCTACCACGCAGAACCAAAACTCCTTAAGATTTTTACTTCGTAATACAAGTTGGATACTGCCTCAGTATCATCACAACACAAAAACATTCTCCTGTGTGAAATGTGTAACTATTCAAACAAAAAGGTTGCTTTCTGTTTCTCTTAACACAGCATCTATCCTTACTGAGCAGAACAGAAATCTGTTTTAACTGTTGCACATGTTCTGCCAACATCCAAACACAAACTCAAAACATACCTCAGTGTTGCTGTCCAGTTTATGCCAACCAGGACGTTGGAAAGCTGTCTTAGAGACATACTTTTGATAGGCTTGTTCCAACAGGTTTATTTGCTTTTGATTAAATGGTTTCCACTTGTGCCTTGGTTTCCTTTCCCAAACAATACCAGAACTGCAAGACAAATAGCAAGGTTAACAATTTCAGAGTCCTTAGACCTTTCCTATGCATGCAACCATGTAAAATATATTATTTCGATTTCTCAGAATGAAAATAACCAATTTTTTTAATATAAGTTTAAAAAATAGGCAGATAAATCCTATTGGTTCTAATTCCACAACAGGAGTAAAGGCAAAACTTAATTTTAATTAAAGAGATTTCATTTCATTTAATTGGAAATATGTCCCCTTCAACTCTGTTACTCAAATTATAATAAGCTGACAAATCTTGATTTTTCAAAGGAATATTTAGACTTCCACGTGCAGTACCTAGTAATTCCTATGTAAGAGATTTCTTTTTTATTTTCATTGTTAACCAGGGAAAGTCCAAGACTGTGGATTGACAGGTTGATTTCCTGCTCAGGCTGCTCCAGCTCCTCTGCTTGCCGCGCCTTGGACACCAGTGCCACATCATCTGTGAAGAGCAGCACGCGCTGGCGCCCGTCCAGGAAGGACACCCAGTGGATCTGAGTGTTGGCATTGTAAGGGAACTGGCCACAGTCATCCTGTATTGGGGGAAAAGGGTGGTACAGGAGTAAACCCACGATGCTGCTGTATGTCTGTAAGCAACCTACAGACACACAGGGGGGTTTTCCCTGTTTGTTCAGTTCACTGTATCCTGACCACTTGGGTGCATCTCATATCCTGACGCTGAAAACAAGTTGGAGGCTGGGATCATTTTTCTTCCCCTTTTGTTATCTAAGTGTTCCAGCAACATTTGTGGTTTAGAATAATATTGAAATAATTAGGAAACAAAGGCCCTCACAGCAATACAAGGGGCTTAGAATCTTAGGTGATAGGGGAAGAAGGCAATAAATCATATACCATGAAGCAGTAAAACCAGACAAGGATTAAGATCTCTGCACTTCAAATGCAGATATTTTTTAATTTGTGAGGCAAAACTGAGATAATTAAAGCCCTTTCCTCAAAAGCCCCGAATAATCATGAATGTAACCATAATTATTTAATAAGGAAATCAGTTTCAAACTAAGCATATTTTTCAATGTAAAAAACTTGACCCAATAAAGTGTTTATGCAGTAAAGCTCCCTGGAATTGGTTAACTGAGTT
Organism: Acropternis orthonyx; assembly: GCA_035583155.1. Lineage (NCBI taxonomy): Eukaryota > Metazoa > Chordata > Aves > Passeriformes > Rhinocryptidae > Acropternis > Acropternis orthonyx. Next base: position 17,290,984 of record JAWWEU010000017.1, read on the forward strand.
CAGTTCAGTGAAGTTAAACCCTTTCCCAGCAGAACTGAAACACAAACTTACTTTCCCGTCCCTCTTCCTTTCCCTATGAATATCTTTCAGTTTCCTTAACTGTGCCCAGTGTACAGAAAAACCACCTCTGCAGAACTCAAGAGTTCAGTGTAAGGTGTGAGCAGGCAGCTGTTCAGACACACACACAGGACTTCATTTAGCCCACGTTCCAGTTCAGTGAGAAAAACCCTCCATGAATGCTTGCTTCCCATTTTCCAACAAAAAAACTTGCTCTTATTCCAGATCTACCTGTTTCTAGTTACACTGTCCCTGTACACTCTCAATCATTTTCCATCTCAGTCATTATTATTTTGCCCCCACTTCACAGATTTTCCTGTTTTAGTTCTGCATGAGTGGCAAACATGGAAATAGCTCTTAGTGAGCAATTCAGAATTTTCTGCTCCACACAAACATTTCCCATAGGAAGTGAGAGTCACAACAGGTGGGGATTTCTCCATCTTTAGGGAGATACTTAAGCCAAATGCAGCACTGCTGGAAAATTGGTGAATTATTCATCTCCTCTACTATTTAGATACATCCACAGCTCATACACTTGATGCTCTTTCTTCCATACCCACAAAAAACGTCAAGAAAATGCAGGTTGCAGTTTGTGTCTGATCCTCTGAATATATTCATCTAAACATCTAAAATCTTGCTGCTTGACAGGAGGCTCAAAGGTCTCTTACAGGACAAGACAGATGTGAAGTTACTGAGAAAGCTTTGCTCCAGATAGTCTTAACCTTGTAACAGCCCCAGATTGGTTCAGCATTTACTTTTCTCCTCTTGCAATTTACCTTAAGTAGGTCGTGTTCCCCAAAATTTTGGCTGTAGCCCCAAGTCAACTTTCTTGGTTTAGTTGGATCTGTCCAGGCAAACAGGCACACTTGCCTTGGTTTCAACTCCATTTCCTCTTGTAGTCCACTGCAGGTTAAAAGAAAAGGAGCAAAATAACAGCATTCACTGGTTAAGAGCAATGATGGAAGAGGAGGACGCAAATCACAGTGCTAAACCCTCCAGCCTCCTGGGGTGAGGTGTGAGGGGCCTGGGCTATCCACTCCAAACAAGGCCAGCTGGAGGTTCACCAGCTCTTGGTGAACTAGGGTTTATACCCCCACTTCATTGTCTCCACTTTCTCAAACTATGAAGACTGTTTAAGAGCAGACGAAACACTTCATTAAAAAAATACGAGAAAGAAAAGGACATTTATCTATTTTCCAAAGTACCATAATGGGAAAAGAGAACTCCTTTCTTCCCAAAGGGTACCCCCTGGTTAAACAGCCAATGATGGACAGTTTCTTTCACATACCTCTGTTTGTATCTGAGAGAGTCATAGGGAGTGTGGTTCACAATCAGAGCTGGGGCAGCTCCCTCATGGTAATCCGAGAAGGTTATGAGAGTAGAGTGCTCAGAAACATTCACGTCCACCAGTAAGCCCCCATTCTGGAGAAGTGAGACAAAGTCCAGTGTTTGTTCTATACACAGATTCAAGGTAGAACAGACTAAACTGCTACTTTTAGAACATTCTTTCACTGGTCTCTTAAAATGAACTATAAGCTTATCACAAGTGAATAAACTTGACTACACAGCTAAGAAAACATTAACAACACTGCAGACTTGATTCACACCCTTTTTTATGCATCAGAACTGAAGGGCAGTGTATAGAGTTTTGATCTTGATGATCTTGCTGAGTCAAGCTACCAGAGGACTAAAATTGAATATTAAGAACAGACCACACAAAGTCAGTCTCACCAATTCCTCCAGCCTCAGCAGAGTACCATTATCCTGGGCTTGAAACAGGAATGGTTTGGATGAGCTCTCATAACCAACTACTCTTACACAAAGTTCACCAGACAAGTTTTCAGGCCAAAATGGAAGACACTGCGAAACAAGAAATACATGTGACTTTAACAGTTGGTGTATGTTCAGCATAGTGAGCCAGCAGTAAAACAAACAGGCCTGTGTGGCTATTTCACATGCCTTAGCTCTTCCCCAAGTCCTGCCTGATGAACATCTCAGGCACAGTTACTAAGTCACCTAAACTGAAGGACTTCATGAATGTACCAACACATGCAGGCTGTGCTGCTCAGGTTCCCCCGAGATGTGAAGCACCCATGCCATGCCATCAGAAGTGACGGCTCCCATAGGAGAGTTGCTCAAGTGACACCTGGAGACAGTTGTTTGTCTACATCATCCAAAGGAAAAAATGTGAAACACTACCTCTGAAGATGAGATATAATTCCATTTATTTGTCGGATGAGAGCCATTAGGGCCAATTTCTCCAACTTCAAGTTCCAGACAAGATTTGTTTGCTATTGTGTAGAATGGAGTGAAGGTAACTATCCTGGTAAGGTTAAAACTGCTCATTTTGATACTGACTCCAACCTGTTGAACAAGGACAATTTGAGCAAACAATCAACAACAGGCTTAAAGAAAAGTCAGGATGAAATAAAAAAGAGAAGCCTACACTATAGTTACAAAGCCTGGCACACAACACTCCTGTTCTGAACCCCTGAAATAAAAGAACCAAATGACATGCAGTCAAATCAGTAAACTATCCAACACAACTAACACAAGAGTAAAGTGAGAGTTTAGCTGTGGCATTTTGCAACTGTGGTATTTGTGGGGAAAATCCAACAGGAACCCTCTAGAATAAATCACGTAAAGTGACCATTATCATCAGAAAACAGTTAAAGAGCATATGGAAACACAACTCCCCACATATCTTTATTCTGCTTGGTTGTGGAAATGTAGTCTTGGATTAGGAGTGAAGATCCCAACACTTGCAAACAATTAGGAATTTTGCATGTGAACTCTCATGTCCATTATGCATGTTCACCACTGTGTTTGCAAACAGCCCAGTACTGCACATCCCTTAGAGAAACCACATTTATGAATTCAACTGAAACTTCTGCTGGTGAAACTACCTGTTGCCACATGCAGACCTAAATAGCTGGGGCATAAATGTTATTACCCTCAATGTTAAATATTTCCATGCTTTAAAAGCACTGTAAGTAGTGAAACAAAGCCCTTAAGCAGGGAAAGAAGTCAAAGCAAAAGAACCCCAAAACACAGAAACATATCTTACCAGATAATCCATGTTATTAGCTGAACACCTGACACATCCATAGCTTCCTACAGTATCAAGGGAAAAGCTGCTGGACCAAGTGCTGGTTGAAATGCAGAGCTGGATCTACACATAAACAACAACAGGCAAAGTAGTTCAATAAATTCACTGTAATTCTATAGCTCGTGCACTATGGAATGCAATTATATCACATGAAGTAGTATAAAGACAACACTTAAATGCCTTTGAAACCTTCTGTAAGTTCAGATAACCTAAGAAAGTAGGATCACCATTCATATTCTGATTAGTCTGTGCCTGAGTTGTGGAAAAGATGTTACAGTAAAGAAGTAGCACAATAGAGGAGCACTCCTTGACTCTTATGCTCATGGCAGCACACACACACATAGAAAAAAGCCTACAAGTTTGCGGTGCTTCACAAATTTGAAGAAGTGGGAGGAAATAAATAAACACTGTTTCTTCAAGCATTTCTTCAACTACTGTTGGGTAAAAAAGTTATTTAAAAGGAATGAAGGGGCACTTCAGAAAAAAATATTCTACTGCAATACTCTTCACTGGACCAAGCAAACATCACACCAACTCAAAATCTAAACACGTCTCGAGCACCAAACAGAATATTTACAGTGCACATTTTAAATTCAAAGTACCAAAGACAGCAGAAGTCAAAGGAAAGCCCTTAGACTTAAAAACTACATCAAAATATTCTTTATATTAAATGTCTGTGTGGTTTCCCCCCAGAGCAGGATTTTAAAAATCAGCCTACCTTATTTTTACTGAAAATGTTTTTCTTTTTAAATGAAAACAAAACAATATCTCTGTAGTCTGCTGGATGCTTCACATGAGTGTCTTCAGCTCGGTACTGGAGAACACGGGAGGTCTTGTTGATGATCCAGTAGGGGCTGAACACAGACATGACCACACGGCTGCCCACTCTCCTCGTGTGTATGTAAACATCCACTGTCAGGGCTGCTGCAGAGTGAGAGGTGAAGCACACAGGGAAAAACTCTGGCATCCCACCATGAATTTTAAGATGCCCATTCCAGTCTTTGCCTTGATATTTTAACAACACAAGCTCCATTATTTCTCCATCGATTCTCGAATGGAAAACATCTGCAGCACTCCCTTCAGTTAATTCACGGGCTTCTGCTGTTCCCTGGAGAAGAGGCAAAGTAAGGTTTTAATATATAAAATTAAGGCATTCAAACCCCAGCATTTTATTCTCTTGCAGGATGCATGTTTCAGGTGTCTCAGTACAACATGTCCTAATCCCCAACCACTGTTTTTTGAGACTGATCCTATGGACAATTTGACATGAACTGCACTTTTCTTGCAGGACAGTAAAGACTGCTTAATTCTGGATTTCAGAAGGCAAACTAGTTCCAAAGCATCCTCTGTCTCCACTCCCTCCCTTCTCTCCTTCCTTCCCTCCCACCCTTCCCCTTTATGAATTCCAAAGGATTGTGGCAATGAGTTCTTTTCCCAATTCTTACACTACTGGGTGTAACTCTGAACTGGACCATGCTGCAGATGTACAGCCAGGGATTTTCACACTAAAGATCACCCAAGGCAGAAAGCCAGCAGTTCTGCCATACAGTTTGCCAGGTACACCCAAATTAAAAACAATTAATCCTCAAAATTCCCAGAAGCAATCCATTATCTGCCTCATTAATTTACAATACAAAACCCAACATTAAGCATCTTACATGCTACCTTCACCTGCACTTCTAAGTAAACATAGTCTTAAAACTGAGTAAAGGACTTACAGATGAAACCATAAAATTACTTGCCTCAAGTAAGTATCTCAAGGAGTATGGCAGAAGATTCCTCACAGTCAGTGTGGGGTAAAGGTGGATTATATAGGCAGGATCCCACTCCTCTCCCTGAGGTGAAATAAAACTGAGCTCATCAGGTACAGCTGTGGAGCTGATGATTAGGGGCAGGAAATTTGTCTCAGTGGCTGGGCACTGTAACAAGCACTTCACTTCAGTGCTCCTGTGCAGCTCCTCCCTCCAGGCAATGTAAGTGGTGGACTCTCTGAACTGCCCCTCAAACATTCCCACGGGTTGGACATACAGGTGGCACCTGCAGGAAGAGGACAGGCAATGGCACACAGCACACCTCAGCTGTGCACTGACAGCCAATTCACCCAACTTACAGCCAGTGCTAACATTCTGCACTGCTTTTTGGGGCTTTACCCCAGTCAGGAAGACTTTCAGGTGCAAATTTAAGCTTCCACACCAACTCTGTCTTTGTGCATCAGTCTCACAGAGATCAGCCCTATAGAACAGGGAAAGCTTACCTGTATGAATGCAAGGGAACATGGAATTCTTCTTCTGGCTTAGATATGCCGATTGGCTCCAGCGTCCTGGAGCCTCTAGCCAGTTTATAGATCTTAAATGGGATGGAGAAATGGTTCTTGATCTAGAATCAAAATGCATAATTTTCATTGCATTTCTATGGTACAAATTTCTAAAGGAAAAAGGATGAATAGCAACAAGGAAAAACAACAATACCAGATTTAACCAAACTCCTCTAGAAAACAGACTTTCTGTGTCTTAAAATGAAATACAATTCTGAAGGAGACAATACACAAGCAAATGAGAAAACTCTTCATTTTAAGTCCCATGAATTGAAAAACTTGCTTAAAATGCCAAGTTGCATAAAAACTATTCCAATGTTGAGAGTATTAGAAAGTCAAAAGGAAAAACCAGATTCCTCATTTCTCAGGAAGACACACACAAACAGAACACAGATCAAAACTCCTGTAACAAACAGAACAAAATACTTAATAACTGGCCTTCTCAGAAAAGTGTAATGTCAAGAAAATGCCTTGAGGAAGAAAGGCCAAGCTCCTCCTCGCTGAGCACTGCTCTGGCTCTTGGCTTCTCACCTGCAGGGGGGAGCGCACAGTGATGACCTTGTTGCCTTCGGCAGCGTCGATCTGCGCCACGACCGAGTCCGAGGGCCCGGCCCGGCTCCGCATGTTGTACAGGCGCCGGCCCGGCTTGGCTGTGGGAATGCTTAAAGCTTCCTCATAGCCTTCAGGTTCTGATCCACAAAAACACACAGAAGCCTTCATCAGGCAAAACAAATCACGTCAACATTTCCCGTTTGAATAGTGCTTTAAGCCTCTCTAAACTCAGCAACAACCAGGATCAAAGTACTCTCTGTCAAGAGCACCTTCAATGGTATTTGAGTACCACTGAGGGAAAGCTTGAAGGTCCAAATACTCCTCAAGACCATAACTTTAGATTATGATTTATACACAGCACAGGAAATACCCCAAGCAGGAAACAAAGGTACTTGTTGGGTGAGTCAATGAATTGCAACACAGAACATGTTCTTTGTATCATGGCCAAGTACCTTCCTATGGGATGTGATGGAAAGGAAAAATCTCAGGTGATTATGTATGCGTGGCTGTTGTATCCCATTCTCTTGGGAGTATTTTCTGACAAAGTTAAAACCACAAACATCATAACTGCTCTCGAGTAGCTGTTCACCACAGAAAGCCAAATAGTAGGGATAGGAGAAATGAAGGTCCTGTGTAGGAGCTGGAATGCACAGGCCTTGCATTTCTAAGATGGTCTATCAATGACTCCACTAGAGTATCTTCCATTTCTCCCAAAGGGGAAGAAAAATTATCGTTCTCTTCACTCTCTGAAAAACGAGAGAAGGAATTTTACAGCTTTTTAACAAGTCCAGTAGCTGTTTTGTGGGGGTTTTTTAACTGGCATCAGTATTCAAAAGTGGTTGCAGCACAATGTACTTGGCATGAATGTCCCTCACACTGCTCTACCCATGGGATTCCCCATTCTCCCACAGACAGTGCTCCCTAGCACAGTACCTAAACTTAGGGAGAAGGCGGAGCTCTCCTGCCGGTACAACACTGACAGCTTTCCTCGTTGGGGCGCTTCAAACACAGAGTATTCCAGTTCCATGCTCTCACCAATCCCCACATCATGCATGTTTTCTTTTCCAATGGCACCCACTATGCGAAACTGGGAGCTGGGAAGCACTTTGAGAGAAACGCCCAGGGCATTTTTCACTATGCAAGGTGCTGTCTCTTTAAAGGAATAGTCAAACGTGGATGCAGTCGCTTCTGAAAATGCCTGTAATTAGCAACAAATACAGTTTGTCACACAGAACTAAATATAACATATCTAGAAAGGCTTTAAAAGACAGTTCCCAGCAACCTACATTTTAAAGGGGTGGGGTGGAGGGGGGAATTGTATACAGCAAGAGCTATGCTTTGCATAGTAGTATTTCAGGGAAGTGAAGGTTACTTCCAGAGAATTTAATTTTATTCTGTGATTTGCAGCAAATGTTGATGCTACAATAAGCATTCATGCTCCTCACAGGGAATTTTTCCAGTTCCTGGGTTGTAAGAGAAACAAGATCTGGGACAGAGAAGTCACAAGGATATGGAACATGTACCTGCTTCATATTCAAGCACAACTTATGCCTACAAACATTTGTTTGGTTGCACAGAAGCCATGGTAACTGACTGCCAGTAGAGACTTACAGTTTAAGCAAGTACTTACAGAACTGCTGCTCATTTAGAATTTAAAAAAATAGACATAAGTTCTGTAAAAATAGCTTGCTTTGGTAACCAGAATTTCTTCACCCCATAAAAAAAAGGAGGGAAAAGCAGCCTAGAACATTCATAAGAACACTTACTATCACAAGTAAAATAGGGGGGGAAAGTATTTTGAACACACTGGAAGTTCTCCTACAGTTTAAAGGCCAATCCCAAAATGCACACTTTTCTTATTATTCAATAAAGGTGAAAAACCGGAAGGGAAGTAAATTTCTCCTTTAATATTTCAGAAGGAGTACTGTAGGAAATGGTTGTTTATTCAAGCACTTCATTTTCACTTAGCCTGCATGTGTGACACTTCCTTAAGTCCCACATAAGCACAGCTGTTCTAACACAGAAGCTGATTCTTTGAAAAGCTCAGCACCACCTTTTTGTTAACCCTAGAGGAGTATCTGCGTAAAACTCCTCAGCCCTTCTAGGTGGCATCTGTCAGAGCTGCCGAACAGTCACTGACAAGTCAGAACTTCCCGCAGAACCACAGAATTGAGCACATTCTGCCTGTCCAGACTACCTTGGCCAGGTTACTGAAAACAGCCAGGCAACACTTGGATATTGTTATATTCATCGTGTCCTTCGAAGAGATGTTAATGGCAGTTTGTGGCTCAGGGAGAACAATGAAATCATCCCCTGGCATCAGACTTCTCTCTTGGACAGGGTTAGTCTTCATCTAAAAGAGAAACTTTATTAGGCATTTATGAACATACAGGTTACTTGCTCCTATGTTAAAACAGGAAAAAACTTGACCCATACTTGACAATTTCCCCAAGCAAAGCAAAACCTACTTACATTGCAAAGCTCAGATACCTTAAACAAACATGGAAATTCTATACCAACACTGAAGTCAAGTTATTTTCTTTTCTGTGCCTGGTTACACACTCCACCTTGTCCATGAACTGGACAACTAACACTGTTCTGAAAAAACTTGAGATGTCTGAAGATTTCATCTCTGTTTCATGTCAAACTGCACATCTCCCTCAAAGCAACTACATTTGAAAGGCTAACATTCTGGCACATAAAACTTTTAAGAAATTAAAAACCAGCTGCCTATTCTAAACCATTTCACATAGTTTCAAGTAGCTTACATACCTCCAGCTTTAAATTCCATTGCTTCTTTCCTCCTTCAATTCGTTCAATAAGTGGCTCCCACACTGCATAGGTTTCATTGTAATAATGAATCTAAAGAAAGAATCAAATTTAAATAAGGTATCTAAAAGTAAAGAACCCAGTTTCTTCCAACAGAAATTACTACAGAAAAACATTAATAAGAAACCAATCAATCTTAGCTTCACATTTTGGAGGTCTAGTATTAAATTCTAATGGCTTCAAAAACTAATACACAAATATATTGCATATTTTTCATAAGTGAGATCATTTTTGAAGAGTTCGTTTCCTGGCTTGCTTTGAGAGCCACCAGACATCCCAGTATCACTGTTTAACACCTTCAATTAACATAATCAAGCCTCCCTTTTCTCCTACACTGTTTGAGAGAATGACTTAGAGGCCAGAAACTTCAACACTACAAGTACTTCATTGTACTGTGAAATAACAAGAAGTCTGAACAAACTATAGTCTGAATCTGGTCTCCTGGAATGATTCCTCCAACTCATAACCAACACCAAGTTTTAATGCCCTTCCATCACTTCAAATCTGAACAGAAGTTGTGGATTCCATAGTTCTGGATGCTCCCTTTCATCTCCTCCTCATCCCATGTGACCCCTGGTGACTGCCCCCAGAGGGATCCAGCCAGACATGCAGCCTCCAAACTCCACCACGGTTTGCACAGCTGGCAGTGGAAGAAGGCCACTTGTACATCCAAGAACAGAATGAAGTATGGGGTACATGCGGTACACTGACAAAGTATAGCTCAGGTGTAGTTAAGCTGTTGCACTGAGGAGCTGCACATCTGGCTGTGTGAAATTTTAACATGCTGCCCCCATAAGAGACTTGTACCATCTTGGAGTGGTATCTCATTTTGAGAACAGAGTGTAACTTCTATCTCACCAATAAACACAATGCTAGAGAAACAAAAAAAAGTGGGCAGTAAGAGCTAGATATGAATATTCAAGTAAGCCAAGCTCATTGTTCATACAGCAAAACTTGAATATGCAAAAATAGTAGAGAAACAGAGAGGGCCAGATTATTCCATGTAGCAACTGCCATTAAAATCTGCTATTGATTGCAAACTTTCTATATAAAGCAAGTTATGCTTAGCCATACTTACCTGACTACTAAGGAACTCCTAAGAGCATTACAATTCAAACTTCTTACATTACTTTAGCACAGCCAAGGTGTATTAAAAAGTTACTGAATATCAGAGAACATGCAGAAGTGTTTGAAACTGCTAACAACTTGATCCTACACACCTCCAGTGACATGTCAGCAGTGACCTCCATCAGCGAGGACCAGTTTTTAAGGACACCTGAAAACGCAGATTCTACCAACAACAAAGGGACAGTGCGGTGTCCCAGGCCACATTCCAAGGTCATCTGAACTGATTTCACTACAATGTCAAATTTCTCTTGTTTCAGAGTTTGTTCACAGTCCTTTAAAGTTTCTGTTGCTTCTGTGGCTACATCAACACCGAGAAACCAAGCATTGCACTCGTCTATAGGCTTCACTTGCCACAAATTCTCAGCAACTTCAGCTGCTCCTCTAGAATCCTCCTCTGCTGGCTTGGGTTTTATGGCAGCCATAATGGTAATGACAGTATTCAAAATTATTGGCGAGATCTTGAGCAAAGAAGAAAAATTTTATTGTAATTTTTATTAAAATACAAAATCTATCAGAAATGGAAATAGCAATTATTAAAGGCCCTTATAAGAGATGCAACTTAAATTCCAAAGAGCAGAATCCATTCATTGATTTCCTCCATCATACCTCTCCTACAAATGTCCCAATTTCTCCCTCACAATCCCAAAGAATCAAGAACCAAATTCTCAGATTGGAATTTCACTTTTAGCAATACGTAGCACTCCTATAACAGCAGCCAATACCCACCTTTTCCCTACTACACTGAAAAACATTAATTTAAGATCTCTGAGGTGTTCAAAAAAGCCTCTTTGCAGAGTTATGTACCCACCATTTCAACTGGCAAGACAGTACAACTGTCAAAGGCTTTATGCCTCAGGAACAATGGCCCTTAGAGTTTTAGACTTTTCATATCACAAATGCCTATTTGTGAACTTCTTATAGGAGAATTAGCAAATTACAACCAGAAGTACCTTCACTAGAGACAATTATTAGTTTATCTATTAGGAACAAGGTATTACATGTTGTGTACAATGCTGGAAATCATGTCAACAGTCTTAAGTTATACGTGTGCTTGGGGGTGTGTGCTTTCTTGTGAGACTCACTGAAGACAAAAATAGTGGTGGTGGCAGCAGGGGAAGGGTTATTTCATGACTCTGGAAGAAAGTGCTAGGAGGAATCCTAGAATCTGAAGTATTTAAACTAGTCCTTTTTGGTGAAGGGACTGTCAACATAAGGAACACATATAATAGCTTTTTCCAGCATAGAGCAGCTCTGAAAAATGCTTATTTCTGGAATTAAACTCCTGGGGGAAATGAAAATTTTAAATAGCAATATGGAAATTTAAAAACAGACCACCAAAAACCAAGCTACAGTTTGAGAAACACAGTTGTCTGCCAAAGACAGTTTTAATAATCTTACCTTAACCGTAAGTTGTTCTACTGTTACTGCCACAGTTTGGAATACTGAGCCAAGCACCATGTTTTCCACAACCAGGGAACAAGGCTGTAACACCTGAGTGAAAGGCATACTTTGATTATTAAGGTGACTCCTGGAATTGAAACTTTTCAAAAGGTCTTGTATTTTTCTCATTCCATAGGCCAAGGGGATGCTGCTGACCCCATGGAGTAACAGGTTTCAGAGTAACAGCATTCCTTCCCTATACTGCAACACATTCCAGCACCCCAATGGGCAAAACAGCAGTTCTGTACTGGAAGGTTAAAAGTTACTGAAATAAAAGCTTTTGCCATAATGCTTAAAAAACAGACAAAACAAAAACCCAACACACAGACTGAGAGTATAGGCAAAAAAAAAAAACCCAGAGGTTTTCCTACCGTAGTAACATTCTTGTCTTGTTTTTCTTTGAGAAAGGCACAGGCCAACACTTTGAAGCCGCTCACTTGAGCAGTCATCCTTTGTGCATCCTTTCCAGATGCCAGAGAAAAGTCACATTGGAAGGAAACTTTTAAGGCAGGGGCATCAGCATTGGTCAAATTAGCAACAAATACAATTTCTGGATCCATAATCACAGCTTTTACTGTCATATTTGGCCGTAGAGGTATTTCTGCGAAAATAAATTTTAAAAAAATCTTTGAATATAAAAGGTTTGAAAGCGTTATCATATATATAATACTTAAACCATGCATGGAAATTGCTACCCAATTACAGAGGCACGAATTTAACAAATAATGTCTCTGTTTTTACAGGAATACTGTGCTGAAACTGAATACCACAGTGCTCAGAAATCAGCAGCAAACTGGTCAGAACTTTAGTTTTGAACAACCTGTTCAGTGCTGTAGAAGGACAGTAGCAGCTCTGTACACTGTAGTCAACCTAAGCACTGGCTCTACAAAGCCAAGCTGGAAATCGTTTTCTGGCTCAATACCTGAAGTGACAACTTCTTTAGAGTGAAGACTTACAAATCAAACCCCAATTATCAATACAGCACTTACTGTCTGAATATGTTTGGTCTCCAAAGAGAAGAATCATATTTACCTCAGCTAAAAGCAAGACCCTGAGAGCCAGTTCTCAGTGAGAGGCACTGCAGTGCTGTGGGAGCCCCCTGCACACCAGGTCCCATCAGAGGGGTTGCTCCTGCCAACACTTGCTGGAAATAGCACAGTACCACAGCTATGCCATGGGGCAGGAGCCAGGGTGAGGCTCAGCGCACTCCAGGGAAAGCAAAGAAAGCTGGGCATCATGGGTTGCACCCAGCAACACACTTGGGTAGTCCCTGCAAGTGTCATTTTTCTGGAATGTGTCTCATCCCTCCCTCCTCACAGGATTTGGGCATATCTCCAACAAGGGAAGAAGAGAGCAAGTGAACTGCTGACATCACTAGGACAGCTCACCCAACCTAAGGGGCATTCCTGGCACTCTGCCAAGGGCCCCAAAAGAAAGGGAACCAGTTGAATAATATAACCCCAACTCAGAAAAGCCCAGGAGCCACTTAAAACCAAACAAAATACTCTGAGCAGTGGTCTTTCTTGCCCTTGTTTCATCATGCTTTACCTTCAGTCTTCAACCAGAAAGAGGAAATCAATCTACTGTGTCAGTGGCCAATTGACACATTCTGAAGAATAAATTCATTTCTTAAGTCTGATACCAAGGCAGCATCTTGAAAACTTTTGGAGGAAGTGCTTTCAGTATGAAATCTGCAAAGGAGGGGAACGGGGGTGGAGGTGGAAACTGGTTTTACAGACCTGTTTCTGGCTTGGATTTCCCAGAAGCAACTTGCTTTAATTGGAACTGTGCAGATCTTTCAGTTGAGGATGTTGGCATTGAGTTAATGAAAAAATCTGCTACTGTCAACAAAAACTCCATACTGGCACATATGTACAGCTTGTCAAGGACAGCAACAACTTCAGTTCCATTTTTATCCTGTTTATAGCTTATATCTATCATAGAACTGTCATTTGTGTCATCTTTCTTGTCTATCATTCTGGAAAACAAGTTTAATAAGAAACATTTCAAACATCATGCCACATGGATCTAGAAAAACAAGGAAGCATAAATAGTGCCATTTTTTCTCTCCATGCCATTTATAAATAAGAATTACTACACAGGCAAACAGTGTTTCTTCCAGAAATAAGAGGGTATAGACTTTTCCAACAGAGGAGTAATTTCAATTTAAAATTAGTGCACTTTTGGAAGTGTGTATGTGGCACACAAGAATCACACCAGAGTTCCAGTGCACAGAACTCTGGTTGAGGCTGGGTACTCTCTACTCAGCTGTTCTACACCATTTACCATAAAATGCATGCAAGCCTCCAAGATGTTTCTAGTTTGGATAATGTGGGAAATCAACATATATAAGTAGAAACTTGCTTAACATGATTAAAATTACATAATTCATTGCCTAAGCACACAGTAGGAGAGGCCACAGCTGACAGCACAACTGAGTTTTGTCAGTCCCATGTGAAGCAAAGTACACAACAAGGAAACGGCCCTCCCCTCCTGTGCTGGAATTTCCTCATTTCTGATGCATTCAAACTTACCTTGCAGTCACATTCTGAATTCCTTCTCTGAGATCATCCAAGGTGCAAGCCTTGAGCTTAACTTTAATATCCATTGAGCCATCTGAAAACATGTCCCCAGAGGATGCCATGAGGTGCAGGCGGAGCTCACCGAGGCGCAGCTTGTCACTGTGCACCGACAGCAGAGACTCCTGCACAAGGGCAAACAGTGGGGCCAGTTAGCACAGAACAAAGGCATAAGCACCTTTCCCTTCCTGCTAGCCACGTGCATTTTGACCCATGAACTCAAGGATCTGAGTAGCCTGTTGCTGTCATCAGTCCTCCAACTACACAAATGAGTCCAAGGAACTCACTTGGAAAACAGAAGAAACATGCTGGGCTGCAGTGAAGGTGTTTGTTCCCCACAGTGCTGGCAGTTGTTCAGAATGCATGACTCTGGGATAACCCATTTGAATACTAAATCCCCTTCTCAGCACACTAAATCATCTACAACCAGCACCACAGCAATAAGTGGAAGCCATAGTAGGAAGGCAAAGTTAGAATAAAATCCCATTACAGTGTATTTCTTCCCTGTGATGCTCACTGTACAAGAACTTTTTTAAAATTATACATAAATAACATTCACTATATACAAAGACATACAAAGCAAGCACCTTCACATCTGCACAAAGAGCATTAAGTCATAAAAACAAGATAACATTTCACATCTTTCTGTTCTGTTTCCAGCACAGAAAAGATGTCCATGACTGCTCACACCAGGGGATATGCAAGAGGAAAGTACGTGCCAGGTACACTGGGATCTGCTTACTAACTGTTTAGGCACCATGCACAGAACTAGCACCATCTAAGCTAGCAATTCCTGCTCTTCAAACTTTCATTTTTACTTTGGATAACTGGAATCAAACCTGGACCGACCAAATCAAATGCTGGGTGGTTTTGCTTGGTTTGTTTAGAAATATTTTTTAGTGTGATTTTTCAGAAATGCATATACCTTCCGCAGCTTAAGGACATTCTCTGCCCAAGAAACCTCAAAGCTCCACGAGACAAGCACTACAAAGCCAGCACAACTGACGAAGCTTTGTTTCACCATCCTGAGTTCTGTCCATGTGAGATGCCCACCCCATCTGTACAGTAAAAACTTTGTCACAAACCTGATTCGGGTCACTGTTGTAGAGACTCACAGACAGTGACTCAAAATTGAAGTCAAATTTAAGTGCTGTATAACATTCCACAGAAGACTGAACTGTAGAACCACTCTTTTGTTCAAAAGCAAGAGGATCTGTGAATAAAAAGAAGATATTTTTACATTTGTTTAGCACATTGGGTTTGGGGGGTTTTTGCTGTTGGTTGGTTTGGTGTTTGGTTTTTCTTCAAGTAAGATCACAAAGTCATCCAGAGGACTACTCAGAACAGCTCACACTTGTAATTCCTCAAGATCACTCTGTTCTATTCAATGCATGCCAAGATGACCAGGCACAGAGGGGCTTAAGAACCTTAAAAACAGCTGTCATTACTTTACCGCAGCTCTGCATTCACTTTAATGAAGCACTATATGAAGTACCAGATCTGCTCAAGGAGTTTGCACTAGTCTTCCTTCCAGTTTCTTCTCATAGTATAGCAATTCAACCATTGGCTAGACAGTAATTTTTTGACATGGAGAACAGTAAGTTTTGGGCAAAAATAGATTTTGGCAAAGTGTTAACAATATTTCATCCAGAGACATGCAGTTTACATTAACACACTATCTGTACACTCATACTATGCTCAATAGTTTAATTGTGCATTAACATTCTGGAGCAGATAAAGGGACTTCTTTCTTTTCTAACCACCTGCACCTTAGAAGAGTCTTTGATTTGGACTGAAGAATCTCATCCTATAGAAGATGAATCACAAAAAACACTCTGCAAAAACTTCTGACCCTCAAGAACTCACACTCCATGTATGTGCATACATTCCTATTTGAAACTTTCCACGTACACAGTACATACATAACAGTAACAGGAATTTAAAGGCACACATGTAAGTGCTGCAGATAAATGTGATGTTTGAACCTGCAAATAGTCCTCTGCCTAAACATATTCAGCCTTTGAACTGAACGTACCAGATTCATTTGGAACTCTCCCTTTCTTGGGTCTCAGCATATCCTCAGTGGTCTCTTGCACAGTAGCTGGCTGGGAAGAAGCCCCTCCAAGGTTTTCAAGTAAAATTTTCATGATGACAGTCAGATCATCTTCACTGAGTGCAATCTGTAAAGTGACAAACCAAAAACTTCAGCTTTGGTGACCATTTCTTTCCAACACAGTATGCAAATGTTGAGGAGAAACAATGTGCTGCTTCCACCAGAAACAAGATGCCCAGTCAGAGTAATCTTGCCCAAAACACTCCAAAGAATTTGCCCTTTTTTCCTGTAATATCATTTGTTACTTGTTATGAACAGGAGTTACAACAAGAAACAACACTCCACACGATAAACCCTTTCCAGTCTTGTAAAGGATCTTTGCCTGCTAAAAATATGAGTAATTGATTAATATAAGCACTTCTAACAATTCAATAATCCCAAAATAGGACCAGATAACATTAAAGCCAAGACTTGCATTGTCCACCCTAAAGCAATTGTCCTTCAATAGGCCTTCAAAGAGTTACTGAATATGAATCAAATCAAAACATTACAGAAAAAAAAGCCAGTAATAAGTGACAAAATGCAGCCACTTAGGTCATAATACAGTGTTAGAATGTTTTTCTACATTTGGTTATTTTTGTTTGTACTCCTTTAAATTTCTCAAATCTCTGGGCTTCACCAGTGCTGTATTTGGCCACAGCCCAGATACAGAGATGACACAGGGCTCAGGGACAACTAAAAAGTGCCTCAGTTTGGTTTTACCCATTTAAATTCATATGGGTAATGTAGTAAAAGAAAAAATAAAGCCCTCCCTCTGCAACCACACTTTTAAATTGTTATATATTAGAGAAATCCTTTTTCATTTCTAACAAATCCACTAAACACTCAACCTGAATTTTACAGATCAAATTTGAAATCTTAAATCTAGTTTTCAAATGCTAAGTCAACAGGTAACCTCAATGATTTTACTGACTATTGAGTCAAAAGACAGCTCCAACAGATCTGCAGAAAAATAAAACTAGATTTTAATCCATTTGCACACAGTTACACCAAAGCTATTCACTATACAATATCAAAACTCTAACAGATCTATAAACTGGACAATCAAGCAGGAAATCTTTTAACATTCGTTATGGACACAAACTGAAACGAGTTTACAAGCTCCTTAACTAAGCTGAGTACCATTGTGAGGATGCATGTGACTGTTAATGTAGCTCTGATGTGCCATGATTTTACCTGCATTGGTTTTAGGTCTCCTTTGATGCCAATCGTTGGGCATTTATGATACCACGTTGCTGCTAAATTCCTCTGGACCAGTAAGGTCAAACTCACAGGACGCAGAATTTCAGAGTCTGGTTGAGAATCTGTGGATATAATGCACCTAAAAAAAAGACAGTGAAATAAGCAGAGGAAAAATACTCAGCAGTTGCAGAATGCCAAATAATACCATGCTCATTTAGCAGAACATGGGCATAATCATTAATTTAAAATGTGCTTACACTCAGGCATGCACTTCAGATGAACTCAGTTACTGTTCTATTGTTCCTTTCTTTCCAAGAAGTTTTAGAGATTGCATCTCTCTAAGACCACTCCTAAATTTAGCTTGGGGAGTTTTTTGGTTGGTTTCAATATGTTTTCATTGCCTATCATCTTTAAAAAAATAGGAAAATGCTGCCTATGGAACATGAACAGACTTTCCTCACAAACACTTTTAACTCAGAAAAAACCTCCACATATACCTGGATAATTTCAGATGAGTCAGTTGCACATCCATGCTGTCAATGACCGGAGGAAGAGGAGACTCCTCTGAAGACACCAGCTTGAATTCATTCTGAACTCTGATTAAGCCAAGATCAGCCACCAGAGCATTCCATGAAGCTGAAGACTCAGGCACAACTATAACTGGAGCTTTCAAGTGGACATCCATGGAGAGGCGGAAGCTCTTCTTGGCAAAGTCCTTCATGCTGGAGGCGGCCCGCTCTGCTGCCTGCACAGTGACCGCAGTCAGCGCCTCCTGGGCAGCCTGGAAGCTGTTCAGGAAGTTCTGTTGGGAGGGAGGGAGGGCAAAAAAGTCAGAGCTCCATGAAAACAAGTAGGCCTCCCAAAAAAAGGCAAGCCCCAGGCAAATTGTAAGTTTAAGAGAAATAGTACAGCTGTGGGATAAATATGAAACTCTAATTTAACCACGCAAGTTTCAGAAGACAAAAAGGTTCAAATCATTCACAAGCTAAAACATTGCTGGACTATTTATTTTTAAGATAGTATTAAAGCCACCAATGCCATTTATTACTTGCTTTGTCATCCTTCTCCTTACTTGTCACCCTTCCATAAAGCAGTGCAACTTAAGTGACACTTGTTCAGCAAAACACTCCAATATGGCTCTACATCAGCTCACTCACAAGGTACAGGTCAAAAAGAGCCCATTACACTTTACTTTATTAAAAAACTTCTAAAGTCAAGAAGAGAACCTGAACTATTGTCTTACCAAGAGTGACATGAAGAACTTGTGGAGGTAAATTATTTGGATGCAGCCCACCTTCAGAGACATTTTACCATCCACCCTGGACATATCAGTGTAGGCTTCCCCTGCAGTGGCATCTGGATACAGCGACATGTGAAACCTGAACACTTCATCTCCCATGATGGAGACAGCCTGGAACATTAAGCCCATATAATTAACACTCCCAGGCAGTATGAACAAGTAATTCTCCAAGAAGATCAGCTGCAACTTCTCAGCAGTACTTGGACACAGACTTGCCAGGCAAAAAGGAAACAGAATCACCTATTTTAGTGAATGTCTCTTCTCACTTGCTTATCTATAGCTCATTATATACTTAACCCATGCTACTCAGGATTGAACATATCAGTGCAAACATGATTTAAAACAACCAAATAGTAAATGGGAGAATGTTTTGCTTCCCTGAGATAAAAGGAAATTATCCAATAAAATTTCACTTAATAATTGGTACATTACATCCTACTTAATATTCCATAACACAGCAAATAAACTCCAGTGCTGTCAATAAACCACTTAAAGAACTGGGTCTTTTTGTTTGTTTACAAACTGCACAACACATCACCTTTTTATGGACTGTTTTGGGATCAACATTTGTAATTACAATGTCCTCAAGCCTGGAGAACACTTTAATCTCTTTAGGCTTCATAGCTACAGAGGCATCCATTCCTGATTTGAGACAAAAAGAAGAAAATGAATGCACTTAAACAGATTTCTAAGTAAACAGTTCTGCTAAAAAAAAAAAAACCACATTAATTATTACTGAATATAAAGAATAGTAATGGTTCAGAATCCAGCCTTCTACTATTGACAGTCAATGCTAAGCCTGAGACAGAAGTCAGGGCCTTACCACACGTGACAAATTTGCCAACATAAACTGACTCTAAGACTGGAGTAAAAGTTCCCAAGACTATTTAGGATTTAGCTATTAAAATAATGGAAGGTTTTGTTGTTTATTACATAGTGTCTTCAGTTCTTTTAATTTTACTCCACTATTTAAAAAAATCACCTTATTTTTCTGAGTCAAACATTTTCTTTACTTGCAGGTCATTTCATACAATCAAGATATATCAAAGCACATATTACAGAGACATCTGCAAGGCACACAGGCCTTTCAGAAGGGAATGGAGGGAAACAATGTATTTCATCTAATATTTAAATAAACTTAATCTACTATTTAAATAACAAACACCCTACCTTGTATTCTGATGTCTGCAATTCTACAGGTCTGATCACACACTGTAATACCAAATGCACTGAGCTTTGCAGTGAGTTTTAACTCACAGACATCATCATGGGCTGCATTACCAGACACTGAATAGGAAACACAAGAGACACACAAGAACTTCATTGTAAATCCATTGTTTAAACCAAATATTAGATTTTTTGTTTGGTACATATATGAACTATTCAAAAAGCAACCTGCAGCTATTCCCTAAAAGTTAAGATAACCATTAGTCAAGATGTGAAATAAGTCTTCTATTAACACAGTTTTCTTCTGGCCCGTGAACAGTCACCAACTAACACAGGCAAAGAGCCTTCAAAATGCCATCTTTTCTCCTCCCTAATACCTAGTTTTCACACAACAGTATGCTGAATACAGTGTGCACTACAGTATTTGAAACACCACCTCACATGAAAAATGTATCAAGGAGCAAGGCAAGTTTAGGCATATTAGCTAAAAGAGGTGTCTGCAGAAACACAGAATGTAACAGCCAGCCACTGTAAGCTGCATCCCAACCATTCTAGGATCAGAAAACCTTGGATTTCACAAACACAAGAATCAACCACACAGGACCTGACAAAACATTAAGGAGCTTCCATGCAGAAACTCCTACTGTTTCAAGGTTACAAATACCAGTGATGAAAATAAACACACCACCCTTCAGTTCAGAACTTCTCCTTGCTTTCCCAGAAGAATGTTTATTTTCAGCAATCAGCCTTTAGAGCCTTCAGACCTGAAAGCTACATGGTTGTGACCCTGAATCTTTGGAAAGGCTGCACACTGCAATATCCTTTATTTGACTTTTGTTACCAAAGTCAGACCCCCATCCAGGCAAAAGTTGTATTGAGTAAGGAGGATTTGCAAAATTAAGCAACAGGAAAAATACCTGGCTTTTATTTTCCATTAAACAGACTGCAGTGCTGTCATCTGAAATGGTATCTTTGAAACTGAAGGTGAGATGCTGCTGAGCAACACAAGCACAGACTTTCTAACACCACATTACCTGGTCTAAGAGCACTTCCTTTTTCCTGGTCTTTCACTTGAGGTTTGGGGTCTGATGATTTATCAGTACTGGGAAGACCACCTGATGGAACACTGAAGGTGAGAAAACTCAAGATAGAAAGCAAAGCCTCTGTGTGAAGAACTACATCCAAACGTGAAAAGGTGACCTAAAATGAGGGCAAGGAGACAAAGGAATATTGTTATTTAGTAGCAGCCTATTGCACAACAACTCAGAGTTGCTGCCACAGAACTGAGGGGGAAAAAAGCATCTTGCCCAATTTGACAAGTTTCTGACCCTTCTATCTCCTTCAATTTTATACCACACAGGCTGCAGAACAGCTGAGGGAACTGTGGAAGGGAAGTTTAAAACAGCCACAGAGGAACTGCACCAATCTAAAAACTGATGCTTCATGTGGTTATGCTTTTTCAGTAGTTCTTAGTTCTGCTGCATTTCAGTGTAGGCTACTGAGCACTTAGGTTGACAACTTGAGAACCCAGTATGAAGATATTTTAGTGGATATGATACAACAACAAAAAACCCCCAAACCAAGGTACAAATTTTGCAATCAGAACAGAAAGCACATGAGCAGCAACTCCTCATGGCAATATTACTGAGTAAAACCTGACACCAAGTAGGCAGCTGCCCCCAGCCTAGGCAGCTCTTGGGGAATGCTGGTTTTACTGCCACATGAAGGGATGTAAGCTTTGCTGACTCTCAGCAGTGCAGCCACTGCAAATTCCACATATGGCCAGCAAGAAGCTTCACCCACCACTACTGCTTTGAACACTTCAAAAGCAGAATGGCCAGCTTATCTCAGAAGTCACTGAAGCCACGGAAAACCACCCATGAATAGTTGATTTCAGGCTAAGGAAACAAAGGACTGCCTGCACACCAGAGCCCTGAGAATGCAGGTTGGACATTTCAGCTCACAGATCAATTTCACTGTCACCAACTCTCAAGCTCTGAAATACAAGCCCTTCCTTTCACCCTTTTCTAAGTGTAATCCTCCAGAAATAAAACACATCCTACAGGCCTCAGCTGAAATTTATGAGGACGTATTTCTAACCAGCTAAAAATGTACAGCTTCTAGTTTAAAAAAATTAAAACACTAAATACTTCTCTAAGAAAAAAAAAAAAAAAACCACAATTTTTCCACCTGGATTTCTCTTTGAAGTACTTAAATATAAATCAGTGGGCTTCAGTGATGAGAGTCAGGGTTTTGGTCTTCAGCTGTTACCATTTGAGAAGCTTGAAAAAAATTAAATACATCCAGTACTTACAGTGATGCTTTGTTTGGTGCTTTTGTAAGTACTAGCAAAGTCTGGCCCATCAGGATCAGCCTAAAGGAGAAAAAGGGACACAGTCAGTCTCTGCTGCATTAACTAATAATTAATAATAATTTTATTAACTGAATTATTTTCACACACACACACAAGAATGCAAAAGCAAACGAGGAAAGAGATGAAGCCTGAACAACCAAGCTGTCCAAATAAAGCACACAAGCAAGGCAACCAGAATGGGGCACTCACTGCTCTGCTCAGTGACATTTCATAGCACCTATCTTGTGAAAATTCAACTGGCCAGCTACAAAATTTCCTCTTATCTAGAATCTATTTAAAGTGGATCAATATCTGCTTAGCTCTTTGCCTGAACAAATTACCCTACTTTTCTCTCCATAAATGATGCCATTATAGACAAAGAGTAATGAGTAGCCCACTGGTTCCACAACCTATCCCAAGTATTTGTGCAGTTTTGAAGGGCTCTGGGTTTTTTTTGAAGTAAAAGCCCAAGAACATATCACTCCTGAAAGATTAGTTTTAGCATTTGTAGAGTCCCTCATCACTTACACAGGCAAAGCCCACCTCCCTGCTGAGTTCCACAGAGGTCCTGAGCTGTGCTCTTCACAGACAGGAATGCAAACAAGTATTTGGCTTCTCCACTCGTTTCAGTAGCTGCACTGCCTTATGAAGCAACACTGCACAGAAGCAGTGGGGAATGAAATGAAATGCTAAATTGAAAAATAGCTATCTGGGAGAAGGCCTGGGTAAGTTTTAGATACAAATCCTGCAGGGTAAGTATGGAAGCCTTCCTTTACTCCCCATGTAATTTTAGTGAAAATGTACTGAAACCTTAATGTAGTCCATTTTCAGAAGATGTTCATCTGTCTCACTTGAAGAATTAACAATGCAAAGAGGATCTCCTTTTGTGTCTGCAAATAAAGAAATAAAAATGTAAAATACTTCCACTCACAAGCTTTACTCCACCTATGGGATGCCTCCATGCTAATTCCCAATTATATACTAATTATATACTATTCTTGCTGAGTGAAAGTAAAAAGCTATTTTCACTGAGAAGCTGCACATTAAGCACTACCTTGCAAAATGCTATATTTATTTTAAATTAAGCTAGTTAAATTAACTTATCTTGGTCCTGAAAAAAGATTCAAATTTGGAAAGTTCTTTGCATTCCTCTAATTAGTTTTGCCTTCCTATCTTCAGGTTTTTACATCCAAATGCTTTTCTACTTTTCATACATGGCTGTTTCAGTTCCTGCTTCACTCTCAGTTTGAATTGTTGCCTGACCAGTAGAGGTCACGCTGCATTTCCAGTGCTGCCAGAGCTGGTCATAAAGCACAGAATCAGAAGCTCATCAAAACCCCCTGTACAGCCAGAATACTTCTCAGGAATGACCATTGCTACTCAAAGTAGGCAACTCACTCAAACTAACTCTAACAGCAGCAGTAAAACTAGGTGTCAGGTAAAACAGATTAATTCCACCTAAGTGACACTGAACAGCCTCATCAAGAGACTTTAGAATGTAACTTCCTGCCCTGACCCCTCCCTCTAATTACTGGTTTGGAGGATGCTATAGTCTTGTTACCAAAGCTGATTGCACACACACTACTGACTGTGTATCAGTTTTCTAGAAGACTTACCTTTTATTTCAATGCATTTCATAGCAACTTTTTTCAGATATGCTGCTGCAGTCAATTCGTGATTTCTAACTTTGGTTTCAGTTCCAAGCTGCAGCACAGTTAGAACATGTAATGGGCATCTCTCCTTCTGAACCTGCTTCATCAAGGTTATTACAACCTTGAACATGGAAAGGGAAATAAGTTCACTATTTCAGTGAAGCTGTCCAGATATGGCAGGGAGTTACAAACAGGCATTACTTCTCAGCTACATTTCAAAGGTAGTATTAATGTAGACATTTTGCATTTTTACAGAGACCCTACAAGACCAGTTTGCAAAGCAGACTTCCCCTGGCCCTGCCTCTGTTCCTCCTGTTTCCTTTTTGTTGGTAAGTTAAACTGTTCAAATGGACTTTATAGCCCACTACTTCTAAGGAACAGACTTGAGCACTGGGTTCACCAACAATCATTGGTACAGATGGATACATACCTCTTTGATTTCAAAATTAAGTAGCATATTGATCACATCTTCATTTAATGGTTCTTTTCTCTTTTCAGGCAGCGTTCCTTCTGGAACACTCTTACCCTGTATCAAAACCGATCTCTCCATTTCTTTGGTTTTACCTGAAACATTCAATAAACCAATGAACTTTTGAAATTGCCACCATTTGTTTAGCTCAAGAAATACATCCAAATCTTTTATCCATTTTAATGGCTTACATTTGTCTAAGATAAGCTGGCAACATATCCACAAGCAGAGCATGAAAAGGAAATAGAAACATGTTCTGGCAATAACTCAACCCTGACATCTCAACACCTTGCTAGACAACTTAGCTATCACAACTACCAAGTTCTGTCTTGTAATGTTGCCAGTTTTTTGAAGCATCAAAGTATGAACACTGTCCTTGCAGAATTAAAAAGAAGAGTTTATCACTTAGACACCTCTCAGATCTAAACTTGCTTTCCAGATAACAAATGCTTGTCCTTATTCCTGAAAGCCAGCACACTTGGTATTCATGACAAACCAATTCCATCTCTGACCTTCCTTCTGCAGGACTGATTTTGCATCAGTTTGTTTTTCTTCTGCTTCACCGAGGTTTTCTGTCAACACTCTGAGGAAGACATTCAAATCCTCTTGACTTAACACAACCTAAAATGTGCAGATCACAGTTCTCAGGAAAAACACATTGTTCCTTAAACTTATCAGCTGCTAATAAAGCAGAATAACATTTCCTGACAAGAAGAGTGCTTTTTTAACAAGTATTTTGTCAGCAGAATCATCCCTTGAATAACACAATTAAATTCTTTCAACCACTTCTTGTTAAAGTATTATGAGATTAAAGGTTATGACTTCCAAAGCTGTTATCAATATACACTGGAGCCTTTAGCATACCTATGCTTTTAATACTTTCCTGTTAATGACATGCTACTTCAGCTTTTAATTCCAGTTTCACCCAAGATATATCACATATTTTCTATCACAGTACACAAAATGCCACAAAAAACAACTATCTTGAGGCCTTTCAAGGGTGATGGAAAGGTATGAAGCTGGAGCTACCAAGGCAAATATTTGCATTAATTTAAATTGAGTAGGTCCTGTCTCATGGCAAGGAATAAACAAGATTTGCTGACATCCCTTTTTCGGTTCCCTTTTTTTCTCTCAGCTTGTTAAATATGCACAGCAGTTTGGCAGTTCTATATGAAGCTTTCAAACCTCTACATTCATATAGGTGGGGTTAAATCCTGCTACATTGCTGAAACTCACCCACACCTACTAAAAATTTGCAGTTTGATGTCCCTTTGTGTCCAGAAATAATACAAGGGTTAGTCTCACATTACGTATTTCACCATCTTTTCACAAGACTTACATTCATTGTATCCAGATACCCCGTGATCTCCAACATGGGCAACTTGTGAAACCAGGCTGCAGAGAGATTTCTTTTCACAGACAGGCTTAAGTTAATAGGGTGAAGTATCTGAATATCTGAATGTGACAAACCTGTCTCCATAGTGGTCCTTGAAACACAGCGGGAGAAAGAAAACAAAACACGCAGTTGGGAAGTTAGAAGTCGTATCTTAGATTTACAAAGTAAAATCTTAATCTAAAATGTAATACCTCTGTATGTTTTCTCAGCAGAACAGCTTCTTATTTTATTACTGGTTTAATTGCTCTTAAGAGAACAGCTAGGCATTTTAACATCCGACACTACCACCAACCGTGGCTTCTGAGGAAGCACTTTAATACCCCAACATCAGCCGCTGCTGAAGGCATTACTCAGCAGAGTGCACTGTACCTCGCCAGCTCCAGCTTTGTCAGCTGCACATCCATTTTGTCGATGACTGGAGGCAGTGAACTGCCTTCTGCAGACACCAAGCTAAACTGGTTCTGGACCTTAATCAAGCCAAGGTCTATGACTACTGCATTGGGGGACACTGAGGACTGGGGGATGACTATAACTGGGGCTTTCAGGTCAATGTCCATTGCCAGCCGAAAACTCCTCTGAGCCAGGTCCTTCACACTGGTAGCAGCCTTTTCTGCAGCCTGAGCTGTGGCAGCACTCAGTGCCTCCTTGGCTGTCTGGAAGTTGTTCAAGAAGGTCTAGAAAAAGCAGTTGAAGAGAAAGTGGAAGTGTCTGTAAACAGTTTTTTAATCTAGGTTACTTTCTGAATTTACAACCTCAACCACAACGAACATCAACCACCAGCTATGCTGCCTACTGTGTGGGATTTTCCTTGGGGAAAGACACCTTGGAGCCTTCAGTCATGACCTCTAATAGAGGGTCAAAAAAGTACTAACCAGTACAATCCACTTATTTTAAACTCATCTTTACTGTTTCTCCCTTCCTTAGGTCATTAGCTTTTAGGGACATTTAATTTTTAAAGCCCCTCATGCCCTCATTGAATACTCAGTCCTATTAAGACAGTGCTGAATGACAGAAAGCCCACTGGTGCTTTATAGAAAAAGCCAACATTAGGGTACTTCAATGCACAAATGTTTAAACTGATTAATTTGCAGGTGTCATTACACCTAACCTTGCAGAAAGATTTCCCTCTAATGTTACCTCTGATGCCTTTGCAACGAACTCAGGATTTTGACAGGGTGGAGAGAGCAGCAAACACAAAACCCCCAAACTGCCTTAGTAGTACCAAGCTCTTCTCTGTTTCCAAATGTGAGGGTGGGAAGTGACACACTTGCACTGCATTATTTCTTTTTTAAACTGAACCCAATTAAAGCTTACTTGGCAAAAACTTTTAATAATACACAAAAAATTAAGCCCACCCCTTTTCTGTCAGCAACTAAAGGTACCACTTGTACTGAGGGCACAAACATGGGAGACTAAGCTGAGAACACTGCAGAAACAAAGGAAAACAAAGCTCACCAGAAGAGACATGAGGAATTTGTGAAGGAACACTATCTGAATGCAGCCCACTCTCAGAGACACGGTACCATCCACATTTGACATGTCAGTGTAGGCTTCTCCCTCAGTGGCATGTGGATTTAATGTCAGATTGAAACTGAAAACTTCATCTCCTACTATAGACACAGCCTAGAAAGAGAGAAACAGCACCTACCAGCCATCAGCAGCTTCTAAAGAGGTATTTCACACAAAGAACTAAATATATCATCTGCCTAGCAGACATACAAGTAAGATACTCCTTTAAGTCCTTTTAGACATCCATGAATCTTATTTAAAAGGCACATTCATGACAGATCAAATATTTTAAAAAGAATGGAATATGTATTACATTTCACTTTTATACACATAAAACTAACCAAGAATCAAGTTAAACTTAAAATCTTGGATTTGAGTACTTTTTTATGAAGGGTCCTTGAATCAACATCTGTGACAACTATGTCTTTAAGTCTGGCAAAGAATACAGTGTGACTTGGCTGGAGGCAAAGAGATGAGTCAAGACCTGTAAAGCACAAAAGTAGAAACAGTAATGTTGCATAGCAAAAGTAATATTTATTTTCTGGGTAGGGACACATGACACCAGGAGAGGAAGTGAGAAAAGCTCCTAAGCTTTGAAAATGTGGTCATGCTACAGCTTTGACCAAAAGTAAATAGAAAAATTTCTAATACAAATACTGCCTCAATATCAATCACCTCTGGAAACAGCTGAGCTACTACTCATAGAAATATATTCACACAGTAAGCCACTTCTTAATAACCAAACTACTGAGTGATTTTATGGAGATTTTCAGAATACTGTACTGTATTTGAATACAAAACTTCTGCATAAAAAAACCTTGCATGAATAGTTCTATGATTTAGAGATGGGCACAAGCAAAAAACTTTATGAACTGCATTACATAATCTTGCATATCACCCATTCTTAAATATTCATAAGGGAGTTTTGGCAGCTGTTAGGATGGCAGTTACAGCCAAACTTGGAAGTGAAGGTCCCCCTCCCCACTCTGCCCCCCCCCACAAAGAATTACAGATAATCCTTCTGAGGAGCAAAAAAGAATCAAGAAAACAAAACCAAAACATGAAACCCAAACAAATCCTAGGGGTTAAAAGTCAAAGAAAACAATTTTAAGAGTTTTTTTTATCCTAAATAATTCAGGTATATCAGGAAAACACCCAATATGAAAAGCCATCCGTAATCAAACTCCTTCAAGTACAAACTTAATTGCTTGAAGAAGAATAATACATCACATTTTTCTAGCTAGAGGCCAAAACAATATGACAGACTAGAAGGCTGACTTTGAAAAAAGACTATGAGCCATGTTTGTACAGAAAACAATAAATTATTAAAAATTAAAAAAAAAAGTAGATGCTGTCAATTTACACCTTAAGTATCTTTTAGTCTAACTATTAGCAGTTGCTTTGAAACTAAGTTACTCTAAGAGTTACTATTAACAAAGAATGTAATACCTTGTATCTTGATCTCTGCGATGTTCTTTTTCTCATCACAAATATTTAAACAGAAGGCATCCAGCTTGGCAAAAACCTTGCAGTCAAACACATCCTTATCCTTGGAAGGTCTAGCCACTAGAAATGAGAGAAGGTGGGATTTTCAAAGTACCTGTAGGTCATATTTTCACTTAAACTCCTGAGAGTATGTGGGGGTTGTTTTGGTCTGGGGGCTTTTTGGCAGTCATGTGACTTAACTTTGCTTCTTTCACTATCTTCATTAAGTCTGCAACATCCCATCTTAGAAAAACAAGTGTTCCTCTGAAGGCAACTCTACTGATAAAACACATCAGCATTTGCTTGTAATTCTGTGTCTGGTATTAGTCTCAGCTGGCAATAACTCTACTGCAACAATTTTACTTTTATCACTTCAGGGTAGTTGCTGGGCTAAGAAGAAAAACTGCCCAGCACACTGACTGCTAACCTTAGGGCAGGCACTCAACAGGCTCACTGCAGGGCTGGCATTCTTTCAGGTTAGCTAATAGTTCCTATTGCAGGACCCTTGTGTAGGAAGTTTACTCTTAAACTTCAAACCCTGGAGAGCCAATGTAAAGGTTGGGGAAAATAAGGTCAATTCACTCACAAGTGGCAAAAACTATTGATGGGGAAAAGCCAGAAGCAATCAGACCTCACTGATCTCCTTATGCACCTTCACTAACCACTAGTGGCAAAGTGTTAAGCCGAGAGTTCAAATACTTGTGTGCCTTGTTACACTGTCCCCAGCAGCAGCTTGTTTGTCAGCCTGCAGATTCAAACCCAGGCCATTTAAAATTTTAAGTAATTCTGAAATTTCTCCACTAGACACCACATTTCCAGCTCACCTGATGCCCAGGTTCTGCACTTAGTATTAAAAACACTGCAGGTACTCTCATCTGAGCCTATTTGGATAGAAATTTCTTTTATTTTTTTGTTTCAATACTACAGGAAAACAAGATTTTCATTAGACTAGCAAAGGACTTGGCTAGTTCTTTGAAAGTATATTTAAATTGCCCAGACATTGCATAATCATCCAAGTAGTATTTACCTCCTTTATTTTACCAGAAACACTAAAATTATGACACTGTTTGAGTTCTCTAAGCTCACAGAAATCTCATTTACTCAAATTTGAGCCTATTTGTGAAAAGGCTATGAAACATATGAATAGAAATCTCACTTAGAAATACTATTTATGATCAATATGATCATCTTTCAGTTATTGGTTTTTTGAAATCAGTCCTGGTGAGCCACATGAGCTTTCACCTTTATCCCGCACTACAAAGCTAATCCTGTTTCTCTGGATTTGACTGTTCTGCCAGCATGCAACACATACTTTTAGAACCATCATCTGGACAATCACACTGTACCTTTTTTCACTCCAGTGTCATCTTGCTTTTCTTTTGTTGGGGTGTCTCCCCTGCTCTCACTGCCTGATGGCCTCACAGCTGTGAGAAAACTGAGAGCAGACAGAAGGGCCTCTGTATGCAGCAGAAGGTTCAATGATGAAAAAGTTACCTGTTGAAAACATGAGACTCCACGTGACACAACAGTAATTTACAAGTGTAAGAGCTGGACGGAGGTGCAAAAACACCCCGTGCAACGTAAACAATTCCCTAGAAATAGCAAAGCTGTGTGTTACCAGCAACACACCACCCAGGAAAAAGCTTTCTGTAAAGCAGAGAGTGGGAAGCTTCGAAAGTAAGAAAACCTGGCAAGAACCCAGGAGCTGTCACTGCTGCCCTATCACCTCCTCAGCACACAGCAGAGCGATACAAGCTTAATTCTGTCACACACAGAGCAGGACTTGAAGCTCCTGCACTGCCAGTGCCAGTGGAATGGGAAGTGGCAGGTGGCTGACGTGGGCACTCAGTACACAGGACAACAAATCCACTAAGGGAGCCCAACAGGTGAACAAGTGCCTGCTGTGTGGTTTAATAAGGTATCCACTTGAATGGGCTTGAAATTGCAAATAGAGCCTAAATGCAATTCTTCCAGACACAGGAGTCCCACTGAAGGGTTGTAAGGCAACAGCAACACCTGACAATGGATAGAAAAGGGAGTTCTCAGCACTGCCAACAGCATGAAGACAGGCAGCTCAGCAGCACTGCAGTAGCAGAACTGTCCTCCCCTGCTGCAGCCTCAGGACTCCTTTTTGGCACAGAGATTCCAGTATTAACTAAACTTGCCAGATTAAATCTGCAGATACTCTAAAACTATTAGGTGACAAGTGAAATATTTCAGTCTTCACACCAAAATATGGCAGGCAAAATAATGCCATGAGGTTATAAAGAGAGGGAAGCACCTACCACTAAAACACAGTCCTTTGTACTTCATTTTCAGAATTCCTCAAGACACTCTTTTAGCCTTAGATTGAAATCTCTGACACAAAAGTACAACAGTCAGAACTTAAGAAGTTAGGCACTTACTATCTAAAAACATTTTCCTATATTGTAATAATTGACAAGAGATCAAATTCTCATTCTAGAGTCTACAACAAAAGCGATGGAGAAGGAAACGCAGTATTGTGAGAAGTTCCCAAGCCATATTTCAGAGTGAAGATTAGAACATGGTACCCTCTGCCCTCAGATGGAGGGGGCTGGAAAATCACTCATAAATGGATTTAGGCTTCTTATTAAATTTAGCCCACAGAGTACTGATTATGTGGCAGGTCCATACAGATTATTTGACAGGAAGGGGAAAGACTTCTGGACTCCACTACAGTCTCCCATGCTGGGCACCTGAACTTCACGATCTCTGATGCAAGAGAACATGCATTCTGACAGCAGTTTCACTCATATGAGCTAGCTAGATAGAAGCATTTCACCACAGTTCAACAGACTAACATACTGCTCTTCAGTGGTACAAAAACTTTCAAGTACATTTTAACTCTGAATTTCCTGCTGTAGGGCTGGGGGTGGGGGCAGGAAAACAGGAAAGCCAAAAAACTTTTTCATTCCTCCATTCTAAGCAAGCAAACCAAAAGAAAATAGACAATAAAATCTGCAAACACTCACTTCAATCTTCTGTTCGGTGTTGTCAAAAGCTGTTTGAAACTGTGGCCCATTTCTGTCAGCCTGAAAATAATGATTTGCATGAAGATTAATATTAATTCCAACCAGTCACTGTGCTCTTCAGAAGGTACAAAACAATCCAACTGGCTCTGAAGAGTAGGTTTAAGACTATATATAGACTGTATATGAAGAATATGTAGAAGTGCTTTAAACACAGTTTTCAAGAGCTTTATGTATACCTTGGTATATTGCACCTTCAGAAGGTCTAAGCCAGGTTTATCTGAGGAACTAATGAGATGAATGGGTACTTTTTTACCTGTAACACACCACAAAAAATAAACAACAATTAGGGTCATTGCTGCTCTTTCAGAGAACCAAAGAATTTGTGCCTTGAAGGTACTGATTAACTTTCAATCCTGTTGGTTAAAATACATTACACCCCCAAAGATGAATGGCTGATTTCTCCAAGTCCAAACTGATAAACCTGTACCCCTTCTCCCTCCAAACACTGAGCTCTAAGATATTTATTTATCCAGTAAGCATTATGGTGAGAGTTCAGAGCTGATCAACTGTACCAATGGGGCACTGCCAACGGACAGCTGCATATTAAATATTGTAACCCAAAAACTACAACAACTTTTGCACTTCAGTGAGCACAACAGACAGGAGAGCCACAGCTTCAAACTAACTGCTATACACACACACACACACACACACACTGCTCTTCCATTGCTTATTACCTCCAATTCCATAGTAATCCAAGCTTATTTTCTTTAAATAAGATACAGCTGTTAAATTATATGTTTTGACAGTAGCTTCTGTCCCAAGATGCATTACATCAAATACAAGTACTGTTTCCTCAGTTTTCTTCTGCCTGGTGAGTTCTACTAAAACCTGGATGAGCAAGAAATACACATTTATACCATCTTTTCGTAAGTAATATTCTCACAATTTAAACCTCCAATGAAAAGCAAAATTAATGCTTTCCCTGCTTTGTTGTTATTTTTATTACAGACTTCAGAGTATAAAAACAGAACAAAAGAGTGATTGTTTTTTGGTGATATATATAAATATGAAAGATATTTGGAGATTTGCTCTTTCTAAGTGACCTGCTTCAGTACAGCTTTTGTTCTTCCAGTGCAGATTTCCCACCTCCTACCCCCTAATTATGACTTGGTACTGTTTTGGTTTTTTACCAAAAATACCCCAACTCTTCCTTCTTTTTTTTTTTCTTTTAATACATAATTCATCTGTGTGTATATATTATGCTTTATTTATATGCACCACAAATATATAAGAAATAATTCATATGCATACCACATACAAATTACTCATACACAGAAATATGTATGCATATAAAGGTATATTTTCTGTTTGGTGGTTATGTGTTTGCATCCACTAATCTGAATAATACTGGTAAATGAATATTGGGTTTCTTTAAAAATATTCTTTACGTAGAAGGTGAAAACAGAGTTACAGACACACCTCTTTAATTTCAAACTTCAGCTGAAGATCTGTCAGTTCCTCTTGAATAGGCTCTTCACTTCTTGTTTCTTCTCTTTTAATTAGTGACCTGTCAGTTGGCTCAGAGCTTTCATCAAAATCAAAATACTCTTCTTCAGAGTCTACAGAAGCAAAATGACTTCCTCAGTAAACATTTTCCAGAAAAGGGTGTAAACATCCCACCCTCTCTTTCCCACTCCAACAGGATTTTTTACCTGCATGAGCAGTTTAAACCTAGCCTGACAAAGTATAGTCTAGATCTATGCTGCTCCCTCACCCACTGGGTGAACAGAAGTAAAGCCCTGTTAAGGACAGCACTGGAGTCTAGATGTTCTATTAGACAGTCAAGAACACATCCAAGGAAAAACAGTTATAAAGTGAGCTCCAGGAAAGAACTGGCTGAGGTTCCACTACAGGAAAGTTCTTCTCTGTAACAGCCATGGAAATAAATGCTCAAATCCACTCTGTCAATACAGTAATTTCCCACTTCTTATTCTATTTCTGCCTTTTCAGAAAAAGGAGAGTTTTGCTAATGCAAAACAGTCAGAACAAGCAAATACAGCCAGGATTCATGGTTCACTTTCATTTGAACAGGTTGCTTATGCATAATATTAATTCATTATTAAAAAAAGGTGTGTTTGCTTTTTAGAAAATGCAAGTTTACTATTCTGAGGTAACATCAGCATCTTAAATCTTTTTATGCACTTGAAGTCAGAGGTGACCAATAATACTCATCTCTACTGTTCTTACACATTTTAGCAGCAATAACAGCATGACAATATTGGCTATTCTACTTTTACAAAGGCATATCTACAGCTTCTTACCTGACACCATGTCTGCTAACAACTGGGGCGTATTAAGTAACCCTTTACTGACAGCAGGAATTGTGGGAATAGCCGGTACCTGCAGGGAGGGGAAAGAGAAGGAAACCCAACACATTATTTTCAAGTTTGTATAATGTGGTATGTCCATATTTTCTACTCATGGTGCATGTTTCCCCCTGCCTCCCCCAGATTCCTTGGGAAGGTCAGTTTTGGCAACACCTGAAACAAGCAGGGCAATGACAAAGGCTGCACAAGCCTTGTTTGAGTGAATCCAGCGTGTTCTGATGGTAAGGCACAATGCAGACACTTTGCTTAGCATTGATTTGGGTTTTTTTCAGTTTTCTGTGTTGTATTCAGCCTACCTTTGTGCTTGGGACTGACACAGATGACTTCTGAGGCAACGGAATGCTGTCAATCAGATCAAAAACTGCCTTGATTTTCTGGTCGGACAGTCTGACATGCACCAAAGGGAGGCCTCCTGACACTTTAAACCTTTTTTTAAAAAACAAATTGATCAAACTCCAAGACAAAGAGGCACATATCAACTCTTGATTTCAATCGTACCAATATGGACACTCATATATAAAGCTCACATCACAGTGAAGCCAGTGACTCTGCATTAAGGTCTTGGACTTTAACCAGCAGTGAGTAACCAGCAAAGGATCCAGGGAGCTACTAGCCAAAAGAGGGCTTGGAAACAGGAGTAAGCTATTTCTGCTTCTTAGTTAATACCTTCAAATTACAAAGTGTGACTGAATCTTTAGGGAAAACAGTTTTCCGCAAGTACACAGTAATTAAAAACAAGCCTTTTCAACATTAATGTATTACTTTGCCATCCTGGTGTCTCTTTCCACCATTGATTTTGCCAACTGCAGGTGAATATCCATAGGCTGCAAAATGTGTAACGTTGATGGATGTTGAAAACGAGCCTTTTTCCAGTCTTCACCTGCAAATGTTCAGTAAATTTAGATGAAAAACCATCACTTGCTAATTGCTTTAATCAAGGTATCATCAAAGTAATCAAATATCATCACTAGAATGCTAAAAAACCCCACTCACCAACTAGAGAAACCTAAAACAATTTAGGTCAAGTATTGTAAGGACTTTTACTCTATTTTGTTAACACTATTGCCTTAGCAGCCTTAAGTCCAATTCTAAAGAGATGTATCTAAACATTGAACCCCCAGAAAAGGAATGGACAGATGGACAGATAAATTGATAGAGAAAATATTAAAGAGCAACCCAGCATTGTGTTGATTACACAAACTCAAGTTCAAGTGAAGTATTAAGGCAAATTTGAGCTGTATTTTTCCTGCACATGACAGAAAACATAATAGTTCTATGCCTTTACATTCACTGATGGCATCAAAGTAAGGAGGTGATACACAAGTCCAAACAAAAAACCGAGCAGCTGTTTGAAGAGAAACCAACCCATTTTTTCACGGTTTAATACCAGACATGTATTATAATCTATCTTTTCGTTAATTACGTGGTTTGATGTGCCTTTTTTCTCTAAAAAACATATTTATGTATTACAGGTTGGTAGCCTTCGACAATCTTCTGAGTAAACAACAACTACATTGTTTTGTTACCTGTTCTTCCAAAAAGAAGTTGCACATTTTTTATTTCCACATCAAACTTGTCATAAGCTTTGTCCATAATCTCCTCTAAAGATGAAAAGCTAGAAGTTTCACTGCTGCCTTGATTTATGCTGTTCAGCTAAACACAAAGAACAAGAGAAAATTAAGTCTAAAACTTCAGACATGCTATTCATTCTAGTGAAGATGAAAAAGGTGATTCATAGGAGTAGATGATTGACATTTGGACTCTCACAGAGAAAATACCTAAAATCATTTCATACTTCACTTATTCTTGATAAGGAGATCTTTTTTTTTTTGTTATTTCTATCAATCCACTTAATTCAAACTATGCAAAAAGAATTTTTTTCATCACTTTACAATTTTACTGATGAATACAAGTAAAACAAATATTTAATCAGTTGACTAAATCAAGTCAAATTATTGCAACCTTTCAGTTTTATAGACACAAGAGAATCAACTTTCCAAGAGAAAAATTATATCTGCTTTTATCAATGAAAGACTACTGTTTTACAAAAAAAAAAAAAAAAAAAAAGGAGGAAACAAAAGTTCAGGTGTTTTGCAAAAGAAATGGAAGATATGAAATGATAAACATGATTACAACATGAACATGTTTCCTGGGGAGGAATAACTACTACAAGTAAATAAAAGACAATTGAACAACTCTAAACATGGATCAAATTGCTGACCCAAATATATTTGGTAAGAAACACATTAAGTTAAAAACCCATTCACACAGATTATCATCTTTGCCTTCTGAAAGCAAGATAGTTTCAGATGACAGCTATGTTAAATGAAAAGCACATTTGCTTCCTCTGAGCTTGTAAGAGTGGTCATTAATATACCTGAAATGTACCAAAGTCCAAAATGAGCAAATCTGAATTTTCATGGTAGAAACCCGTCTGTGGAACCACAAGGTAGGAAGGTTTCAGATTAATCTTCAAGTCAAGGACTTTTCGCATTTCAATAATATGAGCTAATCCTTAAATAAAAAGGAAAGGGCATTGAAATTGAAATGCTATTCACAAGTGAAATAATCATGCCAGTCAACGTATCAGAAGCTGTTATTTATCTTGAAAGATAAAACATCTGGAGTCAGGACTTGCTTTTGCAGCATTTACTGGTCTCTCACTAAATGCAATGCTCTTTCCCACAAAGCATCCACTAATTCTCCAAGAAACCAACTTCAGAAAAAACCCCAATCATACTATTTAGCCAGCAATCAAAACATAACCAGCGTTTAGGTCATCATATTGAAACATTTTAACACATTCAAAGGTTCACCTGAGTTGAGATTTGTTGTTATCTCACCTGTAGCAGTTCTTTCCTTGATTTCTTCCAGCTTCATTAATGTGGCTGATGTTAATCTTTCAAGATCCATTCCCTTACTTGTCTGAAAGAATTCTACCATTGCATTTATTGTTCTCTTTAAAAAAATAAAATAAAAAAGAACAAGAATTAGCAATATACATAGAAGCCACACAAGTAAAATCTCAAAAATAGAGCAAAGAGAGTAAGAGCAGAGAAAGAGGAAACAGAAATAGCTCAGGGCTTTGGTTACTACTCACTGCATCATACTTTATTTCCACAGGCTGTGACTCAATAGCCAGGCTCTGGTCAGCTGTGCTGTCCTCTGGGTTAACATTAAACTCTATCCTAAGGAGAGAGGACTTGCTATCCCCTATGGAGGCCACAAGAGATGGTACGATGTTGTCTTGTCTCAGGCCTGTAACATACCAGTTTTCAAGCTTTGCTTCAACCCTAAAGAAGATGAACAGTTAAAAACACTTCATTAGAATACTGAATGTATCGAGGAAAGGCCAGCAAGATGAGAAAGGCTTTACTGAAGCCCAACATGACTAACTTCACAAAACTAATATGTGACATGTTTTAAAAACTGTTATATTAATAAATTAGAAAAATAAATAGAAGGTGGACTGAATATAACTTTCAGGACATGATTATCAAGAGAATCAGTTGCAAGAGAAAAGAAAGGCAGAATGTTTATGTTACATAAAGAGTAGGAATGTTAATTGTGATGCATCGCCATACATATCAGTTACAGACTTGTTTCTGTGCACATGGGCATTCTGTACTGACAGCTGCCCTGACAACAGTGTACAGTGGAGTCTGCAGAAAAAGCCTCTGAAGAAAGTCACCAAACACCACCAAACCACACAAACGTCATTCGTCCTTAGAAGCACCTGTTAGATACAAATCTGATTTGCAGGTCCTGGGTCTCCACCACTGAAACCCCTGACTCTGGGAGGCAACCCAGTTTGGCTATGATCAGTGTCCCAAGCCTGCTTTTGCTGAGACAACTTAATTACATTTTTTTCTGAAACTTAACATTAATAAAACTATCTGTTCTCCTCTTTCAGTCTTGCCAACTAAATTACATGGCATTCACTTATGTAAAATAATGTCAAAGCAATTTTTGTTTCTGTTCAGTATTCAGGCTGCACCTTTAATACTCACCACAATGGTTTTTAGCAAAAATATTTCAAGAGTCAGCAGCTGAGCTGGTGATCTTATGCATAAAGTCAGAAGTGATGAAATTGCAAATGAAACCACAAGAAGTGCACAGGCCCATTTTCCAGACACTGAAAACCTTACTCATTGACTGTATAACCCAATTAATTTGGGTTCTGCTGCACCCTCTCAAAACATGAGAAGGTCTCAGTGCCTCACATGGTGGTTGGTCTTCCTATGGCACACAGAAGCAGTTTTTCATTTCCCCAGCTAGTAACCAACACGTGCAGTAGCTTGGTTGGAGTGTGTTGCCCACACCATTTCACACTGCTTAGTTATCACTTCCCAAAAGTTATATTTAGCACTTTGACACTTAGATTCAAAAAGAGTTTGTTATGGTACATGAAAACTAACAAATGGTATTCCCTTCTTAGTTCCATTCTATGTTACTCAGCAAATGATATGATTTACAACAGAGGGCAACTGCAGAATGCCCACAAAGTTAAAAGTCAATACACAACACGATGTACTAACCAAGAAAAAAAATTAAGCTGGGGAGTGGGGTGAGGGGGACAGATGTTTCCACAAAAAGAAAATACCAATGCAATTACTTGATGGCTTGTGCTCCTGGGCGCTGGGATATTTTGGTACTCAGATCAATTATCTGCACTTTTAGAATTTCTGCCACATTCCTGTCTTCTTTAATTGTAAGAGAAGTGCTTAACAGCTTCAGTGTCACAACATGGGCAACATACTAGAGAGAAGAACAGAGGGAATTGAAATTAGTTATCTCAACAAGAATGATTTTTCAGAACTCCACATTTCAACAAAATATTCAAGTGTGTTTTTTTAAGTTATTCCAGGCACCTAAGATTAGAAACATCTCTGTGTAAAGTACAGTCTTGAGTTCATTCAACCCTTATCAGTGTTTTCTTTACCATAAAACAGTGCAGTTCAGCAAATGCAGAGCAAATACAGTCTGTGTCTGTTTTCAGTATTCAGGAACATACTTTTAAACCGTAAAGCAAGCACAGCTGAACTACACTCAGTAAAGGACCAGCTCTATCAACCAGGATCTTTATAACCCCACTAAGTAACTACATTTCAGTAGACACAGCATGTATGCCTGTTGTTCTTGCTGCTGAATGTCATGTCTTGACTTTGTCAAGAAAGGGTTTTGACTTCCCAACCTCTATACCATTTTATGACTGTGTCAATCAGCAGCTTCGGAAGAATCAAATAATATTTTCTATCTGAATTTGAAGCCTGAATCTTTCTTCAGGGTACTGAGAGAGACAGGAAAGCACTTTTACACTTAACTTGTTGTGTGGTTTGTTTGTTTAACCCACCCCCATAACAAGCTGCTTACCTGCTTTGGTAAGGAGAGGTGATGGGAGCTGTCGCTATATCCAATAGCAGTGAAAAGCTTGGCTTTCTCCTCTGGTGTCATTAGTTCATCAATAGCTAAAAACCCACACAATTTGCACTTTAGTACATAACAATAAACACTTTTCCTCACATTTGTTTTCTAATGTACTTAAGTTCTGCTGATACATTTCATTGAGTCTTCATATTGCGTGAAGTCCAGACTGTAAAATACCTCCCATAGAAGTGTCTATATATGGTGTTAGCCATGCAGCACAGAAATCAATACAACTCCTATTACAAGAGTTCCCATAATTCCCAATGAAGAAAACAGTCTTGAGGAGTTTTATTAAAACAAATATCTGATCCAGACAGCAAATCTCCAGGAAAAGAGTATTGCAATCATTGCCAATTATCACTATAGCTGTAAGTGCATTACTCTTCTCCTCAGGTTCTGAGATGTTTATGGCCCTTTCAGAGGCTGCCTTATTTGCCAGGTCAATATCCAGTAAGTAATGCTGTCAGACGATCAGTACTGCACTGTTTATGCCACATGCCATACTCCCTCCTGCACGGCAGGAAGCAGAACATACCACAGCCACCTTCTTACTGTACATAAAAACTGAAAGCCTCTCTGAACATCAGTGCATTATACACCTACTTTCAGGGACAGGGGATTCTTCATCTTCTTTTTTCCTAGATTCTCTTCTACCCCAGAAACCACCAAACCATCCTCCACTTTTCTTTTCTACTTCAGCGCTTTTCTTCTTCAGTAATTTTTGTCCTGATCTTATTGTCTACAAACCAAAAATTAAAACACATTGGATAAAATACATAGTGAATAGAATTACTATTAATTCAAGTAACACCACAAGGGATTAAGAGCACATTGCCTCACTAGACAGAGGTAAAAAGAGGATCAGGGTGGGGGGCATGTCTGTGTGTGTGTGTATGTGCATGCACAGACACAAGCATGTGTTACTTTTACTTTGGACAGCTTTTTCTACACATTTCACCAGCATTTAGCCTACAAAAGGCAGAAACTACATGAAAAGACAACATTTAAGAGGATACAAGAAGCAAATACATTGCTTGAATCTGGTAGTAACAAACCTGAGGACTGACCCTGTACTATTTAAAATTTTGGACATTTTAAAATTTTGAAATTCTAGATTTTTAGAATCTATAAAGTATTTAAATGCTTTAAGTTGTGCTCAGGCTTTAACTTTGCATTTCAAAAACCAAGTTCAGGCCACAGACATCTCAAAAATAAGAAATCTCATCATTATTTTTTCATCTTTATTTTACATACATTCCAGATATGCAGACAAACACTGAAGCTACACCAGCATGAGCAGGAAATACATGATGCAATTACAGAGGTTAATTTTCATGTTAGGAGAATAACTACCAGCAGCATATTCTCACAAGATGATCCTTCTAAGCTGCCCTCAGTGTGCTAAGAGGTTTTGATATTAACTGTAGATACAACACTTTTCATGATGTTGTATCATGTAATTCCTTGTTAAGTGTCACAAATTATTTCAAAAATAAAATGCAGCTAGAGACTTCATATACACCTCCTAACAATTGCCTCTGAGTTGTCTTTTAATTAGACTGGCTGTCTCCTAAAAAGTATTTCAGAGTATCTGGAGGTGTAAGTAGGAAGGGAATAGTGCAGAGCTAGTCTCGAATTAACAGAAGTAGAAGAAAAGATTCATTAAACCACCATCCTTACAAAAGTGCCCGAATGGTACTATGTGGGGAACAGTAACACTGTGCACACACTGGTAGGTTTTTGGGACTGGTTTCCAGTTTGAAAGTTGATTTACTCTTGCCCTGGAAGGATGGGGAACTTGTCTTCCACCTTCCTATCCTATCATACACATCAGCACAATATTTTTAAGATACTATCATGACAAAATCATCCTATTTGAAATGTTACATTATTATCAAACAAAAATTATTTCTTACCTCAACTTGTGCTTGTTGTCTTGCTAAGATTATATTGAAGACATCGAGCTGTCTTTCTAGGTCCTGTAAAAATGTGTGATTACATCATTTGCCTCTAAAACACGTTTAGCAAAGGCTCTCCACCACAAATTCTCTCCCAGTTCCTTAATATTTACACTCCAAATTCTTTCTAGATCTGACCAATTCTTTCAGGGGTATATCTTCCCCTGCTCAAAGGTCACTAGATGAAATCTGTTGTTACACAGTCTGATTTTTTTTGTTTTAACTAGATTACTCTTGCACTTCATTAAACGCATCCAAGCTTCTTAATCCCAACCAAAGAGGCTTTATTCTAAATGGCACTTTACTAGTATTTTAATTCTCTTTCCACTATAGGTTACACTGAACTTCAGATTAAAATGGTATTTCCACAGATCTCTTGTGCTCCTGTAAAACCATCAACCTGGATTACTGTCAAGTATATTTCAGGAACTATTTCACAGAGGGACCAAAACATACTGTCTCCAAATAGAAAAAACTCATACCTGAATTTGCCTCTGTGTTTCTTCTGACAGTTTACTCTGTGTTAGCTTGTTCTTGTATGTGTTCTTGTAACTTTTCAGAAGCTGTCTGTGTTGTTTTATGTTGCTCCATGACCACATTCGAGTATGTCTTCTGATGTGAACTTCAAGAACACTGTCACCTGCATATCTCCACCTACAATATTTCCACACTTGTCAACAACTTCCCATTTCATTTGTGCTTTACAACTTACAGAATTCAGAGGCAGTTTATTAATATGCAAACTTCATTTACCACTTGTGATTTGAGTAACTTGGCTTATAGAAATTTTAATGGTTTCAACATCACTTTTGAAAAATGGACTGAGATCTTACATGTAATGCCTGAAAAACTACAAATCTTCATTCTTTATTGAATTCTGCATGTTTGCAAATTTGGGCTGTAACAGCATAAAGTAAACTCAAGCACTTTCACAACCAACATCAGTTAGTACTTAGCAAAAGGTCACAAAGATGCGTATCAGTTCAAAACTTTAAAAACTACAGCTGACATACATGTTTCCCTTGAGTTACATTCACCGATGTTTTTCTTTACCCTTTCTAAATTACATTCTAGCCTCCAGAGAGAGCATCAGCATTTTGTTCAGATTTTGGGGACTTTATCTCAGCAAGCGAGACTTTCATCACTTGGATCTAAGTGCTAAGCAAAGCTCTGTGAAAGTTAAAATTATATAAGTGATCTAGTTTTAAGCCTACTTTTAACCACACACTGAAGAGACTGGAGGGCACTCCAAAGGATGCATGAATGTTCACACCTTACCATTGCCTGGCGTTTCTGTGGAGAGGCACATTTGGCCTGAACCTCCTGTACGGTGCATTGCGAACCATGTAGTCGATGGACTCCAGGAGGTCAATCATGCTGAGGTACTAAACCCAAGAAAAAAGTTTCTTAGCAGTGCCTGAGATTTTGTTTGCACACAGTGCTTAAACAGCATGTATGCCAAACTCCAGAGCTCCTCAAACCCCACAGAGATTCAAGCCCATGCAGTTTCAGTAGTATATAAAAGTGGAAAAACTATACCCATTTCTCTCAAAGGACATCACTGTCTGGTGTCTCAGGCTTTCTCAAACCAACCATTATTCATTTGTAAATGCACAGTTTCCCTAACTTTAGAACTGCCTTTGCAATAGTTAACCTCACTGAACTCACTATACACTTTGACACCAGTAAGAGCCAACAAGCTATCTATCAACTGACTGCAAACTCTCTCTGAGTAAATGACAACACTAACATTGCTGGGGAGATACCTAAATCAGTTCCTTGATACTTCAGCAGGCTTTGCTGCCAAAGCCAGCAGGCTCCATTCATTCCCAACCTTGCATGTATTTTGCCATCCCTGCAGTTATTAACATTAGCTTGTAGTTTAATAAGATAAGGGCTACTCATGATTCCATTCTCTGTGTGAAAGGAATGCTATTGGGAGGGCAGAATACAGATCAGGTGGTCCCCAGAGCCTCCACAGATAAGAATGTCAGGATTTAGCACCAGGAAGTGACTGTTACAAAGGGAAAACCATCCTACACATTTCCAACAGGTACTGCTAAACAGTTCAGCCATTCTACTTGCAGGTAAGCAGAAAATTCCCTAAGAGGAACATTTTCCACTGAAAAAAACCTACATGTCATCACAAACTGAAATGGGAATAGCAAACACTGAACCAACTTACCTGTGGCTTAGTGAATTCAATGACAATTCTCTGTACTTCCACATTACAATCAATCTTTGGAGTTTTCAGTTCTACTTCTGCATATGGGTTGATATACAGTCTTGCAGAGGCTGACACTGGTCTAAAGACTTAAAGATTTAA
Source organism: Acropternis orthonyx (assembly GCA_035583155.1). Classification (NCBI taxonomy): domain Eukaryota; kingdom Metazoa; phylum Chordata; class Aves; order Passeriformes; family Rhinocryptidae; genus Acropternis; species Acropternis orthonyx. The sequence continues at coordinate 17,334,712 of JAWWEU010000017.1, forward strand.
AAATAATTGAGATGGATTCAAGTATGCGAAGCAACAGATCAACCACTTTGTACTGATAATGTGTATGCTCAAGACCCACAGAATTTGGATGCCATTCTTACCAACAATTAGGATAATCCAGTAGGACTACCCAGTAGTCAAAAAGCACAAGAGCACAATCAGGTGAGGCTGCTGTACACTAACATGCTCAGGACAGTTTATGTTCACTCATCCCTAGCTTACTTACTGTACTGGTAGTCTTCAGGCTGGTTACCACTACATGGAATTCCTCTTTTCAGCTGATCCTACAAAGGAATATGACACTGTCTAGCAATTGCTCAAGAGCTTTACTTGTTTACAGTTCTCTAAGCTTTGAGTAGACCAGCTTCAGTACACGTGTATTTTGTGAGGGCCTCCTCCCCCTAAATGGGAAATCTAACACAGCACAAGCACTTAAGAGTGACGTGTTTAAATACATCAGGATAAAAACGTTTTAAGTATCTCATATAAAGTGGAATGTCAGTACAGTTTTTACTCAACTTCTAAATCTTGCAATAAATATATGTTAATTTAGAAACATAGTTCATTTGTACACTCCAATATGTAGCATAATAGATGAAGCATTAGTTTTTAAATCCCTTGTAGGCAGCAGAATATCTATTCACATTCCACCTTTCCTCATGTTTAGCACATAAGGAGCCTTCTGGTATTCTGGAGGTATGAGAGGAATTAAAAGACAGAAAGAAGTCAGGAAAATAACTAAAAAGCCCAAGAAGCTGGAGAAATAACATGCTAAAACTAAGACTTCATTCAAAATGAGATCTGCCTGATGCTACAATTTTTTGGCAATTTCTTGAGAAAACTTTATTCATGCACAAATATTTTATCTAGTTTCAGAATTCTAATGGCACAATAAGTTCAAGCAGGAAGCCTCCTTTTAGAAAGATGTACATGCTAGTTATTACATGAAGGCAGATGAAGTGCTTGTTCCCATCATATTTTATTAAAACTATCAATATTAAGAGTTGTTTGGACCAGGAAACTATTTAATAACCACAAATTTATTCAACCTAACTATTTTCTCAGATTCTTATTTAAAAACTGGTTTGTATTTTATAAAAGGTACACTTTCTCATTAAAAACTGTATTTCTCATTAAAAATTGTATTTCAACCTATTTCCCACTGCTGATCTATATGGATAGAAATTAAACTTCTATGAGATTAAGTAGAAACAGCTAATCTCAGCACCAGCCATATATTCACGTTATTTTAGTATGAGGACTCTTGTGTAAAAGTAACAGATTGCTACAGATTACACAGCTTATTCTTATTACAACGTGAACCAATTAGCTACTATGATAAATCTGATTTCCTGATAATGCTGATAAAACTAAGACCAAAACAGCCTGCCTGGATGGAAGACCTAGCTTTGCAGGAAACAAGCTACACTAAAGATTACATATAGAATGTATTCAGGCATTTAAGACTGATAATGTTACTAAAAAGGGACATTATTTGCTATCTGTTCAGTTCCCAAGTTGGTTTTAAAATTCTGAAGCAGAAAGGACTTAAGTGTGTGAGAAGCAAGCTCATGCCCATGACGAGTTACATTCTGTGTTCTGAGCTTATTCCTGTTCTGTCTCACCTTTTAGGAACAAGGGCACAAAGATGCCTAATCAAAACTGACAAATTTAAACTAACAGAAATCATGAAGCAGTCAAAAGATGCAAAATCCAGACCATGGAGATGATGCCTGTACATCAAGTGATGCCAGTTTACAGCACCAGAACTGCTAAGCTTTTCAAGAAGTGGAAAATCTCTAAGTGGTGAGTTGCTTCAAGCTAACAGGTGGTCAGAATACTGGATGCCATTTGCTATACTGGAATTTGTTGTGCCTTGGCACTCATAGGAAGTTCAGGTGCAGGACATGCCACAGGCTTTTGAAACAGGCAGCTCCATTTTACAGTCCCAGAGGGCAGAACTTCCAGTTCTCTCAGAAAGAAACTATAAAAACTTGTTTTTGATGTTGGAAGAGGAAGCGGTACTTCCTGATGCATAAAACTTAAGTTGCACAAAGCTGCACCAGCATCTTCACTTGCAGCTTAGTGGATAGCAAGGGGAAGTTCCCTCGAGAAGGACTGGTATCTGGGTTGCCAAACAGCATCAGGTCAGCCCACAAAGCCATCAATCCACAGGCACAGCAGGGACTGAGTCACAAAACATCTTTCCAGCAGTGCTGGGACAACACATTCAAGGCAGGAAGACTTTTGCTGCTGCCAATTCATGCTGTGTATCAGTTTGTGTTTACATTTCACTTCAGACTGAGATACAAAGAAAAAGGAGAACACCTACAGACTGGTAATGCTAAAGTAACTTGGCTAGTATTAAACAACTGGCTGGTTTTTATTAAACAACTGGATAGCTTTAAGCCCTTCACAGGTTTGATTCAACCTTTCATGTTAGAACCAAGATCACCAGGTTAAGTGCAGATTTTGTTAAGGGCAAAATAAAACAAAAACAAAGATATTTGTAAAAGAGGAGCATAAAAGAAAAAAGTAAACAGGTAGTATTGTACAAGGACACAGAGAACATCTGGGTAACCTTTATAAACATAATGGGTCAAAAAGATATTTCTAAAGCCTATAGGGGTTTATAACAAATAAACTGTCAACAGTGCAATGGATTAACATGACCCTGAATATAGTTGCCCATAAGGGTGAGGAGTGGGGTAGAAATCAGTGTGCTGCAGTTTTGAATGCTACAAGAGCAAGAGAATTACAGTTCTGTTTCATGCATTTTCTTCTACGTTACCAGGATCTGCTCCCGGGAGCCATGGTAATACATTTTGCTGTGTATGTTCCAGTAAGCACTGAGGCTGTCCAGGCACAAAAGCTGCACAGGGAAAAAAACATGCAACAGATTGCACACTCTGTATTCAACTCACTCTATGAACTTAGCTTTCCATTTGTGAAAACACAGAACAAATGAAAGAAGACTAGAAAGCAAATCTACCATTAGCACTGAGATGAATTTGATCTTACAATAATCTTTTGAAATTAAAATTGAATTGCTAAAAAGAAAGTTCTTAAAGCATGAGTTCATGCACATCTGTTAAACATGACTCTGGATTACAGGGGTGAGGGTGCACAAAAATCATACTCGGCCTAATAAAGAAGCCAGGACTATTAAACTCTTATTATATCGTGCCTATAATTCCTTAGATCTCTGCATACTCCTTTGAGCATGGGCTGGGTGGGGATGGTTGGAGAGCTTGGGCAGGGAGAACAGAGACTGCTTAGCTACCAGCATCCCAATCACAATAGGAATACTAACCAGAGCCGGAAAGGGCAATTTGACAACCTCTCTGAAATCACATTTTCCATGCATTCCTGCCGTATAATGCCTCAAATGAGGAGATCAGCAGTCACATTTAAGGGAAATTACTTAAACCGTGGAGTTTAAAGTTATGCCTTACATAAAGCCAGTTATTTGTGCTCTACTTCTGTTTAAACATACAACAAAATAAAGATACATAGGAGAATTCACAAAGCAAACTACTTTTCCAGCTTTTTTTAGAACTCCACATGACTACTGTCAAGATCTTTCTTCACTTGTGTAGGAAAAAAACCAAAACACATTACCTTGTATATTATTTTTGCAGCTTCATTCAGAATAGAAGGTTTCCAGTTCTCATTTGTGGTCTAAAAGTTCAAAGTGATAGAAGGAATTTTGTTCATCTTAGTTAAGAGGTTTCATCCTATACTTTTAAGCCAAAAATGCATCACTTGGGTGCTACCTGATCACAAATGCCAGCTTCTCTAGACTGCATATACACAAGTCAAAATAACATATAAAGATTTGTCAGTATATCTGATATTCAACTCCTTATCCTACCCATAAAAACCAATAACAACTAAGGCAAACAGGTTAGCTGAAATTTTGTCTCCCCATTTCTCGAAAGGCCTGGCATAATATTACGTTCTTAATCATCATGTTGTGATGTTTGCCCCAGTTTATTAGGCCTGGAAATAACCTGCCCTATGAAAGGAAGCACATTCAGTTTTAGAGATCACTCAGACCATTCAAACAAATCCCTGCCCTTGGAAAGCATGCAACCCCTCAATCCTCTCCCCTCTGCTTGCTCAAACTGCAAGTACCATTTGCAGGAATAAAAGACTCTGGGCTTCCAGCTGTTTGCACACAGTCACTGTATCTCCTTAGTATGTTCCTCTTCCTTTCTGCTACTCCAAGACAAGTGAATTGAGAACACAAGAACATGCATTCACACACACATTACCAGTAAACTAAGCTCGCCCAATGTCATTCCCAAGGAAATCGGACACTGTGGGTCTGTGACCTACAAAAAATAGAGAAATAACAGATGTTTCAGTCTCCTGCTGCAAACAGTTGCGTCATTTAAAGTTCACTTAAATCCTGAACTGCTATGAGAACCTTCCTTTGATTAGTTATTCTAGCTGAAACATTCTTGGAACAGCCTAAGATGGGCCAAAACTAGTATGGCTGGAGTGTAAAGACTTAGGACTTCAATTTAAACCGAAAATTTCCTTTTGGCTTTTAACACCTTCATACAGGAAAGAACTAAGATATACAGGGTACCACCTCTCAGTCAGCTATATCATTTTATGACATCCAGTCCTCCAGCCTTTTTAACTTCAGTGCTTCTGAAGACAGCCCCAAAAAAGGTTTGATAAATACTCTATTATCCAATGTTTTCCTTTTATATTCAACTATCTCATCACAAACTGCTTTATCATCGTCCTAAAGGAAGCTGGAACCAGACTGGAATAATACCTGTTTGGTTCATATAAACATTCTCATTTATGAATGAAGTGTTTCCAACAACTTGCCTTCAGACTCGTGCAAACCCACCAGTTTCTGCCATTCTGGACTCTACTCAGGGCACTGAAAAACTCTGTACACCATCTGCACACTCTAAGATGTGAGAACAGCCACCATTCACATTTAGTGAGCAAGACAGCACTGGACAGGGGGAAAGGGAGAATATCTATTTCACATATGCATATTTCTGGCATTCAGTCATATATCTGGGGTACTTTATTTGAAGAGGTGCAGAAAAAACCACAGCAACTTTCTCAAGGTGGCAGATAACAGTTTCTCTCTCTGGACTGGACAAACAGGACCACATTGAAGGCCAATTTAAAATGAAGGGAATACATTTCCAGTTACTTACATCATCTTCATATTTAACATGAATGCCTGTGATTTTGACTTGCACATTTTTTATAACTTGAGTTGCAAGCTTTTCAAAGAAAGTATCCTTCTTCTCCTCCTTCGGTTTGTCTAGAACAAGAATTTTTAAAAAGTCAGCATTCAGTGTAGTAATTGCAACTTGCATTTAATCACACCAACAACTATATCAATGCAAATTTAATGTTTCCTCTAATTTAACATTTAAATTCTCACTTATTTAGATTACATATTTGCTTTTTTTTTTCCTTTCCTGCACATCCATATTCTCAAGATGTGTTGCCAGCTGCCTGTGCACAACACAACCATAAGAAAATACACTTCTAAGTTTCAGTCAAAACAGTTTAGCTCACAGCAAGTTCTGGTTTAATATATTTCTCCACACTCCTTCCAAGGCATAGTGTTTTCTCTTCTAAGTCCCTCAGTGATTAACTAGGGATTTCAACATGCCAATTGTTAAGACAGTGTAATTTAGCACAGAAGACCCTTGAAAGAGGTGAGGATGAGACTTGCAAAAACAAGAGACCAGTCCCTTAGAGCCTTTCATACAACACTGCCAGAAAAAGTTAAAAAGCTGGGATATCATAAATGAAAACCAACAGTTACTCTGAAATATTCCATTTCCTCTATACTGGACTTGCACTGTGACCATTGAAGTTAGGTCCATGTCAGACTCTGCTACGTCACACAGGGATACTGGAACTTACACTGCACAAGACAGGGCAGCAGGACTTGCACACCCACACAAGCTCAGCATCCCACCAGAGACAAATGTATACGTGCCAAGATGAGGAGTAATGTTTACAATCCCCCATTATTTCATTATAGTTACATGACTAAAAGTATTATCTCAGACTGAGTGTCTTAACACTTCACCTGTAGCATGGCCAGATGAGGTGCTTGTTCTCTAGTTGTCTTTATAGGCTACACTGTCTTGGTCAGCACCCTCCTTACAAAGTGGCTACTCCAGGGAATGCCACTAATCAGCCCACAAAGCTTGTATATTTTTGTTGGAAATGCTACAGATGGCTCAAGCTGAAGAAATATAGTCATGGCTATCCAAGTAACTTTTTTAATATGCAGTGCATTCTGCACACCACAGGAATCTAACTTTGTACACCTTGTATAATGATAGGATAATTTTTTAAAAAGCTGTAAGAGATGCTCAAGAAATCCATTTCAAAACAAAAAGACTTTGCTACTGAATGTGATATAACATCATTTTGGTGAAGAGAGCATTCGATTTCAATGGAAAAAATTAGTCAGGAACTCAGAAGAAACTAAAACTCTGTATCACTTTTACATGCAACTAATTTTCTCCCATTAATTCTTTTTTTACAACTCCCACTCTTAATTAATAGAAATCAAAACAATACTCATTTAAAAAAAAAAAAAAGGCAGAACTATCCAAGTAGAGAGAATCAAGGCTCTCTTCAGTCTCACTGGATTCAGAGAATGGATAAACAGCAAAAAAGAGCTCCCTCCAATTTACATCCTCTCTTTCACACAGGAGGAAAAAAAGGTTTTACTGCATGGATAGCCAAGACTATGAAAAACTAATCCAAACAGAAAGCAAAAAGAAGTCAAAATCCAAAGCCATAACTGTTACCCACCTTTCGAGTGATCATGACCTTTAAAGGGTCTCTTAAAATGCTTTTTGTGTTTTTTACGCTTACGTCCTTTTTCAGTGCAAGCAATTTTTTGAGAAAAGGATAAAATTTAAGTTAGTAAAGCAGAAATGTAAGAAAGCATAAGGAAACATGCAAGAAAGTTTAGTTTGCCTTAAAGCATAAAGATTTTGTAAGGTCTCATTGAAAGCTTTTCAAGAATTTCAGATCTGTTAAGGAAGCCATCAGCTACTTCTTATAGCATATGATATAAATCCACAAGAGGTTTCTACCATATAGGGGAATAACTTTCAAGCTAAGATATTTGAGATGTAAGTGGAAACCTAAAGAGCACTTTTCAATATGATTCTCATGGTAATCAACAGTTTGGTATGAAAGCAACTTGAAAGAACCATTCCAGTAACCGCAAAAAAGGCATAGAAAAATGATGAGTCTAAAAGCTTTACATGTAATTAAATTCCATTATTTACACACAAATTAGGACCCACACAATCACAACTGTAATGCTCATACTCTTCCCCAGTTGTAAAGAAAACCAGTTTGGTGAGTTGCATTGTTTCTTTCCCCTCTCTGGGGCAAAAAATCTCCGCAGCAGTGCTGCCTGTGCTTATCTTTAAGGCTGTAGCATGAGAAGGGTGTATCGCAGTAAAGCAAAAGGAAGCAAGTGTAACACTGTACCGAACGTGGGAACAGATAATGTCATTTGCAGGCCTGTTCAAACAGAGGAGAAATTGCCTACCAAGATTTCAATCTGTCTTGCAGGCAACGTGATCACTCCACAAGCAATAAAAAGTAGAAACTATGGCAAATAGAAATGTTTTCTTTCTTTAACAGTACAAGTAATGCTCTACAAATGATATTTTAAAAGGACAGCTTCCTTCACTTACTATCAGATTTGTAGGTCTCAGGCTTTCACTCCCATGTGTGACAAAACTAAGGCAACATGATTTTCCTCTTGATTACCCACATCCATTACTACGGACAAACTAAATGTATGCTTTTAAGCTCTTTCTAAACCTGTGCTAAGATAAAAGCCCACAAAGTCATTTTTTGCTAAGTGTAAATTCCTGAAAATCTGGTTAGAGAAGATAAAAATAGAGCAGGTACAACACAACAACAGTTCCTTGGAATTTCAATGGCAGCTGTTTCCTTGCCTAACCTGAGAGCAATCCAAACGAACAGAACCAGGGCAAAGCATGCCAATGCCTTCAATCTGCTGTGGTTCATTCTGTCTGCCCATGGTTTCAAGTCAGACTGAAGTTCTATTCCCTTCAGCCCAGACACATTAAGTCAGGGGAATTACTCTCTATTCTAAAAACAGCTAAAGATAGTCTTGTGAAACTACAGCAGAATATTGTCAGCATTCTTGAGCTCCACATGTCTGATGGAAATCTTTCTAAGTGGTCTTTTAATCATCTTGAACAGCTACTCTAATAAAAGAGGACTAGTCATTGTAAGATTCCACTTGACTCCACATGCATTAAAATCTTATTTCTAGAACCACCAGTATGTGGATGTTTACCAAACACGTATTGTTTTCTCATTTCTACATTTAGCTGCTTTCAAAACTCTCAACTGCACGCTCTTCATGCATGTGCCAAATGTAACTAACCATGCATACCCACCAGGCTTGGTGTCCTTGTAAACCAGACTCTCCAACCCATACAAGGAATCTTGTGAGTGAGCACCTTGGTCCACATGGCAGCAAATAACAAAAATTGCATTTGGTTTAAAAAAGGTTAAGTTCACAAAACTTGTATGACACTGTTAGTATTTCCATTACAGTATGTGACAGCCAAAGTCACTTCCGGAAACTGGTTTCAAAGATTACCTACACAGGAAAATCATGCAATTTTCAGTTTTTTCTTATAACCAGCAATATGGTCTCCATATATGAGATGTAATAGAGACAGATTTTTGGGGTTTTTTTCTCAGATTGTGTCAGCAGTTTCCACTTCTCCATCACATTATGCCACCCCCACAGTGACATGACCGTTTTGCTCAACACTGGAAGAGCATGTCAAAAGAAAATATCCCCAGAACCATTTATACTGAGAGACTCTTAAATCCAAGTACTGAATCAAGATTCTAAGCACTTTACAATAAATTCAGTACCAATCAGAAAAGAAAATACATCTGAGAATTCATGAACCCTGACAACTTTCCATTCAACATATTTCCTAGATTTTCAGCAGCTATTGTATGCTCTTAAAGCCTACCAGGAGCTGAATTTCTTAGAATTTTATGATTCAGTAGGGCAACATGGGCCCTAACGTTTTTCTGTCTAGCAAAGGCAAAGGATTTGCTCATTCAAGACCTCCAGAATTCCTCCTGAGTACAGTATTCTAGTACAACACCAGAAAAAACAGATGGCTACCACTGAAATATGATCATACAATAACCGAACATCTCAAGCTGGAGTATAAAATAACCGAATTTCCTCCAGCTTTTCCTTCTCAAGGCTGAAAGTTTAAAACTGCAAAACACGATTAAATCTAATTCTTGCTCTTTATACAAGGAGTTGAGCTACTGAGGTAGCATTTTCTGTACCATGATATTTTTTCAAAAGCCTTACAAACCCACAGGTGCACAGACTCAATCATATGAAGTTCCAGAAATGGAATTTCTCAAGCAGTGCCTATTAGGATAAATTCATCCTGTTGCATTATCCCTTCACCCCCTTGCTTTTGGTGCCAAGCACACTGGCTGAAGCACTGTTACTTTACAGGGTCCAAGTGCTACATAACTGAGGTTAAACCTTTACCAACATTCCTTTGGCCCAGTATGAAATAATGGCTGCAAAATTCATTCACTGAAGTTGTCTTAGCTTTCATATAATTTTTGGCATAAAATAAATAAAATAAGAAAAGAAAAAGCAAAGCTGCTTTCTTCACTGAAAACAGATTATCAGATTGCTGTCTGAAGGAAACTACAAATGCACATCTCAAACTAGCAAATATATAACTGAAAAACTAAACAAGCAAAGAGATTACACCCAAACTTTTTCCAAGTGTTTGAAGCATCACCTAATTTTCAGTAACTTTTCCATGGCTTTCAGCATTACAGGTAGCCTATGCCAGCATTGCAGGCATCGTACACCAGCCAACAAACAGGTCTCACTTCAGATGAAAACTTCAAACTTTTTTCTCCAACACATGTAGCTATCTGTCACTGGTTCTGAGCTTGGTTTCTGTCCAAACAAGCCTAATTTATACCACAATTTTATAAAAGGTATTTGTTACGACAATACAAGGAAACAACAGTAAAAAAAAAAACAAAAACGTCAGCACAAATCAGGTCAACTAGACTTAAATGATCAATTATTTTAGCATAAAATTGAGAGTTTAATGTTTTTTATTACTTAGAGCTAACAATTAAGTTTCCTATGTTCGTGCTCAATTGTTTTCTTGCATCATGAATTATTTCCTGGTCAAGAGAGTCTCATTTCTCAAACCAGTCCAAACTCAGTACATCATGAAAGGACAGAAATGAAAGCACTACTACAGTAAAACTTTACAAGCCTGACCAGTCCCCTTAAAGATTCCTTTCAGCAAAGGACAGCCTATCACATGCACCTCTAAAACACATATCAAACATCTATTATTGAAGTTCTACAGCAAGATAACATTAGCCTCATGCAATGCATTTCAGTTGTTGGTCCTGTTCCCCTAGAGATTTAAGGAAAAAACAAACTAAAAAAAAAAAAAAAAACAAAAAAGACATACCAGACAATCAAATTCCTACTTCCCATAGAAGCTGACTGGATAAATTAATGTTAAACAAGAAAATAACACTTCTTTCAACCTTTAGGGGAAAAAGGCTTTTCAAAGCATTATAGTAAGATTAGCTAGACACTTGGAAAAACAAAATTTATTAAGTCAATCACAAATCAGGACTTTTGTTTCATAGCACAGCCTAAGTCCTCAAATTCCAGTGGAGATTGCATTACTAACTCAGTACCTTTTTCTGCTGCTTTCTGCAAGGCTTCCTCAATTCTTGCCAGTTCCTTTTGTTTATTATCCTGCAAGTATTTTTCTTCTTTCTCTGCATCATATTTAACACCTGTAAGCCAAGTTGGAACAGCTTTAACCTTCATTCTCAAGTTACATAAATGCACTATCAATTAATGCACATCACAGAGAACATCACACTGCAAAACACCTGGTTTGAGACAAAGGCTGTTCCAGGTTTAATTGCTGAATGCTGCATCCAGCCTCCAAAATTATTAATTTTTACACAGTAAGACACAACAGGATCATACCAACAATTAAGAATTACTTCACAGGAGGCTCCCTCTCTGGTAATTCAGACCATTAAGAACAGTCTGTGGCAATATAGCACAGGTTTATAAGTTTACTATACATTTATTTGACACTCTAGAAAGTTGCAAATTTTCTCAAACATACCAGAGGTTCCCATGTCAGAGAAAACTAATCAGGTTCTCTGACCCTCCTCCCTCTCCCTAAAAACCATACTAATGGAATTACTACTTTCAGCTGTTGCCAGTTAGAAGCAGATAAACTATATCATGCAACAGCCAAAGTTCTAAACTATGCTAGAAAACTGGATTCAGGATAAGCACGTTTTAGAGGACACTTGGCTGTTGAATTGAACTTGGAATGAATGCAACCAAGAATCTCCATAAAAGCAACAGGTGCTGCTTTCTCCTACCCTTCTTCTACTAACTTGTCAATATTGTCTAGAAACTTCCCTGAGGGAATTGAATGTGAAAATGGCAGCTTACATGACCTACTTGCTATTATGTACTCATTTACATGGTACCCTTAGATATTTTCTTTCCCATTATTTAACTGTTGTTGAAGAGTTTACATACTTGCTCCAGGAACTATCAGAAGATACAAGCCTTCTAGAGTTGCAACAACTGCCTCACCGTAGAGATTCTTCCAAGGAATCTTCAGAGTAAGTTTATCTAAACAAAGCAGATATAATTACATCAAAACAGAAATCTACCCCATGCTTAGTCCAAACAACACCTCAGACACTCAGAGCACTAGGCCTATATGTTGATGTCCTGAACACCTTAGAAGGTAAGGAGAAATCATATGGGCCTGAACAATTTATAAAGCCCTTGAAGTGATAAAACACATGCAGAGGAAGCATAAGCCATAGTTTTGCACAAAAAGTTGCAATTTGAATCAAAATACTTTACATCAAAACCTGAAATCATTATTGGAGTTCAATTTCCTGGGATGACTGTGATTTTCCAAGGGAAGTAGAAGGAAAAATGCAACCTGTTTACATCTCCAACAATTGTTTCATGTGAAAAAGCAATGCTGACCACTAAGGAAAGGAATTTTAAAAATATCTAACTTAGGAGTGCCTAAACCCTTAGCATGTCTGCCAGCTTCAGGAATCTTACTTAAATTCTTCATAGTCCTAATCAGTCGTTTAAAGAGACACACATATCATGGCTATACTAAACAGCTCCTTTGATCATTCCTGAAACTGGGAAGAACCTCTAAGACATGTTTTTCATACCAACCTGTAAAGCTACACAAACAGGGTTTGCCGGATAATATCCAGAGCAGTCACCCTGAATTTCCATGCTAGTTCAGCAGTGAGTACAATTAGACTTAAAAAAGCTTCATAAAAGAAATTCAGGGGCAGGACTAACCTTAGAGTCTGCATTAAAATTTCCATTTCAATACTCACATCAGAACTAAAACTTACCTATCTGACCAACTTTTATTCTAAAAGGTACATCCAGTTCACTCTGCAAATGAAAAAAAAAAACAGATCCATGCATTTTAAAGATAAGCTGGTATCTATACATAGAAATTAAAAGCGACTTCTTTTCTGGTGGAAAACCTTAAGAGGAAAGCAAAAACAATCCAGACAGCAGCAGACATGCAAATTAGGGGGGGGGGGGGGGGGGGGGGCCGCCCCCCCCCCAAGTGGGTCCAGACCTCATTCCTTTAATCCCTTCTTTTTCAAGGTGTAGGCTACTTCTCTAAAAATGGTGTAAAATACTGACCACTCTTTAATTCCTTCTGCACAGAAATCCAACACACTGCAAACGTAAACCCATTCAGAAACATCCCTTGTTTTAAGTTACTGAATTTGTCTTGGTATGCACTCAGCTCTGGTCAGCCACTTACGTGACTCAGCATTTTTCTGAGTCAGAACTGCTGGAATCTTCATCAATCCCCAAAAGGAGGAAAGGGTGTCCGAAGTAGCCAACACTTTCTTCCTTTTTTTATCTACCATGTTATGAAGATATTTGTAGCAAGAGTTTTAAAGTAGAACAAAGTTATCAGGCAAGTAACAGTTGAACTTCAAAACAGTGAAGAGAAACCACTGAGTGGGTCGTACAAAGACCCAGGGTGTTCTCACAGCAGGTAAGAGTAACAGTTCTCTTGAGTGAAGTTTAGAGCACACTAAATATTGGAGCGAGATTCTGCCAGTAATGGAGGTGGTCATTAGCTCAACTAAAGAATATGAAAATCAGCCAAGTCATGTTTTTCCAGACAAGAATATGGTTGCTTAATGCAAGTTATTGCCTGTTTTTCAATCATAGCTTCTCTTTTTCCTCTGTTCTGGTCACATGAGACAAATTAGAAGCAGTTAATCAAGAACTTATACCAAAAAACTAGTAAAAAAGGACATTGTGTATCCTTTTGTGATGCTATAGTGAACAGTATTTTATCCTACAACTTAGTCTTTAGACCCATAAAAACAATTTTAAAATTATTAGAATACTTACTAATGCATTCTCCTTTATCTGTAAATTGTCAAGTGCCACATTACCTGTTTAAAAGAAAGAGAACAGGGGACTTAAAATATTAGGTAAGCTGGAACAACACAACTATAACCCTCCCAGGCATACATAAATAAAAACCGAAAAGCTTATTCCAATTACAGAATAACACAATAAATGTGTAATTTGTAACAGTCATCAAACACTGATTTTACACAAATTTTCAGTTGGAAGATACAACAAAAATATCGCCAACTTAGATGTCTGCATGTTTCTACTCTATTAAATACACCCACAATAACAGAGTCTATCTTATTATTCACACACTTGTGAAAGGTAATTCAGTTCTATCAATGTAGGGTAGACTTGTAAAAATGTACCTTGTTTTTCATGATTTCACATAAGAGAAAAACCATGAATCACAGAGCCACAAACACACATGCCTATTTACACAAACACATTAACTTTTCCTGACACAGGCAACATAATAGGATTTCCAAAGGAAACACTGGCACAGAATTATACCTGAGCAGAGCACCTCTTAGTGCTTTAATGCCAGATTCCTTAGAGCTATAATCCATTTAAAATATAGGTCCTCGTATTGCCTTAATGTTAAAACAGTTGCTACCATAGCAAGAGTATAAATACAGGCACGAGAAAAGTCCCATCCCTTGCACAGAGAAGGCACCTAAGCGAGCCAGGTTCTCTATGCAGTACTTCCAGCCGGTTTTTACAGGGCTACAGGGCAGCGAGCTGGAATGTTTGATCCGATCCCTGCGAACAGCTACTGCCCGTCACTGCACCAGCCCGGCTGCTTCACACGCGTTGTGTACACCCCACAGAGGAGCGGGTCGGAGACGCGGCTCCCCAGGCACCGTGGGACGGCCCGGGCACAGCCCCGGCAGCACCCTCGTGCTTCCCCCCGGGGGGAACGAGCAGGAAAAAGGGGGTTTATCGCTGTGGTTTCCTGACCCGGAGCTCCGAGGCCAGCGCCGTGCTGGGAGGGGGGCTGAGACCACGGGCCCGTCGGGGAAACGGGAGGGTCTGCGGCCACAGACGGACCCCGGCCGGCCCTCACCGAGGGTCACTCACCCACTGACAGCCCCTCATGGAGGGACACACGGACCGGCCGGCCCTCACCGAGGGTCACTCACCCACTGACAGCCCCTCATGGAGGGACACACGGACCGGCCGGTCCTCACCGAGGGTCACTCACCCACT
>JAWWEU010000017.1:17349587-17367956 GCA_035583155.1 Acropternis orthonyx
GGGACACACGGACCGGCCGGCCCTCACCGAGGGTCACTCACCCACTGACTGCCCCTCATGGAGGGACACACGGACCGGCCGGCCCTCACCGAGGGTCACTCACCCACTGACTGCCCCTCACCTAGGGTCACTCACCGCCCGGCCGTCCTTCACGGAGAGACACACAGGGACTGACCGACTGCCCCTCACGGAGGGCCACAGACACACACACGGCCCGGCCGCCCCTCCACACACACAAACACAGAAACATGGCCCGGCCGCCCCTCACCGCGGGCCGCAGCCCCGCACCTCGCCCTCCCCTCCACGGCGGGGCCGCAAACCCACCGCCCGCCCCTCAGAGCCCGCGGCCAGCGAGCCCGCTCCCCGGGGACAGCAGCGGCAAGGGGCTCCTTACCGCCCCATATGCCCAGCTTGAGCTGCGACTTGTTCAGGTTCTCCACGTAGTCGCCCAGGAAGCGGTTCAGCAGGTCCGCCACCACCGACTCCAGCACCATAGCGGCGGCCGGGAGCGGACCGGAGCGGGGCGGCGGGCGCGGCCTGACCCGGCGCGGCGCGGCCCCGGCAGTCAGGTGAGGGGGCGGGGCGGGGCCCGGGGCCTGCCGGGGCGGGGGGCGGCGGGGCCGGGCCGGGTGGGGACAGAGCCACGGGCCCCGGGGCGGGCTGGGGGGCTCGGGCGGGCCGGGCCGGGCCGGGCTGTGGGGCGGCGGGACCGCCGCGGTGCGGCGAGAGGCGCCCCCGTGCGGCCACAGCGGGGCCAGCGCGGCGCGGGGCGAGCGGCAGCGTGAGGGAGGAGCGGCCGGGGCGGCGACCTGTGGGCCCCGGCACCGAGCTGTGGCCCTGGCTTGTGTTTACAGTTCCTAAGAAAACGATTTGTTGTTTTAGAACTATTAATTAAATTATTAAGACTCCTAATCTAGCGGTTCATGTGACATGGAAACTCAAAGACGAAGGGAACACAGCTGAGAAAGGAATCACAAACCTCGGACTGTTGAGAGGCAATAGCACTGCAGACCAAGTAGGTTAGAGCATGCTGCTCTGCGTGCTGAACCTGCAGGTCAGCCCTGGAACAAGTTTTTAAATCTTAGGGCGTCTAATCTCACACTGTCAGCATCAATTGGTAACCCTGTTAGGCAGATCCGAAAGCGGTATGTTGGTGTTGCAGTACTTGTCCTGTACTGTCAATCAGAGTGACCCAGACATTCTGATGCGGTTGAGGGATAGCCTGAACTTTTCCTAGCCCACCAAGACTTAAGATTAACCCCAGAATTATAAGGCACCGTGTATCAAGTGTCCCATGCATTTCCAATTGAATCTACGCTGGCATTGGCGTATTGTCCGTAAGGTCATTATTTGTGGAAGCACAGCATTTTGTAGCTCAAAATGGGACATTCAGTCTAAAAATGAATTCTGGAGAAAGGAAATCAATATTAGCAGTAGGATTCAACCTCAAAAGTGTGTGAAAATACATCAAGACCACATGAATATGATCAGGGTGAAACAAACATTGCTTTAAACAACCTACAAATATATTGCGGGTATTAGTGCAAGAAGATGTTGCAGAACCACAAATACCTGAGAGAAAAAAATTAAGTAAACTGACAAAGGAAAGGTCCACCAGCGACTGTTGCTCCAGTTTGGTTACAGGCTGTGTTTCAGGCTTGCAAGCTCCCTCTTGCTGCAGTGGAGTAAATCCAGAGCTTTGCCTTTTCAGTGGACATACGTGAGAGCACCCTCACCCAAGCAGTGATGTATCAAATGCATTTTTGCTTTGGTAAACCACAGTCCAGCCCAGAGCATGCAAGCAGCACAAGAGGATTCATCACCTTTTTTCACATTAAAAGACAAATGACATACCTGTACCCCATTGCTATACATATATATGTGCCTACCTTTCCTGAAAGCACTTTTTAACATCAAAGATTCAGTGGATAAGTCAAACCTTTATGCTACAAAGGCAAAAGTTCAGGCCTGCAGTTGCTGTTAAACACAAATGGTCTGGATCAGATTTGGCTGGGGAAGGTGACTGAATGCTGAAGAAGCCCAGAAAGGCTCAGAAGTTCATCAGTGGAAGGTCTCTCCTTGTGCTTTTCCATAAGCAGTCCCAGTAATTGCTATGATGGATCAGTGCACACTGAAAGCCTTTCCCCCCCCGTGTTCTGTGGCAGTTCTTGCACAAGCACTGTCAAATACCTTACTGATAGTCACAGTATTGCTCAAAACCATCTGAGCATAAAAATTCTTCATCAATTAATTGATTTCTGCATATTCTAGTATTTGAAGTAGAGGAGAGAGTTTTAGTAAAATATTACTGGATTCCCATTTTGTGTCAAGTTAGCTTCAGATAGGCTAATTGCTGTTTAGGTAAACTACAGAATCTATATAAAATTACATTTTACACTCAATTTATTTGTTCACTTGTTTTGTACAGCGCTGGATGTTCAAAGCCATTCCTGTCATAAGGAAATGACAGTGGAAGAAAACACGTCAGGAAACTGTGAATAGAGCTCCTGCTGCCATTCTATTAGGTAACAAATTTTCATTTGTGATTCTTTAACATTAAGTTCTGAAAGACTTTATTTTCTGTATATAGAAACCACAGCTGAATAACTGAAGTTTGAGCAGAAATCTTGGCTGATCTGTGACAGGTCATGGTCATAGTGTATGTAAATTTAAGAACAATTGTGCAAATCAGTGGTATTAAACTTTCTCTGTAACAATTACACAATACAGCTAGGATGATATATCCATTCTCTACTTCACTTTTCATAACAGTCATAATTTCTGCACAGCAAAAAAAGAAACAAAGAAAAGTTAATCACAAACATAAAGAGTGCTGAAAAGTACAAGAAAATAGCTTGTGTGTGGTTTAAATAACATCTTGATTGACTCAAGTGTTTACCTAAAGAACTCTGTGAATGTTTTAAGTCATCTTGTTTGAGGAAATGAAATTTGAGGAAATTGCCTCAAGTTGTGTCAGGGAAGGGTTAGGTTGGATATCAGGAAAAATTTCTTCACCAAAGTGTTGTCAAACATTGGAATAGGCTGCCCAGGGGAGTGGTGGATGCCCCGTCTCTGGAGGTACTCAAAAGATCTGTAGATGTGGCTCTTAGGGACATGGTTTAGTGGCAGCCTGGGCAGTGCAGGGTGAAAGGTTGGACTTGGTCTTAAAAGTCCTTTCCAACCTAAATGATTCTATGCTTTCCTAGCAAACATAAGTATATGATGTAGTGGATAAAAAAATTGCTCCTGAAGTCATGGGATTTGGCCTGGAAAAGAACCCCAGCAAGCCATGTTTGTGTGAGGTACCCTGTTTCAGTAAATCCTCCACAGATTTTAAAAAATAAAGGGAAAATGGAACAGAATTAAGAATGGAAAACCTGTGAACATGGCAGGTTTAGTATATATTACTTGAAAATAAAGATACATATTATTGCACCTCTGTTACCAGATAGTCCTTTGTTAGTCTTCCTGAGTCTTCCTTGCACAGGATGCCACTTAAAAATTACATCAATGCAGGTCTGTCTGTTGGCAGATACCATTCCTTGTGTGTTCTCAATGAAAAAGGTAGACAGTCGAAAATGGGGAGTCAGGGAAATCACCCCAAAACCCCCTCATACCCAGTGAGATGATGTACAAGTTCTGTATCTAGGAGCACAGATACAGGACAAACAGCAACACTGGTGTTTGCTAACCATCCACTGAATACACAGGTAATGTTCATTCACCCTAGGGGAAAACCCATGCATTCAACTCATTTTTCTAAATACCAGCATTGAATAGGCATGATTGGTCTGATAAATTTGAACGGAATCATTTGTTTTACTCAGCTGAAAGTCGTCAAAAACCTGTTGGTGTATAGGGGCTCCTTGTATATATATTGTAATGCTTCATTAAATAAGAGGATTTGATGATTCCATCACTACATACTTAGTTTACTAAATAGATAACATAAACACAACACTGTAACACTTAACTCTGTGGTTTTCCTATTTTTGTGGCTATATTCAATCACACCTCTTAGGGAAACCTTTACCAAAAAAATGAAGCCTAAAAAAAAGACAGGAAATCTGCATTGAAAGTATCAGTTAAAGCTTCAGTTGTATGAATAGAATTACACACTGCAACAAAAAATATTTGTTTAGTGTTGCCTGTTACACAATCTTGCATGCATAAATAAATAACAGTCACAGTAGTTCTAATGCTGATCTGGGGCGGGGACATGGATTGATAGCTCAAGAGCCAAGCTTTCTTCTATTTGACTGCATTAATATTATAAACTCCTGCCATCTGACTGTTGGCAAGTGAACAGATGGCAAATTTTATCCACTGTACCTCACTAAACAGAATGTGTGCCTATTAGCAGGGGGAAATCAGCCACATAATGTTGCATCATCTCTCATCACAAAGTCTACAGAGATGAGAGCACTTTGTGATGAGTTAGATCAGGTTGCCAAGAGCCATGTTTGGACAACTTTTGAAAATCTCCAAAAACTGGGTCTGCCACAGCCTCTCTGAGCAGCCAGTTCCTTATTGACTGATTAGGAGAAGTGTTTTATTATTTCCAGCTATTGAGGATTTCCCTTGACCTGCAATTTTTGATTGCTACAATCTTGGAGGTAACTATATATTTAAGGCACATATATTTGGATGTTACAAATGGAAGAGATACATGATACATGGTCTTGCTATTTTGCCTTTTCTAAAGAAAAGCTTGGTTTTCTGCAGAAATAATAGTACTTGATATGGGGTTTAATCTTATTTACCGTTTGATTTAAAAATTTTATAGTAACTTCATTTTCACTGTTTTTAAGCTTGTTTCTAAGTAATCCCCAGGAGATTTCAGTGCTGAATGCACTTGTAGAAAATAAGTGAATACAAAAGTTGTTTAAACAATTATGTCAATTACTCAAATAAACACCCAAATTACCTAACAAGGACTAGAATAGCAGAATAGTTAAAATGCTTGCTTGGAAAACTGCTAAGTAACAATTAAGATAATTCTTAGACATTTTTGCAACACAATTATCTTTGAAGTAAGTAAAAACAACAGATTAAGATACATTAAGATGTCTGACACACTAAAAAATTGCCAGCATATAGCAGTCTGCTTTCCCTTTTCCCTTGTGACAGCTGGAGAGTCTCAGCTCTCAGTGGAGGAGAACTGACATCTGCACAAAGCTCTGACACTGTTTCACTGTGTGTCCTCTGTGATTGAACAATAGAACATAACAGACTTGCCATGCACAAATATGTAAGAACTAAGTGATATGCAAATGGAAGCCTGTCTTATTCATGAAAATAACTTCCATCATCTGTAGAAACCCCAGTTTTGTTTCTCAGAATGATTTTAAGCCAGATGTGTTGTCTAAATCCTAACACAATGGTTACATTTTCCCCCTATAAAAATGCCACATCTGTTTTTAAATAAACAAATAGATGTGCACCCTTTCCCGTTATCCTCCAAGACAAACCTTGCATAAAATTATCCTCACTGGCTACAATGAACAAGTTTTAGGAGGAATCTAGATTTTTAAAAAAAATTAATTCCCACTGATTGTTCTTTGTTGAATGCCTGGACCCAAAGCTTTTTATAGCTTTCATGTGATTAAAAAATACAAGGACAGCATAGTGTAGAGACCACATGATAAGAAATAATGCTGTACCCAGAGAGGAGGAGAGCTCCAAAGACAGTTTGACTATGACAGGTGGTTTTCAAGGGAGTACTGCACCTTATCTGCATCTAAGAGATTTATTAATTAGAACCTGCATTTCTGTGTGAAATTTCTAAGCCAAGAGGCTTAGTCTGTCTTATCAGTATTGATCATATGCATGTTATACCAGCAGAGATTTGGAATATAAATTACACTACTATATTTTATCCTGAGTAAAGGAATCTTCACAAAACAGTTGTTAAGTTCTATCATAAGTAGAATATAACTTATTTTTTCATGAGGGTTTTATTTGACAGTATTTCTGAGAGTCATAGCTTTCTGCTTCAGTGGTGTGCTGTGAAGATGAAAAAGCCACTAGCTATGTAAGAAAATTGGTTGTAACAAAAATGTGCTTATTTTAATGAATATGTTGCCTTTAACTGGGGAAGGAAGCAATAATAGTCTAGTCTGGAACAAACACATTTGGGTTTAAATTATAACTGTAATTTCATTCACTGGATAAGAACTCAAACTTACTCATTGCAAAAGAACACATAAAAATCTATTAATCCAAAGCCAAGCCATTTTACTTCCTAAAAATTCCATTTCTTTGCTGAACTACACAGTGCTGCTTTTAGTTAAAATAATAAAGAAAAAGAAACAGAAAATACAAAATATCACGGGGAAATTCTGAAAAAAAAATGATCCCTGAATAAAGATGGGCTAACTGCTTCAAATATAAATGTTAAACAGCAGGTATGATTCCAAAAAGCTGTTGTCTTCAGATGTTTCTTCTAGGCCATACCTATCTCTCATGGCAATGTATGTCCATTACACAACAAAACAAACACCACGTGGCACTCTTTGGTCTCTTCTGTAAGTTTAAAACTATAAACTCTGTTAGAATCTATATAGGTGCAATATACAAACAGCAAATGTTAAGAATTACTCCCAGCATTTTGTGTGACACAGAATTTTTTTTCAGCAATTTGTGGCTCAAACAAATTTTTTGTTTACCAAAAAGTTGCTAGTTTTGGAGCGACTTGTTTTCACATGCCTCAGCAAGAGTACCAAGTAATCTCTCATTGCTGAAGAACATAGTCTTTATTTATACTCCCACTTAATTGTTGAAACTATTCATATGAGGGCAAATTATGAGTAGTTTTTTTGAAGTTTATTTCATTTCAGAGTTTATCATATTTCAATTACAGGTAAGTACACTTACCATCCCAACTTTATTGTTTTATATACATCATATGTGTGTTCATTATACCAGGATTCTCACGCAAGAAGTATGTATATAGCTGGGTGTAAGTAGCAAGTTATTCCACTTGAAGGTTAAGTCACAGCATATGTTTCAATACTGTACTTGAAGTCAAGGACTCAATATCTGCCCTTACATTCTTCATTTTTGAGTTCTCAGCTGATAAGCGACACTGAGCCTTATTTTAAGTGCAAGAGTCTGCCTCGACTTTCACTCCTATATTTGGCCTTCCTCTCATCTCTAAAAGCCAGGATTCCTTGGCTTTTTCTAACATTCAGATAGTTAAACTTGTAGCCAGGAATTGCACCTCTTTTCCCCAGGGGCAATGCGACAGCCCTGCACTGCGACCACCCAGAATGGAGACCCGTGTGAACCCTGACACCGCTTTAGTGAAATCCTTCCCTCATTTCCCTTGGAGACGTTAATAGTGATAGTTCGTAGCATTGTAGTAGATGGAGCTCGACACTCAGACTGTGCTGAGCCCCTGCTTTCTGGGGCCGGTAACATAGCTGTGCCAAAGCAGGCGCTGTGCTGCAGTGCCACGGTCACCTCCCCAGCAGAGGGACTCCTTGTCTCTCACAGCTCTCCTGCGAATCGCTGCCGCTTCTTTTTCCTTGTCCCTCATTATGACACCAGTAAAAAGCTTTCCATAAAAACAGAGAGAGGAATCAAGTTCTTTGGCAACATCCAATTCAGGCTGATGTTTTGACAGTTCTTGCTGTATTCCAGACTTCCCAACCTCTTAGGTAAATGCATTGTCCCCACGGCCCCTCGCCTGCTGCTTGGGAAGCAGTAAGGGCAGCCTGGCCTAGACTGTATGTTAACTACTTGTAGATACACTGGGAAACACAAGCCCTTCATTTTCAGCACATTGCACAGCCCTGAACACCAGCATTCGATAATTAATAATCTATTTATAGATTTAGCCTGCTTTCAGAAGCTTGCCTTTCCCATGAAACATTAACCCTCTGAACAGTCAGCATACGTGACTTGGGAAGGCTGAAGTTTATGGATACAAATTGTATTTTAAGTTGCTGTACATATTGTAAGTTGTCTCTTATCAGGAGGAAGCCATTAAATAATGTCTAATAAAAATAATAACATAGCAACTACCTGTTACAGGTGATTGGGTTTTTTAGGCGAAAGGTTGTACTTGGCAGATGAGGAAGAAATTAAGAACTTCTGCTTACCATGCTTCTACATCTTTATTTTTGGCAGCAGTGACCCATATATGTTTTTTTCCCTGTTGTTACTATAACAAATAGGCACTCTGTTAAATAATAAACATGTACATGAATCAGGCACTCACATGCTGTGCTGCAGGAGCCTGTGCAAATCAGATTATCTGAATGACAAATCTCTTGGTTTATGAATTTTCACAATTCAAACTAGCAATCCTCAAGTACAGACACACATCAAGTGCCCTGTTACCTTACCCATTAGACCAAATCCTGGTCACATAAATGGGTTCACTGCATGGGCAGAGGGATCTATCTGAATTCCACTGCCAGATCAGAAACCTCTCCTGTTTAAACCGTACTTTATTTTAGTCTCAGCTTAAAAATCCTTTAAAATACCAAACTACATGTTTTTGATGCAGCTGAAACCTCTAAATAGTCGTCTCCAGCACATCTGGTAGCCTGCCTATCCATGCTGCCCCTATCCAACTTATTCACCTTTATACAATACCAGATTCTGTCCTGCTTAGGTACACAGATATTTTGTCCCAGCATTAAACATTTCTCCTGCAGACTGTCTGTATCATTTCAATTTTTATTTTCTCTCCTCTGAAATGCACATGATAAGATCTACACGGACTTAAAATTAGACATTCATTTGTTTCAAAAGCATGTTGCCCATTAACTGGGAAGCAATTAGTAAGAATGGAACAGCCAGTCCTCACTTTAAAAATCAAGGATATCTCCTGATTCTCTGGAGCTTGAGATTTTTATGTACAAAATACAGAGCCAGTGAGTATATGTAGCTTTGTTGAGCTGAATTCTGCTAGCACGCTACTGCTGAAACCTGTCACGAAAGGAGCCCACCTGCAGTGTCTGACAGAGCTTAGAAAGATTCTTCCACTATTCTGAACATCATGTGAATACTCTATTTGTACTTGTGCCATTAAAATGGTCAAAACTGAAACATGCTACTTCTCCTGAGATCAAGAAATACATTTGAAGTCAATGGAATAATAATGATTTCCATGACACAACAATTTGGCCCATAACCACCTCAAATTTTACTGATTTTGAGAATATACAATTTTGAGAAAAGGCTTTCTAAATTATAACACTCCCCAAGGCAGAGCAATCCAGAAGTAAACAAAGCTGTTCCTTGACACTGAAACATTAAGGTAATAGGCACTGAAGTGTCCTGTCACCCAGATCCTTGAGCTGTAGCTAGCATTTGTCAGCATAGGTACCATCTGACAGGATTAACATCCCCTCATTCCAGTTTCATTACAGCAAGACAATCTGCAGGGACAGATGCCTTTCTTGCCCAATGCCCTCAGTCAGCTGCTTTTGCCACTGAGGTAAAAGTTGTGCAGGAAGGAAAACACTGAGCAGATGGGTGTGTTTACAAGGGAGTTAAACTGTGTGCAGAAGCACCACTTACAATATTTCTGGGAAGCAAGATAAGAGCATATTATAATTAATAATGGCATCAGTCAGCTCAATCATAGATGAGTCTTTCAGTCTATGATTGGAATGTTTTTCCCAATTTTTATCTTCCATAGCCAACACCAATAAAGTCTATGACATTTTTCCACTTAACAAAACATTTTGAAAACCACTAAGTTTTACTGAGTGTGTAAGAAGCACTAAGAATATGTAACCATAGAATGTTAGACTAGGATTTAAATAGATCAAACTCCAAAATACAACCCAGTTATGTACAGTAAAGAGAAGAGTTGGCAGCTTTGAAAGACACATTTACAACATTTTAGATTTTATTTTTTTTATGAAAGAAAATGAGTGTTCAGATTACTCAGAAACTGGGAAACATCAGTGGACACAGAAGAATTATCTTGAAAAATACATTTTCACATAAATTATTATATGTTCTCAGATGAGGGGGGGGAAAGGAAAAAAAAAAAAAAAAAAGAATGTTTCCAGTTACCTGACGTAAAACAGATAGATGGGTCTTTTCTGAGACTTTGTAGCATAGAGGGATGAAGCCCAGCTCTGAACAGGACTTCAGTTTTAAGCTTTCCTGCTTGAAGAGGACTGGGTCACACAGACTGTGTCCAAAGGGCCCAGTTAACTTGACTGTCAGCCAGTAAAGAGGATCTGCACTGCTGGTTTGTACACAGTCCATTATTTATCCATAATTAGCTGGAAAGCAAACCTCAGCTCATGATCCTGCGGTTTAAATTGAGAACAAAAAAGAACGATCCTAAGGCTGGTCCAGAGGTGAACATTGTTGCAAATCCCTTGGCAAGCTTTGTGCTCATGTGAGTAAAGGCAAGGAATAACTAAGGAGGGTCAACAATAGCTCTGCACCTCTAATGAAATTTGCAGGAGGAAGTGCTGGAGCAGGAAATGGCCAAGAGCCTGCTGAGATCTCTAGTTCCTTACAAGCAGCTAAAGAGGCTTTATCCTCCCTTCCAGGCAATCCCCTGTGTTCAGGAAAGCCTGGCACTGGCAATCCCAGGTTGCTCAAGTCCCGTTACAGAGAGGCCTTTACCGAAAACAAACAACCCCTCTTTCAAACAGCTGATGCAAAATTAACAAATAGCAGTTCTTCTCTTTATTTGGCATACACGTGAATTATCCCCTCTATGAACTTTATGACTTCATAAACTAGTGAACTGGGTCAATATAGTTGGCAATACACCATCTGATCTCAACTGGTTTGATTATAATATTGTTCTTCTTAAGTTTATAGTAGTTGAGCCCATGTGATGTGCTTCTGCGATGCTAATATTTACCTTTATCATTTAAAATAATAAGATATGAAAAAGCACACAGAACTGGATTATGCCTTCATATTTAATAACCCTTTGCAAGTCTCTCACGTAACACAAGTTAGGACTTCTAAAAACAAAGGCCTTCACTAGGGTAAGTCACCCCTTCTCAAGAAAGAAGAATTAAAATATAGGTGAGCATATTTTACAGGGGAATAGAAGAGGGGCTTGCCTAGCAAACTGAAGGATGGTGGGGGTACAGGTTAGTTTTTACTGCTCCTTTTTGGGGGAAGACAATTTCAAAACTACATTTTATGATCTTCTCCATCTTTGTAATGGGGATGTGATTATTTTGGAGTGTGTTTGGTCAGTGTAACAAGGCTCCCACTGCTGTTTAGCCACACCACTTTCTTTGTGATTTGGTCTTTTTGAAAGCAGGTTAGATAGGGGTGCATACATCCAAGTCTCTGATAAGAGCTCTTTAAATCCTCTCAGCACAGCTTAAATTAAATTTCCTTTTAGCAAGCCTCCTCATTTGTCTGCTTTTATGTTGTACTGCAGTGAATCTGTGTTTTCTCCTGCGAGGCTGGTATTGGAACCCATGATGGTCTCTACTGCAAGTCCCAACCATTCATTCATTGTTGTGTATCTTGCACGCTGCTCAAGGATGTGTAAGGACTCATTTCTCATGCTGTGGGTCTCTGGCTACTTGATGAACCAAGCATTTCCCCTGCCTTGTCCCAGCATGGCATTTGCTCAGTGTGCCCAGGCAGCTTGGGTTTCTCTGTCTCACATCTGTTACAATTTCAGGGTCACCATTGGGATTTTATGACAGATGTTATCACCTCAACTCCCCTCACTTCAAGCATAGCATTTCAATTCATAGAATTTCAATGCTGACATACTTATCATTGAAAAAGAAAACAAAAACAAACCACACACAGGACCAAAAAACAAACAAACAAAACAAAAACCACAACCAAACCACAAAACTTAGCAATTTTCATAACATAAAACTAGAGTTTCAAATATTTGGCATAGATTCTTTCTTACATACTCACCAACCCTTAACAGGCTTGTAAAATCCTCTGGTTGCTCTTCCTTCACTGTGAGATCAAATTGGTCCCTAGATTGCAGTGTTTAGCCATGAAAACTTTCTGTTCTCTGCTCTCTCTCAGGAATGTTGAATGTGCACTCTCCAGAACAATACTTATAAACAACTCTTTTTCTAATGCAAACAGAAACCCTCCACTATGAGGGTGGTGTTTTCTTAGATGCTGATAAACAGGGCTCTCTCAATATCAGACAAATGAGAGAATTAACTCTTTTCTTCACTAACGATGCTCCCCAATGGTTCCTGTGCAATCTTACCTAACCCAGGCTCTGGGCTCTTAGCTCTGTGCCGGCACAGGGTGGGGGTGTGCCACATTTCCCAGACCAACCAAACTCCTCAGCACAACCACAGAAATTCAGACCTCATGGCAGCATCTCCACTGTCACCCCCTCCTCCTGTGTCAGCTCTCTGTAATCTGAGGCTCTGTTTTGAGCACAGTCCTCACTCAGGCTGTGAGAAAACCACTAAACAGTGAGCAAGAGCTGTGAGACAGTGTGCCAGCTGGAGTGCACAAAATGAGAAAGGTAAAAGTTACAGACAGAGGCAGGATTGGTGAGATGGGGAACATCACTTCCTGGAAAGGTAGAAATCCCCAAGTTAAAAACAGGGGATCAAGGATGGCAACTCAGCAGGTCTGAGGGGCATCTTGTCCCAGGGAATATGGGAGGCACATGGTCATCCCCCTGTCACTGTCAGGTCCTTGCCAGCTCTCCTTAGCCTGGGAACTTGTTACTCTCAGCTATGTGCATAAAGCAACAAATGCCTGCTTGGTCCCTTGGGGATGTGCATGCCCTGCCTTGTCCCTTGGAGATGTGCATGCCCTGCTTTGTCCCATGGAGGTGTGCATGCCCTGCTTTGTCCCTTGGAGATGTGTATGCCCTGCCTGCACCACCTCCTTCTATGTGCTCAGTTGCCAAGGCCAAATGACAGAGAAGAAAGAGGGCACCCCCAGCATTCCAAACCTGCCAGCACAGCCAGGCTGCCTGACAAGATGTGTTCCCTGCAAGATGGTTCATACTCTGCATTCAAGCCAGGGAAAACCCTGTTGGTGCTTTGCTCCATGCAGACAGATTGCCTCCAGATGGGAAAAGCAAAATCTCTTCACTTGTGGCAAATGTTGAAGGGGGAAAAAAACAAACCCCAGAACCAAAACAAACATCTGATCACCATTCCCATCTACTTCTATCTGACTATCAAGCTTTATGGCCTACCAGTTTATCAGGGCTGCTGCCAGAAGACCCCCCATCCTCAGAGCTGGCAGCACAGCACACGGAAGCCCAGCCCAGGAGTCCTACTGATGCTCAGCCACAAGGTCAGACTGAGAGCTGCTGTTTTGAAGCATGATCCAACTTTTCAGAGAGGAGCACTCTAATTTTCTTGCTTTATCTGTAAAGCTCCTTCATTTACCTGTGTGGCTGTGGAAAGTTTGTTGCATTTATCCACAAGCCAAAAGGAAGTAGATATTAACCTTTAATGCCAGACAGAATCTGCACCCCTGCCTAAACCAACACAAACTAACCACTCTATAATCTTTCAGTAAATTAGTTTTACCTTTTTTGTGGCAGGAGGAAATGCCAGTAAGCTTAGAAACAGGAAGCCAAAAATAAGGCACCAACAAAAATCTGTAATTTGTTTAACAGTGGAGAGTAAAACTCAACAAATACTGGCAGCCACAAGGTGATCGTTTTTCCTTCACTTTCCTCCACAATTTGGATTTGAGAAATTCTTAATAAATGCATGTTACCTGCAGACATTGACTACTAACCAACAGTGCTCCTCAGATTTTTCTCTGACTGCCTGGGCTGCCTCCCACCATTCCCTGCACAACCATTTCCCTCTCCCAGGATCCTTGAGAAATAACTTGGGAAACTTCTGCTCCAGGAAAGTTCTGGATGCTTCCTGCAATGGTAGCAATCATGTTATGGTTAATGTTATGCTTTTGAAATAGCTTGTTTTAAAACTCAGCTTTCAAAAAACACATTGAAAAGATAAATTCTATTACCCTGGGGTGTTTTATCCTCAAAACCAATAAACTGGTTTTGCTGCTTCAGAAACTGCTGCTATTGTTTGTTTTCTTACCTTGACCAGTGCAGCTACATCCCCACCCAAACCTCCACTGCTTTACCTCTTCTCCTTTACTCTCTTCCCTCTTTTGTCTTCTCAGAGCCCAGTTCTTTGAGCTGTTTTCCTGCTGACTCCTTTGCCAGCTGGGCTGGTCCCCTTGGCCACCTCTGTCATTCCCCACTCCTGTCCTGCCAGCCCCCTGAGGTGACCCCTCCCTCTTCTTGGCCTTCACTCCTCCTTCTTATCCATCCAGTAGGTTCTAGCAGGAGGATCAATGTAAGCACAAAAAATACAAGCTCTGTGCTGGGGCCGGAGCGGCTCTGATGGGCAAAGTCTGACTCCACTTGCATGCATGGGCTGAATCAGCCTTAATTGCTCTTCAGAGTTCATGCACACGTAGCTTTATAAGAAACAAGAAAAATTACAAGTCTTCTCACTAAAATACAGTCTGAGGTTAATATTCAGGTGGGAAAACACAAAACCAAACACTTGCTATTTGACAAAGCTACGAATGACTGAAATCCAGCTTCAATGACAAGACGTGTCAAGCAAACTAAATAAGCAGCTTTATGAGCTCCAATTGGACTCAGCTTCCTAATGTTTCTGGTACCTGTGCATTACCTGTACTTGGCTGGAGCCATCCTTCAAGAGAAGTTTTAAAAATAATCTGGTTTTGTAGGTTATTTTTACACAGCTGTTTAAAGCATTATATGCTCACCTGGTAAAAAGGATGTTAAATCAGCTTCACAAATATTTAATCAAGCTGCAGCAAAACTTTACTCCTCTCTTTCGGAAAGAGCTAATAGCTGTGTCTCCTGGTTGCTGTAGTTACACCTTACTGAAAGAGTACCCAGGCTGTTCTCCCTGTGGTTTATTACTTCCTTCCTAGAGCTCTGGGTCAACTAAAATGCTAACTAGAGCTTTTCAGAGAGTACATCTACTATAGGCAGGCTGTTTCACTGGCTTTGGGAGAGGGTGGATTTGGGTTTTGAGGGGGTTGAGGTGAAGTGTTGTCTGGAGAATTTGGGTGGGGGGTTTTGGGGTTGTTTTTTCGGGTGTTTTGGTTGTGATGTGGTTTTGAGGGGTTTTGTGTATTTGGTTTTTTACAGAATAGTATCCGAGAGTGCTGAAATAATAACTGTGTAAAGTTCATATTTATTGTACTATATTCACTGAAATGAAAGGTCACAGAATTTATGTGATGAGACATAGAGATGTCCCTTTTATTCATGTGGTGTCAGTTTTGTTAAATAGACAACCATTGGAGGTCTTTCAGGAATGTGTGTCACAGGCCCTGCTACAGCAGACATGAAAACAAGTATAAGTGCTCCACAGCTTCATGCTGTAAGACAGCTGATCCCACGCAGGCATGACCAGAGTGTTATCACTGGATAATGAAAGGCCGTTTAGAAACATCTCTTTCTAAAGACAATGTGAAAAGAACGGTGGGGTCATTTTTTCCACTACTAACATGAAGGATATAATAGAGGTACTAAAGGTGAAATTGGCTGTAGGAGAGCACCACGGAAGGAGGAACAGGTAAGCAGTGTCTAACAGACATGATGTGCTTGTTAACCTGGTTCAGTTACTCTACTTCACTAAGCCTAACTAGGCCTGTTCCTCTGTCCCTGCAGGAGCTACAGTCAACAGTTCCTAAATGGATCAGAATGGGCTGGAGACCCTCTGCTGAACTGCAGCCAGAAGAGTTGAGCTTCAGAGCCAACACATCACCTGCTGCAGATGTACCTGGAAATGCTGAGATAGGGAAGCAAAATGCTGAGGAGTTAATATGGGGAAAAATGATCAAATAGTTATAAAGCCCCTTCCAAACCAGAAACAGCACAGAACTGCCCTGGCTGCAAGACACAGATCATAGAATAGACTGATAAAATCATGGGATAAAAACAGTGAATAGCGAACAATTGCTCAGTGTTTCTTCCAAAGAAAGACCTGGACATTATCAGAAGAAAGTAGGAAGTTCTAAGAAGGGGGAGACACTTTTTCTCATAATGCACAGCTAAAGCGTGAAACACTTTGCTACAGGAATGAATGTTTATATCAATTCCAGAAACCCTGCAACAAATTCTTGGAGGAGAAACTTGTCAGGCCCTATTAAACCCAGTGAAATGGGCTGCAGATCAGAAGGGCCCAAAGCAGCCTCAGCCTTGCAGTGCAGGTTGTGTCACCTGGGCTGCTCTCACACTGCTCCTTGGCCAGGCACCACTGTGATACCCTGCCTCAGCACAGCACTGCACTGCAGGAGCCCTGGGTTGCACCAGGTATGTGGCCATCCCTATTTCCTGATGTTTGCCTGCAGGACCATAAGCCTGAAGGCAGCATTTGTGGCTGTGCAGCTGCCTCAGAGGGCAGCACTCTAACAGAGCACAGCACCACCAGGCACTTGGGGTTCTGGGGCTGTAGAGGGTGACTTGCCTGTGGTTTGAGCACACCACATCTACAGAGACAGAGAGATAAGTTCCTCCCTACTTATATGTTTATTTACAGTAATTTGCTCAAACATGGACTTTCACCATTGAAAGCTAACAGCATGAATATGCAAAGGGTAAATCCCCTGTCAAAAAGTAATTTAGCGGGAGCCAGGCACCTTATCTCTCCTCTTCAGTCCCATCGTGACTTATCACAGTTGACATTTCAGGAGGGCTGTAGTGCAGATTCGAGTTTGAACATTCATGAGGAGAAGATGCAATACACGAGCTTTGATGTCAATAGAATGTCAGTCTCTGCCAACTTCGTTCAGACTGAACTTAATTGCAGGAACTGCATTAATAGTCAACATAGGCCATCTGTTTAAACATGTGTGTTTTGAAAAGAACTGCCATGTACCATAAACATGCTCAACTCTCATGACTCACATATCTGTTTATGTGAAATGAGGAATCGGCAATTTCCCTCGCAAAAACATTCAATTACAGGTTAAAAGCAGTTTTATATCAAGTTCATTTGTTTTTGTGGCAGGTCAAATGAACTGGCAGTTTTGAGGCAGCCTGGGAAACTTGTTTCCTGCAGAGCTGAGGAACCAAACTGGCCAACCTTCCCTCAGGAACCTGTTTGGTAAGTCAAAGCTGCACCAAGGAACAGCAGCAGCTCCGGGAATTACGTGGGACAGGCACATAGTTACAGCTGCAAAGTGTTCCTCCAAACATTTGCCCAGGGTGCTCATGGAGACTGGATCCTGTGTCCCAGGTGTGGAGCAACAGTTAATTCCAAAACAAACCACCTCAGCCTGGTGGTACCTTTGGTCTGCCCAGGTAATACCTGTCAACACCGTAGGCTATGAATGGGATAAACATTCATCTTGACTATGCATCACACTGATCTTCAGTCCCTGATCTTGTATGGGGGAAGCTCCTCTGCAGGCCAAAGCTGCTTCACGTGGCTGACACGCACCTGAGCAAATCTGTACCAATGTGGGAAAAGTCAGAAATAGTCAACCTCCTGTTTTGTCTGTCAGACTGACTCAGGAAAACAGGCTTACATCCTTTGTTCTTCCTTGAAGTAACAGCTAATATGCACTTACAAGAGAGAAACAGCCCGCCATTAGCTATCACTTGTGGTGCCATTTCTGAGTAGGCTTTGTTAAATTAATCATTGCAGTGTGCTGGTGCCTGGACTTATTCAGCAGCAGCATAAATTATGAATCTGCTTCCACACACACCGAGCAGGGATGCAGAGTCTGGCCCTGTGCTTCCCTCTCACGTGTACAGAGTAGAATTCTGTTACATTTATCAGTCATTAATATGCAAAACATTCATTGGTGTCTGTATAGAGAAGCTCAGAAACTGCAGAGGGTAGTGGAGGAAGAGGGGAGGGGAAAGGAAAAAACCTCATATGGTCGAGGCACATCATGAATTAGCAACTCCACCAGCTTTCCTCACCTGGACAGTGAGTTTGGCATCACTATGGTCTTGCCTTTTTTTTCCTTTCCCCTAGAACATTCTTAGATTCATGGGAGATACAAGGAAGTCTCAAACTTCTTGTTGCCATGAGGTGTGATACTTCATTCAATTAGGAGGTCAATAATTGTGTTTTAAGACAGATCTTAATATCAGCAGTTTCCTCATTAAATGTTTTCTGCTTCATATACCTGAGCAAGTCCTGCTCTGTCAGTAGGTTCTGTTAATGTTTATATTTCTGTGACGTTGAAGTGAACATGGTATGGAAGAAACCTGCAGAACTGAAGTTCTGTGACATCCTATTACCTCTCCTCCTTCTGTGGTTTACAGAAATTGTGGTAGCACAGGGCTGTGTTAGTTTAACCACAGGTATGCAGCTGGCAAGTGTCCCAACACCTTTCACTGCTCCATGTGTAAGAGCACCACTACCCCCCAAGCTGCAGAGTGCTGCC
>JAWWEU010000017.1:17368056-17409203 GCA_035583155.1 Acropternis orthonyx
AGCTGGCAAGTGTCCCAACACCTTTCACTGCTCCATGTGTAAGAGCACCACTACCCCCCAAGCTGCAGAGTGCTGCCAGCTCTTCCAAATCAGAGAACTGTTACCCACATTTCCAAAATCAGTCAGTGTGAGATGTGTAGGTGACAACTCAGTAGTCTTGGAGAGCCCAAAATATTCATGCCATTAAATATTAATTAAACTGGGATTGAAGCCCAGCTTTCTTTACGATGTATCCACTATAAAATTATCTTTGTCTCATTAGCTGATTTATAAAATTGTTCCCACTATTTTACATGGAGATATTCCATGTTTTGTTTCAGGGTCCAAGTCTCCCCTCAATACACCCAGATGTCTGTTGTTGCTGTTATTATACCCACATTTTTTGGGGAGACCTCTGGCACATAGATGCTACTTTTGCTTTTTCTTATTCCTCATAATCAGTACAACATGACAGATGAAAATAGCATCATTTCAGGTTACTTAGCTGGATTTATCCTCTGAAGTCTAGATACACAGATGTCAACTTGAGCTTGCTTTGGCCATGGCAGTAAGAATTTTCTCTTCTGATGTATCCTGGGCAGGAGCTTCTCTTTGGACTTTGTGTATCACATGTATGATATCATATATGTTTATCTTGTAAACTGCTTTGCAATGAGGTCTCAGGGTCACTCTTCAGAAGAACACTAAACAACTCCTTTCTTCACTTCTAAACTGCTCACAGTTGGGGTTATGCATTTGGAATTGCCTTAAGAAAGAAACTGAATTTAGAAAGTGCTGAAGAAAATAAACCAAAAAGCCAAAAAACAGCCACGACTTTTCTGTTCTTGCACCTGACAATCAAGAACCTGATTATAGAACCCTCAAATAAAACATAAAACATACTGACCTGTTTAACAGGTTCCAGCTACAGAAGAGCTAAAAATCAAGACAAGGCTTTTTTCTAAGTTGTTTCTTAAGGACTTATTGCAAATTAAAATCAATATCCAGGATCATAAACAGCACCATGGTTACAAGGAGAACTCGTTATTCTCTGCTATAATGGAATAAATAAAATAAGGAAGAGAGATGAAAAAAATGGGGTTTACACCCCTCAGCCTTTCAAAGGACAGTCACTTTTGGCTGCTTTATATTGGGAACAAAAAATCCAACCCCTCTTTCCATTCTTTATATACATTAGCATTTTTATATCCTTTCTTGCTTTGAAACTGGTTATATTCTATTTAGACAACACAGGTTTATAAATGCAGGTGAGACATGGGCTAATTATTTTTAATATATCCCATGTTAACTATGGTATGTTTTTATCACATGCTGCAAACCTTTTTATCCTTAGACTTGACATCCTTTAATCCTACAGCCTGTGCATTCAAAAATCTTGTTAATATAAGTGTAATGAGCAGAGAAACAGATCATGACTGAACCCCATGTTGTGCACTGGTGACTTGTCAGAGAGGCCCATCAGCCTTTCCATGTTGTGTTCATCCATAGACTTTAAGCAGGAGAACTGCCAGCCTTGGAGATGCTGGGGTTCAAAGGATCCATCAGGAAGAAGTCCACCTCCTTTATCTTTACTACTAAAACACAAAATAAGCTGTAACATCCAGGATGAATGCTCAGGCTCTGGAGCTGGAAATAGTTCCCAGCTCAGAGGTCCTGAGGACAGAGGCAAAGTAGACATTTGCCTATGACAGTAGCAGGTTCCTGCTCTGGCAGCAAGTGGCTCAGGAGTGAAAAAAAACCCCAACCAAATCCAAATCCAGAGCACCAGGCACTGTGTGCTCTGGCTGTCCCGGGGAGGGCTGGAGAGCTCAGAGGGGTAACATCAGCACCAAAGGCCTCGTGTGCATCAGCCAGCCCTTAGATTTTGTTCAGGGTCTGCACGTAACAAGTCACAAGCCCAGAGATAATATAATCTGTAAGCCAGTGGCTTGGAGCAGTCTGCAGGACACAGCATTACTTGCTCAGTCCCTGTGCCAGTCAGTGTTCTGTGCTGCCCAGAGCTCTCTCCCTGAGCACACGGGCTTGGTTACAAGTGACAAAAGGCAGTTCCAGATGGGGGAACTCCCACAGGCCACTGCCAGAAACTACTCCTAAAAATGTGTTACTTACCCAGCTTCAGGGGTCTGAATAATAAAACCTACTCAGCTCCAGTGCCAGATGAATTGCTACTTCCCTGCACCGGTTCAGCTGTCAAAGCCATGCAAAGCACCCCGAGCCCTGCTGTAGATACTCTGCACACCAGTTAGCACTGAGTGGGTTTTCAGATACTATTTTAAGCTTAGACACAAAAGCCCCCCAAAGTTCCAATCTTTCTAGGCATATACCTTTATAATCAGGGCCTTAGTTTCCTAATAGATAAGCAAGAGTATGTGATTATCTAGTAATCAATACCCTACACTGCCCTCTTTTGAGAGGTCAGGCATGGTACTGGTTTAAGACCTTTCTCACAATATTGTAGTTTTTCTTATCAGTAAATGTGTAAGAGTTTTCAGGTTTTAAGTCTTGCTTAGTTTTCCAACGCTTGCATTTTATACTGATGACATTACAGTTCATATGGGTATTAAAAGTTTTTAACTTGGCACTTATGATCTTATTCTGATATTCCCATTGCATGCAATGTAAGCAGGATCAGACCACAGACATTTGCAGTGCTTCTAAAAAAAGTCAAGATTGATGAGAGATCTTACATTACATTTCTGGTATTAACAAAACATATGAGCAAAGCACAGAAAAGTCCTCTCCTGTGTTTGGAAGGTGAAAATGAGTAAAAGGACAAGGGTAGTGTGATTTGAGGAAGCAAAGATGGAGCCAAATTCTTCTCAGTGCTACCAAAATGAGCAAGAGGAAATGGGTACACACAGAAACATGGGAAATTCCATATAAACATAAGATGGCACAGGAGAAAGGAGAGGAGGAACACCCCACTTCTTTCGTCTGAGGGTGGACAAGCACTAGGTCAGGTTGCCCAGAGAGGTTGTAGTCTCCATCCTCTGAAGATACTCAAAGCCCAGCTGACCCTGCCTGGAGAAGGGGTTGGTGGATGGATCTCTGGGTCCCCGTCAGCACCAGCTGCTCAGTGATTCTGAAGCTGACAAAAAGCCGTGGGCCAAAGCCATAACAAGGACTGGTTTTCTTTAGAAAAAGTAGTTCTTATCAAGAAAAAGTGAAATATGAGTGGTACCCAGTATTCAAACAATGTTTCTTTATGACACAAGCGCTGAGTGGAAATACAAATAAGTGGAGCAGATTAGTTCTGTACTGGCAGTCCTAGTTCTGCATTTTGGTTTTCTACGTTATCAGCGTTTCTTCCAATAACTTCCATGAGAGTATGCTGCTTTCTGACCTTTAAAAAGGTTCCACAGGTTAAATCTCCCTTTGTTTCCATTCATATTCATGCAATTCTCAAGTGTTCTGCTTCTGTGGGCCCTTCCACATTAAAACCTCATCTCCTGTGCCCATGTGGCACCTTCCAAGGGTGAGAAGTCATTCCCGGCAGCGGGACATGTCAGTTGTCCCATAGCTTCCATCCAGACCCAATCCTGAAGCAACCTTAACTCATTAATTCCTAACAAGCTATCTTCAAAGCAGATGGCTAAATGAGGCCATGTGCATTTTTAGAACAATACAGGAATATTCCAGCTGCTTCCCATACCTCCTGGTCTACATTTGCTAGATGTGTCTGTTCTTTCCCAATAGGTGTATTTAGCACAAGTCTGAGGAAACTCACTATTGAATTAGGTTTGTGATGAAGATTTATGCAGGCTTGGACAATGTCCAACACTCCCAATGCGTTAAGAACAACTCTCAGTTCCACCAACCTTTTCATACAATGGTTTTGTTTGAGATTCCTCTGGATTAGGTACATACCCCAGCAAAGCATCCTGCTAAAGAGATAGCTGTGTTAATACGAATGAAGCTATAGAACAGTTTGGTAACTTTTCTGAACAGAAATCAGAAGTTTTATCTTAAAAATAAAAGTGCAAAATGATTTCTCAGGTGCAATGCATCCTCTGTGAGGGCACAGGGATAATCCCCTGTCCAGGGAGACAGGGGGGTATTGTCCCTTACAGAACCCCCCTGACAATCCCTCTGCTCCCAGCCCAGCCATCCTCTGTCACTGATGGAGCACATAGGGCAGACAAACACTCCCTGTGCTTTACACAACTTCTCCTATCCTTAGAAATCATCTTGGGAGCCTTGACCCTCCTCCTTCCCCCACAGACCAACTGATCCAAGGCTGCACAGCCAAATAACTGGCTTGGATCAGCTTTGACAGCTGCTAATTAGGGGTGTGAAAGGCAGAATTTACCACAGCCGCTTTTCCACCACTTGTGACATTGCTTTTGCCAACACTCAGCAGGAGCTATTGGCCTTTAACAAGCTTCACTAGGTGATCCCCCCTTCTCTTCCCCTTGAGCTCCATGGTTTAGTGTCAGCTCCAGCACAGCAGTCCCTCAGGCTGGGAGCAGGTCCTGCTGAGCCTATCTGACACCAAAGCTTTGTCACGCTGTCACTGTGCATGCAGGAGCAGTGCTGGGGCCCCCAGCTCAGCTGGAGCTGTGGCATCCAGCACTGCAAAAGCCAGCTGTGCCCAGTGCCCAACTCCTTCCACAGAATTTAAAGATTGGGATCTCAGCAGGAAGCAATTCTGGCAGGTACAGCTCTGCTATGGGCACTGGGCTGCCAGACAGGCTTACAACCAGGGTTATCTCCTAGAGTCACAATTAGATAAATTAAACAATCTGGTGAAATCACACAAACCTCAAAGACAAACTTCAGGTGCTCTGGCATTTCAAGACATCTGTTAGTGCTATTATATTTACTGGTATGGTAAGTTCAGGTTTATTGCTCACTGGAAACAAAAAAAAACACCACCCCACCAAAACCAGAACAAAGATTGGAGTTAAGTGGTTTCACCTTCTGGAATTGTGCAGTTTTATAAAGGGATGATAGACATAATCAAGAATATTCATGCAGTGCTGTTCTAAACTATTTCATCTCATCCTTTGCACACGAGAAAAAGAGCACCTTTAATACGGGCTCTTACCTGAGTGCTTTCCTCAATGCCTTTCTCCCCTGTGATGTCCAGAGAACTCTTCCCTACAGGCAACTGAGGAACACAGTGAGACACAGCCCTAGGAAACCCACAGCAAGCAGGGGTGGTGCAAGCAGGGGTGGTACAAGCAGTACAAAACTAAACCTGTGTGACCTGAAATTCACAGCAACAGTTTAAACAGGCTGTGAGTTGCTTCCCTGTGTGTGCTTCTCCACACTGTAATGAAGACCCAGAACTTTGACTGGTCCTCCCACTAGAAACAAGCAACTCTAAGGTTTTTCAGACCACTTTCTTTCACCTTGTGCTACTTCAAATGCTTCCTGATCTTGCACTGAAGAGGCTGAGAAATACAAGCAGAAAAATCATTAGGATTGAACAGAACGGAGCAAGCTGGAAAATGTTGTTCAGTGCTTTCCTATCTAGTACATGCAATGCTTGACAAGGTCAGGGTCGCACTGTGCCACTCAGCATAGCTAACTTTGCAGTATTAGAACATTTATAGCCAGAAATAGAAAAGTAATAGCAGAAGGAATGGTAAAAATAGAAGACAGAGCTGTCTGGTCACCTTTGGCTGTTAACTCTCTTCACTGGTCTTTGCTGGACCCTTCCGTTCCTCCCTGTGACTGTGCTCAGTTCCCAGTACCTCACCCCAATTGCCATATACTACCAGGAACCTGGCAGGATCAGAGAACTCCTGGGAGCTCTTTTCCTCTCATGAGGATCCCTTAAATGCAAAGAACCAGCAGCACAGAACACATGACTTGCTTATCAATCCTAATGGAGGCACAGCATGCCCATACTCAGAGAAGAGTGTGGCAGCCCAGCAACACTGTGCCCAGCATGACAACACTGTGCCCAACCTGACAACACTGTGCCCAGCATGACAACACTGTGCCCAGCACAATAACACTGTGCCCAGCCCAACACTGTGCCCAGCCCGGGCTGGCTGTGCCCTGGGGCACTGTGCTGTGATCACACCCATCCCCCTGGTGCAGGGGTTGACTCACAGACTCTGCCACGCTAAACATTGTACCTCTGCTGCAAGGACAGACTGCTCAACATCATTTTAGTCTCTTCTTCTGAGACACTATTAATAACGATATCAGAGTACACTTCAATGTCAGTCTGCAGCAGTAAGTCTGTACTGAAATGGCATCTCATTTAAATATGCAGATCATTCTGATGTGCATTTTTCTGTGCAGGGCACACAGCGATGCAGAGCAGACAGGCCCTAATTACGCTATTCATTTGGTGAGCGCAAGGCCACAGTTTGTTTTAGTCAAACATCCTGCTGCCAAAAGCCGTCAACAGATGTGAGTCATTACCTTTCCTGCCCTGGCAGGGATCCTGGCCCCACACTGCAGCCACCTCTGCCGGCTGGGTCTCTAACACAGCCACAGAGCATCCCTGTGTCCCCATCCCTGGAGCTGCCAGAGGGCTGGGGTGGCCCAGGCCTCTGGCACAGAGGTCCTTTCACACAATCCAGTTTACACAGATTTCTCTGGGACAACATCCCCAGCTCGGCAACCCACAGATAGGCTTTTTGCAGATTTATATATTCATCTACTTGCTCTTTCCCCAGTTCGCTGAGGAAACTAAGAGTTACCCACAGCAATCAGTAGCTAGACTTAAAAAATAGAAGAATTCTTGCCCATTGCTCTTTCACCACAATCACCACGGCTGACTGAAAAGCCAAGCCCCAGGACCAGAAGTTCCCTTCACAAAAAGGCCCCTCAGAGGAAGCCCCTGGAAGCACTACAGGTGCTGTGCTCAGCTGTGCCTCCCCACAGCCAGGCTGGGAAATGGGAGCAGCTTAGAAAACATGATGCAGTTGATAGAATTTGATACTGCAGACACTCTGCTGCCTAATCCTACAGGTCTGTCCTGTTAGGCTTTTTAGGTCACAGATATTTACTTCCCTTGGCATTATTTCTGCACTTCACCTGAAACGCAGCACAGTTACAGGAATTGCATTTTTTACCCGACCATACCTCAGTGTATTGCAACACGAATAAACTGAGTTGACTCTGGAAAGAAAAACATAACACTTTGCAGTAACGTCTCTCCAGACTGGAAGAGGCAAGGTCAAAATAACTGGGCTAACAAGTAGCACTTTGAGTGCAGCTGAAACAAATAATATTTGCTTAGCAAAACGTGAGTCCAGGATCTTGGCAGAAAGACCTTCTTTTCCTCAAACAATTGTCTGGGCCTTTTTTCGAATTTAAATTAAGATGTGATCTTCCAGCCAGTGAGCACCACCGAACACAGCTGATCAGACCACCCCAGACCAGGGGTTTTGCTTGAGACACTCGTTGTGCTCCTGTATTTTTGTGCTATTTCAGAAGTTCAGAAAACTTGTGAAGGTATTATTTCTTAGCTCTGAGTGGCTGTTTGCTAATGCCAGGAGGTGGATTTTCTTCTTGATGTTGATTCTAATATTAAAGCATTGAGGCATCAGGAGTTTTTCCAGGCTGAAGGATCCAGTTGCCTTTCTGTTTGCTTATGCAGG
Organism: Acropternis orthonyx; assembly: GCA_035583155.1. NCBI lineage: Eukaryota > Metazoa > Chordata > Aves > Passeriformes > Rhinocryptidae > Acropternis > Acropternis orthonyx. Next base: position 17,375,622 of record JAWWEU010000017.1, read on the forward strand.
TGTTTTACGTAATTGCCCCACTCGGGCTGACGCTCATGGGAAGCTGCTGCAGCACCCGCACCGTTGTAGGAGTTCCCCTCTTACAGCTCAGCTGACCTCTAAGAGCACAGGAAAACAAGTGGTGTGCCCTCTCACAGTCAAGCAAATTGAAGGGTTCAAATTGTATTATGCCTTTGCACTGTTAACAACACCTGATAAGCAACACCCCAAAGCTCAAAAGGGATCAAAACCCCCAAAAAGTAAAATTGCACGCATAAGGTGGGGAGGGGGGGACCCACCAAACCTGTGTTTCATTTAGTATTACAGTCATACCTAGTCCTGAGTCTGGCTAATGTAGCTGAACAGGTACTTCATTCAAAGGTCTTATATTAAAGAAAATGATCAGGAAAAGCCTGAACTTAAATTATTTATCAGGGAAACACAGGCAAAGTCCATCTGTCCTTCCCAGGCTTAAACTCTGCCTTTGAATTGGGTCTGCAGGTCTTCTGCTGCTTTGTTTTCTGTCACCCTCTGGCTTTCAGGCCTATCATGAAACTTCTGTGAGGAGGGTTTCTCAGAGATAAGTAATTGTTTAAAAAGCCTTAAAACCGGCTTGATTTCCTTTCAACCAACCAAAGGTGCTGCCTTCACCTCTTTAAATACCTGAGAGATAAGCCCAGCTGGAAACTTGCTTTCCTATGACACAAAAGGAGGACTTTCTTCAAGGACTTACCTCCTTCCCTGCCTGATGAAGGATGAGGCTTCAGAAGCACATTTCTTTTATGGCAGTAACTACAGGGAAGATCTCTTTGCAGTGTATAAATATCTGCTGGGAGGGAGTGAAGAGGTTGGAGAGAGGGTCTACTCAGCAATATCCAGTGACAGGACAAGAGGCAATGAAAACAAACTGGAATACAGGAAATTCCATTTATCCAGAAACTTCCCTGCTGGTAGGGTGGTAAAACATCTGGAGTATGTTTCCCCAGCAGATTGTGGAGCCTCAGTCGTTGGAGACACTCTAAACCCAACCAGACACAGTCCTGGACAACCTGCTGGAGCTGACTGTACTGTCAGCAGGAGTCAGGTGGTACCATCTCCAGAGGCCCCTTCCCACCTGAACCATTCCATCATTCTGTGTCCCTGCAGCACAGCACTGGTGTGGCACATATCACAGGGCAGAGAGACACCCCCCTCAGTGTGGCTCTGTGTGATCCTCTGATGCACCTCAGTGTTCTCCTCTGTCCCACATCAGCCTCTCTCTCCGTGTGGATATGCCTGTGAAGAGACCCTGAGCCCCAAGAGCTGAAAGTGTGACAGTGGGTGAGTGACAAGCTGAAGAGGGAGCCTCCGCCTTCCTTTGGGAGACCCCATGCAATAGCCAATTAAATAGGCTTGATTTTTGGCAGCATTATTGAGTCTCCCTTGAAGTGACATTTTTTAGGTTCCTTTAGGTTCTCCCTCATGGTCAGTGTGCCCAGATGCAATGATACAAGTGATGGTCCCAGCACCTCCATCTGCGCAGTGTGTCAGTACAAGGATTCTGGTTTTAGAAGCACCTCACCTGAGCTGGGTCAAGGATCAATGGTGGGCCTTTCAGAGCACTCATGGTCACAATTAACATCCTTCGGGCTTTTTCTGCCATCAGAAGGAAAAATTCCTTCCTGCAGTACTTTGGTCTGAAGCAGAATCAAATGATGCATTGGGCAGGGAATACCAGAACCTCCCATGAACAGTCTCATGATTTGCAGGCAGCTAGACCCTTGACAGAATCTCTGTGAATGTGCTTTTAAGCTGTATATTTGGGCACAAGCAAGGCCCTGTTTCTACAGCCCCACAGGGAACACAAAAGAAAACCTTTCTTTTCTGTGCCCCATGCCTGTGGGGATCACTCCTCCATTAAGGCTTATCTACCTTCACATAATAAAGCCTGAAGCTTAATCAAGAGAGGCAGCAACAGGCCTGGGTTTTCAAGACAGAGTTTCTGTCTCCTCCCACTTTTTCTGCTGGTTTAACTGTTTCACTCAACCCTCAGTCCACCTCAGCAGGAAAAAAAAACAAAATAGGAAGGTGGTGTGAAGCATGCAGGAGCTCTGCAGCTTCGTGCTCCTCCTGGTGCTGTGCCAACTGCGTGACAATGACTTGAGCAAGGTATGAAGCAGGAGTGCAATGCAGAGATCCCAATGTGTCCTTTGCCCTTTCAGTACTGATATCTTATCTGCTTCAGCAAGGATTCAATAGCTGAATTGCTGAGGGTTATAGCCCTAGGGTACATTCCTGACCAAAACACAATTACCCGGCAACTTCATTCTGAGTGCTGGGAAATCAGCCATGGAAAGCAAAGGCAAATGAAGATGTGAAGTGTGCTGCAGCAATCGCGGGGGCAAGGGGCCTGTTCAGTGTCCAGAGTGTAGGTCTGTGCAAAGAAAGACAGCCCTGCCTGCAGTGGCTTTTAACTGCTGTTCAGAAGCTGATCCTGTTATCCTCAACACAAACTGACACGAGCTTTGGGAATCCAAATCCTCCAGCCCTGTTGTACAAGAGCTGATTCCCCAACTTTCTCTCTCTTCTCCTCCCCGAGTACAGGGCTCGTTAAAACATTAGTTTGTGTAAATATGAGTGCTTTTCTGAGATTGTTCATGGAACTGATGTTGTACCAGGCAACTGCAACAGAGCTCAGAGCACCATGTGTGCACACGCCAAGTACCTGCTTAGGGACTGGGATGAGTGAAAAATATCAGTTCCACAGTCTGAAAGCCAGAAACAAGAACAGCCTTGACTTGGTAACTGCCTAAGCCTTGATCCTGAAGCAAACCAGCCCTTCTGCCCTCCTGCCCTACTCTCCAGGCAGAAGGTCTGCTCCAGAGCCACCTTTCAATACCAAATACCAACAGTTTGAAGTGTTAAGCAGCAACACAAGGCACAAGAGCATGATGGTAACACCAAGCAAGGCAGTCCTTTTTACTTAAAAAAACCCCAACATAAAGTCAACCCAAAACTTTATTTAGTAGAAAACTTTCAGAAGACAATTTCTGTTTGAATATTTGAAGTGTTACACTGACAACATACTCATTAGAGACAATTCCCGTTCTCCTAAGGTATAATCCCGCTTCATACTGCACCCTTTATTCGTCGCTTTCATCCTTACAGAGAGGCTGTGCAGCTCTTCTTCTGCAATGCCATCAAAAAAGAAGTCCTCATTGAAGATGGGATTTCTGCTTCTCTTTATGACAGTGCTTCTCTGCTTCTGTGTTTTGCCTGGCACCAGGGAGAAGGTGATACAGCAGTTTATGTGTTTGGGCTCCACGGACTCCTCGTAGAGCCCCTCGGCGCTGATGAGGCGGATGCGCAGCCGCTCGTTCTCGGCGCAGTACTCGGCCGACAGCCTCAGCAAACCCCCCTTGTCCATCACCACGGCGCTCTCCCCCACCAGCCTCTCCCGGCTGCGGGTCAGGTCCAGAGGGACGATGGGAGAGCAGGACGTGCTGCAGCTCCGTGTGGCCAGCAGCCCCTCCGAGGCCCTCCTGATGACACAGGGGCTGTTATCAGTGGAGCTGCTCTCCTCCGTAGAGAGAGAATTGTTCCTGGGCACGCTGGATTTGCTCTTGGCTTTCAGCGCTCGGCAGAGCAGTCCCTCCTGACTGTGTGCTTTGGTCAGGGAGCAGGGTCTGCAAGGTGACCTGCTGAGAAGAGGAGAACTAAAAGGAGAGGAATCGCTGGAGGAGGCAGTATCACTGTCACAGGCGCCTTGCCTGTGCAGAGAGAGAGACTTGGGAGGCAGCCTCACAGAGGAGAAGCCGATAGCAACGGGATTGGACATGCTCGCTTTGCCACTGAAGGTGTTCGCTCTGGCCCGAGACAGCACCAGGCTGGGCAGAGCCCCACGCGGGTCACTGTGGAAGATGGACTCCTTTCTCCTGGTGTGGGGGCTCTCCAGCAGAGTGCAGAAGCCATAGGAAGTGGGGGCTCTGGGAAAGTGGGGCAGGGAAAGCGCTGCTTGGGACTGTGGGTCTGAGTTGGTGCTTTCTTCCTCCAGGGCTGTGATCTCCTCTTCGACACTTTCCACCTGAATGAGATGTGGCAAAGACCTGGGGCTGTAGTCAGAAGCAAGAGCTGCATCCACTGAACTGTGATCCTGGTGGAAGTCGGTGCCTTTAATGGAGCCAGAGCTGGCCAGCTTGGGGGGAATGCAGAATTCAGGGATTCTGTCAGGGGTGAGCACGTTTGGAAAAGCAGCAGCCCCCAGTCGGGGTTTTTCTGGCAGATTTTGGCCATGTGGCAGTCCCAGAAAGGAGCTAGGGAGGTTTCCATTTTCATGTGATGCTCTGATCTTTTCCAAGAACCACATCGCTGCAGCTGAGCAGGGGGTCCTCAAAGGGGAAATGCCTGATGGACAAATCCACCTGCGGACACACAGAGGTGAAAAAGCACATAAACACCCTTCCTGGACAGGCAAGGCACGGAGGATGCCGTTCGAGAAGGCAGGACTAACACAAGCCCATCCAACCCACAGGTCCCAAGCAGCCCCTGCCCAGCGCACCGCCTTTAGCGAAGGCAAACGGCACAAGAAGAAAACTAACCCGCTAAAGAGGGAAAACAGCACCGAGCCGCTACCAGGGGAGACAACCGGGGAGAACCCGCCTCCCTGATGCTCCCCGCCGCGTTCCTCCCTCCGTACCTTGCCGAGCGCCAGCCCCTCGCTGTCCCCGCCGATGCCCCCGGACACCTCCGGCAGCCGCACACGCCGCCCGGGCCGGCCCTTTTCTACAGCCCCCGGGCACCTCCCAGCCGGGCGGGGACGGGGCAGGAGAGGGGCTGCCGGAGGGAGGGCAGGGCAGGGAGAAGGAGGGGACTGCCCCAGGGAGGGAGGGAGGGAGGGAGAGGAAACAGGAGGGGCTGCCGGGCGGCCGCGCCTCCCGCTCTCCCGCGGAGAGAAGAGGAGGAGGAGGAGGAGGAGGAGGAGGAGGAAAAGGAGAGGTAGTAGCCCCTCTGGACACCGAGTGGGCACCGGGGGGGGGCTCTTGCAGGATGGTCTCTGCCGGGAAAGCGCTCCCGGGCAGCACATCGGCCCTCCCCCGCTCGCTTTTCATTAACATCTATTTACGGAGACGGCCCGAGATCAACTCACAAACCCGGGACAAAAGCAGCATTGTTTGGTGCTTCTTTTCTCCCGGAGCTCCTGGCCACGTTCCAGCGGTAGGAAGTGGGGATTGCGGTTTTCAAGCTCGTTTGGAAAGAACTTCGCTGCCCTACTCAATGTGTGTGTCCGCCCCTCACCCCTCCTTACCCACTGAGAACATGAGAACGGAGCCGTGACCCAGCGCCCTTATGGGTGATACTGAGCCACCACGGCAGGAACAGGAATGCAGACCAGCGAGGAGAAACACAAGGTGGGAAACGCTCCTGCACGTCCCAAACCACGGCACGCGTGAGGGCGAACAGGCGCTGCACAGAGTCAGGTCTGTGCTCTGCTCGGGTCTGCGGAGTCCGCACCGACCTCTGCAAGATGAGTTATCCCGCAGGCTTGCAAAGAGGAGGCTCAGCTGCAAAGCCGGGAACTCCTGACAGACCGGTTGGCTAAAGAGTTGAAGCCTGTAACACAGGGATAGTAGACAAATAATATTCTGCTTTCTTTTTCCCGGTGAAGAGCTAAAGTTCATGTTTACTGAGTGCTCAAAATAGACGAGATGTGCTCAGAGAAAACAAATCCAGGGGGTTACAGGGGCCGGGAACATTTTGAACCTGTTGAAAGGTTTAGCTGGGAACACACATATCCTGGGTTTGAGCCCTGCCTCTCTCCGGCTTGTTTTACACCAGTTAACCTTCACGTGGATAATAATGCTCTGGTGATTAAAATCAGAGAAAATTCTTTCTGCCATGATTTGCAAAGAGGTTCAGGACACCCCAGATGTCCCAGTAACATCCCAGCTGTCTTTGCCCTTGTACTTTACTTAAATGGACTTACTTGAAGTGAGTGTGGTTCAGCTAATCTCCAATCTAATTTAGGGGCTTCTGGAGCCATTAGCTTTCTGCAGCTAATGAGACCTTTCTGCAGCATAGCAAGAGGAGTTACTGGAGACACTGGGATGGTTTCCTTTGGGAAGCTGGTATCCATTCAGACCAGCCAATACCATACTATACATCATACATTGCATACCATGTAGCTTCCAAAGAGTAAGTGAGCTTGTTCCAATCTATACACCTCTGCTTTTAAAACCAAAGAAAAATTTTCCTCTAAACATGGAGAAAAATAAAGGAAATTGAACTTTTTAGTGGGAACTTCATTGCCTTCAGTAGCAGCTGGAGTAGCTCAGATACAGCAATCATGGCAACTGGCCTCAGGTATGCTGAGTCCACAGCTAACATCAGGCAGTGGTGAAATAAAACAGCTACCCTGTTAGAGGTACTGGATTTCTATTTAGTCTCTGTAGGCTTCCTAAGGAAAAGAGCGAGGGCTTTTCCAGAGGGTGATCAGTCTCAGGATCTCAGTTGCCTGTCTCCCTCCAGTGACTGCAGAGAGGGAGCAGGTGCCTAACACTGGGTGGTGTAGCCTCCCCTTCCTAAGCAAGCCTGGCTTTACAGCCGTTTAGCAGATGGCTGATGTGCCGGGAGTTCAGCAACACTAAAGCACTTGCACATCCCCCGTGGAAATAGGCACTCCAATCCGTGTGTGTGGCTTCCTGTGTTCAAAGCGCCTTCTCTTTCCTTGATTAGCTTCCGAGCATAATTAAAATATGCTGTCAACAAGGCTTCCTGTTGCTATAAAAATGTGTCTGCAATAATCCACTTTTAAACCGGAAAGGATATAATTTGTGGCAAGGCTTTATTACCTCCCCAGTACCAATAACTGGTGAAAGCCTGGGATCTGTCCAGGGGCTGGAAAAGCTGGGACAAAATGGGATCTCCTGCCAGAGCAACACAGAACGAAGTCAGGAGTTTTCTTTCACGTGTCACACTGACGTTCTTTCTCCCCTGTCTTCACTCAGCACGGTGGCCCCACTCAGGAAAGGTCCAGCCAGGCCAAAACAGGTTTGAAACTCACTTGTTCGAGGGCCTGGAAGTGGAAGGAGAAGCCTTCCAGTGGTTTGCAGTGGGTAGAGAGGCAGGAGGTCTTTAGGAGCTGACAGCCTCTCAGTGACGAGCACCAGGGGACACGGAACCCTCCCTGCCCAGCCAAGGTGAGTGGAGAGAGAGAGAAAAACTTCCTGCCCTGCTGTGAAAGAGGGAAACGTCCAAGACAGACATGGAGGAGGCAGCACAGAACAGCTCACTGCTCTGAAAGCAGCAGCAGTGGCTCAGTGTTACCTAAAATATGCAAAATGCCCACAGGCTTCTGTGAGAATAAATAACCTGGCTCACTTTTATATTCCTAAAGAAAGCAGCAGTAATTCAGCTGTAACTTCTTGAAAGAAAACCTCAATCAGCTGAGAGGCACTTCCTTTTTTCATTCCAGATTGATGTCATTGCAAATGTGCAGCCCATGTCGCCTTCCTGCCGTTCCGACAATGGTCAAGGACAGCTCTCAGCAGCCTGGCCTGAATCCAGTCCTTCTGCATTGCTTGGGTAGTAATACAAAGGAGCAATAGAGGTTCAGCAAAACTAATCTGACAACTTCATCTTTCTTATTTAGTATCATACAGTAGCTTCTGTTTTACCTCCCCAGCAAAGGCAAGTCCCTGCACTGCTGTACAAATGTCCCTGCTCCTTGACAGGATCAAAGGAAAGAGCAGGTGCCCAAGTGCTGCTTGGCAGCCAGAGCAGGAGCTGCAGGGCCCCTCGGGCACTTGGGCACTCATGCAAAGTATCTCAGGCACCTCGTGCCACAGCAGTGGGAGCTGTAAAAATCCAAAGGTGCCAAATAAGAGTTCAATGCTGCCGGCACAGTGCATGGTCCTGTGTTGAGAAGGTGAGAATTGCCATACAAAACCCAAGAAAGGTGGGCTGTCCCTAATTCCACTGCTATTGGAGTCAGCAAAACCCAATCTCCTAGCCTCAGGTATGGGCCTGTACCAGGATCTAACTACACTTGGCTTTAAATACCTTTCAACTTCAACGGAATACACCCAATTCCAGGCAGTATCTGCTTCATGTCTATCTCAAATTTGAAAAGCTTCACTGTTTTGTCTGCATGACGTTGAATTCCTTTTCCCTGCTTGCTTTGCAGGCTGACAGAGCCCCCAGTGCAAACTCAGCTTCAGCATGGGCCGTACCTCGGGCAGAGTGTGCTGGCCAAGGCCAGCAAGGGTCAGATGCTACTTGTGAAAAGCCAGGCTAGCATTTTAATTGGTTACAGAAATCTTCTCCCCTGCAACATTTTGGTGCCCAGGAGGAGAGGAGTTTGCCCAGTCACACATCTGCACGTGAAGGTGGAGTCTCACTTGCACTAAGAGCAATTCCCATGCTCAGCTTCATAAAGGAACCCCCTAAGCAAGCATGCATATGTGTGAAGCTGTGAGAGAGAATTCCCCTTTTCAGTGGAGCTATTAAGTCTCTCTCACATTTTCTGTGTTCCAGCCAACTACCAGTAATGACTAACATCCTTTCTGAACTTCTCATCTCCTTTAAAAGCTCAAATGGCATCATATGGGAAACACTATTCGGTTCTCTCAAACACAAATAAGAGTTTGTCTAAAAACACTTACCAGTAAGTAATAAAAATTTCCAATTAACCTTATTACTTATCTCCTATAAAATCAACCTGTTTGTTGAGTGTATATGACAGATTTAGTACTGATTTTATCTTGAATTATAAAAAATACTCAACACCACCTCCCCCAAAATACACCTACTTCACTGATGTACAGTCTGTAATTCTGAACATCCATCAGAAATATTTTTTCCCTAGATCTTATTCTACTTATGAAGCAGAATATACTGGTTTATTGTGGAAGTCCACTTTCTATAATCCCCACTAAAAAGAGAGTGCATTCCAAGCATAGAGCAAGTTCTACTGTAAAAAAAGCTCTGGTCACAAAGAAAAGCTCATCACTGGCTTGGATTGGATTGACTGAATACCTGAGGGAACCTTCACTGGGGATAAGCCTAATTTTTCTTATCATTGCCCTTCCCCTTGGAAAAGATTTGGAAGATTTTACTTAAATGAACATCACTGATTTAAGTGTCTACAGTCAACAAAGCCCGGGGAACAGGGTGAATTTTAAGGGTGAGTAGGTTTTTCACTATTCCCCATGTGAGAATTAGTACAAACTCAGCCAACAGGATAAGCAGATTCTGGATGGAGAGGTACCTTCTCTTCAGTGGGTGAGTTGTGTACTTCTTACAACAGACAGATGAGTTATGACACCTGAATCCAGGTAAAACAATAAATAGAAGGTTTGAGGGTTACAGAGAACACACACAACATAGAAAGCACTATATATGTATAACCTTCCTGGATTTTTCTCAGGAACAAATAAAAATTTAATGCCAAATAGTCAATCAACTGGAGCAATATACTTTTGCAATATATCAGGTTATCAAGCTTGTCTTTGTCCACTAAAACTAAAAACTTATGTATCAAAGGAAAACTGCTATGAAATATTCCTGGTGAGAGTTGGAAAGTGAATAGTCTTGTAAAGTGCCAATAAGGAACTGAAACTCAGCTTGAGGTGTACCAGTGTTGGTGAGAAAAAGTCTCACCTTTTTTTCCTAGAACAACCAGCTCAGGATCTACAGAATTGCCTGGACTCAAATGGCTGTTTCTTGTTCAGGTTGTTGTTTTAATAACTGCATTTTTAATTGGACTGATGGGATGTTTCCATGCTCACTGTTCAGCTGTAGTTGTAATACTGTGGCCAGTATGACACTGATAAGCAGCACAATGGACTAGAGCTGTTACATACAAAGATCCCCCCAGACAATTATGGAAAAACAGTCATCTTTTACAGCAGTGGCATGTAAAGAACTCAGGACTGCCAGTAACTTCATCAAGGAGACATGTAACAGCATCGGAAAGAATGGAACTGGGAAAATATTCTAAAGGCTTTCAGGATCACAAAATACATCACAGAACAGGTAATTAATTATCTACATTTCCTATGATTGGGGCAAAACAAGCTCCACTGCTCAGGTCAGGCAATCTCCTGAAGAAGCAAGGTTCTGCACATGGATAACCAGGGTAAAAACCCAGCAGCAAAGCAGAGTGGATTTCCTGGCAGCATCAAGAGGGTTTGACACACAGCCTGGGCACTTTAGCCAAGCTGATGGAAGGCTGCTAAGGAAGGTTGGAACTGGCTTGAGAAAGGAAGATGAAAGAAAGGGAGATTATTTAATTGAAAAAAGAAATTACGATGGGCAGAAAGACTCTTATTGTTCTGCTTGAGTTGGGAAAAAAAAGGGGATTGTGAGCTGTGCTGCACAGCTCCAGCTTGGAGGGCATTGTTTGCGGGACTCAGCCAAGGCTTGGCAAGCTGCTGCCTCACTGTGACAGAGAGATCAGGTGTTACACTTCAAGGGGGAGAAGGTGCTCCAAAGGACACCACTGGTGCCTCTGTACCTGCAAGGCCACCATTCTGAAGGGTGACAGGAAAGTGCCTGATCTCCTCCAGTGAATTAATGTTATCAGTGCAGTTAAAGGGATCAGAGAGATAATTTCAGTTTTGTTGCTGACATGCACTCTCTGACAGGCCACTCACACCACAACCAGGTTATGCAGAGGCAAACAGAGAATGGAAATTGAATTTCTTCTAAACAAGACGTACATTCCATAGAATGCTCTGCAAGTGCCTTAATTTCCATTCTTGAAGCCCTGGCAGTGGCAGAGGTGTGCAGGTTGGGTGGGAGCAAACCTCGCAGCAAGACAGAAGGAACACACATCCAAGGGACTGGTGAATAAACTGCCTTGTTAGTGAATGTTTCTCTGAAATGTTACAGGCCTGACCATGGTGAAAACCTAAAAACTGCAATGGAATTTCCCAGGAATTGCAACTCTAAATCGCAGACTGTGTTTCTTTCAAGAATTCTGGGATATGGCAAAAGCAGACCCAGAATTGCCCCTCGAGTGATGTGCTCGGGTCACTCTTCTGGTGGGGAAGGGTAACTTATTATCTGGGCAAACAGCTCCATTCCAGGGTAGACCCCTCCCATCAGGGCGCACAGATACTTCTTAGGATTTTCTGGAAAAAAGGTCCACCAAGCTGATCCTGCCTTTCATAGAGATGTGCAGTGTTAGGGCAGTGATGGGCTCCACTGCTCTCTGCAGAGTTATTGTGCTGGGGCTTGGATCAGGATATAGTCCTGGTAATGAAATGTGAGGATCATCACAAGTATTTCTCTCAGGGTAAGAAAAAACTAAAATCAGGCAGTACAACCTTAGAATTTATAGACCAGAACATTTCAGCTGGAAGGGACCTACAGTGATCACCCCAGTCCAACTGCAGACCAGTTCAGGGCTGCCCAAAAGTTAAACACATGTTAGTAAGAGCCTTGTACAAATGTCTCCTAAAGCCCTGACAGGCCTGGGGCAGCTCTCTAGGAGCCGGTTCTGGTGTCTGGCCACCCTCCTGGCGAAGAAATGCTTCCCAACATGCCATCTGAGCCCATCCTGACACAGCTCTGAGCCATTCCCACCCATCCTGGCAGTGGTACCAGTGAGCAGAGCTCAGCACCTCCCTCCCTGCTCAGGAAGCTGCAAGGTCACCCCTCAGCCTCCTTTCCCTCAGCTGGACAAGCTCAGTGTCCTCAGCTCCTCATGGACATTCCCTTCAGATTCCCTGCTCAGAAACAAAGGCACAAACAGACACTCCATGCAGCCATCTCTGTGCTGGCAGCTGTGACAGGAGGACACTTTCTGCAGTGTGGCCTCAGGAATAACATCTGATTTGATGGTAAGTTCTTGTGTACCCTCGATGAATTTGGTGCTTGTCAATTTGTATTGACACCTGTGAGGTGAATCACACATACTGAGAAAAGTGATTATTCAATCTTCTTTGTGCTCAGGGTAAGTTTAAATATGAAAGAGGAAAACTAAATATAACTTTTGTTTTCAAATAAAAATGAGGCTTTGTAAAAAACCCCCAAGTTTCCATAAAACTTAAAACCAGTAAGGATAATTTCTATCAAGGTTAAAGGAAAAAGAAAACAGATTTGGTTTCCTAGTACACAGTCCTGGCACTGTGGCCACAGAAGGAATGTATTACAACCACAGATAAAACACATTTACATCCACCTCAAAAAGTCAAATTTGAGAAAAGCTGTGGATCTATATGCTGATTTATCTTTTATACATAATTTTATGTCTCAAAAGAAGATTATATGTGTCAGCAAATGGATAACTATCTATTACTACCACTTTAACCAGGCATTACAATGTCCCTAGTGGTTCTTTGGAAGAGCAGCCCCTGGGATTTCCCTCCTTTCCATCTTCATTCAAGACCCAAGGCTAAACCTGTCAGCTGTATGCTGTGTGTCCCATGCTCTGCACAAACAGCAGTATTGAGAGTTTCTTCTACAGCTGTGCTTACCACGCTCCTGTGGTCACCCAGAAACTGGTAAAAGCTGATTTTTGATTTCCAAAAGTTGATCCATGCACTGGAAAACACTGACTGGTGGGTTTTATTAAAGCAGCAGTTCTCAGTAACCCTCCTCCCTGCCCTCCCCCCCCCCCACAGGGATCCTGCCCCAGAGAGCTCAGATCCAGAGCAACCTTAAACCAAGAGGAAAGGCAGGATTTCTCTGTAATGCTCCTGAAACCTGTTGTCAGGACTCCCTGGCTGCTGCAGCCTGTCCTGCAGGTACAGTCCGTGTGAAGCCTAAAGGCACCAGAAGATGTTGCTGTGTGGAAGCAGCAACCTGCTGGTACAAACAAGGCTCAGAGGATGGAGGAGGCAGCACGCCAAGGGCAGCTCAGAAAGGGTGATTCACCTTGTCAAAACATGCTATAGCTTGATGGGGAGCGTCTCACACTTGGAAAGCAGGTGTGTTGGCAGACACCACTCCCCTGCATTTTCCATGCCACGAGCTACAAAAGCATGTCATTGCAGCATTGTCTGAGTTCAGCCCTAGTAACAACAACTGCAGGTGCCTGCAGGGCACACTCTGCTCCTGCGATGGGCTGTGAGGGCCCAGCAGCCAGCCCAGCTCCAAGGAGGCTCTACAGATATTCCTCCTTTGGTCCCAGCCCCGTTCCCAGGCAGGGGGAGAACCAGGTGGGGAATTCTGCTGGGGGAGCTGCCAGGTAGAGGGATCCTAATGGTGCGTGTGGAAGGGTGTGTGAAGCTCATAAAGAAGAGTGGCCTCCCTGACTTCCACCTCCCCAGAGAATACACATGGAATATCTAGTTGTTTGTATCAGTTTTCACCCAGGCTTTCTTTGACTTGGGACTTGACTGGGCAATATTCCTGCTTAGCAGCAAGTTAAGGCCACAAGTCAGTCCAGGCAGTTCACCCAGTCCTTGCAAATTAAATATTAAAAAAGAAAACTCATGAATAACTGAATAGTGTCCTCTGAGTAATAAAACTTCTTCTACCTGAAGGTGGCACAGGCACACCGATGGGATTGGTCTCAGTATTTTCACAGGTAGGACATGTGGGCAGGAGAGTTACATCTTTCAGTGCAATACATTTCAGAGTGGTATCACAAACTAGTAGCACCTAACCAACAAAACAGGTGTTGCTTTTGGTACACTCAAGTTCATTATTTGAAGCAAAGCTCAAAGCTAGACTCTTTATCCTTAGACTGTGCTCAGCATTTCTAGGTACAGGAACACAGTTCCTTTTCTAAAATTCCAGCATTTCAGCAGCTACATCACAGCTTTTTGTCCACTAAGTTGTTGCGTTTCTGCAGGAGTATTTTCTTAAAAGAAAAAACATTCCACTTTTACTTTCCATTTAAAAAACAGGGCCTGGTATGGCCCTGACCCTGCAAAGCCTCATATAGATGATCTATAATTACCTCTCCTTATCTCAGAGCTCCTAATGCCCAAATAATGTTTGGAGAACTAAAGTCATTTTGACTATCAGTGGTAGGAGGGAAAAATCCCTTAGTGAAACTGATACTGGCAGGGAGAACCTGATTCCAGGAATCAGTGTAAAGAGCCCTGTAGACTTCAGGCAACTTTGGGAAGAGGCCCTGGATTTTGTGGAACTGCTGGTTTTGGTCTTTGGGAGCAGAAAGGATGAAAACAGACAGTGAGAGTTTTGTTATTGTGAGGAAATTTATTGTCTGAAACTTCATTTAAAGGAAAATTAGGAGACTAGTCACAGGATACTGTAATTGTATCCTGGAATAAAGAAGTAGCTCTGGAGGATTTTGTGGATCACACCCCCCACCGTTAAATATGTGCCATTAATGGTTTACAATCAGAAATGTGTAACAAATTAGGTTAAAAGTTCTCAGAGAACTGGCTAACAGCAGCGAGCAGGAAGAGTGGGAGAAAGGCAAGGATTTTCTTTGACAAAATTCCTTCCAAGTCAGGAATCCATAGGCATGAGAAAACAAACTGTTTAACTACTGCTCCCAAACACCAAGAGTTTCACCATGTGGCCAGATATTTCTATATAAAGGTAATTTGAAGTTATTGCTGTCACACACATATTCCCATTGGAAAAGTAGAAATAGGCTCATGTGACTAAAACAGATTCTCTGGCACTTGGTAAAAATCGTTTCATGGTGAGGAGCTTTGCTTAAGTGGGGAGGGCAAAACTGAGCCCTTTATTGTTTCTCTGTCTCATCCTTTGATTCCCTGGGGTGAGCCTGGAGTTGGAATCCAGCCCCAGCCGCCTCCCTCCCTATCCCCAGGGCACTGTGCAGCACATGGCACTGCTCCAGGAGCCCCTGCACCCCAGGGCTGCAGGGAAAGCAGGCTGCAGTTCTCCTGCAGGACACACTCCACTTGGGGCTTCACATGACCCAACAGCTGCTGAGACACTTGAGGGCTTTTTTGCTGCCCAAGCATGTAAAGTAAGAGATTATTTACTCTGTTTTCTAGCATTTACCAGTATCTTCTGCCACTTAATTTGCCCCCATTAAAATAACAACTACAGTAAAAGCTCTGGAACATGCTCCTTCTAGCAACGGTCTTGGTGGGCAGGTCACTGGGAAGAAAGAAGGGACATGAAGTGATACCTTTTCCAGGCCATACCTGTGGGAAGCCCAGCTCCTCCTTCATGATCAGCAGCTCCATCCTCAGAGCTAGCTGTGAAACCAGCCAGGTGATCCAGCAGGGTCTGTATTTTCATCCCACCTGAGTAAATGATCAAAGAGACTTCCTGAGCAGCAGTCTTGTTCTGTCCCTCACATCAGTCCAGACACAGTGATCCAGTGGAGGGCGGGGGACAGTCCCAACCAAGGGCCTCTGGGGCAAAACACCCCTGGAAGGTGCTGTTTGGCAGAGAAAATCCCATCTCTGCCCTCTGCACAGGGACTGCTCTTGTTGTCTGTGCCCAGAGCGGTCCCTGCCCCATCAGGCCTCCCAGACAGTAGGGCCAGGACCAGAAAGCCACCAGCTTGCTCCTGCTGCTTGTAATTAAGCAGAACTCATCAGCAAACTGCAGGCCAGCAATGGCACAGGCACTGAAAAGAACAGCACTCTGGCTCTGATTATTGCTAATGTGGAGCTGCAAAGCAGCAGCACGGTCACTCTGTGCTCTTTGCTCTTTACTGCTACTCACTGGGATCAGCAGAACAAAACTTGTCTTAACTAATTAAAATATCACACTTAGCAATTTACTGCTCAGCAACTTTCCTCAAGCAATGAAGAGCGTGACTCGTAGAATCACAAATCATTTAGATGGGAAAAGACTTTTAACATCACTGAGTCCAAGAGCAGCTAAAGGGGCAATAAGGTCAGAGGAGTTTCAGCCCCCAAATATTTAATCCATATCATCCATTCCAAATTCAGCTGTTTCAGACAGACTGAAAGTCATCAACAACTGCCCAAATCCACCTGTCAACAATTTGTTCTCCTATAAGATTATAATTCAAAGCTTGCTGTTAGACCTTAGACAAAGCCCACAGAGAACCCAAGGCACCCTGGGCTTAAGTCAGTTTTCTGAAGGAAAGCTGCAAAATAAGTTACAGGTTTGTAGATATTTGGGGGTTTTTGTTTTGTTTTTGAAGTATTGTCCTGGTGCCAGGGAGCTGTTCTGACAGTGACATTGGTATAAGCCCTCCAAGGATGGTTTCAGAGGTGCAGGATCTTGGTGGGACTAGGAGAAACACATTTCACCCACTGAAAGCAGTGCCAAACAAGGGAGAAAAGCACTCTGGGGCTTGTGCTGTTAAACTGAATGCTTTCATTCTAAACATTTTTGCAGTGTTTTCAGTGTGCTGCCCAGTGAACTCTGGAACAGCATTTTATAAATCAGTTTGTGTTTGCGGCACTTCGTGTCCTGCAGGCAAAAAATCCTGTATGGTTTATCTGTACAGTAAGACAGCACTGAAAGAAAGAATTAACTGAGGGTTGCTATCAGTGAATGACTGACAATAAGGTGGAATATTGATTTGACCACAGAAAATACAAAGGAATTATACCTTTGGGAGGGGAGAGTCAGTGAAAAACTCAGCATTAAAACAAACCACGGTCAGACCCTGGAGAGGAAGCAGCTGGGAAGGGGCTGCTGCTCCCTCCTCTCAGTCCTGCTGACTTGAGGCTTCCACTGCAGGAGTGAGAAGTGAATCCCATGCCAAATACAGACCCTGCTACCTCTGACCCAGCAGAGCAATCAGGACTCCAGAGTTTCCCATGTTACTCTTCCTGTCCATCCTAAACACCACCTTCACAGGAGCACTTTGGATCCACACAATAAAATACAGGGGTTTGAAAAGGTTCCATTATGAGGGAATTGCTGGTATATGCTTATTAATTTGTTCTGTGTTTCATTTAAATCTAGAAACCTCTCTCACTTAAAATCTGTAATGTCAAGAATAGCAGTACATTCCTTCTTCAGAGCTCCTAAAGCAGATTTAATTTCTTTTTTATATTTCTCAGTTTTTTCAATACTGATCCTTTTACTGAACATAATTCCCGTGCCACCCTTTTATTCCTCCATCTATATTGTGACTAGCACCAGTATAAATCCATTTATCACAATTCTTCTCACTCCCTTTTCTGTGCAACTGAAGCACCATCAAATCTTTGCCAAAGAAAACTCATTTAGCAGACCTGGAACATTGCACCTCATAATATCTTACTAAAACATTTAGTAGATAGCATTGATTCATTCCAATTTTTAACATTTTTTTGTCCTGCTGTAGATTACACAACTTCAGCACTTGGTGTTTCTCCACTCCTAGAAGTCAGGCACCCATAAGGTGTCTGCCATCTCCAAATTCTGCTTGTCTCAACATACCAAATCCATTGTCTACACTCATTCTTGCAGATGTTTGAAGCAGTAGCTGAATAAAGAGAAGGCTTTGGCTGTGTGTGACTGACCCGGAGACCCTTCTCCCATTACCCAGCAAGTACATCGTGCTCTTCTAGTCTCCTCTTGCATGAGACCATAGTCCTGTCCTTCCCTGTGACAGAGGCCTCACTAGGGATTTTATAAAAGCAGGGATATTCCTTGGATCTGAGGGAAACAGACCTCCCCATACGTGTCTTTTTCAGAACTGTCTGTGGTGATCCCATGATGGACTGTTACACCTCAACCCATCCCCCAAATAGATCACGTTTTGGGGCAGAGGGTTTTGTTCTTGCCCCTAATTGGACTAAGACTGTGCATTTTGCAGCTCTCAATTTCTTTTGGTTTCTTTTACTTCACACTTCAACATGAAGAATTCTTTTCCACTTGTCTTTTAAACTTTCTCTGCCCTCACCCAAATCCTCTCACACAGTGTGGTCAAAGCAAAAGTTTTCTTTACATTAGAGGGGAGAGGCAGAACACTTTGGCCTTTGGACATTAATAGAAACCCAAAGAAATAATACTTTCTGGAGTGAGGCTGGAGAAAGCTGAGGGGAAACAAGTCCATTCCCACACTTGGAATGAGTTGCCATCAGGACTCTGCAAATTAAAAGGGATGTTCCCATATCTGGGATGTCCCGTAGCTGATCCTTCAAAGGGTGGCTCCGAGCAGAGCTGAGGGGATGCACACAGAGATCCACACACACAGAGATCCACACACACACACACACACACAGAGCACGTGGAAGGAGCTCCAGCAGACCTGACCAAGAGCCCTGGGCTGCAGCTCACCCCACAAACCCACCCCAGACATGCCATCACCCCCCCAGCATCCCTGGCACCTGTAGCCAGTTTCTCTAGACACTGACTGCTCAAGAGGAGAACACTGCAAAACCAAAAGGGTACCTCAACTCATTGCTCTTAGTTACCTTCATGACTCTCCTCTACAAAAATACTAATTTCCTGGGCCAAAGCTATTTCTCTTGCTCTCTCATGCTGTTTGCCCCCTTCTCTGCCCAAATTATGAGCTCACTCCTTGGTAGCTGGCTCTTGGATTGCTAGATTGCAATTAGACACACATACATGGTATCACCTGCTACATGAATTTTATTCCTTTTTGGTTCTGGAACAGCTGTTGGTTTCAATTTTTGCAAATTCAGAGTGAAGGAGAAGAGGTTTGTTGTTTGTTTTTGCGGGTTTTTTGCCACATGTTTTAATTCTTCTGCAGGATATTAGAGCACGTAGCAAACTCAGAAGAAAATTTAAGATCATAGGTAATGATAGCGTTTTACTCAAGTTTTGCCAGTGAAACAGTAGATAATTATGAGCTTACTTACAGAGTCCCCACAATGAGACAGGCCCACAAACCCCATCTGTTTGTCTCTGTTTTTTTGGTTTTTTTTAACCTTCCAAACAACTGGAAGTTTTATAAACCAATAAACAGGATAAGAAATGATAAAGCACCCAATGCATCAAACATCTGCCAAAAGATGAGCTTGAGCAAAAGGTGCCCTGTCTTGAACACCTGATTTAAAAGTAAGTGAGACAAACACACAGTGCATCATTTACATATTTTTTCAACTCACTGACTCTAAGTCAGCCCTTGAATTTATGAAGGATAGGGCATAACTTTCTCAAAAGCATTGATATTTGTCAGCTTGATTTTAACATCTTTTGTTGAGTCAGCTGTAGAAAAGCAGACAAAAATCACAGCTTCCCACTCCTGGATGTTGTGACAGACCCAGTTCTGAGCTGGTGTAGGGGAAATGAATCCTGCTGCTGCAACAGCGGAGGTGTCTGGAGTTGGGGCTCCTTCCCCTCCGAGAGACATTTCCCCATACCCAGGTTTGCTCGGAGTGTGTGAACTGGCTCCAGTGGCAGAATCTGCTCCTTAACCCAGCACTAAAGTCTCCACAAAAACTTGAGAGCTGTTCACTGTTCACATGGTCCCAGCTAGTAAGTATGAACAAAAAGCATTTTTCTTCATGGGTTTTGTTTGGGTTTGTTTTGGGATGGTTTTCCCCTCGAACATTCTACACAAAACTCCCCAGGAGCTGGCGATAAGCAAAGCTCCCCCGTTGGAAGGGCTGCACCTCAGCACAGACCAGGAGGATACTCAGGATGCCCTCAGTGAAATGCCTGGCAGCAGCAGTGTCTGAGCACACAAAAAACATCTGCAAAACCTGTCCAAGAGCCAGAAAGGGATTTGGAGTTGTGAGACTGGTAGACACTGTTGCTCTGTGGCCAAGTTTTCTGAAGCAGCATAAATATCCTTGCAAAAGTATAAAGCTGTAACTGACTCACTCCACAGTCACTAATGCACAGAAAATCTAATGTCATGCTCTCCCTTTCTTTCACCCCCTCCCTGTCTCATATTTGCCATTTCCAACTGTAACCAGTTCATGGCTGTTTCCCAGCTCTCACTGCTGGTGCACATCTCCAGTGTTACCCAGAGAGAGAGCACCTTGTGATGGGTGGGCTGGAGCTGTGCTGCTCCTGCTGCAGTGGGACAGCCTGGCTGGCACAGGGGGAGCTTTGGGCAGCTGGGTGGGCTCTGATGGGGATTTCTGCTCTGCTTCAGTAAGATTTAAGCACCACAGCTCAATGAGAAGTGCTCACAGTTGTTTTCAAAGAGGCAAAGCACAAAGGATCACAGTGTGCAGTGGTGGAGTTCAAGTGTATTTGTGCACTCAGATGTGAACAGACACTCAAAAGGGTCTCTTGAAATGAGATTTGAAGCAGCACCTGAATCATGTGGCTTGCACTTATAGCTCAGGTGCTTTTCCAGTCTGCACTGCCTAAGTATCTCCACAGGGAGTTACCTCCCTTCCTGAAATCAGCCCCTGAAAGTTCAGTCTCCCTGAGATCTACAGCAGAACACACACACTGATGTCAGTCACACCATTCCCCAGCTCCACCCACCAAACAGCAGCTCCCCCCAGTAAGAGACTCACCCCACCCACCCTCCTCCAGCCCAGCACTGGAGTGGGAACACCAGCACTTACTGCGAGGACACCAGAATGTCCCTCACAAGCTTGGGCCAATTCCAGCCAGTGATCAGGCAGTGCAGAAAGCCACGACACCTTCAGCACCCTGAGCCCCCTGCAGTGTGAGCAGCAGCACCTTTGAGACTCCAAATCCAGCTTTGTGTCCTCGTGCACGGGCTCTGGGAACTGGGGAGTGGAAGGGACTGTCCCTGTCAAAGCCTTTTGCTTGACCACTGAAATGGCAAGTGTTAAAGGGTTCGTTTTTTCCTTAAACTCCAGCAAGAAAACATGGAACACCACAGAACTGAAATTAAACTTCAGGGTGAAATTACCAATTATTTTATTGATCAATGTGAAACAATTTATGTTTGTTACTTCAGTTTCCATTTCCATAATTCTGGTGCAGTACAGGATTGGCAGCTTGGGATCCAATATCCCCCAAAGGCTAATCCTTCACATATTCAGAGGTATCTTCATTTAATTCAAGCACTTACTTGAAAATCAATGCTGCACTTTCATTTGGCTTTCATTTCTCCTTTTTTTCCACTGAAAGAAGCATTTTTTCCCCCTTCTGGGTTGAGTTTGAAATCTGCCTTACGGTTTATCAACATGGTATTTTTGTTGTCTCAGGTTAAGTGAGAAGCCAGTCTCACTGGAGGCCTGATGTGCATCCTGGGTCTGTGGGGGGGGGGGGGGGGGGGGTGGGGAAGGAATGCACCACTTAAGAGGGCGGTGTGGAGGACACAGCACCCACCCTACAAACAGGACAGGGACAGTGACCCAGCCAGGAGGCAGCTGCACCCTGCACTGACCCCTTGCTGCATGTCATTCTTAATATTCTGGCACTCATTAGAACACCCAGTTAAGACCTGGCATCTGCCCCTGCTGTCTGAGGGTGGCATTATCTCAGTCCTGGGTAATTGTTTCCCTGTGCCCAGCAGTCCCTCAGCACCCTGGTCAGCAGGACCCTGGCTGCTGTTATTAGCTTACAGCAGATTGCAGCCTCAGCCTGGCAGAGCTTTCAGCTGAGCAGGTGGAAACCCGCCTTACCCACGTGCAGAGCACAAGAGAGGAAAACAGGGCTGGATATTAAGCATTAGATGATTTCACATCAGTCTTGACACAGAGAGGCTGCCCCTGCTTGCAGCAAACGGGCCCAGTCACTTGAAGAGACCGGGTTCTAGAGTTAGTCGTACCAGCTTACTGACTCCTGGAGTTCCCAACTGGTAAAGCCAGTGCCAACCTCTGTTTTCTGGGTTTTGGTAAATCCTGCAAGGCCAGCATCTGCCTCACAGAAAGGAGATGTAACCACTGCAAACGTGCAACAGCTGCTGCTCAGCCACGTCCAGTTCGCAGGGTGTCAGTGGTGTCCCTTTACTGTTCGCAGGGTGTCAGTGGTGTCCCTTCGCCCTCCCTGGCACAGGGGCAGATGTCCCTGTGGCTCTGTTAGGGCACAAACAGCCGTGGTTGCCACGCTGCCACAGGTGACCCCACCCTGGAGCTACAGCAGTGCCCTGCACAGCCTTCCCCTCCTCCTCCCTCCACATGAACTCAGCAACACCCTGAATATTCACGGGTCGGATTCCAGGGCCCTAAACCTGCAAAGGCAGTGCAGGTACAAATGTATCTGTTATTCCTGGGCTGCAGTAGACAGCAGTGAAAAGGTTCAGTTCTGGCAGGTAACAAGTAGAGAAATTTCTCACATTTTTAATAAATCACTACCTTCAACAAGCACTTGAGAAAAATATCTGTTTTTTTCCTTTCTACTTCCTCCTTACCCTCAGACGTACATGCTACACAAGCAACTACAGTCAGTTTGCCAAGGAAAGCTGGAGATACCTGCAAAAATCTTGCATGCCAGCTTCTGAGGGCAAAGGCTGGCACTGCCAGTGGAAAGCTCACTGCAGAGCCTGCCCTGTTGCTGCAGGAGAGACACTTCTTGCTCCCCGGGTGGTTAAGAGATATTCATGTTCAAATTTGAAATGGTTTATAGTAACAGTAAGTAAAATTCAAGTAGAGCTGCTAGGGTAAATTCATGCTAGGATGCAACTGAATTAAACTCGTAAGGGATACAAAACACTTCTGGGCAAGCTGTGTTTCTAATTTGTGCCTTATCTCTGGTTCAGCACTGTTACTTATTATTAAAGGAATGCCAAAGTCACCCCCAAGGCAGGATGGTTACAATTAGCAGCCCTGTCTGGTAGTGCTTGCTGCAATACTGCCACTGCCCAGCTCCAGGAAATCACCCTGGCAGCCTCAGCAGCAGGGAAAGCAAAGCCCAGCTCTTTGTGTCACAGGGGCTGAGGTTCCCTAAAACTCACCTGATAAAATAGGACAATTAATCTTGTGAGGCAGCTATTGCTTCAGCACCATTTCTAGCATTCCCTAAATACTTGCACAGAGAGAGAGCTGATGTCTGGCAGGCCAAGGTTCAGACAGCATCACATCTTATGGCCTTAACCCAGCAGCACCTGAGGTGCCTGCTCAGCCACAGCACAGGGCTCTGCCCATCCCCTTTGTCACACAGCAGTGTTCCAGCACTCGTGGGCAAACTGGGAATGCCTAATCCCACCGCAGGCTCCAGCAGGAATTGTGCCATCCATGTCAGGAGGTGCAGGATCCATCGGTAAAGGGCAGATTGTCACAGACTGGGCACAGGACCTGAGCTATTTCAAAACTGCAGCAAGGGCCTATCGGCCTTTTTAGGTGGTGGGTTCTTTAGGAAACTGGTCCTTGCCCATCAAACTGGTTTTCCTCCAAGAAAAAGGACATCACTGTGGACCTTACTGGTTTTCCCTTTTTGTTTTTGCCCCAGTCTCTCAGCTGTGCTGCTGTTGCTGAGACATCCAGTGCTGGTGCCAGCTGCTGAACCTGGGCATGGGGAAAGAGCCTGTGACATGCAGTGCTTTGCCACACAGGTACAGAGAGGCAACCCAAAGAAGTCCTGACAAACAGCAAAGGGATCTAAAGGTGCCAATAGTTATTGCTCTGTTAGAAATACATTTAACAAAGTGGATTATTTTTCTTTTTTTAGCCTTGTAACATGTAGATCAATGGACTCCACACCGAGTTGCATGGATGGGTCATCCCCAGATAGCGAGTGCTGTACATTGTGACACTTCAGTGTCATTCCTCAAAGTGCAAGAGTGAAGGACAACTCATTTTTACCCTTGATGTGGCAACATTCCTGCTAAATCCATCAATATTTGTCTCACAGAGGTGGCTGCACTTAACATGGTATAAATAGACCTCTGTTGTATTTATCTAGCTATCTGGAAGAATCTACAGTCTGGACTCCTAAATGGAAATCCAGTTTGGTGGCCACAAAAGCAATCACACTTCTGGGCAAGGAAGGAGTATTCTATCCCATAAAGCCCAGAAGACAGAAATGGCTGGATGTGTGCCACTGGAGAAGCTTACTCATTGGACTCAGCAACAATGAGACATTATTACAGTTCTTTCTGGATAGAACTGTGGAAAAGTAAAAGCAACACTCATTAATGACTGATTATTCACAGAGTGCCTCTATCCCTCACTTCCTCCTCCGGCTCAGAGCAGGCTTTGTGTGGGTCCCTTCCAAAGGCTCACCATAGCATGGGAGCATTGCCCCCGGCTCTGACATCTGGGACAGCTCTCCTGTGTTTGTCCACCTGGCCAGCTCTGCCTGCAGACCTTGTGGGAGCTCACAGCTTGCTGCTCTGCAGCAACAGCTCAGCTCCTCCTCAGCTGTCCTGCTGATCTTCCGTCTTTCATGGGGGTCTCAGCACTTGGTGTGTCTGCAAACACCCGTGGATGTTTGTCACCACCGTCCATAGTTTTACTTGGGGGTTGTTTCTCAAAGCAGCATCTGTTTGATTTGTGAAGGGGCCAATAAGTAATTGAATACATTCTATTTGGAGGGCACAATGAATGCAAACCAACCACCAGAGCTGGCTCAAGGTTTCTGATCAGCATAAGCAAACTAAGTTGTGCTGCCCTGAGGATGAAGTGCCTATTACACCCAGAGCTGGCTTTTTGTGCCACAGAAGAGTGAACAGGATCCATCAAAGGCTCACATGACCCATTTTTTCCTGAAGTAGTTGCCATTTCATGCATTTTTATCCCCTCCCCTGGCAGCAGCAGCAGCTGTCAGCCTGGTTTTCAGGGCTGCCAGGGCCCATTCTGCCATCCCTATTGCTGCCCCCTCTGCCTGTGCCAAGGTCTGGCCCTGCCTAGCACCATGAGCTTATCATCATTCAAAAGTAAAGAAAAGTCCCAGCCTCAGGTCTGCCTGTGCTTTCTACCTATGCATATACTTTCACCTCACTAGAAACCGTTCCTATATCAATAGTTTACCTGCAAGGTTGCAACAGAAAGTTATGTGCACCTTTATATACAGCACGGGCCAGTTTCCACCTTGTCTGGATTTTAAATCTTAGTGAAATCTGCAGCACTATGGTAAAAAAAAAACCACACCCAAAACAACCAAAAAAAGCAACCCCTTCTGCCCAAATTACCACTACTACTAATTGCTTCTCTTTGGTAAATAAATGATGTAGGCATGTACATGTTCACACATGCACACAGACACTTACTGCATACAAAAGGCAAAGAACTTTGTGTTGTATTTGAATGACCAAATTGTTGCAAGGGTTCTTAAAACACGAACTCTAAAGGCAGATATGCACAATGCAAGGTGTGCAATGGCATGGGAGGCCTAAGTATGCTCCAAGTTCCCATCAGGATACGTGCCCCAGTGAAGTCTCAGCTCATGCTTCATGATTAAAAAAAGATCTACTACACTTTAAAAGTACCACAACACCCTCCCTGAGCACAAAGCTGGAGTCATACATGAGACATTGTGCTGCTCGCTTACTTTGGGATACCTTATTGCTTAGCAACCAACCACAACATGTGTAACAGATCATGTTTGTAGGCAATGTATTCCAACGAGTAAAGCATCGGGATTTATCCATACCAAAGTGGCAGATCTCTCATTCCGCTGCCTGCAGGGTGAGGAGGGGGAGCACATCACACCGTGAAGGCTAACCCAGCCTGGAAGGAATGCGAGTCTGCACTCAAACAGGGAGTTTCACTCCTGAGCTGAGGAATAGTATCAAAGAAAAGCAAACCATCTTGCATAACCCATTACATCTGTGGGAAGAAATCCATGGGCCTCTTCTCCAGAGCCGGGACAAGCTGTCTCAGGCCCAGCCTCGCAAAGCACTGGGTCAGCTCCGGGAAGGAAGGGGTGGCTTGGCAGAAATAGCAAAGCTACTTAGACAGTGAGGGAAAACTGCCAAATACACAAGTCCTGATTACAATTAGCAGATTTAAAGCCTCTGCTGTTATGAGATCTTTAAAATGGAAAAGGTTGGAGAGGGTTCAGCCCTGTTCCAGTGCGTCCCTGTAATTCGCTGCCCCAGGGCTCTCATTGCATTACACAGGCAGCAGAAAAGCCATGGAGATGGCCCCTTCCAGGGACTCCTGTCCCCAAGGGAGGATGGTGGCAGCACAGGGCTGGTGGTGTGGCCTCCTGGAGAAGTACAGGAGACAGGCTTGGAGCAGGGTGGGATTAGGAGCAGTGCCAGCCATCCTTGGTTTCCCACCACCCAGCAGTAAATGGGGCAACTGAACATAAAATGAGGCCAATCCTGAAAGCCAAAATGTCCCCAAAACCCAGAAGTTACAAAGATGACTCACAGCTGAGCATAAAATGAACAGTCATGGCTGTTCCACTTCTGTTCCCTCCAGACCTCGGGCATGCCAGAAGTAATACAGTTCTCATTAGTAACTGCTGGGACAATTTAGGAAAGGCTGTTAAATCATTATTGACTGAATACATCAACAAGAGACCACAGCAGTCAGGAGATTCATCCATGAAGTCACAGGAAAGGGAGGTTACTTTTGAAGCAGTCTAAGATAAGGATTCATAGGAAACAAAAAAGATGCACTGATCTATTTTTTTATAAAAATATAATTTATGTGATTATATTAATTGTGTGCTGTCTGTGATTTCATACGGAGAACATGAATTTTTCATTTTACTGAGAGAAGATCTAATTTGCTATTCCCATGGCTAAAGAGCTGATTATATATGAGTTTGATAATCATAAGCAGAAATGATTAATTACTTGGTTGAGACTGTTACTCTTACAAAGCTGGTTCAATATGCACAAACAAGATGTGCTCTGATTAGAGCAGAAAGAAATAACAGCGGCAGCACAAATGTCTGTAAGATGCCTCTGCAAAGAAGAATGCCACAGGATCTAGACATCACTTCAGATAAATACAGGCCATCCTGATATGCACAAAACACACAGGTAGAGGCTGCTTGCTCAGCACTCCTACACAAGGACTCCCCTTGCACATTTACCCTTAAGATACATTATGCAGGAGTTATGAATTATGTACAATTATAGTCTCCCTGTTAATGGCAGGAGTGGCTCTTTCCTTCCCACACAGACCTGGTAAAAGCTGATCTACTTCATCAGGTTTCCATAATGGTGCATTCTTCCCCCATTTGGATGGCATTGGATAAACTGACTTAAGACTTTATTGTATAAGACAGACTATGAAGAACCTATTGCCCTCTTCATAGTTACTCCTTTTGTCCCCTGAGTCACTGTCTGGTTGTATGCACACACTTGGTTTATGGAGCAAAATTCCAGCCACATATTGCAATGCCTTCAGAGCTCTTGAGACTATTCAAAGCATTGCCACCAGCTATGAGGAAGAAGTTTTCTCACCTTCCACCCTTTTTTTTCCTCTCTCGGTTTAGGTGAATATTTGTCAGCAATGCAGTAGGACACTGGTCAGGAAGAGCATGAGTGTATTTCTAGCACACAACAACCTATGTTTGTATGTATTTATGCTGCTCAGCAAAAACGAAAAGCAAGAATTCTTCTACTCCTCCTGTTTGGGCAGACCTGAGGATTTGGTTATCTTAAAAAAAAAAAAAAAACCAAAACACCAAGACACCCAACAGAGTCCAAACATCTAGTCAGGCATCCAACCAGATTCTCAGGTATGTGAGGAGTTAGTTTAAACTACAGTATAGCAAAACCAAGGACTCCACAGGGACCTTTCCTCTTGCTGTGGAAAAAGCCAGAATGCCATGGCTTTGCACAACCCCCAGCCTCCCCTGCCCATGCCCACAGCTGGGCACAGCTGGGCACAGCACCCACTGCAGCCATGCACCAAGGGGCAGGGACATGGAGAGCAACAGAAGCACAGCAAGGGCTGAGGGGGCTGCACAGAGGTGACAGATGTGTCCCTGCCCCTCCACAAGCCTTACCTCAGGGGGAACCACCCCAAAGCACAGCTGGGGTTCCCTGTGGCTCCATCCCCACACCCCTCAGCTCAGGAGGAGCCAGCACCCCAAAGCACAGCTGGGGTTCCCTCTGACTCCATCCCCACACCCCTCAGCTCAGAATGAAACACCCCAAAGCACAGCTCAGGCTCTCTGTGGCTCCATCCCCACACCCCTCAGCTCAGGAGGAACCAGCACCCCAAAGCACAGCTCAGGCTCCCCGTGGCTCCATCCCCGGCTCGGCAGAGATGCCTGCAGCATCCTGGGGCCGTGCCATGGAAATCCCTGCACGGCCATAAAGGGAGCTCAGCTCTTGGCCGGGAAGCAGAGGAAGGAACAAAGCTTATCTGATGCCTCAGCTCCGCAGAGTCCGAGCGGTGCTAAAGCAGCACTGAAGGAGCCCCTGGCCCCGGAGCGGGTTCTCTGCGGTGTTTATTCTGGAGGGAAAAGTTTGCGAATCCAAACTGAGTGGGCAGAGCTGCACTACCTGCACCCAGGAGTGTCCCCCGGGGCCAGCGGGAGCGCCTCATTAACCGCACACACTGCAGGAGACTCCCAACAAAGAATAGTGCGACTCACGCCAACTTTTCTTTGGCAAACCTCCAGCAGGAAATAATCCTCTGTCAGCTATAGCTCTGTCCTCTGGTACCACACAGGCTCAGACAATGCATCTGTTGGATTCGTTTAAAGACGTCCAAGTCTGTGTTTCATTGTTTCAAAGCATCAAAGACTTTCGCTGCTATAAATCACAACAAATAATCAATAATTCTGAACAATAAAACCACAGGATAAAAATGAGGTGCAGCTCTTGCCAGCCATTGAAGGAGATTGTAAAAGAGAAAGGAAACAGAGTTACATTCCTTATAGTGCATGTTATCTAAATTATTTGTTTGAAGACAAGGGGCTAACAACATCTCGTTTTAATGGTAAAGATTTTTCTCTAATACTGGATCACAGCGGTTAAAGGAATACAGTAAAAATGACTCTTTATTCCAGAAACAAAGTTAATGTACTGTAACATCTGGGGAGCCAGGGAGACAGCAGTGCATTTCCTAAAATCCCTGGCACTGCTCCAGTGCTTTATCAGCATCCTGAAAATACAGGCAATTGAAAAAACACCATTATTGCTGCATGATATGAATTTCAGACAAAGCAAAAAGTTCAGCGTAATTCCATACAAGTCACATCCAATTTGGATCACTCCATCTAATGGCCAAGCAGTTTAGAAGGCTAAACTCTGTTTCAAAACTGTAATACAATATTTGCATGTGCAATTTGTGCAGTAAATTATGTTCTGCCTCTGAATAATGGACAAGAAAAAAGAGATGGCCAAACTTTTAAAAATAAACACTAATTTAGCAGGTGTTTTCAAAAACAACCTGGAAAAGCACGTATTTTTATACTCAGGGATATGTGGAACTCAAAGACTCTGCCTTACTTACTGCTCCTATTGAGAATTATCACTTGGATGCATACAGATTTTTGGACAACAGTCCTCGTGTTTGTTTCTGAGCCCTCCTGCAGCAGCTCTGAAGGCCTGGAAGGGCTCATCAGACCAGAACGTGGTTCAGCTGCAAACATAAATGTTAATGTGTTTACCAGAAGCCACCGAGGACTTCCACTCAAAAGGCAGCTTGAGTTGCCCTCTGAGGGGCAGCACTACAGCAAACACTGCTTGGGAGCCCGAATGTTTGTGATGATCCAAATGCCACACTGGAGAGCAGCACACTGGTTGGGCAGGGGATCAGTTTATGACCCAGCTCTCTGGGTACTGTGTGGGATACAACTGGGAGGGATGTTCTTCATCTCCTGACCTCCCACATTGCCAAATCTGTGTCCCATTAACTTGGCTGCGACTGAATTTTTCTGTGGGAACCAGATCTGAATTACAATCCTATCCTTCATTCTCTTTGAGCTCTTGAAACTGCTGCTCCCTTGAAGTTTAGGTACCAAAACATCTCCTTTGTTTTCTGCAGTCTTGTTCTTGAATATTCCTTACCAGAGATGTTAACCCTGTAAGCTCTTTTTCTCATTTAGAAGTGGCTGACTGATTTTCTGCAGATACAACAACTACTACGGGAGAGAAATGCAATTTCTCTTTCATATTGTATTTTGTAACCACAGAGCTGAAAAAGAATTTGATAAGATCAGCTGATCCTGCATTGACAGACAGTGCATTGTCTTTTCATCAGAACTAGAATTAGCAGAGCTAGGAAAAATTGGTTAGGTCATGACAAGATTGCTACAACTTTGTGCATGACCTAGAACACTGCAAGCCTGTAAGATGAGACAAATATGAACCCTTCAGGTACCCAATGCCTCTGTCAAGGGCAGCCGTCCAAAGGGAATTTTTTTGGTAATAAAATAACTGCTGAAAGGATAAGCTTCAGCAATGCTGTAATGCCTCTTAAGAATAACCTACTCCCTAACAGAACTGGGTCTTAAGCAGGACCAGTGAAAAGTCTGCTGGAAGGTCTAATTACCACAAGAATGAAAAAGGCAATGTAAATGAAGAACACAGATGTTCACCATAATAACACTGTGGGTTTTGTATAGCGCAGTGGTATGGAATGGATAAGGAAGGTGGACGTGGCCTAAAAGGAAAACAGGAGCATTGTTTACACCAGGCAAGCAGTGAAACTGTTACCCAGAGTTCCACTTTGCTCTCACATGCTCAAGACCCTCAGTGAATGTGTTGAGCACAAGATGTGGCACAGGGTATCTGACACCCACCGGTGGGTACCTGGCAGCTACAAGCGGGGGTGAGCAGTGGGGAAGAGAACCAGAACCACCCTCCTTCCTCTGTGCCTTGTCCACCTGCAGCACAAGGGCCCTTTGCTGCCACTGCCTCTCAGCACAAGGGGGTCCTGGGATGTTGCCCAAGGAAGGGAAGGAGGGGAGGGTGGTCACTGATAAAGTCAAATGACAGCCACATGACTCAAGGTAGCAGAGATAACTCAGTCTTTGTACCAGAATGCTAAAGCAATTTCAATACAAGGATTAACAGAGTACAACATTTATGGACAATGTGTGGATGCTTCATGACTGGTTTTGGGGATTGCTTAACATCTGCCTCATGAGCTGGGGGGAAAAACAATCCCCAACCCTACTGCCCCACCTGGCAAACCACTAGAGAACCTCCCTGATGTTCACAGTTCCATTTCACTTCAAAGAAGGGCATTAGGTTGTTGTAGTCCTTGCTCTGACAAAGTACACTTACCCCTAAAGCTCTGGGGTTTAGTAATTGGAAGGTGGAAAGGTAAAGTGTTAGAATAGCAGGGATGGAAGGAAAACAACCTCAGAAGTGAAGGCAGGTGTCCAATAGAATGTCTCCATTTTAAAATGTTCCCTGAATACAAATAAAGCTTAGAAATGTGATGTGGGGTTTTGTTTTGTTTTTTTTTTTTAATGTTATTTTCCACTCAATCAGAATGAATCACAAACATTACCTGTCACAGCTGGTAACTGCGACGGGAGCCTGATGTACTCTCAGGAGATTATTATGCCACGCAGATGCTTCTATCTCAAACTCTGCAGCTATGACTGGTAAAATCAGTTTAACTATACTCCAGGAAACCAGGGCAAGACTGAACAGAACAGAAAGACCAAAACCTCTGTAGAAGTGCTGAAGAAGTTTGGGGTCTTATGAATGCATTGGTGTAAGTGCTTTCAGATTCATCTATAATGTTACTATTCCTTTTTTTCAAGGGAAGTGCACCTATCTGCAAATTTTTATAAGCTGAAATACTGTAAAGAAACCAGGAAGTTATACTTCTGTTCTCTATATCCACTATAATGAAGCAAAAATGTGGATGTTTCTCATCAATGGAATAACAAAAGCTGGATCCTGACATGACAGATTGACAGAATAGCTCATTTATTACTGCGGAATGCAGGTATGTGCTCATACCACTTTACAGAGGAGAGAAAAGCTGGTTTGTGCCCCAGAGCAGGTCCCCACCCAGGTGGGCACAAAGGGAGACAGTGTCTGTGTCCAGACACACTGTTGCATTGGGAGTAGCAGGACACAGAAATGATCCAAGGGAACCTGCTCTTGCCATTGCACTCCCCGTTGTAGAAAAACGTTGTCCTTTGGGATTTGGGGGCGTGTTTTTGCTGACATTCTGCTCAGTCTCTTTGCAGAGGTTTCGAAGTAGCTATTTGGAGGTTGATGCAGCACAGAGGTTTAAACAGCCTTCCTGTGAACTGGGAGGCAACAGGAGAACACAGGAGTGAGAAGGGCAACAGAGACTGGAATTGTGGCCTCGCACATTGCTACGTGAGGGAACACACAGGCTGGGAAAAGGTTTGAAAGGGAAGGCAGAAAGAGCTAAGGCAGTCAAGTATAGCCATGGAGGAGAGGAAGCTTCTTTGGGAGCAATATTGCAGGCAGGAAATAGGGTCATACTGCACAAAGAGAAGAATGAAATTTAACACATATCATATATTTTCTAAGAGGGAAGTTAAAATTGTATGCCAAATAGGGAAAACCACGCTGTTGGAAGCTTATCATCATGGTAGTAAAAGGCCAGGGGGAAAAAACCAACAAAAGCACAAAATAAACCCCAAACTGCCCCTTTATGCAAAGTGTTACGGCTGTTCACAGGTAACTTAAATCTACGAAACTACCTCTAAACCACCAGAAATACTTCAGTTATTGCTTCTTCTAATAACAGACCCTATAGTATCCCTTTAGTAACAACTATGATAATAGTAACTCATTTGTAAAACAGGTATGCTGTCAAGTATTGGCAAGTTACAAAGCAAACCCTGTGTAGCCTCTGCTTTAATTACAGGGCATCGCTTGTTCCTTTGCTGGAGCTGGCACAGCTTTGAGTGCCTATTGCAGATGGTGACTTTGTGATGCTTTTAATGCTGCTGGGTGTGTGTACAAGGTAACCTGTTGGTTTTTGTAACTGCTGACTGCCTCAGCCCTGCCCTCCAAGAGCCGTGTTGTTAAAGCTGTGTGACTATGCTGGGCTGTGTCACCACAGTAGCTCCTGAGTTCAGAGTCTTGATGGTAATTTCTTGCAGTAAAATTACTCTGGAAAGCAAAACCAGCTGTAGACTGGGGCAGATCTTTAATCTGGTTACAAGTGAAAATACATACTGATGGCTGCACTTCAGTGAAATCAGATTAAATTATTGTAATAGCATAGCATGATTTTTAACTGCTGCAGTTTTACTGATGGAGGCTCTGCTGGTGAGGCCACACTTTGAGGGCTCTGCCCAGTTTTGGGTCCCTCAATTCAGGAAGGACATTGAGGGGCTGGAGCGTGTCCAGAGAAGGGTCTGGAGCAGCAGGTGGGACTCAGCCTGGAGAAAAAGAAGCTCAGGGGAGACCTTACTGCTCTTATTCTCCCTGAAAGGAGAGGGGATCCAGGTGGGGCCCCTTTTCCAAGGCAACCAGTGACAGGATGAGAGGAAATGGCCTCAGCTTGTGAGAGGGAGGTTTAGGTTGGACACAGGAAGAGTTTCTTCACAGAAAGGGTGATCAGACAGTGGAAGGGGCTGCCCAGGGAGGTGGTGGAGCCAGGGAGAGTGCCATGGTGTGGAGACTCGGTGGTGTCGTGGGGTCACAGGTGGGACTCGGCGCTCTCAGAGGTGTTTTCCAACCTGATGGATTCTGTAACTGGGAAGTGCTCAGCTCGACCGAGCCCGCATGTGTGTGTGTGTGTGTGTGTGTCTGTGTGTGTCTGTGTTTGTGTGCGTGTCTGCGTGTGTCTGTGCCCTGTGTCTGTCTGTGTGTGTGTGTCTGTGCCCTGTGTTTGTGTGCGTGTCTGTGTGTGTCTGTGCCCTGTGTCTGTGTGCGTGTCTGCATGTGTCTGTGCCCTGTGTTTGTGTGTGTGTCTGTGCCCTGTGTCTGTCTGTGTCTGTGCCCTGTGTCTGTGTGTGTGCCTGTGTGTGTCTGTGTGTGTGTCTGTGTGTGTGTCTGTGTGTGTCTGTGCCCTGTGTCTGTCTGTGTCTGTGCCCTGTGTCTGTGTGTGT
>JAWWEU010000017.1:17409329-17472207 GCA_035583155.1 Acropternis orthonyx
CACGGTGCGGGGCTCGGGGGCTCGGGGTGCGGGCACGGCTCGGGGCTCGGACACCATTCGGGGTGTGGGATGCAGGCACGGTGCGGGGCTCGGGGGCTCGGGGTGCGGGCACGGCTCGGGGCTCGGACACCGTTCGGGGTGTGGGATGCGGGCACGGTGCGGGGCTCGGGGCTCGGACACGGCACTCCCCCGGGAGCCGCAGCCCCGGTGCCCCCCGGCCCAGCCTCGCCTCCCGCGGCAGCGCTGCCCGACCAACAGGTTGCCGGCCCGGGGCCGTGCGGGAGCGGCGGGCTGAGCCCCGCTCAGCGACCCCCCGGCGGGAGCGGGACCCGCGGTGCTTCGGCATCGCCCCGTGCCGTGCGGGGCTGGTGCGGGTGTCAGGGATGCGCAGATATCGGCGATGTGCGGGTATCGCCAGGGATGCGCTGGCGCGGCCGCTCCCGCTCCGCTGCCGTGGCCGGCCGCGGGTGGGCTGCCCCGGGGCGCGGAGCTGTTCGCTGCCGGGCGCTGCGGGCGGCCGCGATGGGGCGGAAAACCTTTCCGCGATAACGCTGCGAAGCGACGACCTCCCAAGGACGATCGTGCCGCGTCCGCAAACGCGCGGATCCGTCTGCACCTCCCCGTGTCTGTGCCCGCATCGCCCCCAGCGCGGCGGGACGGGCCGGGGGGGGCGCGGGGCGGTCCCGAGGGGACACCCCAAAGGGAGGGAGGGAGAGAGGGATGGGGGGATGGATGGATGGCTGGCTGACCGAGCTGCTCCGCAGCCCCCCGTTCCCCCGAGGTCCAGGGCCGCACTGGGGCTCCTGCCCGGGACTGACCGAAGCAGAGCCTCGCTGGGTGCTTGCAGAGGGGCCGCAGCTCCGTGGCTGGGGGGCACCTCCGTGTCCGACACCCCTCTCCCCGTGCCGCCCCAGCAGATGGATGTGGGGGGGGTGCAGGACAGCCTTGCCCTCGGGTGTGTGGAGAGTGGGAACGCCTGATGGGCACGGGGCCCCTGCTGGCTCTTTGCTCACCTTGTGCAGCGCTTTTGTTCTGCCCACCAGGCATTTCAGCTTTTTCAGGTTTTACTTTTTGTGTGTTCGCATGCTGCTGCCATGTCTTGTTAGAAAGGTTGCGGGAATCATCACTGACTGAAAAAAGAACCTCTCTTGTAGCATTGAACAATTGACAACTTCCCTCCAGATCTTTTTAAAGTTTATTTTGCAGACCTGTATTTTAGAGCCAAGTTTGAGCCATATTAAATGTCGAACCAGACAGCCAGTCCTGAGTTTGGAAGTATGTTACTTAAAGGCGTTGGGGAGTTTGGCATCATCACCAGAGCCCAGTAGCTGTGGAACAATGTCCCTGTGATTCAAAGAAGCAATGCATTTCTGAGATGGCTCTTGCTTATGTGTGCAAGCTGCCAGTGTTAGTTATGAATACCTTACAAATTGTACTGTATGGAAAGCTTGCATATCTGTTTGAGGTAATGGTCAGCCATTCTTCCAACAGAACAGCTTTTAGCTACATTTATTAAGTTGGCTGAACTATGTTTTCTGCTTTAATTTTCAAAACATGGCGTTTTCAAGGGAGATGGAAGGTTACCACACAGCTGAGGAGGAAGAGAGGGAGGGAGGATATCTCTTGCCTCTTGGAAGTTTCATTTGAGCTTCATAATGCCTCATTTAACTCACTGGTACCTGCAGAACTAAAGGGTTAAGTGGAATTCTGGCTTATCTATTGATAACAAAATTACTGAGCTTAAGTAAGATAAGAGTACTTCTTGTTTCTGGTTGCCACTCCAAGTGTTTGGGTCAACTATGGCAGACTCAGGCAATATTCAAGTTCTGAATCTCAGTATAAAATCTGATCAGGCAATTTCATAGAGGGTACCCATTCATTTCACCATTCAAATTACAGCAGTTTATCCTGAATAATTGTCCTGTGTGTTCTTAGAGTAACATCTGTTGCATGATATCATGTAATGGAATGTAGTACAGGCTAATTTAAGTTGATTTGAAACGTTGCCATTGCACTGTAGTAGTGCCTGAGAGGGCGAGAGGTTTTGTGGTGTGTGTGTGTGATGGATAGATTGGTTACGAGTAGATGATGTTGAGAAAGATGAACTTGCATTTGAACTGCAAAGGATTAAGTCGTTTTACTCTGAGCTTGGTTTGTTGTACTGTTTTACTCAGACTTCTTTCATCATTTGCCAGCTAATCTAATCACTGAATTCTACTTATATTAGGAAACGAAGCTACAGTTATAAATATAACTGATTAGAACAAAACACCACTACAGTAGATTCAAGTCTTATTTTGGAGTGGGAGGAGCAGGCTTGAAAGAACTGTCTGGCTGTGGCATAGCTTGAACTGCATAATCTTCATGGTGATTTAAAATTTTTGCTGTGAAAACCCGCTCTTATTTGGTATTGTTTCTGCAAAGATTTGACTCCGCATAGCAGGGATGTTCTGAGGCATTAGTGTCTGGATTGTGTTACTTTATATGCTTACCTATATAATATATGCCTATTAAATCTGTGCAAATGCAAAGTCTACGTGGCTTGCAAAAAATGACAGTGCCTAATTAGTCACCAGATCTAGACAGTGGTACAAACATCCACCTCCATTCCTTCGCGGGGCATTGGAGTGTCAGATAACTGTTGGGATATCAGTGTTGTATGTTCATGAAACGTGAGCAATACCATTTGCTGGGGCGTCCTTCCAGTCCATGATTGTAGCATTTTAGTTCTGAGAACACCATTCGAGGTAGTTCTCAGCTCCCAGTGCTCTTTGACCCTCAGAGATAGTTGGTAAACTGCCAAATGTGTGGACATCTTGATGATTTTTTTTAATATGCAGAGTTTCTTGCTAAGAAGCATTTCTCAGATGCTGCCTTTGCACCAGGCTGTAATTAGGGACGAAGTGTGAATGTGTTTACAGACCACTGTATCCAGCTTTCAGAAATTCTTTTCTTTTCCCAGCCTTTGAATCTCTAAGAGGTTTGGCAAGTCTGCTTATGCATGTTTCTGCAGACAATAGAATGCTGATGCAAATTGAGGACAGCAAACAGAATGGTTGGGTGTTGTTGCAAAGAGGGGGAGGCTCTCTTAATAAGGCAGTATTACATTTCATCTGTTTGCATTTGGATTTTAGTGTGTCAGTTGGGACAAGTGTCACTGGTATGGAGCTGGAAATTGCAGTTTCAGGTTGTCCTGTCTGTTGGGACCTGAAGGAGAATGCAGATTTTTTACCTCTGAGGTTGTGCTTTCTGACCATGTGTTGTTATAAGACTATAAATTAAATTGGACTGAAGAATTTTTGGCGACAAGGGAGGTGCAAATGATAAAGCAGAGTGTTTTTTTCAGGGTAGTTTGGCTTCCAGGTTGCAGAGCCTATGCTAAGCAGAATAATCTAGGCTTTTGCAACTCCCGTGGATGAGATTATGAGTACGGACATCATGCCGAGTCTTAAGTTCTTGTCTGCTTTATTTTTATTGTTGTGATTAAACAATCCATTCATGTTTCAAACAAAAGCCTTGAAGGTAGTCCAGGCTCTTTAGATGTAAGATGTGTTAGGGTGATCCACAGGGTGCTGTGAAATCCTGGCTCTGGTCAGTGTTGAGAGAACCGTGGCCTTTTGTCCCTGGGCGCAGGGACGTTACGCCTTTGGAGTGAGACTGATGTGCTTGGGGCTGAGAAGGTGGTGAGGAGCCTGTGGGGAGTTCTGACACCAGGCTTGTAACTGTGTACAATGAATTTTCGAGGTCTCTGTCCCTGCTAACGCTGCTGAAAACCCATTTCACATCAGTGACAGAGAGCCATTCCCTGGCTGTGCTGTGTGCACACGTGCTTATCTTGGAATTGAGTTTGAATTGGCCTGCATACTTGAAGCAATTGTGATAACATTTTGATATTTTCCACTTCCAGTTGCAAGCTGGGATTTCATCCCCAGAGATCCACCCCCTCGATTCTCAAAGCTCCAGAGCCTTTTCACTCAAGCCTCTTCATAAATCTGGAAAATGCACTGACTGACTCCACAAGGTGAGGGTGACTATACAACAGTAAGTCGTGTCTTAAAATATCTTTACAGTATTACAGTGCTGACTTACTTGTAGTCCCTTGACTTGGCAGCAGCCAATTGAATTTCTGCCAGGATGGGTCAGGCTGGCACTTGAAACTGCCTTCCTTTCATTCTCAGTAGGTAGCTCATCTTTCTGTGTTTGGGCAGCAGGGAGAAAATGTGAGCTGAAGTGGATTGTAAATGAACCTCGTGTCTTTCCCTCTGGCAACTTCTGTAAGGTTCAGATTTCTTACTTCCATGAAAAAGTGACATATAGCCCAGGAATAAGCAGAAGGCTCTCAGTCTTCTAAATCACAGCAAATAACAATTGAGATGATAAAGAATCAATGGTACTACATGGACTGATTAGTTTTTGGAGTTGAATAACAAGTTACATTTGTCAGCTGTGGTAGAGATTTGTTGCTTTAGTATATCAAAGTGTTTAGTGCTTTGCTGAAGTATTTGGTGTAGTGGTGTGAGAACCTCTTAAACAATGGGATTGTCTTCAGCTTAGAAAGGTCTTCAGAGTTTTGTAATACCTTTCTTATTGTATATTCTTGTTTATTTTCTGCTAATGATCTCGATCTACCTGTCTTGGGAGTTGGTGTCTATAATATGGCAAATAACCCTTTGTCTTGGCTACCTCTAGTCCAGCTTGTAGTGTGTTTGCTAACAGTGGTGTTATGTACTAGAGGAAAAGTTCTGATTTTTCTGGAATGTGAGATTTGAAGTTTGTGTACTGATGCCATAAATACAAGCATAAAGCCGTTCCAAAACTTGCTGGCTTGAATTTGTACGGCTGGAAACATTAATTGGTCTTAGAGTAATTTGTGGCGAGTACGTTTTCCCTTTGAAATGTGAGTGCTGGGTCGCAGGAAAGGGGGAGGTGGCACTTGGCAGAGAGAATGGAAGCAGGAAAGGCAGGTTGGCAGTGTGTGACACAAGTGATG
This sequence comes from Acropternis orthonyx, assembly GCA_035583155.1. Lineage (NCBI taxonomy): Eukaryota > Metazoa > Chordata > Aves > Passeriformes > Rhinocryptidae > Acropternis > Acropternis orthonyx. The sequence continues at coordinate 17,414,320 of JAWWEU010000017.1, forward strand.
GTGCCTGTTGAAGGCAAGGCCTGTGGTAACCTGGATGGAGAGGCTGTGTCAGGGATGTGGTGGTGGTGTAGGACTGAGGGACAGAATCAAAAGTTAGCAATGAGCCTGTAAGTGAATAAATGAAATCAGGAAGCCACGCTTCAATGTTTCAGTTCCCTGGAGCTTGCAAGTTTTGTAACTCCTGTTAATTCTTGTTTTTTGTAATTCTTCACCATTTTTGAGTGAAATATTTTCCTAGATGAATTTTTGTGCAGCATAAGGAAATATCTGTTGGCAGGGGGGTACCCTAACTCTCTGGGGAAAGGTTCTAGTGGGAGCCACTCCCAAGCAGCCAGAATGAGGGTAAAGCAGAAGGAACCAGTGGCACATCTCCTGGGGCAGGGCATCACTACAGGCACTGCTTCAGTTTGAAAAAAACAAAGGCCTGTTTTTCAGCAAGGCCCATGCATCCCAACAGTTGATGGATGCCTGAGCTCTTATGCAAATATTCCACGGTTGAAATTGCTTCATGAGAAGTTTTAGGGAAGTGCTGTTTGTTCTCGGATGACTTCTCTTTGAACAGTGCTCTTAAAATTCCACTTCTTCGCTTCGTGGCTACTTCTTGAAAGCAAAGGCTTCCAGCAGCCTGTTTGTATTAATTGCTGCGGTGGTCCAGGTGCTAACCAGATTTTAATCCATTGTGCCTAACAAATAAACAAGAAATCGTACATAAGAAACAATGGGATTTGAGTTTCACAAGTCACTTGCTTTCCCGTAAGGAATCCCACAAGACAAAGCATTCAAATATTGGGAAGGCCTGGGCAGGGAATGCATTCTAAGAGTTTTCGCATCAGAACTTTAGCTGACTTTTTAAGAACACTCCCAAGGGAATGGCAGGGCTTTAGTGGCAAAGAGAGGAGGCAGAAAAATACCTTGATTGTGGTACAAGTGTGTGGTTAAGGTAAACTGCTTAGGCAGCAGTTGTTGGAGATTATTTAACACAGATGAAGGGAGTGTGCCATGAGTTAGATGTGCCCTGGGGATCCCAGCAGACTCTGCTGTAGGGCCAGGCTGTGAGAGGGGCTCAGTAATGGCTGGGAATGTCTGTGCAGGAACAGCGTGTTCCTGCCTAATGCCATTATCATTCTTGTTCAAACATGAGTTGCAGTTTGAAGCGTTACAAATGCCATCTGCCTAGGAGGGCAAAAAACCCCCTGTTACTTAGTGTTGGAAACTGAAAACAAAACACTGTTCCATGTGGATCTAAGTACCATCAGCCATTGCCTTAATTTCTCTGGAATAGTGTTGCCAGCCTACCAGGTTTTCTTTTAAGGCAGTGGTTCCTGAAGATTTTTTTTATGTCATACCCTTATCAGTAAAAGATTTGTGAGCCCACAACCCCAAACTATGTATATGATTTATAAATTATACACATGCACTACTGTACTAATATAGAACACACAGACAAAATAGAAATTAAGAAAGGCCAAGGCAAACACTTTGGAAAAATTTGGTTTATTTTTTAACAAAACCCTTTTTTCCTCTCAGTAAGGCATTGTTTAGTGAGAGCTGTGTCAGTGAATACGGCTCACTATTTGTTTGAAATGTTGGTTTATCACATTATGCACTGAAGGGCTGGTTCTAATTTCAGTTTATTTCAGTGCTGGGTTTTAATGGCCATAGATCCAAGTGGGAGAAGTGCATTGTTGGTTGTGCTTAGTAAATCATGATACTAATTTTCCACTCTCATGCACTGACTATGCAAAGGTTCTTCTTGGAATTCATCTCATAAATTTTCATCTTCCCTGATGTCAATCACTTGTTCTTGCAGGCTAATGGGAAGATGTTGCTTTCTTCTCTTCTCCTGAAACACTTATTTTAGAAGGTTTTTAAACACGTTTGGGGTTTTTTATAAAGGTTTCAGTTTAGGAAATGATGTACAGCTTTCAGAGGTTTTTGTAGGTGAAGTTTAATTTCCACCAACAAAATCACTCAAGAGCGGAAACATTTCCAAACTCCTTTTTCTCTGCAGAGCCAGCTTCTTTTGAAAAACAGTTACTTTCTTGCCCACTGTTAAAATTCCAGCTTCACCTGATGTATTTATTTGAAAGTATCTGGTAGGTAACATGCTACTGACAGCCAGTTGTCATCACAGCAAAGATCAGCACATTTTGCACAGTTGTCCCCATAATGCATCCAGTTTGACAACTCTTTTAAGCACTTTGCCACAAGATAACTAGCAAAACTCAGTGTGGGAATAGGAATATCATGGTCACTCTCCCATCTTGTTACAAGGTATTGTAAAGGTGCTACCGTTGAAAGCTCTTGGTTTTATAACCCCCTGTGGTCAGTAGGCGACATCCTGTAGCACTCTGGGCTCCAGCGTTGCTGCATTAGCTTGCCTATGAATGATGTGGTGAAAGAGTTCCCTGTGCTGGGGTGGAGTGACTGCTTTAACTGCAATAAAGAAATAAAAGGTTACAGGCAGAACCATGTAAGTGTACATTGCAGAGTTTTCCCCTTTAGACATTGTTTCTGTTAAAGAAATAATTTACTGTTGAGAATACGTTGAGTCTACTCAGATACATCTTTGCTGTAGCAACTCACAGAGCAGTTCCCAGTCCATCACTGAAACAATGCAGCATATTCTGTAAGCTGACACATGTTAGAAACATCTGTACACGCAGCCAGCAGTACAGCAAACCTCCCCCACTCCAGAGTTTGTCCTAATACTCCTTTCTTTAAATCTTCAGCTGTTTTCTCTGAGTCTTCCAGCAGTATTTGCTGACAAAGGAATGCCATATTGTTCTCCATGTGTGCCATTCCTGCAGCAGGAAGCCCAAATCCTTCCCTGGTGGTGTATGCCTTTGTCTCTTCTGCTGTAAAGTCAGGAACCTTAAAAGAGGCTTCTGAAGATTTGCCACGACTTGAAAACAGTGGTGAAGAAATTGTAGAGATTTTTTTTCTCACCTTCTGGGTACTTAATTTTGCAATTTCTTGCTAATCATGATGGCTTCATATTATCTAGTATGTCAAGGCACAATGTGCACTTAAGGGGAGGTTCATCATTAATGGTGACAGATGTAAATCTGTATTTCAAATAGTCATCTTCATAATTTCAATTTTTTTTTTCTTTTGTCAGACCTGATTAGATTGTTGATTTTACCTCATAATGTGTGTGACAGGGAGCTTGGAGTGGGAATGGGAAGTGAGTTGTTGCACATGGATTTTGAAGTAAAAACAAGATCTCTCCTGGCATGTGTGTATCTGACATAATAACACTTCAGAGTCTTTGGAATCAGAGGTGATTTCAGCAGGATTGCAGCTGCAGAGAGCCCTGAACCATTTGTGCATTTCCCTGGTTAGAATTCCTTGTGTTCATTTGCCTCATGCTATTGTACTTAGAGTATTTAGTTACCTGTGCTCTCACAGCATGCAAATTTTTAGAGGCATGTCTTTGTGAATCGTGGCCTTAGGTCTTGCCAGTTCAACTTTTATCAGAAATAAGCATTGCTATCTAACTGGAGTTTCGTTTGGTTTGGGGTTTTTGTGTGTTTTTATTTTTCCCCCATCTGGTACTTGTAAGGAGGGACAGCAATAATTAGTTGAGCAGCCAGCACAGCGTGGTTCTCATCCTGCCCGAGGCTGCAGCAGATAAACTCCGAGTACCTGCTGAATATGTGCTATCGGGCAGCAGTGGTGCCTTGGTACCCACCCAACCTGGGTATCTCCCCGTGTGCAGCTCAGCCCTCTGCAGCTGCCCTGCCAGCAGTGAAGTACAAGTTTAGCCCCTGAAGAAGATGGAAAAGCAAGGTGGGATTGCAGATAATGGTCCTTTTTGGGGAAAAGGGGGAGATAAAGTTGGCAGCTGGTTCTTGAAAGTTGTTTACGAGGCACTCGAAACCAAAGGAAGAAATGTAGGATGAAGACAGAAAATAATAGAATAAATAGAAAAATGAGAAAAGCATTTAAAAAAAATCCCACCCCAAACTATAGTTACAGCTTTGTAAAGACTGGAGATTTCCAGCAGTGTGTGTGACTAATTGTTTTTTTCTGGACTATATACTCATGTCAAATTTCTTGCTTAATGTTTACCTTTCATTATTTAAACAAAAACTGTGTTACTGCCTGTGAAATAGTCTTTGTGTTACTACGATCAGATGCAGGAAGCAGCTATCTCATCAGACCTTATAGAAGAGTTGAATTTTGGACCAACTCTTGTTTCTAATATCTTCAGTAGATTTTTTTTTTTCCTTATGACGTGGAGCTGTCCTCTAAGAACTGTCAAATATATCTTTCTTTTATTTGGAACATTTTTCTTCTGTGTTCTGTGGCACCCGACTCTCCCGTGACAGGTGACAAGTGAATCAGGATGCTGAAGACTTGTGCAAGCGAAATTTATCTTCCCTTTGGGCCTCCAGTGTTCAGTAAAAGTCAGTTTTCTTTTTCCTGGTCAGTCTGCAGATACCTGAAATGCTTGTGCCTGTTAGGAGTTTGCCATTTGGGATCTGAGCAGTTCATACTTAAGATATCTCCAAGTAGCTTAGAATTAGAAAAGCTTTCTTCTGGCAACGTGAAGGGGATATTCAACTAAGCAATAGGAAAATGCTTCTTTGTAAGTAATAAGCTAATGAAAGCCTAGTATTTGTATAATCAGGCTTGCCTAGGGCTATGAGTGTCTCTTAGTAGTTAGTGGAATGCAGATTTTTGAGGTGTTTGTTGCCAATCTCATATTTTGGTGGATGTATTGATGACTGTTTGGCAGTGAAACAGCTGCATGTGGGGCAGAGGAGCTGCAGCAAATGGGACAGGCTGGTCTGGGCTCCTCTCAGGCTGTTCTTGTTGTTGGGGACTGCTTGCACGGAACCAGCTCTGTCTCCTCAAAGCACACAGTGTGAAAAGTGGCCAAAGCACTTGCAGAACAAAATTAAAATTATAGGTCTCAGTGAAGAATGTGAGCAGGTGCATCTGGGTTACACATTCCATAGTGATGTCCTGGGAACAGTGAAATGAAACTCGAGTGCTGTGCAGCACGTTGGTGCAAGTCCCATAGTCTGGAAGTGCAAGGGGTTGTTAACAAGGAAACTGTTCAGCAAAAAAGCTCTGGTGACATGTGGAAGACAGGAACCCTGACCAGGAGTCAACTAAAGAGAGGATTTAAAGAACTTGTGCAGTTCCAGCATCCCTTTGTTTCTATTGAAGGCTTGTTTGCTTATTCAAGAGAAAAAAGGAGGGGTCAAAGACACCACCACCAAGCTTTGGCCTGGGATTAGAGTCTGGTGTTGGGGCATACGGATGGCTCCAGGCTGCAGTCTTGGCTGGATGTGTTGAGGTTATGGCGTATTTGGACGGATCTCTTCAAAAGGCTTTTTGGCACACAGAAGGGAAAAGCTTCCCCTCTCTCTTGGAATGGATACATCAATCAGCATGGTCCTCTAAAGCTCCCTGTCAAGATCTGTGCATAAAGAGGATACCCCCAGGAGAGTTTGCAGAATGACACCTGCTTTGTCAGTGAGTACTTCTCTATCATGCAAGGCTTTAAATGACCTCTCCAATATACAGTGGCTGCTCTCTCACTCGAGAGGATAAAGACTTGAGTGTGCTAAAGGCTCCCTAACCCAAGTGTTACTCTGCAAATGAGAGATACAGTGCTGTACCTTCCTAGTGAAGGAATAAGCAGCTGAAGCCCTTGGAACAAGTATTTATTCTAGAAGTGTTTGATTCTTTCTTGAGCTGGAAGAAATAAGTTGATGTGTTAAACAGTTCTGAGATTTTGTGGAAAAGTCTGCAGGGTGCTGTAAATTAATTTCAGTTTGTTTATACTGGTAGCTGGTGGTTTCTAAATGACTCTTCTTGACTTGTTTGGGGGCAAGTCTTTCCATAGTTGTTTCCTGCAACTGAACAAGGGAGCATAATATAGAGGCAGAAGACAGTGCCTTCCAGCTGGTGGAAAAAAGTAACTCAGCTTGGAAATCCTTGAGTCGGAAAAAAAATCTTGTTTTGCCACGTGCTTTTCTTTCCCCTGCGCGTTCTGTTGTCCTGCTTTAGTGTCTGCTCTTTAATGACTCCAAATGCATAGGAACTTAGGTTAGTCCTATGTAAAAGTGTAGACAGGAAGAGGTTTGCCCACCTCTAGATCTATATGGGGGGTGTAGAACTGTTGAAAACCTCACATTGAGTCAGATGGTTGCATTTTCTGAGCTGTTGTTTCTTGTCCCACTGAGATACCTGTGGAACTGCTTTGACTGCACTTAGTGTTTTTGAAGGTGTTAGCAAACGTATAAGCTGGGAATGCAAAATAGATTGTTTGAGTCTCCATGGTGACTGTGGGATCTAGAAAACTAAGGAAAATATATCTGACTTCCCAAAACCCTTGGTTACTTCTATACCCCATGGGTTTAGTCTTACAGCTTAGGAAAGTGCAGAAAACTCCATATAGTATAGAACATAAAGCCTGGTTTATGTTAATTATAAGAGAGAGACATTATGGTAGTGTTCAAGTAAAGAAGGGTTTTCTGATGTTTTTTGGGGAGGTTTGTAGAGATGAATTACACTTATCAAATTACTTCAAAAGCATTGTAGAAATAGCAGTTCAGGCTGCCTTCAGAAGCTGTCAAAAGAATAACCTTGCTGTATGACAGCTACTACACTGGCAGACAATGTAAGTTATTAATGAGAGGGTGAAATTGTGCTTTCTCTTGCATATACTTGGTATCTTCTACTCTACTGAACAGAGATTTTCAGTTAGTTACACACCGAGACATGAGTCAAAGTCATTTGAAATCTGTGCACATGAGAGTAACAGTTCTGGGGGAAATGTGTGTGTAAAATGAGCACATCTATGATGTGTCAGAGCTGTCTAAAGGAGTCCCAATGCAGCCTGTGACCTTGGCAGTTGATTACTCGCTCTAACTCAACCCTCACATCAAAATAAATCCACTTATTTAGTGCTGACAGTCAGAAAGAATAAATACACGTTTATTTTGAAGAATGAAAATAACCTAACCCTCAGGATGGTTTGTTTGACTTTGTGAGGATACGTGAAGAGGCTCAGGAGTACATGGTGTTGATTTTGAGTGCTCTAACATGGTTATTGTAAGTCAGAGATGAGGACCAGTCTCTGTGCTGAAGCTGACGAAGTGTCTAGACACTGAATTGAAATCTGGACTATTTTTGTAGCATTCTCTTACGTAGAAATGGTGGTGTAACACGCCCAGTGTCCGTGAGTTACTGGCATCCATCGTTCACTTCTGCATTCCCTCTTGGAGGAAAGTGGGTGGGATGGTTCAAGGCCAAGCTCCCCCATCAGCTGTGGCCCGTCTGTGGGCTCTGGTGTTGGGGGCAGAGCTGGGTGGCCCTGGGGGCAGGACTGGGGTGGCTGTGCTGCAGGAGGGGTCCCCTGGCACGGCCAGTGCCACTAACAGGGAGAGCCCTGGGAGCAGTTCTGTCCTGGCACTGCAGGGTAGGGTTGGCTGTGCCATCAGGGGTTGACCATTCCGCCCTTCTCAGAAGCACTGCAGGCATGTCATTGCTCTGTCAAAGGTGAAGGCAGGGGGAGAGCAACTGCGTGTGTCGTAGCAAAGGGAGTTCCTGAGCCCAAATGTCAGGTTTGGAGCGGAAGGTTTAATTTGAAATACAGACTTCGAAAGCATATTTTGACATGCAGCTTGAGTTTGAAGCTCTGTTAAACTTGCATCCCTCCATCCCTTCTTTCTCCTCCCATTCTCCACTCATCTTCCATGTACTCCCTGAGTGTGATGGCAATAACAGATCTGAATTGCTGTGTTCTGAGGATACTTGAGAAACTCAAGAGAGCAGATTTTGCACACCAGTGTCAACAGTGTGAGAAGTCTTTTCTTGATCTGCAAAAGTGTGCATTTTTTCAGGAAACCTAATGTATTCCAATGGTTGCATTAGTTAAAAAAACCAAACCAAACAACTGTTAGCTTCCAGACATGGCCCACTGGGGGCCTGGCTGACTGATAGGTGCCATGTATAGTCAACAAATGATGTGCCCAACCTTATTATTGCAGAGGTTTTGTTTCCTCTACAGCTGATAATCAGAATCCAGTGGTGTTTACAGGATCACTGAACAGAAATTAATCAAAATCATGATTAAAATGTAGCAACCTTTTTTTTTTTCCTAACACGATTATTTAGTGTGATAAAAATAGACAATGAATATGGATGAACAATTTATTGTATTTAGTGCTGTGTTTTAGGACAGGAACACATTATCTGTGCCCTTCACAGACTGGCTATCCAAGGTACTGGGATAATAGTGTGAAAAGCCTGGTTTCAGTGTGTGTTTTGACAGTGCTTGCAGTGACAAATGTGGAGTTATATTTGATAACGGAAGCACACGTTTTTCCTTGTTGCCATCTCTTGCAGTGAATATTAAAAATCAACCCCCATGTTTCTGAGCTTGGTTACATACCTGATGACGCTTTGTCTTGAGATAGGCAGCAATTCAGGGAAGGTTAAAACTGTTCCATTTTGCTTGGGGGTATATATCTTTTTGTTCTCCAAGTGTTGTAACTGAGCCCATCGGTTATGCTCAGTTACTGTTTATTCCAAAATTCACAAAGAAACTTCTTCAGTTTTGGTTGTTGTGTTCGTTCTGAATTTTGTGCCACTCCCCCATTCCCTCCCAGCTTTTTGGGCAGTTTTTGCCCAAACTGCAGCTGTGGTAAGAACTACTGAAATACTTGGCAGCTGCCTGTTGGAGTACAGGCTGTGTCAGTAAAGGGGTCATTCCTTGGAGGGTGAGTGTCTGCCTGCACAGCAATCCCTCACTGTTCTGTACATTTGTTGGAATTAGTATGCCACGTTTCTATTTTGTAAGAGCAAATATTATTTTATTAAATGTAAGGCTTCGGAAAAGCATGTGTCTCTAAAAAGGTTTGGGTTCCAATACTGCAGATGAATCCCATAAAATGATTTCCTGTGTCCAGTTACCACTTGGCCTCTGTAAGAAGCAGTTTGTTTGAAGGGTTGTCAGATCACAGGACTTTTCTTTGGTTCCTCCTGAGCTGCTCTTAATAGGGAACATCTTTTCCTGTTGCCTGGGGCTAACACTAAAGACAGCCCTTGTCTTTAAGTTTGGGATATGTTTGGCAACAAGTATCTCATTCCAACTCTTTGTGAGAAATGCTCATTACCAAGTCATTCCAGCCTCACAAAGTGCATGGAGCAAGCATCATTAACACAGTTTTCTTCTCAGGGTGTGTGTTCTGTGTGAAGACTCTTACTCAGTGATTAACATTTATTGAATCTTGGCATAAATCTGCTCTCACACCATCACCTTAAGGGGGGGATTTAGGCTTGCAGTAGTTGTTTGCAGGCCAGTGAGGGGCTGGCCTGGCTGTGGGTGTAACCCCTGCAGTGTGGTGGGCACAGGGAAGCTGGAGATGCTGATGTTGAGTGAATGGCTGTGACCCGGCATCTTTTTCTCAAATACAGTTTTTGAAAGACTTGGGCCATGTTAACTCCACACACGAGGGTGTTAATTCAACTAGTGTAAATCTGCATGGTCCCTTAATCTGTGTTCTACTTTTTTGAGCTATGTTTTAAAGAGAATCTCATCACGAGTATAATTACATGCATATTTTGCTCTGGAAACCCTTTGGTTTCATTTCAGAGGGAGTTATACTGATTTGTTGTTGGTGACAGTTTGTGATAGCCTCTGAGCAGAAGGAGTGAAGCTTTTTGTGCCAGCTATCAAGAACAGGATTCTGGTCAGTGTTCTGTATCCAGCATTCTGCTATTCATGGTTCCAAAGACTCTTTCCTGCTTCAGGTGATCAAAGACAGTGCAGAACTCTCTGCTGATTGTTGTGGTTGTGAAGAATTCCTGACCCTTCCAACAGTGCAGCAAACTGTTTTGCAGTCCCTTGTGTGCAGACCCATCTACAAACCTGATGTGATTCACTGCACTGCTGACCACCCCTCAGTTTTCCCCCAAATTAACAGCATAAATGGACTGTAGTACAATATCTACCTGCTTGATGTGGATGGGGCAGAAAAATAGTTGGGCAATGTATTGACAGAAGACTTAGTTGACTTGCAGTGCCCCTCTCCTCAGCCTTCAACATTAAAAGCATTCTTATGTTCATTATTTTCAATTTCAGCTAGTTAGACAGCGTTGGGATGGATTCTGCCTGGCAGTGGGACAGAAGTCCTAAGCAACTGTGTGCTTTGATATTTTTTGTGGTGGGGATGCAAATCCCAATGTATTTTACCTTGCATACTCTTTTTGGGCTGAGCTAGAAGATGGAGATTCCATTTGGAAGATTGAAGTCTGCTCTGTGGAGCACAGTTGCAGCCAAACCAGATTTTCAGATGAGCTGCACCAGTGCAGAATCCCTTCTTTGGCTGAAAGCTGTGCAAAAGCTAATAATAGTTTCCCTTATTTACTCCTCATTTCACTGCCAGACACTTCCAAGTTCGTTGTGTTTGACATTAAAATAAGTTGTACACAAAACACTAAATGCTGACTTTGATTAATTTGTGCTGAAGAAATGGTCGAGGTGTGTCTTTGCTGGCTGAAGAGGCGTTCCATCACTTCCTTAGAATGTTGTGTTTGCAATACTTGCACCTTTGAGTTTTTTCCCTTGCCTGCAGAAAAAGTTGCTTTAAGAACTGCATGTTGACTTGGAAATGACCTTACTTGCCTTCAGTTATAAACAGCAATAGAAAGGAAGGGGATTCCCCTGCTGCCAAGCCCCATTCATGGCTTTCTATTTTGGTTGAAGCCATGTCTTGCAGTGCACTCTGACTTGCAGGCTCAGCACGCTGCCACAAATACAGGCACATGGCAAGAACTGTGCACTTCACCTCAGGAGCAGTAAAGCTGCTGGGATACAAAAGATTTTTGTTTTGTTTTTAATTAGTGGAATTAGAGATGCCATAAGATGTATTGAAACAGTGCCCATGTGCTATTTGGTGTGCATTGTGGGCTCTGTTGAATCATGAGAAGCTGTTAATGGTGAGACAGTACTGAAATGTGAAGAAAATAAAACTTGTTTATATGATAGCTTGAAGGGAGAACACTTTTTCTTTGTTCTTAAGGCTTTCTCTTTTTAGGACTTTGGTTCTTGTAGCTATTATGGACATGAAGCACTTGAAATAAATGGTAAAGTAACTCAGTAATATTTTTGGAGGGAGTGCTTTCTTTAAGGCAACATTTCAACATACTTTGAACAGTCTGTTATAAGAAGCGTTAGTAAAAATGTACCCTAATTTAATATTAGGAGTGCTACCTGTTCTCAACCATTTAATTAGATATAGTGAGATCTCACCAGCTGATCTCTTGTAAATTGTAAAATACATCTTTAGTCAAATGGAGGTTGGTACTGGTGTCACTTGACACCTCACCTGTAGGTCAGACTGTATCTCCAGCTTTGCAATGCAGTGAGTGCTGGTGTGTTGGGAGGAAGCCCTTGATCATTTGAAATGTGATCACATGATTGATATTTGATCTTGAAAGAGGTGCCACTGGGACAGTGGGATTCCTAATTCAATGGTTTCTCATGGATTGAATGAAAACCCCACTCCTGTAACACACCATGAAAAGCTGTCTGTCTGTTCTGGGTATGGGAGAGCAGAGTTAGTGATGTACCATTGTTTTGTGCATCACTACAACTCAGTTTTGAAGGGAAAAGGAAGGTAAACTTAATTAAAATGCTAGTTAAATTGATTTGCCATTTGCAGTAGATTTGTGTCATTTCCCAAATCAAGACAACAGAACTGGGGGCGAAGGTAGAATTGGTTTGAAAAGCACGAGCTGTGCCTAGGCTCATGTCAGGGCTTCTGCGTGTCAGACAGGCTCAAACCAATTTGTCTGGTTCAGCCTCTCTGTGATTGACACAAGTAGGTTATGAGTGGTGGTTGTGCTTCCAGCTGCTGAGATGGAGAGACAGCCACGGTTGTGTTCCCTCCGTGCTCAGCAATAGTCTCCAGTGCATGAGAGAGCTGCTCAGCTTCATCTGGCTGTCCTCTCATCCTGCGTGCAACTTTGTGGAGTGCTGGGCCCATTAGGAAGGTATAATTATCTTGACAGAGCATCAAGTATCTCTTGAGACAAGGATAATTTTGGGTTAATTTATGTCATAAAATTTAGAAGTATTAACCAGCATCAGCTGGTTTTTTCATTTTTGTTATTGAAGGAAACAGCAACGGATCAGAATATTTGTCTCAATACGAGTCTGGGAAGATGTGTGAAATGTAATTAACTCAACTGCATGTAAATGAAATCAGTTTTGTGTTCTCCATCTGTACTTCCCTGAGATTAATGTGCTCATTTTGGAGTGACTGGTGTGCAGTACCTTGGCAGTGTTTTCTGGCTCTGACTGTGCAGCCATCTGAAAGCTGGGTCTGAGCAGTATGATTTTCCTCCACGCTGCAAGGACATGCACAAACTGAAGCATCTTTAAATTAGCCCAGATGTCATAGAAAGGAAGCTGAATATTGTTTCAGCACTGCTTACAGCCCGCTGCTAACATTGAAGTGCAGAAAGACTGGAGGCCCTTGCTGCTGCCTGACCTGTGCTGGGCTCTGCATACACAGAAGGCATCTCTGAATATTCACTGCAGAATTTTTCAGCATGATACCGCATTCTGTATCTTAAAAATACAGAGATGAGAGTTTCCCATTTGGGGAACAGCTAGTCTGTTGAGCTAACAGTGCTGGCTGTGCCATGCTCTCCGGAGTTCTCACCCCATGGATTGATTGCTGGGGTGTTACACTCACCGCTGAGGCCTCAGAGCTCAGCATCTGGTGGCCAGAGGTTCTGTTTCACTGGTGTCTCGGACAGGCCAGCTGTGTGTCACTGAGCTGTAGCAATCAAGGAAGGTTCTGTCTGGTGTCAGCAGGCACATGATGGTTCCAGCAAGGACTTTGGGTGAGGTATCAGTTACAGGGTGGGTTTGGTTTGAATCCCCATTCATTTCAGTTTTCTTAAACTATCATTGCCCCTGTCTGTAAACTCTTGAAGTGAGTTAAAATTTGTCTGTATGTGTTTGCAAAGTAAACATTGAAACCGAAGAAAAGCTATTGATACATTTCAGTGGTTTTTTTTAATCAAAGGGAAATAAAAAGCTAATATTGTACATTACTTTGATAAGTTCTGCACATTACTCTGAGTGGATGTAGAACAGCAAACATTGATACCCCTCTGCACTGGAGGGCAGGTGCTCATGCTCTGAATTTCTGATGTTTTTTGAAAATTTTATATTTTGAATGCAGTGTTCCTGCATAGATGAGCAACAGTGCCAAAGTGGACGGCAGTGAAGGCTGCTGTAGATGCAAGACCAACAAATGACTTCATTTCCTGGATATATATATATTTTTTTGTGCAAAGCTAACCACTTGTAAACTAATGCTTGGAACCTCTAGCATCATAATGTAGTGGCATGTTCATTACTGAGGCTGGGAGTAATGAAATTAGTCAGGAGTGAAAGGTACACTGTGTATTTGTACGTTTGTGTGTTTGCATCAGTGGACAACACTGTCAGCAGCTTCGAAGTTCTGTTTAAACATTGTAATTCTTTTAACTCTGTGAGCATGTTGAAAGTTCCAAGGGCAAGTATTATAATAAGCAAAGTTATTTGTTGGACTCGCGTAATGTGAATTTTAGTGATTTGAAAGGGAGATCAGGTTCATGAAGAAGCACTTTAGTTGTAGATGGTGCATTTATTCCCAGATTAACATTTCAGCACCAATGTTTTAACATTCATATAGACTGCAAATCTCTTTTTGTGGATTGCAATATTCACTCTACTGTAATTCTCTTGCTTAGTTTGCTCTGAGAAGTTGTAGCCCAAATATGCCAATGTTAAATGGATGAGTTGCATGAGAATAAAAGATGGGATATGTTTAGAAGTATGTAAAACATGGCATTTCTTAAAGGTACTCTTACCATTTGGCCAAAATACTGGAATTTTGGACAGCCTCACACTGTGGCCTTCAGATTCACAGATGTCAGTGAGGACAAATGCCTTTGGCACTGAAAGAGAAACTGGGTTCACAAGCAACTACATGCTTGAAGAGTCACTGATTTGCCATAGTGTTTCATCGCAGATATCTTAAATTAAGATGGCCTGTCTACAAACAAGTGCTGGGTGATAGAAATAGTGATGCTGCAAACCTTAAAGCTCTCTGTCAAGGGTTTCCTTTTCCCCAGCGTGACCTGCCCTGGGAGTGCTGATCAAACACCGGGTTTGCCACAGCTCCCGTGTGCTTGGAGAGCAGTTGGTGCTGCCAGGTCAGGGCAGCTCAGCTCTGCAATTTGAGCTGCCCTGGTTTGTTATTAACTTCACTCTGCAGTGCTGAAGTGTGGGCTGCTTTGCTGCCACATGTCAGGTTGTGGGGCTCTTTCTGTCCCGTGGCTTGGTGTGTCTGGCATTGCCAAGAGCAGAGTCATAACGTGCTGGTGCTGTCACTGACCTCTTTGCTTAGGTTACGGTACTGGAGGTGTTTTTGTCCTCACCCCTCCCACCAAGCAGTGCTCTGATGTGAGTTGCCATCTCAGTTTGCTTTGCTGCTGGACCGTCCTGGTGACCTGTTCCCATGTTCTGAGATCCCAGACTGGCAGGAAGGAACCAGGAGGTACCAATATATGGGGGAATATTCTGCTGTCATTAGAGCTGCTCACACCTCACAGACAGTGGTGCTGGTCAGTGTGCCCTTGGGGGTGCTTTGAGAAGCCTTGCAAAACAAGTGGCCAGTGGCAGTGTTTATTTTATACCATTCAGCCTGTAGTGTTTACTGTGTGCAGCTGATCAGTAGTCAAAGTTTAGGTACTGCTGCCTTAAAACTGCATTTTTCACCAGCATCCCTTAAAATGTTTGATGTGAAACAGAGACGAAAATTCTGTTAATAAAATGTATCTTTTTTTTTTTTACACTGATACAATGTTAGAGAAAGTGTATTTGACAGCGTAACCTATAAAGTTGTATCAACAGGAGGGGGAAGAATATAAAGTAACTGAATGTGATCAGATTTAACTTGTCAGTCTGGAGTTTGCACCTGGGAACTTTGGTCTTGACAGGACCCTGTGTATCCCTGGGGCTTCCCTCCAGTCCCTGTTCTCGGCATGTGAATTATTCCCATGAGTTGTTAGTGCTGGTCCATGACAAATGCACAGAGAGATTTGCGTTGTAGGAGATTTTGTTGCAGTTGCTCAGTTTGGAAACAAGCCGTGTTGTACGAGCAGAATTCTTTCTGAATGCCCAGGGAGTGTCTTTTTAGGTGGCATTTGTGTCGAGGCTGGTATTTCTGCCCAGATGTCTGAGCTGGCTTCAGGGACTGCAGCCCTGGAGTGGAGCAGCTGTCTTGGTTTCCTCACTGACCTCACGCTCAGAGTTCTGCTCCCTTTGTTCTCTCCCCGTTCCCCTCTGGCCACCTCTGGAGCTGGAGCTTTGGCAGGCACCAGAAAGGCCCTTCTGGTTTGGGCACAAGCAAAGTGTGTCATCTGCAGTGTGTGTTTGTGAAGGCTTCGTTCCTTCTCTGATCCCAGAGCACTGAGGCTGGTCCCTGATCACAGCAGCTCCGGGGGCCTTTGCTGCAACGTGTTGTTTTGTTGTTGCAAGTGATGGGTAAGACTGGGAATATCATATCTGAACAACTGCCCTGGAGAAAATGGTACTATCTGTAGAGAAATGGAAAGTGAAGAGAGTGGTTGCTGAAATGAATGTTCTGGCAAGAACACTGAAAGAGAAAAAAAGTGTGTGTTTTGAGGAATTCCTTCGGTGCTCCTTACTGGGAGCGCCATACTAACCACTACATGGTATTCCAGAGCCCTGTCATGCTGCAGGGAGGTTGTAGAGAAACACCTGAACAGGAAAAACTGTTTCTGCTACAAGGAGGTTAGAATGTTTTGTGGTTGTTTTTTTTTTTTTTTTTTATCCTCACCTCAATTTACTATGACTGGAGCCAGAAGCATGAAAACACTTCAGTCAGATGTGGTCCACGTGTGATGGGAAACTGTACATCCCCTTTCGAAAGAATCTCTTGATGTTTTTATTAGTTGCCCTGCTCAGAAAACTAAGCTTTCTTCATTGTGTCACAAGCATTTTGACTTTTTTTCCCCCTTTTTTGTATTTTTTTTTCCCTTAATGAAGACTGATGTGGTAACTTACCTTCCCCAGTATTTGAGGCCGTTTTCAGGCACAAGAACGTTCAAGTGCACATAAAATTAATTTCCTTCTTCCATTGACACTCCTGTCTCCCTTGGTGTGGCTTTCTTGTCTCAGTACAGTGGACTCTTAGTATTTAGTTGTTTGAATACTAACTTGGGGTTGATGGTGACCTGATCTTGAAGTGCAAACACTCAGACTTGCCTGGAGATTTCACCCCTGAGGCTTGTCCGGCCCTGCAGACACTGCTGGTGTTGGGGCTGTTGCTGTGTGTGTATCCACCACTGATCCCACCTATTGTAGGAAGGTTGAGCTGTTCTGCTCCACGCTGGAAAACTGGGAAAATACTGGGTGACCGGTGGAAGTATCTTTTTACTTGCTCTGTTTGCTTTCTTTTCTTCCCTCGCTGTGGATATTCATTGATTAACTCTTACAAGCCCCTAGTTTGGATTTCTTTTTTTAAATAAGGTGTAACAAGTCTTGATCATGTGCTAATTTTATGTTGCATTGCGCTGTTGGTTTTGTTTGTTTGTTTGTTTGGGTTAGGGTTTTTTGGGTTTGGTTTTTCTTTTGGTGAGAGCGGGGGTTTGTTTGTTTTCTTATGTTTGATTTGCTTTTAGGGAGGAGGAAAAAGTAATAAAGTGGCCTCTCCCCCAGAGGAGGAATGTTGACCCTGCCGGAGCCAGAGTTAGCCAAGCTCCTCTGTGTTGTTAGTCCAGCAATAAAATTGCTGTTCAGGCAGAGCTACTGGACTTTCTTGCTTGCAAAGGCTGATCACAAGGACAGTGAAGTTGCAGCTGAAACCCTCTTTTTTGTAAGACTTGTGCTGTAGCCCCGCAGTGGCCTTGGCCGGTGTTCTGCTGGAGCTTTGCCAGGGTGGTGTCTCGGCAGCTCCGGGGCACCGATGGGTGCAGGGTGTGCATGGCTGGATGGGGTGGCTGCAAAAGGTGTGCTCTCTTGGTGCTCCCTGTCCTAATCCACTGTGTTAAAAGGGACCTGATTGGAAAGGTTCTTGCTGTGAGGCACATTGAAGTGCTCGGGGCTGCTGTAATGGATTGCACTCTGAGATGCAGAGATGGTTATGCGGCATAATAAAGAAAACTTCGGTACTGTGAGCTTTGGAAAGTTGTGTCAATTCATATTGTAAGAAATTGTGCAGACTGTTTTAAAGCTGAATGGGTGTTCCTTTGCCTTTTCTGACAGTAGGGAAAGACCCCTCTGAAATAATTGTCTTGAAGTTAAAGCCAAGGCATCAGTTCTTGTTTTATTATTAGAAAAAATTCACAGTTAAATCAGATATTAAATGTTATGCATTTTAATTAAACTGTGTGCACACTGGTTCACATTCTCTGAACCTCTTAGTAAGCAGGAGGGCCTGGCACTTTTTTTGCACCTGTCCATGTTTTAGCAGATTTCTTATTCCTGTTCATGTTACTCTGTTGTTCCAGAGTTATCTACCTCTCTGCTTTTTCTCCCTTACATTTCTCTGTGTAGTATTCTCAAAGAAAAAAAATCTAGTTTATGAATTCAAAAATGATATTGGACTTTAGTGACACTTGGTAATCCAGGCATGTCTTATCAGTCAACTCTGAGATCTGGCTTATGGAGAAAACCTGTTTCCTGAGAGGTAGGAAAGAGTGTGTTTGTGCCACTTAAGTTGTGAGAGAACTTCACTTTAAATATTCTGTTCTCCTATTTTTATCTTGTGCATGCTTTCCATACATTAAATAAATAGATAGGTTTAGACTTGTTCATTTCAGGATGTGTCAGAAGCTGTGATCTTCATACATCAGTGATGAGAAGTTAGTTATCTTTCAAAATGTATGCAGAAATACTGAGGTCAAAACATCTGCTATGACAAAGTTAAATAAATGAACAAGATTAATTTTATAACTAAGGGGAGACAGAAGGAAAGCTTAAACATTTTAGTGGTAATGAAATAATAGAATCCAAAAGTGTAAGGATGCACCAAATAATGCTGGAACTACAGTACCAAATTATTATACATAGCATATAGTGGAAAATTTGGTTTGATATCATCAGGGTTTATATTATTATTCCAACATAGTTCTTTTCCTGGAATCTGAGGTGTACAGGAGCTAGAAATGCAGCTGACAGAAGGAGGCTTTGAACAGCTCCCAGTGTTCAGAAGGCCACTCAGCGTGATATTTGAAATAGTTGAAAGGAATTACGTGCACCTGTGATTTGTAGGGTCCTTCCATCAAGGGCCCTTTACAGAAAGATCTTATTTAGATAAGAGATGGGAACATAGTTAAAGTTGTTCTTTCTTGACTTGGAGTGTTCAACATTCTATAAAAAACCTTCTGCCTGAAATTCCGTGCGATAAAGAACACGTGAGTGGAGTCCAGCCCTCGGGACCCGAGAGGTTTCCCGGCCAAGGGAGTGCCTCGTGCACGGTCCCTTTCAGCAGCTCAGGAGTTTTCCCATATTTCTGCAGCTGCTGCTTTGATGGGTGGGAACTTCTTAAACAGCTGCTGTGATCGGATCCTTGGAAGGGCTTGGGAAACTTTTAGAAAGCTCTAAAGCTAGAACAGACTCTGCACTGCAGCTCTGGGTGTTGTTGGTCATCAAAAAAAAGACATTCCCTGCCTGGGTAGATAATCTGTTATAAACTTTAATGAGGCTCTTGCAAGGAAGCTCGGTGCACATTGAGGAATAGGTGGCTTTTGTTTACTTGGAATCTTAATTTTATTTTGCAGCCAGGCATTTAAAAATGAAACCACCTCAAAAATCCAGTATGCAAACCAAAGAATGCTTCCTGTTAAGTAGCTTTGTGTGCAGGTGTTGTGTGATGAGGGTTTTTTATTTGAATTATTTTGCTTTCATTAAATGATTAGATATCTCTCATTTTGAACTGGGTTGTAAAATACCAGACTGAATTTTAATTGCATATGTGGACTGCAGAGGAGCTGCTTTCAGAAGGTGTTTCATCACTGGGATGTACCTTGGCATCCTGTTTCTCTTTGTTCTCTGATACTCTTGCTATTCCCTGGTGCCAGAATATCTGAAACAAAATTCCTTCCCCCCAACCTCCCTGCTCCTTTTGCTTGGGAACTGAGGAGAACTGAGGTGACAAGAAGAGTAAAGTGTTGGTTTACTGGGGAAAGGTAAATAGATGACACAGTGATGATGCCATGACTCTCCTGGAGTGTGGGACCAAAAGATTTGGGGAGGAATAAGCAACAAAGCCTGTTGAATTACAGCTTGGAGAGAAGCAAATGATCACCACCGCAAGCTGGAGGATATCCTTCAGTACAGAACACAGCAAAGAGCTTGCTAACTCTAAATGCTGTTTCACAGGCAGCCTGTTGCCTTCAGGAGCTGAGTTCTTGGTCTCGTGCTTTTAGATGTGTACTATCTTGGAACTATTGCAAGTGCCAAAGTGTGGAAGACCTGGCACGCTGCTCTAGCCTGGTACTTACTGCCCCTCATATAAACTGTGCCCTACTCCCCACGGGAACATTACTGGCATTCCAGAGCTGTGCCACTTCTGCTGACCTTCCCCACATTCCTGGAGTCATAGTGGAAATGTCAAGCCCTGGTGTGTCCAGAAAACTGGTTGCAAAATGCCAGCAGTGATGTGTTAAAGATGCAGCATGAGGTGGCCTGTAGAGAGGAAAAATCAAGGGCATGTAAGTGTTTGAGTTGAAGCAGGATGTTGATGAGCAGCAGATGAACACTCATCCAGCAGCGTAACTTCCTCAGCTGGCGTTGCCTGTGTGTGTTGAGCTTGTTGCAGTGAGGAAGCTTGAAAGTGATTGCTTTTCTTAGGCTGACATTGCTTAAGATTGATTTTGTCTTGATTTTAATTCAAAGGTGAATGAATTGTTTCTTTTGGCTTCTGCCAATCTGTGACTGTGTGATCAGTGCCCAGCCAGGACACTGTGGGAAGCAGGGGAAAGGTGCACTCCATCTCCTGCCCATCCTGCCAGTCTCTTGGTCTGCTCCTGGCAGTCCCAGCTCTCAGGGTTATCCAGCACTGTATCTTCCTTGTGGCCACACCTTCCCTCGCTCCACCTGCCAGACACTCTCTCTTCTGTGCTTTCATTGCATGGCTGTTCACACATCACCAGCCATGGGACAGGACAGGGACATCTTGGAGTTCCAGCAAGAGATCAGAGCGAGCTGACTCAATGGAAATGGGAGTACAGGCTAGGACACTCTCTTGGGCTTTTGGGTGGTTTTTCTGTCAAGTGCTTTGTCTTCAGCTTCGTCAAATGATTCAGAGTTCCTGCAAGTGATGTCAGCAGGGTAACAGGTGCTCATTTAAGAGGTCAGAAAAGTAAACATTAAAAACCAAAGCTGTATTAGTGCTGTGCAAAACGTTTCTGACAAGTGAGTTTTGCATTGACTGTGCAGAAATTCTGTAATCAGCTTTCACTGACTGCAGCGCTTCTCTCAGTGTTTCTACACCTTGAGCTTTGATGCTCCACTTCAAAAATAACCAATGTGGTGATGAAGTTAAAACTGTAAAGGTGTGTTGGACTGAAGATCCAGCACTGATGCATGGCTGTCTGTGGTTGAGGTGGATGAGGAAAAGGAGGAAGAAGTAAGTGTCTGCGGCCTTTCTTCTTTCTTAGAAGCACTGAGGGATTTGTCTAAGCCAGTCTTCATCAGATAGAAAACCTGTTAGGATTTACATTCCCTCAGTTTACATTCAGTGAGGCCCCCTTAGGTTTCAGCTGTTCACTTTGACTCTTGCAAACCATTTGGGGATGTTACTCAGACTCTCTTTTCCTCCAGAGAGTGTGGTTATAAGAAAGATGTCTGCAAACCTGTCAGTACAGATTTGTCACTGTCAGGCTGCATTGAATCTTGATCTCATTATTGTGAGCTTCTGTTTATTTTAGCGGGAGCCCAGCCGTGCTTCCATTTGTGCAGAGGGAAAAACCACCCCTGCATTTTCATTGCTGTTGCTGCTCTAATGTCGAATTCTTTAACTGCTGAACTTACTTGGGCCGTCTTTGAACAGGATTTCTGTTTGAGGTGAATTAGGTGGAAGGAGAGATGCTGAGGTGTCTGAGCCCTGATTTGGTGCTCTCACTGTGTCATTGCTGCCGGTGCCTGTGCAGCCCCTTGCTCTGCAAAGCCCTGCAGCTGGTGCTGGCTGTTGTCTCAGTGTGCACTGTTGCTTCCCGGAGCACACTTCACTTGGCCACCCCCTGTGTGCTGTCAGCTTTCCCTTTCTTGCAGCCTCACTGTCCTGGCTTGGCTTTTTGCCTGATTGCTGCAGAAGGCTTCTGAGGGAACAACCTCAGGAAGGTCCAGTTTCCTTAGGATGACAAGTCTACCATTTGTTGTTATTTTAAGTCATTTTTTTTCTCTTTTCCATTTTCAGATATTGTGAACTCTTTTCTATGCCCAGTGTAACTTTTCTGTTGTTACTTGGATTTGGTAGTAATTAAAGGTATCGCACATGGTTTAGATCAGTTTTTCTCTTAGGAACTAAACATGGTTAGGATTTGTTTAATGCTGGTATCATTCATTTAGCTACAAGTGAGGGGCTATGTTTCTTCCTGCTGCATCCAAGTGAAGCTGGTTCAAGTGAGACTGAGCTCTGAGCACGGCTCAGCAAATGGGTGGCTTTATTGTTAAAGAACTGGACAGGGGCTCTGGTGATAAGGCAGGTAAAGCTGTAACTCAGTGGTGGATTGACTTGCATAAGGCAATTGTTTTTGAGGGCCACAAATGGTGGTTTCCTGGTTCTTCAGCCTCCTGTGGTTGCATTCCTGTTTTCAAGCTTCTTATCAAATGGGAATACCACAGGCTTTTCATAACCACTGCATGGGAGCAGGAATTGCTGCCAAATTCTTCTCAGTATCTTTCCCCTTCAAGCCTGCTGATTTCTACCCTTTGGCCTCCAGGTTGCACACTCGTTCCTGGTCCTTGCAAAGGCTGTGTATTTGCCTTGGAAAGGGCGCTGTTGTGCCTCTCTGTATCCGGAGAACGGTGGCAGCTGAACCACTCGGAAACTGTCAAGCTCTGTGTAAGGCTGGGAAAGATTTCACAGCTCGGGTACACAAAAGAAAGTCTCAGCTCTGATCCTCTTCCTTTTGTGGTTTGTGTGGGTTGTTGCCCTTTCAAGGGTAAAGGGCTTGCAAACCGCAGGACTCAGCTGTGACCTGGGAGTCACTGAGAGTGTGGTGTCCCTATTTCTACCTCAGCCTGGTGTGCAAAGGCTCTTCTGCACTAACAGGGAGGGCAATTAATTTCCTCCCATCCCGAACTGAGGAATTAGTACTGGCACCTTTGAGAGCTGAAAAGGGTGACAAACAAGATATCCAAGTCCTCCCATATAATGACTGTTTTATATCTCTGTAAGGCTTAACCTAGTTCATGTGAACTTTCCATTAGGACCTGCATGTTTACTCTTTAACAGTCCTCCTGAACACATGCATTGCCTTTTAGACTTAAACAGTGTAATCTGAGACAGGAGCTGCAGTGCAGCAGCTAAATATATCCTTCCAGCATAGCCCACAAGCCCAGCATTCAGACCTGGATTTTTGCAAATAAGGAGGACTTTGATATTTTTTTATAACTGTACCACGTAAACACTTATTTTTCACGTGGCAGTGTAATTTAATTTTAATTTATTCGTATGCTCTCCTGAGACACTATTAGGGGCACATGAGTTGGTGTAATGAAGTTAATGTGGAGCAAATCGATTTAGGCTAAATGGTAATGTTTAGTTTGCGGGGACTGTGGATTTGCTTAAGTAAGAGGGTGTCAGGGCTGGAGTTGTTGGCTGTCATAATTGTCATGTAATGCCACTGGACACACAGGGTGAAAAAAAATCTGTTCCATTTGATGGTGGAAATGGTTGCAATTGTTCTGAAGCTTCCACGGTGTTAATTGAATGTTAATGGAGAAATGCATGGTTAGTGAGGATTTCTGTGCAATTACTGCATGTAATGTTACATGCTGATTAAGCAGTTCAGCTTTGTCCAGTCATGAGAAATGTGGAACGGGGTAGAAGTGGTGGCACAGGAAAGCCTGAGTGGCTGCAATTGAATTTCATGCACTTTATAATACATAAATGCTGAAATGAGAGACACTGCTGTTTGCCCTCTGCTCTTTGTTGCAGTTTTAACTATTAACTTTCTACATTTGAACTGGTGGTGTATTCCAGAAGTAACAAAATCACCTGACTTAGCTGGATTTTGCTTGATTTTAAACCACAGCAGCTTTCCTGTAGGACTCTCCTGGCTCCAAGCATGTTCCAGGTAGCCAGAGAGCAGGAGGCAGTGCTGCAAAGTGCATTTTACAGGTGAGGCCTGGCCAAGCACCTCTGTAGCATCACTGGCTTTGGGTGGTTGCACTGCAAGCTTTACCCTGTGCTGCATTTCACCCAGCCCTGGGTATGCTGGGTGCAAACTAACCTTCCAAAAACGGGCTTGGATGTCCAGCCTGTTTCTGGATGGTTCTAGCCAAGTTCCAGATGTCTGTGAGAAAGAGTGGGCTGACATAATAAATGATGTAATCTCTGTGAGGCAGCAAATAGGAAGGGAATAGGATGCCAGCTTCCTCTTATGACTTGTGTGTACATTGGTTTTGATCTCGACTCAATAAACAAATCATTTTGAATAAAGCTATATATAGTCAAGGTCATTTACCAGATAGGCTAGAAATTATGCAGGTAAACTGTTGAATACTGCTAGCAACATTTTAAAAATCAGATTTTGCTGACTGAGGACAACTAAAGGTAATAAACAGGTGTCAGACTTGGCAATTTCACCATATGGAGAGTCTGATGTAAGGCCATATTGATTGACGCTTCTCCTTACTGGTTGTTCATGTGCTTCGAAATTGCTCCGATTTCTCTTGGAGAATGCTAGGAAAGAGTCAGTGGGGTTTGGGTCATTACCTGTAAGCTCCTTCAGTTTCCAAGAGCTTTTGCCTCTCCAGAAACTCTGTGCATGTAACTGAGGTGGTATTTCATGGCCCAGATTTTAGTGCTTTCTGCCTGTTCATCATCCTGACCCTCTTCCAGTTCTGCTCTTTTTTGTAGGAAGGCTACAAGTCTGCTCTTGAGAGGACTTGTTGCTGTAACACAGCAGTTTCTGCAATGCACATTTGAATCCTAAAAGGTCCAAACCAATGGTGCCTTTTGACCCCAGACTTTATCATTAAGTACAACATCATCCTAGAGTGTGAAGGAGTTGTTTTGCTTTTTAAGACTGGAGGGAGGGCTGATGTAGAAACTGGTTTTTGCTCACTTTTCAAAAGTGAGGTGGAATGGTGGCCCAGTGGAGGGGTAGGAGACAAACATGAGCCTCATGAAATGCGGAGCATTCCCGGGCAGTGACTGACTGGCCCTGCCTGCACAGACACCGTTCTCGGTCTGCAAGCAGACAAATCAAACCATGCCAGAGTCAGGAGTGATTAAACTGTGGCTTTAAACAAAATAGCTTTCAAATCACCTGAAATTATCTGGAAATACTCTAACAACGTGTGCATAGCATGTCAGAAGGTGGAAAAGGTATTCATCCTGGCCAGAGCATGCCAGTGTGAGGTTTTATCCCCATCCCCACATGGAAACTTTGCTTGACGACAAACATTTGTGTGGTGCATCCAGACTTAAGCTGGTAAGTGAAGAACACTCTGTGTACTGGTTGAAAATACCCTGTTTTTTCAGAAGGTTTTTTTTGTAAGAAAAATAAATTTCACCACAGTTTGATTTTTAAGAAAAAGAAACACCTCCCCTCAAACTAACAGCAAAATAACCCATGCAAACAGTTTTTCAGTGGAGAACTTCTTAAGTCAGTCTTTATTCTAATCTAACATCATAAATTCCCTAGAAATAGATTGGAGAGATGTATCAGGATGCCTGGTTGTTTAGTAGAAGAAATCAAATTTCTAGTAATCTTTAGCAGGTATCAAGTAATTATCTTGGATTTGCTACTTCTGTTTTTAAAACTTAGTTTTGTTTGTCCATTTGACTGCTTGTTGATGAACATTCTGACTTAAGTGTTGTCTGAAATCTTAGTTTTAGTTGCAGAAATCATAGAATAACAACTGTTTTGAATACAATTCCCATTTGCAGCTTGTGTGGGAAGGCGAATTCCTTGGGAGACTGAATCATGTAGTCCACTGAGCTTCTCTGCAAACCATCTCATTATTGGACGTTTCTTGTTGTGTGCATATTCAGCTTGGAGCAGGGACATTTCAAAATTTAGATTTCAGAGCTCCTAACCACAGCAACATGGATTTTTGTTCTCTGGGCTAAATCCAAGTATTGTCAGCTCGTGCCACCCCAGCGCAGTGTGCTGGAGGAAGGTCACAGCTGGAATTTTGACCATGTGGCTGAAACGTGCTTTGGTTGTTGACAATGCCTTCTGGTTCTCAGGCTCCTCTTGCTGTGCACAATGCCCTTGTGAAACGAGGCCCTGGAATCAGAGGGCAAGTTTGTTCTGGAGAGCTGCATTAAAGCAGGGCTTTCACAGCCACAGAGGAAGACATGGAGGCAGAATGTAACTTTAGGAATTGTTTGCTAGTGTTAAGCCTTTTTGTGCACTGGGCAGCATTGCTTGGCTGCAGGTCTGCTGTTCCTAAAGGGCAGTTTAGGGCCTTGGCATCTCTGGGATTGCCACTTTTAAAGGCTCCCTGGCTGGATGCTCGGAGGGGGGACTGCATTCAGGACCCACTGACAGTGGACCACAGCACAGAAACAACTCCTTGTGTCTGGGAGTGCTTGTAAATCCCCGTGGAGAAAGAAAGGCGCCTTGGAAAACGTCCTGGAACTTGGTTGTTTCCAAGGAGGGCCTGGTGGGCGGAATGGGAAAGCTGTTGTGGAGCAGTTGCTGCTGGAAATGGAAGTGTAGGGGGAAAAAGCCTCCTTTGCAACTTGAAGAGGAAGACTTCAGGGAAACTGGGCTTCAGGCAGAGAGCACAGGAGTCTCTGGGAGAATGAAAAGCCACCTCTTGACCTTGAAGAAAGCCACTGTGGTTTTGTGAGGGTATATTTGGCTTTATTGTAGTGAAAATCCCCCAGATTGCCAAGTAATTTTTTTCACTCTGGGCCTCTTTGCAACTCCCCCCATCTCTGCAGTTCTTAAGAACGTGTCTTTAATTGCCTTAGAATTGTAACTGGTGAGCAAGGCTGGGTGTCCCTTCCTTCCCTGGAGCCTGATTTGTGTGAGGGTTTTGTGCAGCAAGTGACCTGTCAGTTCACCTGAGCCACAGCTGCCAAGGTGGAAGGTTCCTCACATACATTTCCCTGCAGGTATAATTGTTAATGTTACGCATTTTATCTTGATTTTGTTGTAAACGGCATCCTCTTGTTTTGCCAGTCTACTTGGTGATAGTTGTACAGCAACCTTATGCACACTTCTTTTTACAGAGGCATATCCTCCCAGCTCTGTTGTTTAATGTGTCAGTCGCTTATCAGATGACTTTTCTTGTCCTCCCATTGCTGAATGTCCTCCCTGCTGCCTGTGCTACAAACAGGTCAGGACTGTAAAGGTTATACACATTATATGTCTACTGAAAACCACTGAAGAAAGAAATGAAACCTTCAGTTCAGGTTTTTCATCATCTCTTTTTTACTGGTTTCCCTGTGACTAGAATTTCAGTGTCATAATTTAATGGAAATAATCGAGTCATGCCAGGCATGTGTGTCCTTTGGACAAAAGGCAAAGAAGTTCAGAGACACAGACTGTCCATCACAAGGCTTTTTACTTCTCCAGCTATTTGGTTGCTGTGAAAAATACCTTTTCTGTCACCTGGATTTCTTAAGCCTTCATTTCCGGGTCCGTGTCTTGAGGAACTTTTGCAAGGAGAGAACACTCTTCATTTTCACGGATTTTGGTGCAGTTGCAAACATATGAGGAGGGGGAGCACAGTGCCAGAATAGATGAGCCTTTCTCAATTGCACTCGGGAAGTTCTAGGCAGTTTTGGAGATTTCTTCAGATTTAAGATACTGTATCCTTGTTTTTTCCCTGTGAGAGACACAGCCCCCTCTCCAGCAATTCAGAAATATTTCAGAAGAATTGGATATTCTGGAAGTGATTATTTTGCGTTGCTAGAAACTCGTTCCTCTGCCTATTGTCTGTGTTTCTTGAAGCTACGCTAATGTCACGCTGCATTTAATCTTGTTTAATCCTAGAGTGGTACTCCTAAATACGAGACTTGATCTGTCATCTGCCACACCCTCAGACTCATGTGTCCCCCGTTGCTCTTCTCGCCGAGTTTCCCCTCCTAAATATTTGCCAGTTGCATGTTCAGGACAACGTGCCAAGTGGTGAATATGTCAACCAGAAGTGTGGTTCTTCCCACAGGTTGCTCCCCATGCCAGTCCAGAAAGAGGGTTTGGCTTGGGCGTTCTTGGCCAGAATTGCTTCCAAGAGCTTGTTGTCCATCTGTTCCTCCAGCTAAGTGCTGTCCAAGCAGCCAGGAACACATGGCTGCAGGAGACGTGAGTGTTAATCATTCATGAGAGCAGCTGGAGTGAAAGCCAGTCCAGAAAACAGCTCTGAGTTGGGCTGCTCTGAATTTTCAGACAAGTCAGGAGCATTGCTTCTAAAGTGTACCATGACACGAGTGGAATCCATCGCTTCAAAACATAACGAGCAGCACTTAAAGGTTGTTTCGATAAAATCCGTACAATATTTAAAACACAGGTGTAGAAACATGGCATGGAAGATGTGAGCTGAATTCAGATAGTGCCACTTGGCCTACTGGCCTGCTGAATGCTGCCTCCCAAAATACAGCTGCATTATATCACCATCCTCACTTCTCTGGTCATCCAGATTGGCTTACGTGTAACGTTGTGCTGATCATTTACTCAGTGCTGGGTCATAGGATCCTGTGATCTGGGACTGACATCCATATTCCTAGGCAGGTGTTTCAGTAGTTGCATTCAACAGCCTGTTGTGTCCTTGGTCAACTCATGTATTTTATTTTTAAGGTCTGTGCCTTCTGGGAACAAAAGCCGTGTGGGAGGAGGCTCAGCCTTCTCGTGTGTGTGCTGAGTGGCTGTTCTGTGACGGCTGTGCCCAGGCTGGGCTGGGCTGGCCCATTGCAGACCCTCAGGTGTGAGTGGTGCACACCAGCCTCAGTTACCATGAGCTGGACCAGAGCCCTGGGAGCTGCTGCTCCTCTCCTGTCACATAACTCCTGTGTCGGGGACCGCCTGTCACCGACATGCTCCCTTGATCCAGTAAAGCCATCCGTGCAGAACTGGACACAGGTCACGGTCATCAAACTTTGCTTTTAGTGCAGATTCTGAATGTGGTGCTTTGGATTTTTGGCAGAGAGTGGTAAAAAGGTTATGGAGTGCTACATGCAGTAACTCAAGGTCCCAAATCCTTGGTGTTTCCAGAAGCCTGCTATAAGTTTGGCTTTGGGTTCATCATCTTTGATACGTGTATTTTTCCACCTAAAAGTTGAATATGGGCTCTGTATACTTGGAGAATTAATACACAGGAAACGTGTTTATTCTGAAGTGAGACTTTGGGCTGAAAACCAGAGAGGTTTTAGCAGAGCTGTTAAGACAACTGAGCTGAGTTACAACAGTAATTTCTGCTTTCAAAATCTGGAAGCAATAAACACTTCAGATGTGCTTTCTGAATGCAGGGGAATCAGTCCCATGGGCAGGCATTGTAAGGAAAAATTCTGAAATTAACTTTGGATGTCAACTCTGTGAGATTGTGAAAATACTGCAATGTGCTCTGCAGGCTGGAGCTAAGGATGTGATGTTTCACCTCTTCCTTCTAAAGGCTTCGCTCTCTGCACGCTGCTGTCACAGTGACCTGCTTCAGAGAGACCAGATAGGGAAATGGCTGGATTTACTTGGGTGTTTTGCTTCAATTCCAGCACAATGAATGGAAGATCAGTGAAAATGTATCTTTCTTGGGTCTCTATTATTGACAGTGGTAGAAGTCAGTCCATTTTCCAATACAAACTTTACTTGCTGCTGATGTGCTGACAGTGTGGAGGGGGTTGTGTTTGGGGATGGGGTTTTTGTGTTTGGTTTTTAGTTTGTTTGGCATTTTTTGTTTGTTTCTTTTGTGGTGTTTCATTTTTTAAGCCATGAAACCCTCCGGCTGTACAGTGCCAACTGTGCCAACTGCACTTCTCAGGGGCAGGTGGAGGGCATTGTCTCCATCTGCAGCAGCATGTTTTGGGTCTGCAATCATGTTCATTAGTGAAACCAACTCTGAGCGAGTGACTGAGATTGTTGAGTGCAAGTTTTTTGCAGTATTTAAGTGCTTAGTTGACAGCAAAGGCAGACAATGCTTTCTCTTCAGCAAAGTGCCTCAAGGGGTCCTGATTGAAGTTTCTGCTCAAAAAGGTTCTGGAAGTTTGGGCTGGTGCATGGAGGAGACTTACATGAGGGAACTTCAAGGTGAACCCTGGTGATGGGAGGGAGATTTGAAACCAAAATACCTCCACTACAGGGAGTGGTTGGAAAGAGCATTGTTTGGGGTCAGACAATCTGTGTACACACTTGGAGGTCTGATTTGAGTGCAGAAGTGTGATGGAGTTCTGGTTGCTCCTTACCCCATTGAATAAATATGTAAGTTTTATATGCAAGATCACCACATATCTGGAAGTAGTGGAAGCATCTTGTAAAGGGCTATTTCGCATTCTGCAGCATAACTCAGGCACTGTCTCAGTCCAGACACGTGTTTGGAAGGCTTGGCCTGTTGAGAGAGGAGCATATATATCTTGGGTCTGTGTTTTTCAGCACTGCCTCTCCTGCTTCCCCTTTTTAAATAGCCGTTCCAGGCAGTGTTCTCCCCTAGGACACACTGAGTGCTGCTCAACCTGTCTGAGAGCACTGCAGAGCATCAGTTTTGTTCTTTGGGGACTTGAAGGGAAGCAATTAAAATGACAGGAAGTGCTTGGGACTGAAAGATTTATGTCTGTGGGAAGATCTTACGGAATTCAAAGCATATTTTAATCAGCAAGAATTGATTTGGCAGCTGCATAGTTAAAGATGTGGTGTTTCTTTCTGAAATGTTAAATTAATGTCCTCCAAGAGAAATCAGGCAGAAAGAGAACCACTTTGTGCTGCAGGTCTGGTACACATTACTGATATACACTATATACTCCGTAGATGCACTAAATTCTCAGTCACTGAGGAACTCTAATAAGTAGCAGTGACCAAAGCTGCCTTTTAAATTCCCCCTCCCACAGCTGCATTGAAAGACATTTTCCTCCTACAAGAAAATAAATGCAGGAGGCAGACACTCAGCTTCCTAATCTGTTTGATGTGTCTCACTTGCAGAGATGGCTGTTATTTGGAGAGGGAAGTGTATTGAAAGTCATTTAAAAATCATGGTTTGTGAAGGCTGAAATACTGCTTGGGAGGCTGGATACCACATCATTGGGATGGCAGGATGGGCTTCAAGCACTCAAGAAAATCAGACAGCAGTGCCTTGGCCTCTCCTCTCCCAGAAGTGGCTCATTCCCTGGATGTTCTCCACATTTTCTAATGTTCTGAAGTTGCCTTCAGGTGCATGTCTGTGTGTGCCTGGAATCACTTCCCTCCACGTCTCAGTGTAGTTGCACTGTCTTTGGTAACCAGCTTTGGTTCTGAGAGGGGCTGGGGCTGGGGCTGCTGTCTGGAGATGCTCTGCAGTGCACACAGGCCTGTCATCAGAGGTCTGTTGGCATGATAACACAGAAAGGAATTGGAGTTCATTTTGGGTCACTCTGGTTTGAGTTCAAAACACTTTTTCACTGCATGCATCATAAATTTATGAACTTTGGATATTTAGTATATGTGTGACTCAGTGTGTTTCTTACTGTCAGGGTAGTTAATGTGTTGCCGAAGTTAAGTGTTTAATAACTTTCCTTATCTGAAGATAAGCAGATTTCACAAACGACACTCTTTGAAAAGAATCTCTTCAGTCTAGCGAAGCAGTGAGGATAGTATAAAAGTGGAAAATCCAAGTGTTATGTCTTCTGTAGCTGGGTTTGCAACACTTGTATCTGGAGTCTCTGAACCATTACTATAGTCCCCCTTTGGATGCAAATACCACAGCCCAGCTTTCGAGGAATGCTTTTGGAAAGTTGGCAAACTCCCTGTGAGTCATGCCAAAGAAGGAAGCTGTGTGCTGCTTTGTCTGCTGCAGTGGAAGCGGGCTGGGGTTCTGTTGGGAACAGATTTAGCTGGCAGAGTTCATTTTAGCTGTAGACAGCGTGAGCATTGCACCATGAGAGTGCAGGTGTCTGTCCTGGTAACGTGCTCTGAAGAAGCTGGACCAACAGCAAAAACCTTGTGCTGTTTTCTTTTGTTGGGTTGTATTTTTTTCTTTCTTTTATTCCCTCTCCATAAAAAGATTACTTTTATTATTTTATTGCCTGTTCAGCTCGTGCACCACGCCTGGACATGAAATCTCAACTCCCAACACCCTCATTGCTAATGACTTTATTAGCAGGTATTTAGCCAAGATTGGATGATGGATTGCATGTCATCATTCCAAGTGTTTACATTAGACACCCTCATAATTTGATTATAACCTTGTGGTATCTCTAATTAGAGTGACATGCTTCAATCAGAATTGGCACTGCAGGGAGTTTCTGTTTCAGGTAGCTCAACTGTCAGTACTTGTAAGCAGACACCTTCGTTACCTTTCCTGCAGGGATTTTAATGGAAGACCTGGATCTGGTGATAGTTTTGTTTTATATGGGGTTAAAATCTACTATGCACATAATTAAGCTATTTAAAATGTTCTTGTTAATGTACTTTCTTTAACTTTTTTGAGAAGAAACATGGAACTGGTAGCCTTTGTAATAGGCAGTGATTTTAATTGCCTAAGACTTTGGATTTTTTTTTTTCTAAAATGCCTTATGCTGTAAATTCCTTTTTGGTCTAACTATAAGCCTAGTCTATCTGGGTTTTTTTTTTTTTTTTTTGGAAAATGAAGATTAAATACACTTTCCTGAAGAGGAAGGCTTGACTGGGGATTTGGAACAGGGCCAGTGTATTATCATGGATTGATATGCCTCTTTGGATAAGTAGTTTGAAGGGAGATGTGAATCCACTCCAGAAGATGCTTATTGAGGAAAAGTGTTTGAGGCCTCAGTGACTTAAAAGCAAAGAAAAAGTGCAAGTTCAATATTATTGGTTTTGTAGTAGTTACTTATGACTGCTGAACTCACACTTTTTCATAAAGATGATGCAAAATGTAGGGCTTTTATTTATAGTACCACAGAAGGCTCAGTAGTTGCCACTGAACCAGTGGATCTTTGCAATAGATTGCTGAATAGCTGATGCTGTTAATGTATGTCAGTATAAATAGATGAGAGGTCTGATTAATGTTGGCCTGAGTGCAAGTACATATTTGTGTATATTCTGAGTTAGAGCATCACAGCATCCTCAGAAATAGGCCCTGGGATGGGCAGTGTCTGATACCGTGGAGTTCTCGTGAAAAAGAGCTTGTTTACATTGGTTAAACTGCTGCAGATTGTCTGGGTGGAAATAAAGGATCATGTTAATGCAGATTGCAGACTCTAGGAGGTCAGGAGTTGCTGAGTGGTACCCTGGTGAGGAAAGTGCCCCATACCCATCTTTGAGGTCCTGTTGTTTCACATCTTTGCCTGCCATTTCCAACTGCTCTGTATTGTATGCTGTGGTTGTACCTGGTGTATTTAGGTCTGTTTTCAAAGGACCGTATTCTCTGCTCAAATCCAGAGCCAGGGGTTTTGGAACTAACGTGAGGAAAGACTTTGCAATTTGATACCAAGAAGACAAACCATTCTGGGCAAAAGTGTGTTAGAGAACCTGCCAAGCGTGGCCGAATGTGAACATTTGCTGAAGTTTTTTCTGTAGTCGTAGCAGTAATAACAATAATAATACATTTGAAACAAATTACCATTTAACTTTTGATAAAACTTCTTTGCCTACCTGAAGAGGAGTGCAATTTACATTAAACAAGATTCTGTTCTACTAAACAACAAAATTGGAACCTTTTTTTTAAACTTACTTAGAGAGGAAGCTGGAGTTCAGAGTAAGGTTTGAGTAATACCTACTCCTTGATGGAAAACTGTCGACTGCTCTCGAAGAGCCCTGAACAGGAGGCAGGTGGTATTTGCCTGACAAAACACTCATGTTCATGAAAACAGATGAACTTTAATCACAGAAAGTTGGCTCAGCAGCATAATGTAAGAGATGAGATTTACGTGATTTTGACAATTTAGCAGAGTATAGTTGATTTGAAATGATCACAGTGGGCACTTTATTCCTGCCCTATACAAACAGGAAACCTTGAGAAGAAATTAATGCCATGCTTGGCTCGTGTGCTGCAGAATTTACTTGTGCCTTTTCAGGCCTCCTCAAAACTGTTATCCCAGATGTGCAGGCTGTTGTAAGGATTGACAAATAGAAGCTGAAAAACAGTAGTTAAGATCTGGTAAGAGCGAAACAGATCCTTAGAGGCTGCAAGTTTTGGCAGTCCAGCGCAGGGATGAGCTCCCACCATCTGTGAGGTGCAAATAAAGTCTGGCCTGAAGCACCACGCTCATAAACCTCACAATTGTGTTCCAAGTGTAAGGGAAGAATTGCATGTGAGAGCATAGTTTCACCTGGGGGATAGTCAAATTTGCCTAAATGGTGAATAGTTCATTCCAGGAGGTGAATTCTGGTCATTTATGAAAGAGTCTTGAAGAAAGTAATAGAGACAGATAAGGAGGAACTGGGATGTGACAGATGCCACACAGTACAGAACACCTGAATCAGTACGAGCCTGAAATGGCCATTCAACATTTTCATTATGTGCAAGGAACATTAAGTTTTGAAGTATTGAGTTACATCCTAGAGCTGAATTTCCTGGTGTGTCAGGTGGGAGAAGGAACACCCCCTCGCTTGTAGCTTTAAAATAACAAGCTGTTGGCAGACTCATTTAGCAGGGGTGGCACAGTAATGTGGTGATGAATGCCAGCAGGGTTAAAACCTGTGTAATGGACTGTATATTTGGATTTGGTTTTGGTTTTTACACCAGTGCTTAGCAAACAACAACAACAACAACAAAAAGCAAAGCTGCACAATCCAAAAAGCATAAACAAACAAAAAAAGCCCCACCCCACAAAACACAGCACAGGAAAAACACACATCGTAAACCCAAAGGAAATACATGGGCAGAAATATCTTCCACATTCAGAAAAGGTAGTGTGAGAGGATGCTGGAATTTATCCTTTTAGTCTCAGTGAGCTGCAATCCAAATGCTACTGAATTAAACTGTGCTATCACCAAGAATTCTGAGAATGCAGAGTACCTAGGAAATATCTGTAAAGGGCAAAGCTGTGATTTACCTCTAATTCATAGTGTAGGAATCCACAGTGGAATTGGGGAAGTATATTCTACTTCAGTGCTTTTCTCTGTTCAGTTTTCTTGCTCTGTAAATAACACCACTAACATTTGAACCAAAAGCATTTCACTGAAATGCAGCTGCAGCTTAGGAAAAAGAGAAGGGGAGGGGTGGCCAAGGGGGCTTGTGCTAAAGGAATAGCCCAAATATGCCGAAATGCCCGCTGAAGTTTGTGTGCACTGCCAGAGTGAGGTGCTTTGTGCTGTCACTGCTGCCCTGCCAGAGGTTTGAGTGGGGTGAGCAGAGTCCCAGGGCTCAGGGCAGCGCCTTTGCTGACAGGGCTGCTGGGCAGGCTGGGTCCAGCTCTGACCACATTCCAGGAAGAGAGGACAATAGAATAAACAAACAGTGGTTAATAGTTTTTTTAGGCTCGCTTTATCTCCCTATCGATAAGTAAAAGAATATACGGCTGCTTCAGCAGTAATTAACCCTCTTGAAAAATTAATGTTGTTTCCACAGTGACATTTGTTAAAGCCGGTCTTAAGACGAGTCATAGTACAAGCAAATTTTGTTTTCCCCACACTCCACAGTATTCATTCATTTTTCTACTGTTAAATATTCTGAGAACTTAAAATCTACCATTTAAATGAAGTTGTCATTTTTAAACATGGTATTACACTCATTGAGTTAGTGCAGTAGTATGTGCAAATGAGTTGTCTTGTTTCTTCCCTTGATGTAAAAAGTTAAGAGAGCAGTTTCTTCACCTCCTTCCTTCCCATCTGATTAACACTTCAATGAGGAGATAGACCCTCATGATAAACTAGGGGAAAGCAAATTTCCAGTTCCCCAGGTTTGGTTTACAGCTTGGAAATAAGAACTGGGGTTTTTTGGCATTTGTTTGGTTTCTTAAGCAACAGTTCTGGTTTAGGACTGCATTTGTAAAGAGAAATTTCAAAGCAGTTTCCCAGCTATCGAAATCACAGTGATGGTAAATGAACAGCATGTGTTGGAATTCCTCTGAACTGGAAAATTTATTTGGGTGCCTTTGTGAGGTGTAACTGGAGAGGAGCTATACTGGGATGGTCACTTCATTCTCTGCTGCTTCACCTGGCTTTGCTGTCACCTAGATGTGGTGTGTTTCGATACAAGGCCAGTGTCAGCCTTAGCTGATGGTGGCCCTGAGCAGAGCTGAAGATGCTTCCAGGTAGTGCCTGGTGCTCACAGAACTTGGGGACTAGAAAGGGCTTCTGAGGTCTGTGTCAGCACAGGGGTGAAAATGGACAAACGTATCAGATGCCAGTGGCTGAAATACCTCACAACTGCATTTGAAACGAATTTTAGGAATTTAGCAGAGATGCAAGTGTGGAGAAGTAAATAGTGGCCTGAGGAAGGAGGGTGGGTGGTGAATTTCTGGGCTGTACCGGACAGGACTGTGCATGTTACTGCAGTACAGATCCTGGCATTGCAGGGCCACCCCTCGTGCACTGATGGAGCCCCCCCAAGGAAAGGCATCAGCCTTGCAGACCTGACCCTGCTGTTGTCCTGACCTTCAGGTTCAGCAGGAAATCCACGAGGTGACACACCTTTAATTAGACTGCATTGTGCACTCTTTGTGGGCCGCTGGAGAATTGGTTGGTGATGGAAAGGAGGATGAGTGTGATCAGGGGTCTGAATTTGCAAGCAGCAAACTCCACTGCAGTGCAAGTTCTAATGCAGGTAATGCACTGGATGCTGAGGTAATTGTCCTACGGAGACTGCATTTCCCCTGACTGCAGCAAATCTGCCAACCTGCACCGAGTAGTTGTGTTGGCATAGACCTGCTGTTACTAAAAACTCCACTGAAAGGGTAAAAAAAATCACTTCTCTAACCAACCAAGAAAAACATCCTATGATGAATTTGTTGTATTAGAGATGTTTTTGCCAGCTTTGCTTGGTGAAAATTCACAGGAATTCTTTTGTTGCTCTTGGCTTTTCTCTGCTAAAGGCATTCCCTGCTGTGTAGCTGTACACTGTGCAACTTTAGAAAGACCAGGAAGTTAAAGAATAAACTGGTACGTTAACTAGTTTCAAACTGGGAGAGCTGCTGTGGATCAGAGCTTTGACTGAATTTTCAGAGAGCACTCCACGAGATCTAAAAGTGGGATCAGAGCCTGCCATAACTCAAGGCACAAGCCTTTGTGAGTAGCACGATTGAGGCCAGACATAAGACTGGGCCTGGGAAAGTGCTGAAATACTCAGAGAGGTGGTGGTGTTTATTTCCTGGCACTGTGAGGTCTGGCATTGGGAAGCTGCAGTTTATTTTGGTGCACAGACTGATTTGCCTGTCCTCCTGGTTATTAAACCAGTGTGCTGTATTGGCTTTTGTGTAGAGTGAGAACTCAAAAAGGATTCTAGGAATCCTAGGGGGAAATAAAGGAAGCTAAGTCTTAAAAAAAAAAAAAAGCCTGAAAACATGCAAAGGAGAAAAACTCACCTCCTCAAAGCAGCCAGAGCCTTGAAACAGAGTTGGTCACCTTTTAGACCCACCCCGAACTCCAGCTCTGTTGTCACTGTGTGTGCAGTGATGCTTTCAGAATGGGGTTCTCTGTGCAGGGGGGTTGCCCACAGAGCCTCGTGCTGTGCTGTTTGGGTTGTTACTCCACACAGGTCTGGAAACCAGGGAAAAGCACAGTTAATGCAAAATAGATGCTTTGGGAAGTCAGTGTGATTGTCTCATTTATGTTAACACCAGCATTGTGCTTCGAGGGTTCTCATCACTGACCAGCCGGTTTCCAAATACTTACCTGTAACAACTCAGTTCATTTATTACAAGCTCTTTTGTGTGAGTAATTCGGAAGCCTTGGTTCAATTTTATTTGCTTGAACACAAAGCTGTTCATTTTGGCAATGCAAATTCTGACTCCCAAAGAGAAGAGGAAACTTATAACTTCCTGAGTTGTTTCCTTTCCACTCTGTTGACGGAGAAGGTACTTGAAAAATAGAAATTAATGTACTGGGAATAGGAAAGTAACTTGTTTGTATCTTGTGTTACAGACCTGGTTACTGGAAGCCTTCCACGTGGTCAAACTGTACTTTCAGCCAACCTTATTTTCTATTAAATGAAGGTTAATTTTGAGGTAAGGTCCTGTTTAATGTTCTTTGTTATGGATATAATGACATAAACCTCACTACGGTAATTAAAGAACTCGTATCTGCTGCTTGTATATATTTAGCGTAAAATTTTCTTTAGAGCATGTGCGAAATATATACAACTGTGGCTGTGTTTATGAGGACAGAGGCAAGCTGAAAAATAAATGTGATTCATGAATACTGAAGTGCCAAGTAAATATTGCAATTAACAGCCTGAGGATTAACCTGACCATTACAGACATGGACTGTTTTTAAACAGTTTCCAGGGAGACTGGAGAATATGATCATGTAATAAATGAGTTCTCTAAGCCTTAGGAAATAGGGCTGTGCCTTTCATTGGTATGAGAACAAATAGCTGAGAAGATGACTTAACTCTTTCATCTTAGCACTTGTAAGAGGTGGCAAAAGGAACAAACAGGATAATTTCACAGCTACAGTGCCATTTCCATACTGTAGCGCTCTCAGAAGAGGCTGTCACAGAGCAGGAAAACTGGCTTTGGGCAAAATGTTGATACATCTCGCTCCCTATTCTTAATCTGTTGGAGTTACTTTGACCTTGTACACAATTACTGTTCTAAATGTGTCCCTGCCTTTGACTGCTCATCTGGAAATGGTGCTTGAAATACTAAAAGGTCACTAGTGGAATTTTATGCTGCTATTCCCCATGTTTGAAAAATGTCTTTAGTGAACTTTCAAACAGCCTATAATTAAAGCAGCCTGTCAGTTTGGATCAGATGTGTGTAAGGACAAGGTTAAATGAAGGTGTGGTGTAGGTGCCCACTGAAGCAGGCTGTGCTAAGAGCACTGAGGCAATCTCTGAATTCAGCCTCAGCTGCCTGAAAGCTTTTGGGGAAGATGTGCCCTTTCTGCGCACATCTGATGGAGGAGGAGGCTTGACCTTAGATTGGCACACAGTTGGCAGTGGACTAGGCTGAGCATAATCTAATTGACTTGTAATGTTTGCACACACTGTTCACCCCGACAGAAGTTCAGCAGTGTTTCATGATCTCCTTGTTTCTGTCTCTGTGGTGGGAGTAGCAGCTCTTTGGGGGTTCAGTCCTGTTCTCTGCAGAGATTTGGGATTTTCTCGAGCTTAAACCTGTTCAGAAATTTTCATAAGCATTACACAAACTTCCCTATCCAGTAGTCGTGAGCTTTTACCTTGGGGGTCTGGAGTGCTCTGAAAGGAAAAGGAATGCTGTGGTGCTTGCTTGAAACATTCACTCTAACGTACCTGAGCTTTCTCATCTCCCTCAGTCTCTCTGCTGTCCTGTGTGTTGGCTGTGACAAAGATGTTCATTTGACAGGTGCAGGATGTTCTTGCTCAGCCTTTCTGTTTTCATTAGTGTTGGTGATTCTGTAGTAACTGAGCCTTCTGCAGTCTGTTGCCAGTGGTCTTGTTCCCTTCCTCAGCTACTCTTTGTTCCTCTTTATCCTTTTGTATGTTTTACTCCAGGTTCTTTTAACTAACCATTCCTCGTTTGTTTCTTCTATTGAAAAAAGTGTTCTTATTTAATAAAAAAATAATTTAATATTCAAAAAAGCACAGAGCCTGATGGCTCTACCAGGAACCTGATGTCCAAAAACTCCCTTGGAGATGGCAGGAAATGTTGAAGTGTTGGGACCCTGTTGTTCCTTCCCTTCCTCCTCTGCTCAGCTGCTGGGAGCAGTAAACGAAAGGAGCATGCACTGAGCCCCCTCAGCCTTGGTGCAGTGCCATCTGCCCAAGCAGGTGTTTCACATATTGCAAGCCAGGATTGGTAACTGCGTTTGTGGCAAATCTCAGATAGGTTATGGAGGCTGGAAGAGCAGGAAGAGCTTTTTCTGGTAGCTGTTTAAAAGCAGTGGAAGGAGACTGTATGATCTGCTGTTTTCTGTTTGGCACGTTTGGTGGATGCATCACTTGAGTTGTAGGCTGGGTGCAAACTGGTGCATCCACTTCTGCTGGGCTGTGGTGGCCCTCCCACGTGACCACCTTCCTAAGGAGGGATGTGCGTTGGATCAGTAGTGCTGTCTTTGCTGACATGCAAATTTTTTGATTGTTTTTAGTGTTTTTCTGTAAACCATCATATTCCATGGCATGAAAATTGATGAAGAATGTTGATTTATACAGAAACTGTCTTAATCTCATGTTGATACCAAATTGTGATTGCTTGTGAGTAAAAACTGTCTGGATAATACTACAGTAGATGGCATAACGACCAAAGTGTTTACAAGATAGAAATGTAAAGGACTTGATTACAATTTAGATGCCAAGAGTGTTTGGCTTTGTTTTTAATTCTCCAGTAGGTATCATTAAGAAAAAAGTGTTCTAAAGGAGTGAACTATGTGATTCTGATGGGGGCAAACCCCAAACCTGTTGAGCTGTTTGAGTTGATATTGGTTGTTCATCTATTTCTTTTGTCTACTTCTGTGTTTTTTAAACCTGGTTTAGTTGCTTGTGTGGGAATAGAGTAGCAGTTCAGGTTTTGAAGAACCCACCGACAGGTATCCAAGTGACCTGACCATGTCTTGGCTTCTGGCATCTTGCTCTTTGTTTCAAGAACCCAGCTCAGGTGCCTGTGCAATAGTTCCAATGGGTATAACCGTGTAAAGCAGAGGTTGAAGAAATGCCATCAGGGAATTGTTCTGGTGGACTTGATTCACCGTTTGATCCTGGACAACCTTCCTCCTCATGGAGCTTCCAATAAGCAATATTGACAGATGCAGAGGGCAACCACCTGTAGCAGTTTCCATGGGTCACTTGGTGCCTTTCCAAGATTGTTTTTGCCAGTGTCTCTTTGGCCAGTCATTTCCAGTGAATTGTCATGTACATTTTTTGCTAAAAAGTCCATGTTGGAGGCATTGGGTTGGGCTGAGTGAGTAGGATCACCATTCTTGTCCAATTGTTTTTGCAGGGAAAAATTCATGTTCCATTTCAACACTGGTAATGCTCTGCAGGAGTGACACCGAAAATGTATCTTTGAGTCTGAAAAGTATCTGTGGGAAGCGCCTGGTGGGGTTTGTTCCATATTGACTCCAGGCCCATAACCACATGTTCTATGGTTCATATTAGCAGTCCAACAGGGAATCATTTTGCTTCCAACAAATTCTGTTAAAAGTCCTTCTGCCAGCCTGGTTGGTAAGTTGATGCTCTTGCAGTTCTAACCTTTGGGCTTTCTTTGTCTTACCCTACTTTGGGCTTAGTGTTGGCTGGGGAATTTTACTCATGTTTCCTTTGTTCTGTGCTTTGTTCTGGTTCCAAGAGGGATGCCCATGATGGCAGCAGAGTTCTATTTACACAGCAAGTTTAAATCTAAAATGTCTGTTAGTTGTTGAAAAAACCACACTAGTACTTGGTGTTAGTCACAGTAAGGGATGCCTATCACAGCAAAAATTGTCTCTGTAAAATGTTATCTGTACAGGTCAGAGAATCAAACACCTGATCTGTTAGAAACTTTTAGTGTTCATTCTGTCATATGGCTTCTTTATATGCTTTCTAATACCATCTGATTCTTAACTATGATGTTCTTTAACCCTGTATTAGCATGTAGTAGCTTCTTGAATGACTATATCTTATTTAACTCCAAGCAAACCCCAAGATTTTCTTCACTGCACTTCAGTTTTTATTGACTCTTCACGGAGGACTCTGTGCAGAATATGTTCTTTTTGACCAATAGTTGATTATTGTGATATGAATCTGACCCGTACAAAAAGCAGGGTTTGGAGCAGACAAGAACCATCAGTATCTGATGCTGGTTTGTTTATACAGACATGGTGTATCACGGCTTTAGGTTGCATGCTGAGCATTTGGGGTTGAGTGACAAGTTCTGCACTTATATTCTGGTGGGAAAGACAGATGATGTTTGGTATCCCCTTAGCTGCCTTTTTTTTTGTTTGTTTGTTTGTTTTTGGTTTAAGTCACTGTCTTAAGACAAATGACATGGTGGAAATTCATACTTTCTATGACAGTGATTTTGCTATCATTTGTATTCCTGACAAGCTCAGTAGATCTTGAAGATTTACATAAAAATGGTAGCTCAAGCACTTGGATTTGTCTTGAACCATTCCATTGTAAAGTGCACTTTGTCATTCTGTTTTAACACAGAATGGATTTTAGGGCGTTCTGTGTACTTGAACAGAGAAAAATTGGGTTACCTTGTGAAGAGTAGCTGTAATTTTCTGACTGGGACCCACTTTGCTATTCTTTGCTTACTATAAATGGCAGCTGTCAACCTGAATTCTCACTCAATGACTGAGCTCTTTACCAAGCCTCCTGCTTTTCAAGTGGGCCTGCAAGAGTTTTCCAAGTCAGAAATCCCTTTGTCTTCCTCCTCGATTTGTGACGATTTCAGATGAGCAGATGATGCTCGACATGGGGATGATGGTTTGGGTGTCACTTGTGACCACCAGTTGTGTGAATTCCTCTTCCACTTCTTCTGGGCTTACTAAAATAGGTGAGTGCTGACTTGCTACACTACTGCATTCATGCAAGTAACACTTTGTAAAGGTTCACTTCTTTCTGCCTCACTTCCTGTTTTAGTGATCTGTTGTAAATAATTGTGGTAAGTGATTGTTGGGACAAGTGGATCAAACCTACTGAAAGGAATTTCAGTGCCTGTTAAGCCCAGATGACTCAGATGGAATCAATGAGAGCAGAGGACTATTCCACATAAACCCCATCAGAGGACTGCAAAAAAAAATTGTTTTCCTTGAGCCTCACTAATCTTCTGTGTAGCAAAGCTATATCTGAAGACTTGTCTACCCCATCTAATTCTGGATGATGCTGCTGATCAGAATGATCAATATGGATTTACTTCAGTGATTTCAGTAGCTGAGTGGATTTTGTGTTAT
Source organism: Acropternis orthonyx (assembly GCA_035583155.1). Taxonomy (NCBI): domain Eukaryota; kingdom Metazoa; phylum Chordata; class Aves; order Passeriformes; family Rhinocryptidae; genus Acropternis; species Acropternis orthonyx. The sequence continues at coordinate 17,456,671 of JAWWEU010000017.1, forward strand.
TAGATAGTTCAGCTTCTGTAACAAATGAAGGAGACTGTTTATAAAGCCTGTAAGAAAGTCGAGCAGCCCATTAGGTGCCTTGGTGTTCCCTAAGGTGGATAATCAAGTAGAGTTGTATGAAATAACTGCTGAGTGCTGTTCTCCATAAAGAAAATTACCAGAAAGTTCCTGAGCAGGGTCAGATGATGTTTGGGAGGGTGGAAGGAAGAGCTGGAGAAGAATCCTGGTGTGATTTACCGTGACAGCTTATCTGGAACTCGGCAATACTGTTTCTCTGCCAACAGATGGCACTTAAAAAAACCAAGTAAAATAGGAAATTCAGAGTAATATTTAAACCACAGTAGGTAAACCCAAGATGTCTGTGTCATTAAGTGACTCAAGTAACAACTCTGAGTGGTTTATTACCTCCTACTCTGTGGTGGTTCCAAGAGTGGCAGGTACAGCTCAGAGCCTTCAGTGGTGGCTTCAATTAATTCAGGGCAAAAAGAGCATTGATGTGAGTGTGCTCAAAGGTTGGAAACCTAGACATAAAAGCTTTAAAATTGTCCTTCCAAGCTTTATGGTGTGAATATACAGAACTGTGCAAGCCTGGATTTAACAGCCCACTTTGTAGTTCAACCTATTACTATTATTAGTGTGATTTGGAATTAATGTGGGTGAAATGCTTCAAATAGTCACATTGGCTGCTTTGGAAAAGGAGTTTTCTACCAGCTGAACTCTTCCACAGGATAAAAAGTGTTTTTAATCTTCATTTATTCTTCTTATCCTGTAATTTTCCTAGGTGCCCTTAAATTACCACAGATCAGAAAGTACATTTGAAGCTATATAGGTGTATGTCCCATTGTAAGCAAGTTGCAGTGCTTGTCATGGGCCTGGATAAACCTTATGAGAGTTCTCTTTGGTTAAAAAAAGAAAAAAAGCACCTCCCCAAAACCCAACAACAAACCCCTAAAAAACCCAAAACAAAGCCACAGCAAACAAAAGTATCTTCTAGATCTCAGATAGTGTTTTAATTACAGTCATAGAATCCGTGAATATCTTTACTACTGTCCTCCCAAGGACTATCATAGGAGGGCTCATGACTGCAATGAAAACTGCTCATTTGGAGAGGAACTCGGACCAAGGTTGTTGATTCACTTGTGATTCCTACAGAGACTCCTGTTCTCTGATTTTGCCTTCCTTTGGCAGTGTTATTGCAAACTTGGAGGAAAAGCCCCTTCAAAGACACTTGTCACTGACTGCCACAGTGAGGCTCACAGCCCTGAGGCCCCTGATTTCTGTGTTAGAACTAGTTCCAGCCAAACTCTTGGCTTATCTTATCTAAAAGCTGCTTTGGCTCTGCTTGGAACAATGACATTCCTCCTGTTGTCCCTTGTAATTCATACTTCCTTTTGAGGACACATTCCAGCGAGTTAGTTTGCAAATATTCCTTTGGACTTAAAAAGCAAGCTGTAGTTGAATTGCTAATAAGCCGACTGTCCTATAAACAACTCTTAATTAGACCCAAATGTTTTGGTCTCTTACATAATTCTGTTTGAGGGAACTTCCTTGCTGGGTTCTTAGCAAAGCTGTTCCTGTACAATTATAATGTGTGACCTGAGAGTGGTATCTGTTAGTGCTTGCTAATGATCACAGCCTGCTTTCATACAAACCTTCAAAGCTTGCCCTAGTTCAGCTTCATTTTGCTGTGGTTTTTTTTTCCCTAGTAGTTTGTTTGTAAGATTCAGTACTGCGTGCCACAGATAAATGCTATGAATTTTTCCTGAGGTTCTTGAAGGTTTTTAACATAAACTTGCTTATCAGCGCGTGTGGTGTGTGTATTCAGCCCCTGTGGTTGAGCAGGGCTTTCCTTGGGACAGGGGCATGGAAGAGAGTTCTTGCATTTTAACTGTCTGGGCACATTTGCGAACAGAATAAACAATGGTTTGTGCTGCTGTCAAGTTCCTTGTATCCAGAGTGATGAAAGGGAGTGTTATACTTGCTTGCTTGCTTATTTAAGCTCCAAGAGCTCTGATTAGCCACCCCAGACTGCATGTGATGCCTGAGGTTGGCAGGCTGCTTCTGGACCCTCCAGGTTGCTGTCATTGTACTTATTGCCCATTCAGCACATCAACTTTTACTCTGTTGGTTTTTATCCTGCCTTCACCTTTGAGCTGGAGGGACTCTGAGGTTGTCTTTTGTTTCCTTTCTGACTCCAGAAGAGTGCATACTGCTCCCTCCCACACTCCCTGACCAGGCACAGCTTCCAGCCCACGTTCACAGGTGTTTGTGCCCCTGGAGCCCCGCTCTGCGCTGTTCTCAGTGCAGTGGCAAAGGCCAGTGGTGACATTTGAGTGTCTTACCCATCAGGGAGTTGATGCTGAAGGCCTTGCTGGGACATGTGGACATGTTTCAGGCACACAGGTGATTGTTTGGCTGGTATACAGCGTTCTGGTGGAGAACCAGCCTGGTCTTCTAAGAAACCCTATTAATGGCAGGCCTTAAGCACCTTTAAGAGCACTGTGGTATAGATGAGTTACAAACTGACAGCAGTGGAGCACTAAAGAGAGGGTTCCTTGGAAAGTGTCACCTCTTCTGTGATGAGATGCCAACATAAGTTTGTGTTAAAATGTGTATTGTTACCCTCTGTGCAATTAGCTGCCTGCTGGCTTGCCTTGTGGTCCCATTATCCTTGATTTTGAAGGATGACACTTTAATTTGTGTTCATAATTTTAGAAGTATACGTAGCTATCAAGTCCAGCTGGGTTTGTACTTCAAGTGCCTTTTGCTTAAGGAGGTCTTACCAGGCACCAGTCCACTAAAGAAGGATTTCATGTGTTGCAATAGAATTAGATGTTCAACCTGCATGATGGCAGAAAATGTGGCATGTCCTGCTTTGCTGGTGCCAGCAGTAGTGGGTGGGAGCGCTGAAAGGAGCAGAGCACTGCTGTTCCACTGAGTTTTGTTGCATAGTCTAGTATAAAAATACGTGGCTTTGCCTAAACTAGCATGTACACATATAGGCTTTGGGACTGAGACAGTCTCATGGCCTAGATTTGTGTTTGCTCAAGCCTGAATGAGCCAGTTAAGAAATATCTCCAGGGAGACAGAGCTCTCCTGAATCGCAGCAGAGCTTTGCTTTAGCCACAGCAGTGGGGTGGCAGCTTCCCTTGGGCTGGGTGTGTGGGGTCTGTGCTTGACAGTGTCAGTGGGAGCTGAGCCACCTTTGCCTCCTTTTGAAATGCAGGTATTTTGGGGCTGTGTGTAACTTCAAACACTCTGTTGGCAAGGATGTGAGATGAAAGGCAGAGAGATGCTCATACCCTGCCTAGGCATTAAGCTGACATTTTGCATTCTTTGTTTAGCTCAAAATACACAGATAAAGTCTGTGTAGGTGTAGAGGGGAGACCAGTCAGTGAGTACTGACCTCCCTGATCACTCCATGCCCCACTGGCCTGACTTGTGCCATTCCTGCCCTCATTTATGTGCTCTCTAGCAGCTGCTGATTTGTTGCAACATCAGTGCCATCTGCCCAGTCTGGCAGGAAAATTTAGCTTCTTGGGGAATCTTTTCTGGAGTTTCTGGAGTGCTTGTTTTATTGTGCCAGTTAATGTGAGCAAGACATTGTGGAACAGAGACATGTTCTGTGTGTTACCTGAGACTCACATTTGTGGTATTGATTTGACCCATAAACTTTTCAAGTAGTGTAGAGTTGGATCCTCCTCTAACTTAGTACTTGCTTAATGAGCCTGACAAAAAGTCATGGAAGCTTTTAACTAGGGCAAGTCTGAACTTAATCATATGTGTGTCACTCATCTCAATGCTTGTAACATTTTAACATAGGCAAATTTACCACAGACAAATTCACAAACAGCAGGCAACTCATTTTGGCACACTGTCACAGAAGGCTTTTTTTATAGAGATGGTTGGGAAAACCATGTGTTTACCAACAAGCAAAGGATCCTCAGATTGCTTGGTGGTGCTGTTTGGTTTCCTGTAGATTCTTTTCATGGTCAGAAAGACTGAGAAGTTTACCACTAGAGCAGAAAATTGGGTCTTTAATGTCCCTCTTCGCAGTGCCTTGTGAGGTACCTCCCGAATGAGACCCCGTGAGGTTCCTCTCTGAATCGTGGACCAGAGCAGGCTGGCCTCGACTTCTGCAGTGACTGGAGTCAAACTTTGCCCAAACTTCCTTAGCTCTAGAACTGTTTTCCCCAGGAGAGAAATTGTGTAGGGTTTTTCCTTAAATTTCCTTGAGAATGAGTGGACAGAACGCTGCTGAGGGCATTTCCATGGGCTCTTCCTGTGCCTTCTAAGAAGAAAATATGCATGTTGTATAGAGAAGGAAAAAAATTATGGAGCAAAGGGACTATAGATACCTGTTTCACTTTTTTTGTTATTGTTAACAGGGAATTCTTTGGCCATTTAGTAGCACACACAAATTAATAAAGGTACATCAGCAGTGCATGTCTCTTACTGTGGTGAAAGTAATTTGGGAAACCTTTATTGTGTCATCATAACTGTAAGAATTCACCATGTTCATCACTGTTAAAAGGCAACTACATAGAATACTGCAGTGCTACCTCATCCTGCAGCCACTGTAGTTGATGTTTCTAGGAAGTCTGTATTTTTGCATTGTGTTTTGATGCTGTGATACTCAATTAGCAGGCTGACTGACCCCAGCACTGACTTCAGTAAGTGCTGTATAACATCACATCTGTACTCATTTTGGCTACACAGGAGTGTGATTTGCTGCATAGGGTTAGATGGTGCATCGTGTGTGAACTGCCTTTCAGTTGTGTCCGTGCAAACTATTCCAGTCAGTGTCAAGGACCTAAGCATCTGTCAGGATGTGCCTGTCCTGTATGTGCTGCTGTTTCCACATCCAAGGAAAGCTGTAGGAGGAGAGGGGTGCTGTGGTGCTCATCATGTACTGGGAGGGGACACAGAGGACCTGGGAGGACTGGGGAGAAATACAATTCTTGTCCCACTGGTTTGGTTCCCTGTGGGGATTCACACCAGGACCCGAGTAAAGAGCAAGTGGGACCAGGCAGAATTTCTATGTCCTTGCAATTGGGTGCCCTTTGGTGCTTTTACACTGTAGCTTATCTGAAAAGTAGATTTCCTGCTGACTCTGTGGTTATATTTTGATGCCTAAATTCCTGTAAAAAACCTCTCAAAACAACATTAGTGGAGACAGACAAAGTAAACCTTTATTAGAAGTTTCCAATAAAGGCTTGTTTTATCTCTCTCTCTCTCTCTACTAATGGTGGTCTACTAATGGTCTCGAAAGTCTTTTGCAGGATTTTAGGCATCACACTGATGACAGAAGACAGCCAAACTGCATGGGAGAAGGAAGGTAGAGAGTAAAGCCATGCAAAAGCTGTTCACTTAACTGTGGTAGCACAGGCAGTGTGTAGAAACTGCTGTTGGGACTGGCAAAGGAGGACACAGCAGGGCATGAAGGAATCTGCTCCTCAGCTCTGGCAGTCCTGACAGGTGTTGGATAGTTCTGTTCTGCTCCTCCTGAATGACACCGGGAGGAAAAGCAATTTTAAATGAGTTTCCAGTGGAAATTAAGTGTGAATGTGCTTCGGCATCAACTTTCTTCTTGTTACTTCAGGGGCATTGCTCAAACAAATGTATTTAAGCTTTGGTTTGATTTATTAGTTTGTGACTTGCTTTCCATAGTTACTTTTTGTTTTCTGGCTTATTTTGTACCAAACAATTAAGCTAATAGAAAGGCATTTTACAGATTTGTTTTGTTTCAGGGAAAATAGACTGTTCACGTCTATAAATGTTTATAACTGTTTCATCAAAGACCATTTTTTGGTATTTAATATTCAAATTGGTTCAATGACAATATACCTACTTTACAAGACAAGAAGGGATGTTTAGTTTTGTAAATGTTACGCCTTAGAATTGCGTAAAGCTCTTTCTAATGAAGAGAAATTGTGAAAGAAAAAGTGTTGATGGAGTTTGTATCTGGGTCCAAATCCACACCTGTTGTAATTGAGCAGTAAGAGCATCCTGCCTGGAGCTGTGGGAGCTTTGGGTCAGGATGCAGTGGCTTGGGCTGAGAGCTGGAGAGAGGCTGTGCCGATGCAAGTTCAGTGTCTGCTGCAAACCTCACCCCCAAGGAGCAGGGCCCAGGGCCCGTGGTGACCCTGCCCTGCTGGGGTGGTCCTTACCACTGCTGCTCCTGCTCTGCTGCTGGAGACAACTCCTGCCTTGGGTGTCCTGCTAATCTCTGTAACCCAGTTCTGCCAGAAGGGGAAAGGTTCCTCAAAAATGCCAACCCCCTAAAGAGGTGTCAGGACTGGGAAAGAGATTCTGCAAACGGAGCCCTTGGCAGCTGTGGGGACTGCTGACCTCTGGAGCTGCAGGGATGCTGGTTGTTTGCTGCTCTGCTTACACCACTGCTGACCTGCAGTGGAAAGGGCACATGTTTCTCCAGCCTGAACTTACTTTAAAGAACCTTAATATCGCCTCATTCTTTGGTTTTACTCTTCAGCCCTTGATAATGTCTTAGAATAAGATTATCTTACCTTGTATCTTATAATCTTGGATATTGTCTGTTTGAAGTGCTTTGCTGGCCAGGTGTCTTTGTGAGCACACACAGCCATGCTCATTTTCATTCAAGCCCTGGCAATCCTTTAGTTTTTCCAGGTTTCCCAGGGCATGGGCACTGGTGGTGGTTCAGCCCGAGCCTGTGACATCCACGCTGTGCTCCATCCCTGCAGGCATTGGGTTCTCACTTATGATCTGTGGCTTTTTCAAGAGCTCAGAGTTGCTGCTCCCTCTCCCAAGCCTGTCAGATCCATAATTTATTACCCCAGCCTCCTGCCTTACAAGCACAGATCAGTCACAGTCTGATTTAGAACTTTCCTCCTTCATTACTCGCAGAGAATTAGTACCAGGCGAACCATCTCATGTAAAATGCTGTTAATTTCCAGGATTCTTTTGGCTTTTGGTCAGCCATTCCAGAGACTGAGTGATTTTGGGGAGCAGAGAGTGTCCATTACTTGCACAGAGAAATATTTAAATGTGGTGTGAATCAATGTATAGAAGATAGAGGGAATTGTTTTCCTCTGTGATCTCAGCCCTTTCTCTTGACCAAGTTCTTAAGTCTGTTGAGAAAAACCAGCTGTCCTGTTTTGGCTGTTCCCCAGGAGGTGGAAACTGCCTGTCCAGTTTGTTACTGAAAGCCAAGTGGGGAGATGTAGAGCCAGAGGGTGATCTGGAGGAGGCAAAGGAAAACCTTTCTCTTGAGTTTGAGAACAGTGTTGGAGGAAACTGATAAGTCATGAGCTCTTTTTCAAATAAAGCATCCTCTGGTGTCTCTGAAACCAAGAGCACTGAGTTGCAGGAGACCAGACTACTGATATATTTAGGTCCTTCTTTCTTTAGGGAGTTCAATTTGACCCTGGGGAAAAAAAAAAAACGGAGAGGCATTGGGCAGACACAGGAACAGGTTCCCAACTTGTAAAATTGCTTTCAAGATGCCAGGGATAAATTTGCATGTTTGTTTATATAGGGCAGGAAAGAAAGATTCTTTTGCAGAGTGGAAAACTTATGTGAGTAGGGGAGAACCACCCAAAATGTAGGAGTAGTGAAAACAAAAGTGGAGCAGCTTTCCTGTGGATGTTGGGGGCTCCGTTTCAGGGGAGCTTTTCCAATGCATTAAATGAACACCTGGCAGGGACAGCACAGGGATGCATCATGTTGCAGTGCAAAGGACCAGGCCAGGCTGCCTTTTGGGGTTCCTGCTGACAGGCATTTTTATGGTTTATGTGGTGCACAGTCACAAAGTGAAAATATTAACAAGCTGAGAAACTACTCAGTGTGCTCTTAAAAGAACTTTATCCAAATTTTAAGGAGTGAGGCCTCTGCTTGTTTTTAAGTTAGCGAGTACAGCATCGTGTCCCACACCTGACAAGAGCACGTGGGTGCTAGAATGCTATGGCCTGGCTGTCATTCCTGGAACTTGGTGGGATGAATCCCATGGCTGGAGCGCAGCAATCCATGGCTGCAGCGTGCTCAGGAGGCACAGGGTGGGGAGGAGAGGGGCAGCCACGCCCCTCCACATCAAGAGATGGGGAAATTGCAAGGAGCTGTCTCTGCAGAACAGCCGTGAGCAGGTTGAGAGCCTGTGGATGGGAGTGAGGGCATGAGGGACCCTCGTGGTTGGTGTCACCGCCCGATCAAGAGGAACCTGCTGATGAAGCTCTTGCTCCAGCTACAGGAGGCATTGCAGACTCTCATCCTGCTGGGGGACTTCAGCCACCCCACAGCGGTTGGGAAGGAGCCACAGAGAGCTGCAGACAGTCCAGGAGACACTGGGGTGCAAGCAGAGTAACCTCCTAAGCCAGGTGACAGCCCTACCAGCGGGGATCCAACACCGGACCTGGTGGTCACCACCCTGAGCTGATCAGGGACACAGGGCTGGAGGTGGTGCAGCCTGCAGTGACCATGCACTGCTGGGCTGTGCACCTGGGAGGGGTTTGGGTCAGCTGAAGAGCAAAGTCAGGCCCCTGAACTTGAGGGAAGCCAAGCTGCCAGCTCTTCAGGATAGTCAGTAGGATCCCCTGGGAAACTCCTTCTTAAAGACACATATACATACGTTTATGCAGAAGGTCTTTGGGGATGGAGAAATGACTTGTGTTTTGAAGAGTTCTTGGAGATCACTGTGGAAAGTCGAATGATGGAAGAGAGGTTTGGGCTGTTCAGACAGCAAGGGAAGGCATTTGAGACAAACCCCAGACTATCTACGGAACGAAACAATACAAAAAGCATCTGTAGCTTCCTGTTTCTGTAGCAAAATGCTGTCAGATTTGGTGTAGTTTCTGAAATAGAACTGAAATGAAAAATAACTCATTCTTGAAGCTCTGTGTAGCTGCACAACAGGCTAAAAACATCCAGCAGATCTATGTGGAGACTTGAGAAAAACCATAACACTGTATTGCACACTTTGGAATCTTCAGATGGGACAAGTTACGCGCTAGGAAAATCCCACTTTCGATCAAGTGGTTATTTTAAGCTGTTGGTTACCAGCTAATCTTAAGTAGTCCAATAAAAAGGTGTGGTGAGAGAAAACTAATGTTCTGTCAGCAGTAGATATGCTGGCAATGTACCCAAGGAGTGTACTGTTCTCCTCTGCACCACTTTGACCTACCTCAGACAAAGTATCGACATTTAAGTACATGTACACAGGTTTTTGGAAAAGGAATTTCCAGTATACCAAGAAAAATATGTGATTTGGAGAGTTTCTAACTTCATGATGCTAATGAGCCTTCATACAGAACTGCATTTGAATAAATACAATTCTACCGAGCTGATTTCATTTGTTTAATGAAGCGTTGAGTGTGTTGAAGCATTAAATGGAAATCTCTAAGCAGCAATGCCTTTACTGCTTCCTCAGGTGCTTTAGCAGGAACTCCCACGGGACTTGGCACCATGGTGGCTCTTTCCCTGAAGATCTGTGTCCGTCAGTGCAATGTGGTGAAGACCATGCAGTTTGAACCCTCCACTGCAGTGTATGATGCCTGCAGAGTTATCCGTGAGCGGGTGCCAGAGGCTCAGACAGGGCAAGGTGAGTTCCTGTGTTTGTCCTTAATCAGTTCTTTGGCCGAGTTGAAAATGTACATAGACCAGTGTGGTTTTTTTTACACTGTCCTGTTCCTCCATTTATCCTTCAGGTTGGAGGGTTTGTTGTGATTTTGGGGTTTTTCTTCTTTTATTATTACTTAAATCTCAAGGCTCTGCAGTGAAAGGCACCAACTGCAAACAGATTTTTAAGTGACAGAAGGTGACTGAGTTAATTTTCTTCCTTCTGTCCTGAGAAAGGTTTTACCACAGAGGATGGATTTTTGTGGAATTTTGACTTCTTAAATAAATATCTTGTTTGCCTGAAACCTGATTTTTCCCTACTTGGAGAGCAATTTTTTTGCTACCATCTTTTTAAAGCAGTGTTTGTGGCAATGCTTTTTAAGAAAATCTGAGCAGACTTATTTTGTGCCTCAGCAAAGGAAGTGACAACATGAATTACAGAGGAATAGCTGGATATCTCCGAATTGTGCAAAGAGAAATGTTTGAAACTGGTTAATAACTAAAAGCATCACCAGGCTGTGCATGCCATAGTCACCACACTGCTATGTGTTAATCTGATGGAATTGTCTATACCTATTGAGCAGATGAGATAAATACAGAGTGTGGCATACCCTGGACAAAAGATCTGGCTTGGATGCAGTCAAAGTTGTCAAAAAATTCAGAGCCTTTGAAACCATTTGGTGCTGCACTGTATCAATGCCACAGGAACGTGATTCTTCAAGCAGGTTGTTTACTGAGTTTCATGCACAGCTCTCAACCTTTAGAGCTGTCTCAGAAGTCTTGTCTGAACTGTTAGAAAACCTTAGCAGTAGTGGACAATCTCAGCATTACTCAGAGGTGCCTCTGGTTTGCAGGAGTCCTTGCAAGTCTAGTTACAGAGCCTCAGTTGGCAGATGAAAGCTGTGCACTGTTGCCGTGCTGAGCCCTCCAGGCCGTGCTTGTGAGCAGCTGTTGAATTCAGAGAGGCTGAGTAACAAATGTCCCTGAGCACCACCAACCTCAAAGAAAAGCCAAGGAGCTCTCCTCAGATTTTACAGTAGGCCTTTTCCTTTCTGTGTGATTGCAGTGCAATTACAACCTTCAGGCAGCTCTGTGAAGTTGAGTGAGGAACAGAAATGTTTCTAACACATCCTTTCCCCTTCCTGGCAGCTGTTGGGATGTGGGTGTTTGCCTGTTGGTTCAGGGCACTGGCAGTGGTGCAGAGCAGCTGGTGCAGCCCGTTCCTGCCCTGCACAGGCTGTGTTTGCCCTGCAGTCTGGCTGTCCCCTGTGCCCCCTGCCTGTCCCCTGTGCCCCTTTCCCTTCCCCAACACCCCTGTGTGCCAGTGGTGTCGATGTGCAGGCTGCCCAGCTCTTTGATCCCTGGGGTGCATCCCCCAGCAGTGAGAGCCAGAGCAGTCTGAGCCTCCTTGGCAATTCTGTGCAAGGCCCCCGGTGTGATTTTAAAGGTCACAACCTATTTATAGGCACAGATTCGGAAATTTTACAGAAGTGATTCGCTTACTGAATTTGTATCATAAACATCATCTCTGTATGTACAGACCACTTGACTCTTATGGGAATTTTTAATTAAGGTCAGCAGGGAATGTTTTTCTTCTTAGTTGATTCTGGAAGGATTCTTCCTTTGCAATTGTGTATCTGTAAGTCAGTTACTCTTTTATTAATTAAGTGTAAGGTCTTTTCTGTAATTGCATCAGTAACCATGTGATGAAGGTAAATACTGTTAATGTAAATTGTTGCTATGCATGGCATTTAAGGATGAAATACTATGGAAAAATTGTAGGTATTTTCACCTGAGTTTGTGATCAGAGGGTCCTAACACAGGGCTGAAGGTAAACAAGGGAGGGGCAGGGGCAGAGCTGCTGGTCATTGGCTTGAACTGGAGAAGTGCAAACAGAGCAGGCTCAGCTGGTGAACAGTGATCTGGTTGTGACTGTGAGGTATAATCTGTGTCAATCCTTCCTGCACATGCAGAGGCCTTAAGCTGGCAGTCATGATCCTTCCTTGTGTGTACCTGGAGTTTAGTCTTTGAAGCCTAAGCTTGTTCTTCTGTGACAGTGAGTTTTATTTACTACTGATTCTGAAAGAACCAGTTGAACCAAGTGTTTAGCCTGAAATAGATGCAAGTTTTTCCTGAGTTTGTTATGGATATAATTCTAGAAGCCTTGTATTTTTTTTTTAAAACCTAAACCTGAATCGCCTACGGAAAAGATTCCCAAGTTTATAATAAACTCATTGTGTGGAGGGTTGAAAGCAAACTGTGTTTTGAAAATAGAACTATGCTTGAAATAGCACACTATGGTTAAGGCCAAACTGCTGGTATTTCTAGGTAGTCATTCCCAAAGCAGACCTGTGAGCATCTAAAAAGGTTGTCTCAGAGAGAAGTAATTACAAATATAATACACAGTAGGTGTGATGTGTTCTTGCTTAGTGAAGCTCTTGTTCAGGTCTTGTACAAGGCCTGATCTACCCCCCTGTCTGCTGCTAAACTAAATATTTGATGAAGTGCAGAAAAACATTTCTGTCCAAGTTCATTAAGAAGGAAAGGTAAGTGTAATGGAGGCTTAGCCCTGAAGCTGAATAGCCCTGAATAAAACCATGTTGGCTTTATTAGGTTTGATGTTTTCCAATGGGTCTCTGTCTCTTCTGTTCCACAGCCTCTGACTATGGATTGTTCTTGTCAGATGACGATCCTCGAAAAGGTATATGGCTGGAGGCTGGAAGAACACTGGATTATTACATGCTGAGGAATGGGGTATGGTGCAAGGCTGCTGCCTCTTTCATCACCATGTTCTTAGAAAACTTGTTTCCTAAGTAGCAAGAAGAATGTTTAGCATTTGGAGGGGTTGGAGGGTCTCGAGTCTGCTCCTGATCTCGGCCAAATGCTCTTCCCTGCTGTGCCTCAGACATTAGTGCTCTCCTGCTCAGGTGGTGGCTGGGAGCTCCTGTGGTCAGCTGTGTCCTCACAGAATGATTAACAGAGAGCTGAAAAATAACCTTTCTTACAGGCTTTCTCTCTGAGGTGACCTTGCGTTGCCGAGTTGGTTTCTTGTGTGCTGAGGTCACACTCGCTCACGTTTTGCCAGCTGGCCTCGAGCCCCAGGGCGCTGCAGTCCTGGCTTAGTGCTGAGCCAGGGTCTGCAGCACAAGGGCACCTGGGGCTGTCCCGGCCCCCCTCACGAGGGCTTGGCCTTGCCAGTTAGGACAAGGTCTTGAAAAATGACACTGGCACAACTAAAAGCAGTTCCTTCTCAAGTTTGTTAAAATAGTAAGCTTGCCTGTGCTATAATCAAAGGGAAAATGCAGCTTGGAGGGTGGGAGGGGAATCCTGTTTTAGGCATCTGTGGTGGCTTCCAAAAGCACTTGGAAACAGTTGTGTTTGCTTCCTAGGATATATTAGAGTACAAAAAGAAACAGAGGCCTCAGAAAATACGCATGCTGGATGGGTCAGTGAAAACAGTCATGGTGGATGACTCCAAAACAGTTGGTGAATTGCTGGTTACCATTTGCAGCAGGATAGGTAAGATTTGGGGACCCGCATGCTTAAGAATTTGGTTTGCTGTCGTATTTTAATTTTGATTGTTAGGAACTTATGTGTATGACTGGCTAGAAATTGGCACACAAGTTATAAATTTAAATTTATTGGCAGTTACTGTTTAGCAAACACATTTTTGGAATCTGTTGCCCAGGTTTTATCAAAGTCCATAGAGATGTATCCTTAAACTCCAGTATTGAGCAGTTGGGGGCACAAAGTGATCTGACAGTACAGCTGCCAATTTTTTATCACATGTTACATTTGCATATGCTGTCCTGCTGTGTGGTAGAGAATTAGAACTGAATTTGTGCTCAGTTTTAATTGGAGAAGAGGTAAATACTGCTGACCTTGAACCTAAACTTAGGGCTCTGTGCTGTTATAAGAGTTGATCACAGTATCATATCATTTGTGAAACAACACAGAGAAGCCATCCTGAGCATCTGGTCAAAAATGTGTCGCATCAGTTACAGTCTGTCTCAGTATTTAGCTAAATAGAGACATCTTTGAAAACTAATTCATATTGAACTCCAAGCATGCATCCAACATGGATTAATTTAAATCTTAAACCCTGGTGTAAATCACATTTAGAATTCAAGTGGCCTTAATTTGATTTAGATGGCTTTGTTTGGAAAGTGAACCATCTATTTCAATTTGTGTGAGTGTTTCTATGTTGGATTCTAATGTGCTGTAACTAATTTGCCTCAAAACTTAATCTGACTTATTTTCGTGAATGTGGTCATGCAGGTGTGAGCATTTAATCTGCTGCCCGGTGTAACATGAACATGCTTTACCAAACAGTAGAACAAACCAAGCAGAACAAGAACTGAGGGCAGCCTGGCACATATGCTGAACGTTGTGAACTGCTTTGTGATTCAGTTTCATGTAAAATTCATAGGCAGAGTTGAGTTTTAACAGTTAAAAAAAAATTAAATCCTATATTTCACACAGTTTCTGCTCCTCAGTCGGCTCTGCCATGTTTTCCGAGCAAGTGAGCAAGCTGGGATTGCTCAGTCCTCAGGGAGCAATTGGAGGCACCCAGGAATGGGAATTTCTTATGGCATGCTCCATTTTGGAATTTATTGCTGTTTTAAATTCTATCACAGTTTTAAACCAGCAGCTTCTCATGGTAGACAGCAAAAAACCCAACCCCTCCATACCTTTGTGAAAGTGGCAAATGCGGCATATGACAAAGGAGTGGTGTATTAGGATGACAAGGCCAGGTATTGGCAGGGTGTCTTCAATGCAGAAGTTGTATTCTTCTCATCCCCCATTCTCTGGTTCAGCACTTCATCTGTCACCTTTACTGTGTTTGGGATTAACCATTGGTGTGTTAATATCTCAAAAAGAGTATTTCATCCATCCTAAAATGCATTACATTTTTATTGTTACAAGCACTGGATTTATTTATAATTCCAGGAATAACAAATTATGAGGAATATTCCTTAATCCAGGAAAGCATCGAAGAGAAGAAAGAGGAGAGTACAGGAACACTAAAGAAAGATAGGACATTGTTGCGTGATGAAAGGAAAATGGAAAAACTGAAGGCAAAGCTTCACACAGATGATGATTGTGAGTAATGGATAATTCTGTGATTAATAATCTTTCCACAGTGTAATGCAGGAAGACTACACAGAGATGCATTCTGAATTATTCAGTGTGTCTCAGTTGATTCCAAGCTGTATTTTGCATCCTTTTATGTGAAGTGTTCTCTGTGACTGCTTTTAGAATTGGGTAAATGGGAACTTACTGCCTCTGAGAGTCAGTGGGTGTTTTGAAGTGCTTTTTGCTACTTCTTTGATAGGGATATTCCAACTGAAGTGTGAAGTGTCCCTTCATTGAAGTTGAATATTTAAGTATTGATGCCTACTGAAAGCCATCCAAAGGTAGTTTTGTCTTTGAAGGTATAAATTTTAGCTGTAAATGGAGTTTGCCAAAGAGCTAAGACAGTATTTGATTTATTTTATGTGTTAAGTCATGAGAACCATTTTTTTTGTTTCACCTTAAAACACCAAGATTAACTGTACCTGCCGGAAGATGATTTAAAATTGTGTTCAGGAGTAAGAAAGGTAAACAGGAAAATAGTTTTAGAGGTGACATATGGTAAACTTTTTTGCAGTGCAGCTTTAAAGATCTAAGTTTAGTATTAAAACATTACCATAGTTGATTTCTTCAGCAACATTAGTGGTGCTTTATGCTGCAGTAGCTTGTCATCTCCCAGCAGTGCTGTTTGTCAGTTCTCATTTGTGGCAAAGCTTCAGCACTCATGACTTGGAAGTGAAAGTTCTGTGGAGTTTCCCCCTCCAGTGGAAATGCCAGATATCACAGCAGCCTTCAGCACTGGCAGCACTGTGTGTGAGTGTGTGTGTGTGTGTGTGTGTGTGTGTGTGTGTGTGTGTGTGTGTGTGTGTGTGTGCG
>JAWWEU010000017.1:17480772-17576928 GCA_035583155.1 Acropternis orthonyx
GGACTGAGAAAGTCACTGAAATGTTTGTTTCCTGGACTGAGAAAATCAATGAAATGTTTCAGTTTCCTGAGGGACTGAGAAGAGGGATTGTCTTTAGTGCTCCTTCACTATTCAGCTCTGAAAGACCAGAACTTCTTAATGCATTGCTAAAAAGTCATTGTCTGTAAGCGGAGAAACTAAGGCTGCGGGTTTAAATTATCATCATCTGCATGCTGGACGCTTCCCTTTGTCAGTATATTCCACCTTGCTTTTCCTTTCTCCCATGGCAAGCTGCAGTTGAATGGAAAACGAACTTTTGCCACCTTGTTGCAGGAAAAAATGAAAGGCAAGAACAAACTGGTGCCCCGTTTGCTGGGTGTCACCAAGGACTCCGTGATGCGCGTGGATGAGAAGACCAAGGAAGTGTTGCAGGAGTGGCCACTGACAACTGTGAAACGCTGGGCTGCCTCTCCCAAAAGCTTCACTCTGGTAACCCTTCTGTGTGTTTTCAGAGGAACAGGGCTCTCTGTGGGAGGGAGAATGGAAAAGATGGACTTGGAGCAGTTTCTAGCCTGTCACTTGTTCCCTCTGTAGCATTGTGTAGAGTCACGGAGTCCTCAAGCAATAGATCGGCCCATATTGGCATCTGGGGTTAATCTGTACTTTGTTCCTTCTACACAGAGCAGTTCCCCAGGGGAACTGCTTAATTCTCTTCAGAAAACACTGTTCAAATCTGGTTTGTGCCTAATTACTGAAACATTTAAGAAAACTCTTCTGTTCTCACCTGTGTGAACTGTTACGGTGCTTGTCATTCATAATGGGCTTTGTGAGTGGCAAGATACCAACGTAACTCAGATGGTTCATTCATACATTCAATAGTTATGAAAGAAGCTTCCTGAATGTGATACTTTGTTAATTATTTGGTCCATAGGAGACCACTGCAACATTCATTTTGGATATGAAAAGCTTGTTTAAAGTGGTAGAGCAAGAGGCAGAGGCTAGAAAATTACATTCCCTTGCTTCATGTGCCTCTAATTTCTGATTGCATGGATGGTTGTGCTCTAGGATTGAATTCTAAAGATTATTCTCCATTCTTAAGTGACTGAGTCTGATAAAATTAGACAAAGTGTCTCTTGGGCATTTCAGTTTATGAAACATCTGTGATTAAGCTGAAAAAAAGCATTCTTGTCTCCTCCCTCATCCCCCAGATAGCCTGGTATAGAATCTTGGAGCAGCTTAATTTACTGTTGGGTGTAACAAAATGACTGCACAAACAATTTTAAAATTTGAATTCTCTCTTATTTACTTATTTGTTATTATTTATTTATTATTTATTTATTATTTATTAATTGTTTACTGTTTCCTAATTTAATTACTTAGCATTTTCAAAGAGGTTTTGGGTTTTTTCTCCTTTTTCTTCAGGATTTCGGTGAATATCAGGAAAGCTATTACTCAGTACAGACCACTGAAGGAGAACAGATCTCTCAGTTAATAGCAGGTTACATTGATATCATCCTAAAGAAGGTACAGTATTAACATTTAGCAAAAACACTGTAAAAATCACTACTCAAATATTTACAAGCTGCAGTTCTTTTTCTCATAAAGTCAGTGTTGTGTCTTATGTTTTGATGTTATTTATTATTACCTGTAAGTCAGTGTTGGAAAAATCAAGACTGCATCACTCCATGGGCCAGGCTCAGCACAGCACTCAGGGCTTTGTGCTCCTGTCTGGAAGGTGAACTGGTGGCTGTCACTCTATATCCAGACAAGACTCCAAAGCTTCAATTACGGATTTTAAACTGTGGTCCAAGGGGATGAATTAGGTGGGAAGAAATCATTCCCTAGAAGCAGAGTTTAAAACTACAGCAAGGCCTACACAAGGGTTGTCCAGCTGCTCTTGTACATAATGCAGCAAAGCTGAGAATGTTTTTCTAGCATAAAAAAGAACAAAGCAAAAAAACCAAAACAAAATCCCCCAAACATTATATTACTTTAATAATACTGTAATAAATAAAGAATTAGACCTCAGTTGTTCAGAGAGGGATAAAATCAGCATTTTGTGAAGAGGCCAGACTACCTTGAAATTTGGTTTTATGGAATGTGCCTGACAGGAGAGAGGAAAGGCTGATATACATTCAAAATATTCACAAGTAAATAAGTGCAGCAGCAAAAAAGAACAAGTTTGCCAACAAGCATGGAGCTGAATGGCCACATTCTAGGCATGATGTGTAGGAAAGTGAGCTGGTTCAAAGCACTGACTGCTGCCTGTCAGATTTTAACCTCATTATTATTCAACCAACCTACGTCATTGTTTACTGCAGTGGATTTTAATACTAAAGAAATGACAAAGTTAAGTAGTTCAGGAGAATTCATGGCCTTTGTTCACAGTGTAGGTTGCAACATCAAGTGTTACGCAATAGGAGGTTGTGGGGGATTGTCAGAGCTCATCACAGTCCATGCCTTTTGCTCTGGGGCTGTCAGTCTCAGCTTTAATAAACATCAAATGAGTTGCAGGTTTCTGTAGATGGTTTAAAACTTGACTCAAAAGCAGCCTTGCTCTCTAACCCCAAATGAAAGCAGCCTTCTGTCTTCATAGAATACAGGTGTGTGAATATCTGCTCCCAGTCCTCTGATTGTGTTTCTTTGCCATCTGCTGACACAGCCAGTCATTAATAAACTGCCATTAATATGGAAGCAAGGCACAGTCTTGACTAGGAATAGGGAGTTTTAGTTCATGTATATGATGAAACTGTAAGAGTAAGAACTTCTCTCTCCAGAGCTCTGTGTGTGCAGTTGTACATGAGGAGTTCCCATTAACTGTACCAGGGTCAGAGTGGATCCTCCTCTATTTTTATGCATCTACATATTACATACAATATATGTATTCAGTCTACAAATCATGTAACAAGGTGGAAGGCAGACAATTTCTTTGCACCAGCTCACAAGTAGAAATAGACTGTTTTTCTAAGGCACTACCTCTATGATTTATGGTAGTTTCTGTTGTTTCTTAGTGATTTAGACTTTCTGCCATTGTCTATATTTACCACCACCCCCCCCCCCCACCTTATACCACTGAAAAATCCCTGCCTCAGACACTCAGGTGTGCAGACTGTCCAGAACTTCAAAGTACCTGTGATAAATTAACTTGGAGACAGTATTACATGTATTATCTTTACTATGGGTATCTTTTCCTACCCTTAGATTGCACCATATGGTAACATTTCAGATGTTAAATACCACTTGTAGCACCTGGGCCAGTCTGATGTTTCTGAGTTAGAGGAGGATGGGAAAGGGAGCTGGTCCATGTCCTCTCTGTGCTGGCATTTGCTGCTGTTGCACATCACTTGGGCCTCAGAGCACTTTTTTCTCAGTGAGAAATGACAGTATCTCAGCACCTTCCTTACACCTTTGTTCAAAAAGGGCCAGCAGGCTTTTGTCCTGGATGTGCTTGGTCTGCCAGGGTTTCGAGCCAGGTCTGCTGGCTGCTGCACAGCCCCTGGTGGGAAGTGGAGGTCCTGTTGTCCCTCACTGCCCCAGGCATGGTGTTCAGCCCCAGACAGGGCTCTCCACATTATTTGATTAGGTTTGTGATAAAGGGCAAGGGAATGATGAAGAGAAAACAAACATCAACACAGTGTTTAACTTAATTCTTTTTCTCCTCTTCCAGAAACAAAGTAAAGATAGATTTGGGCTTGAAGGTGATGAGGAATCAACCATGTTGGAAGAATCTGTTTCACCTAAGAAGTGAGTGTGTACCACAGGAGGAAATGCTCTTTCTTTGAGTGCCACCTTTAGCTGCAGCAGCTTTTTTCAGATGAAGTAGTACAGTTGTTATGTTAAAGAATGGTTTTCTACAGTGTTTCAGTGGCAGGAAGTACTATCCCCAGGCAATTCAGCAGGCCCCTAGCTTCCTTCAAGGACTGAAGAGCAGGTATTTGTCACACAATTGTTGGTTAAGGAAACCAGCAGTGGTACCAGTCTGTGCTAACCTGATCCTTGAACAAAGGAACTCAGGCTGTAATTCAGTAAAATGCTGGGGTGGAGAGGGGGATAATGAAGCTGGGCTTAAAATGTTGTATTAATTTTTTATCTTGGTGCAAAAATGTGGGATTTCCAAGGTTTCAGTTGCTTGTGTCTGCTAGTGCCATGGTTTGCAGAAAAGGTGCCTGCTGTAGCTGTACACTGTGGTGTGACCAGGGCTGGCCTGTTCTCCAGCCAAGCCCCGCAGATGTGAGGTGTGGGAAGGGTCAGGGTTTGGTGCTGGTGGGGCAGGATATGGCTCTGACAGGGGAGTAACGAGTACAGCAAGAAGCAGAACTGTAGAGTTGGCCATGCCTGGGAAAAGGAATGTTAAATCTTTCGATCTCTGACACTGTGGGCTGTAAAGAGCCGCTCCAGCCTTCTCTTGCAGCTCGGAGGGTGGCAGTGCCAGCAGTGTGTGTTTGGCAATCCATTTGATTTATGGTTGAGCACACGGTTTATGGGAGTTGGACTCGTTAATATTTAGTGTGGCCTTATGTGAAATTTCAACTTTTGACGGGTCACACATGTTCACATGGGCTTTATTTTGACATGGCCCTTTCCAAATCACTTCCAGAATATACTGTCAGCTGAGTGCTGTGCAGAGAAGCTCAAAGCTTGTAATAGAGAAAAATAAAAGAATTTTTCACTGTTGAAATCACTCTTTTTTTTCCCCCAGCAGTGTTGTTTTTAAAGCCTGAATTTCTGTCAACACTTCCATCTATTAAAGCTTGAATCGGATCTGAATATGAGCAGTATATCTGGCAAAGCAGTTCATGACCATGGATGGCAGTGACTTTGTCCATTACTCTTGAAAGTATCCTGCCTCCCAGCCCATTATCTGATAGGCTGCCAATTATTATTAGCAAGTGCTTATGGGTATGAAGGTGAAAGGAAGAATGTTAGTTTTTATCACAATTCTAGGAAGTGCTTGCAAAAGGCATCTCCACAAGGCTCAGGCTTGTATTTTCCACTGACCAGTCAGTGATACGACTGATACAAAGCAGTTATTATACCATAAACCTTGTTCTGGTTCTGTCTGTCACGGATCTGAAAGGGGTAAAGCTGTTGTGCCACGTGTACCAAAACTGCACATTCCCTTTTCCTTGGTGCCTGCTCATCAGTGCTGTTTTAAAACTCACCTGCCAAAAGCCCCAGATTGGCATTTTTTTATTGACACGCTACGAAACGCTTAGATAAAAAAAAAAAACCAAGTGCCAAGTTTCCCAGCGTCTCCAAATGCCTGTGAAACGCCATTTCAAAGCCCGGAGGAGGAGGAGGAGCCCCAGCTGGGCAGGAGGTGCTTTGCAGGGGCTCCCTGACCCCTCGGCTGGGTTCTGTCTTGCAGGTCCACCATTCTGCAGCAGCAGTTCAACCGCAGCGGGAAGGCGGAGCACGGCTCGGTGGCGCTGCCCGCCGTCATGCGCTCGGGCTCCAGCGGCCCCGAGACCTTCAACGTGGGCATCATGCCCTCCCCGCAGCAGCAGGTCACCCTCGGCCAGATGCACAGAGGACACATGCCCCCCCTTGTGAGGAGCCTCCCCGCTCTGTGCTCGGAACCCTTTGGCTGTGGTTGAAGCTTGTCTGTGCTCGGGGAGGCGGAAACGTGTTGTTGGGGTGGTAAAAAAAGCAGCGAAGCAGTCTATTTACAGCAAGCAAACTAACTAACTTTGTTGTTTGCCACGCACTTTTATATACAGTTACAGTGGTTACTAGTCACTTATTGATAGGTGCCTTCCCTTATATTTTCCCAGTAACAAAACTTCTTATTGGTAACTCTTAAGTGTTGTAACTTGCAGCCTATCCCCAGCTCTCTCTTCCCCGTTCTTGTTTACATTCTTGCTCCATCCATGTGCCTCCCTCTTTTAAGGATACCCCACAAAGTTGTCAAGCTTGATGTCAGCACTCAGGGGGTCGGCAGACCCACTGTCCACCACCACAAGCGTTTCTGAGAGCGGGAGTCCTGCCTGTGACCTCCTGCCAAACATTTGCTTGGTGTATTTGGATAGCACACTTTCCTCATTTTCTTTAAAGCAGGCTCTTCCAGCCTTCTTTTTACTTCTGAGTAGTTAAACCAGTATTCAGGGGTCAAAAAATTGGTTTAAAGAGTGGCAAAAGTAAGCAGTTTTAAGGAAAAAGGCTTACTTTCGGCTTGTCACTAGCCCACCAATGTAGAAATTGTTTAGTAGGCTTAAAGCAGATAGTGTGTTTTCTCATTGAAATTAAAAGGCTTTCAAAAGCCCTAAAAAGTCTTCAGGAAATGTAGTCAATGCTTAAGATCATGACATGCTACTAGAAGTGTAGGTTGCGTATTGGATTGCTCTTTGCCAAATGCCTGCCCAGCTGCTTTTCCACTCCTGCTCCTCGTTGAGAAGTGTGGGGGGGGGGAATATATAAGATATAAAAAGCTTTATCTCAGCATAGGTCAAGGTAAAGACAGGGAGATCACGAATTACCTTCATGGGCAAAACAGAATCAGCTTGGGGAAGATGAATTTAATTTATTGTCAGTTAAAATACAGTTGGATGGTGAAAAACAGATGAAAACTAAAACCCCTTCCCACCCACCCCCCCTTTTTTTTTCACACAACCTCAAACTGCACTCCTTCATTTCTGACTGTTCTGCTCCCTGCTCACAAGTGGTCTCTGCTGCTCTTTCCTGCTCCCACTTTTCCCCAGCTCCAGCATGTCCTTCCCATGGGCTGCAGTCATTCAGGCTCAAGTGGCTCCAGTATTTGTCCCCTACAGTTCCTTTTGGAGATGCTGCTCCAGTGCTGGTCTGCCGAGGCTGCAGTTCCTGTCAGGGCCCTGCTGTTCACACAGGGGCCACCCCTGCAGCCAACACCTGTGCCACAACACCCAACACAGACAACCATCCTAAAACTCTACCTAAAACTCTTCAGTCTTCTGTTAACTTATGCATATTGATGACAGTTTAGTTTTAGAATCATCCTTGATTTCATTGGCAGGCTGCCCAGGAAATCAATAATGATACCCTAGAAGTAAATTGAGTTTTCATCTTCTTTGAGTGCAAGTCACTAAGACAGCTTGGTGGGGGTTTTTTTTGTGTGTGTGTGTGTGTGTGTGTGTTGGTCATTGTTTGACCAGAGAAACTTTATAAATGTGTGAAAGTACAGAGGAACATGAAATGGCACAGGTGAAACCAAACCCCTGTGAGAGATTTGCTTTCTCCACTGCACCAGGGGAAGGCCACTCTGAAATGGCCTGGCGTGACTGTGGGACTGTTGTCACTCTGTCTCTTGGTGCAAATGTGACATCTGCCTGCAGTGCCCTGTGGGACACAGCCCAAGCCCTGGCCCTGTTTTGCCTTGCAGACCTCAGCCCAGCAGGCACTGATGGGCACCATCAACACCAGCATGCACGCGGTGCAGCAGGCACAGGCTGACCTGAGCCAGGTGGACAACCTGCCACCCCTGGGGCAGGACATGGTGAGTGTTCCTAAGCCCTCACAGAAGTGGGACTTGCTGCTCTGGGGGTTTGCAGGTCAGTGCAGTTGTTGCCCCCCGATCCAAAGCGGTATCGCTGAAGCTTTTAAAATGGGATAAAATGCTGTGCTTTCTGTAAGGAATTCATGTACAGTGCTCCACCTCACTCTTAGCAGTCTCCTGAGATTAGATGTAGCAGACTTCCTTGCATAAACAAGTCTGGAATGCTATTGTTTTGTGGGCACACACACAATTAAACACAAATATTTATGGGGGGAGTGACTGTCTCCCAGCCACATAAAAAATAAGAACAATATCTGATTCTGTTGTTCCTGATCCGCGTTAGGGCAGGAGGGCAGAGCAAAAGGGTTATTGCTTAGGGGGGACTGTCAGTCAAGAGTGTTCAGCCTTCATGGATGCACTTTATACCATTTACCTTCAAAGGGCAGCTGTTGAAAGGTGATAGCAAATCTGTAGTGAGGGAGTCAGCAGAAGGAAATGTTTGCTTTAATAATTCACTTCCAGGGCTTGCTCGCTGTCCTCTGTTTCACTTGCAAAAGCTCAGGAAGGAATGGGAGATTTACATGGTGTCCCCTCTTACAGAGCCTCGCAGCAATCCTTAATTCTTCTCTTTGTTATTGCTCTTCAGGCATCCAGAGTGTGGGTTCAGAACAAGGTTGATGAATCAAAGCATGAAATACACTCTCAGGTTGATGCAATCACTGCAGGAACTGCATCTGTTGTTAACCTTACCGCAGGTAAACTTCAGTGGGAGGGATTGCCTTGCAGTCTCCTAATCCAAATCAAGCAACATACGAACTGAGTATGGGGCAGCTGCAGGAAAGTTGTCTTTAAAACACCCCAGTAGTGAAGTGCACTGAAGTGTGGAACAAACTTTGTGTCCCTCCCAACAGTTTTTGTACCTGCAGTTTCTCTCTTACACTGAAGGTACGGCCACTGATGGAGCTGCATTTTATCTTGTTTATCCAGCAAAGCAGAGAGTGCTTGCCAGCTCACTGCAGGAAAGCATTACTGACAGCTGTTAGAGAGATTATGATGTGTTTATTGACAGAGGTTTTTTCTTCAGCAAATTACCAGTTGAAGGAGCTGGAGTGGCTTGAAAGGGACAAGGTTGTATTACCTTAGGTGCTTTCAGTATTGAAGACAGCTGACATTGTGGACTTCTCAGCAACTGCGTTGAATAAAGAGAAATTCTGTTAGAAGATAGGTTGTTGCAGAAGAAGAAATGTAGAAATCAGACAATTTATAGCACTCTAACTTTTAAAAGTGACAAAATACTTTGTAGGCATTACTTGTCTCTCTTGAAATGTCTCCTCAGTATCTCAAGAGTGTAGCTGGTGGCAGCTGCCCCTTTCCCTTTTAACCACTGAAACATTCTGATCAGAGGAAAACATTTGCTCTGCAGGGGACCCAGTGGACACTGATTACACTGCTGTGGGATGTGCAATCACAACCATCTCCTCCAACCTCACTGAGATGTCCAAAGGTGTGAAACTGCTTGCTGCTCTCATGGATGATGAAGTTGGAAGTGGAGAAGACCTCCTGAAAGCTGCTCGAACGTTGGCCGGTGCTGTGTCAGACCTGCTGAAGGCTGTACAACCGACTTCAGGAGAGGTGAGCAGATGGAAACTCCTCAGGGTCCCTCTGTGAAGTGCATGGCTTTGGGGTTTTGGAGACTGCTCAGCGCTACATACTGTGCCCTGTGCAAGCAGCTCTTGTGTCCACTGCTTAATCCTTCATCTGCCTCTGGCTTTGTGCCTGTAAGTCTTGCACCTTGGCATTAGAATGTTCTGTGTTGTGTGCACGGGTTGATTTGTGTAACAAATAGTTGATTTATCTGGGGACTGTATTCTTCTTGGAACAAATTTCAGACAGTACTGTGACTTAGTAGGAAGTGGAGAGATGCTCATTCATGACTTTGTTCCTTCCTTACTCTCTTGTCTGCTTTGTGAAGTTAATTCATCTGTTGCAGTTTTCCAGAAATGAAAGTAGTGCCGACCAGGATAAAATACCTTGATTGGTTTGTTATGATTTGGAGTCCCTAGTCAGTTTGCCTTAGATCTCTTCAAGTATTTGTGTTTTGAGGAACATGAAATCTCCTGATGTTTCAGATCATACTGCCTGTCCATCCTTAATTACCCTTGGAGTTATGACAGCAAAGTCTATCCAAGTTCTTCAAAGTTCTTCACATGTTCTCTGGGAGCACGTCAGATGAAACCCCTGAAATGTGGATGTGCAGTTGTGCATGTGGAAAAGCAAAGATCTTCCCGAAGTATTTCTGCTGTGGATGTTTTTTGGCTGTGTTGCTCGCACGGTGGTGCAGAATTTCTTGGAGGAAACCTGAACTTCAGGTCAAGCTCGTTTTCTGTCAATGAACATATTTCCCTGTTACCTTTTGGCAGCCTCGCCAGACAGTTCTGACTGCAGCTGGAAGCATTGGCCAAGCAAGTGGGGAGCTGCTGAGGCAGATTGGAGAGAATGAGACAGATGAAAGGTTCCAGGTAAGGAGGTTGCTGTGCAGTTTTCTAACGAGGAGCTCTCTGCATAAGGCCAGGCTTCCCAAAGGGTGCTTAGAAAATGTTAGTCCACTTTCTCTGGACTAATTGAGGTTAATCCATTTGGAAGTAGTTTTTAATTACTCCATCACAGAGTGCTGATTTCACAAGAACCCCTACTTGGTTCTGTGAATCATCCAGATGCTTTCATGCCTCAAAGAGAGAGCTGTTTGCACTGGATTTCTCCTCATTACATGCAGTAGTTTTCAAGTTTGCTGGGTCTGTATTTATGTGTGTGAACCAAAAGTTAATAAAACCTTCTGGTAAAGTGAGTAGAAGAAAATTGCTATATTACAAACAGAAGTTCTTTAACATGAGTAGTATTATCAGTTGTGAACTGTATCACAAGTATTTTTTTTACGGGAAAGCCAGGTCATTTTAACAGCGCAGGCATAGGAAGACTCCATCCCACTGAAAAACTGAAGTATGTGGAATGTGGGATTTTAAGTGGGGAAATGGGAAGAAATTGCTTGAACTTATTCTTTGCAGGAATTAACACCTCAGTGTGTTTTAATGTTGCAGCTTCAGAGTGAACTTAAATATTTTTGTACAAGAGAAAAATGTTCTGGAATTAAGACCTGTTTCGATTAGGAGCAATAACTTGTAGGGCTGTGTTTACATCATGGACAAGGAAAAACGGTGGTTGGAAAGGGCTTTTTCAAAAATGGAATTGCAGTTGTTTTTGCTGTTAAGCACAATTAAGTCCCTGAATTCGGTTCTTAACTCAAGTCCTGTCTCTCCACTGCTTGAGGCTGTCACCCTATGGCAGATGTTTATCATGTGGTTAGTGGTGAACCCCAGATGTTTTTGTGCTAACAGTGTATTCTCAGGAAGTGGAGATAAGCACATTGCAACTTGGGACACAGGTTTCTTCCTACAGACTCTGAGCTGACTGAGAACTTGACAGTCCGTGCTCATTCAGTGCAGTAACTCCCCAGTGTGGATGGAGAAAGGGTTGTACTGAGCACAGCAAGCCATTGGTTCCTGAGCAGTAGCTGTGTCTGCTGCTTTACACAAAACATAGTGGTGAAGTTTTCACATGAAAGAACTTCTTACCTTCAGGAGACTTGATCTTAACCTTAGCAAAGTGTATACCTTTTTTCTTCCTAAGACAGAGTTTTCCCTTTCCTTTGCCAGGATGTCCTGATGAGCTTGGCCAAAGCTGTTGCCAACGCTGCTGCCATGCTGGTGCTGAAGGCCAAGAACGTGGCACAGGTCGCTGAGGACACAGTCCTGCAGAACAGGGTCATTGCTGCTGCCACACAGTGTGCACTCTCCACGTCCCAGCTCGTGGCTTGTGCCAAGGTGAGGCTGGTGGTGTTCCCGAGGTGCCAGGGCACCGTCCCGCTGCGTGCTGCTGGCAGCCGACTGCGTTCGTGCCACGTCAGCCTGCTCTGAGTGCCGTGTCCTCTCCCCGGGCAGGTTGTGAGTCCCACCATCAGCTCCCCGGTGTGCCAGGAACAGCTCATCGAGGCGGGGAAGCTGGTGGACCGCTCTGTGGAGAACTGCGTGAGGGCCTGCCAGGCTGCCACGGATGACGCTGAGCTGCTGAAGCAGGTCAGTGCCGCCGCCAGCATCGTGAGCCAGGCGCTGAATGACCTCCTGCAGCACGTGCGCCAGTTCGCCAGCAGGGGCGAGCCCATCGGGCGCTACGACCAGGCCACGGACACCATCATGTGTGTCACAGAGAGCATCTTCAGCTCCATGGGGGATGCTGGTAAGTGTCTCCGAGGAACAGCAGCTTCCCACTGCCCAGGGGTGTGCACCTTTCAAGGAAAGGAAGTCAAAATCCTCCCCTGATGCGTACTCTTGCTTCCAGGCTGGTGCTGTCGTGATGGGCAGTCACCCAGCCCGTGGTATTAAATCAGCAAGATGCACATGGCTGTGTGCTAGGTACGGTTCTGTAACATGCTAAAGGATCGCTGTAATGTTCTGTCTGTTTTCTACCACTGCTTCACTTCACAGAATTGTGTCAGGACTTCTCAGCTCCAAATGTAAAGACAGGACCTGGGCAAACACTTTCACAGGGATTGGTTTTATCATGCGCAGATTTTGTTGTAGGTTGTGAAACTTGCTTCTCCTTATTTTGTGTGATGCTTTGAAAATGTGCAGTTTCCAGAACCACCCAAAACTTGAGACCCCTAAAATTTAACCAAGCCAGTATGAATAAAGAACCTGGAAATTACTTAGAACGGTGACATTTCATAGTTCTAAATGTTATGAAGTAGCAGCAGCATGGAGGGGCAGTATTGGCTTAAAACCAAGACAAGTCAGAGAAAGTTTAAAATAGGATCAGTTTTAAAAAGCAGTTATGGTGAATAGTATGGGATTGTTCTCTTCTTTCATGTTGCATCAATGCAAGGCCAGGAAAGGAAGCATTTCAGTCACAGTTGGTATGAACACACTAATCTTTTATTGGAGAGTTGTCTTGGTCTTTACCTTTCGGAGGCAAAACTTGGAGATGTTTCTGTTTTCCCAGGAAATGTGATTGCAGCCTTGCAGACGCTGCTAGAGGATTACACAAGGAAGGAATAAGTGAAATTCTCAGTGTGTTTTGACCCTAAAATCTTTATGAGAAACATGAGCGGTTACAATTTTTAAAAAATGCACAGGAATGTTTGCTAAACCACTCTTAATCTTCAAATCAAAGGCTATGGGAAAGGTTTGCTAATGCTCTGTAGGGTCCTGGGGAATTTAATTGATGTAGATGAGCACAGGAAACCATGTCAGGTTTTATGTGTCGCTATCACTTATGATTCAGCTCCTGTACAGAAGGATGCAGTGAAAGAGGAGATCTTAACTAGCCTTTCTTGTCTGTTCGCAGTCAAATACCTTGTTTTGCAATGCTTAGTTCTTAGGAGAAGGCATTCACATTCCAGTCTGTGTTTCCAACTCATTATTGCACTCCTGTGGTTGCAGTTTTAACAGCAAAGAGAGTGCTGTATTATTGCCCAAGGAGGGGATTATTTCTGTTTGATTTACTGACTTAATACTGTAGGAAAGGGCATTTAAAGGGATTTTTTTTCAAGTGGAGTATTTGGACTGGGAGCTGAGTTAGCAAATAGCGGTAGAAGTTTTAATTGCGAAATTTCACACTGGGAATGAGAACAGCTAATAACAGCTAGAAAAATGTCTTTTTTTGGCCTATGCCTGACCAGAGGAGCCCAGTATTTAATTCTGATGCCCACACGTCACCTTTACACATGAGAAAAAAGCTGGTTTTGTCTTTTTTCCAGTGATTTTTTAATAGCACTTGAAAAGAACGAGGCCTTAGACCTAAATACATCTAACTTGATCTGATAACCCAAGGAAAGCCAAAGGCTTTATTGATTCAAGTCTACTTATGAAGGAGCTCAGGTGTATGTTTTAGTGACCACATGAATTTGTTCTAGAAAGGGTATGAGTCCACTTCAGAAGCACTGTGGTTTCATCTCTGTGCTTCACCATGACCAGAACACGACTGCAGTATTCAAAATATACATCTTATCTTTGGCCAAAACCGTCTTCATGGTGCTAAGACTCTTCTGCCAAAATTCTTAACTCAGTTTATATTAGACAGAGGGTAATTCCCCAAAAGAAGAACAGGTGAAAGGTGGGTACTTTTTATTGAAGGAGTGAAATTTTGGCTGTGATTTGAAAGCAAAATTTTTAGTCTTTCCTGAAGGAGGACTTCTCTTGAACTGTATATTCAGAATAACCGAAAAACACCGATTTGGTGTTTCTGTCTTGCCGTCTAGAATCCAAATGCTACATTTTTCATTAATCTCCACCGTAGTGGTTTCCATCCTTTATAGTGTGATCCGGGGATTTGCTTATGGAACTGAACCACACGTGTATCCTTTTCAAGTGAAAAAATAAACCAACCAAACCCACTTCAGCAAAGGTCCCTTTGGTTTCCTCTGGTGGGATGGTGACGGTTCTGCCAGCCAAGGTGGCCTGCAGAGAGCGGAGCTGCCCGTGCTGTGTGTCCCCAGGTGAGATGGTGCGGCAGGCGCGCGTGCTGGCCCAGGCCACCTCCGACCTGGTCAACGCCATGAGGTCGGACGCCGAGGCTGAGATAGACATGGAGAACTCCAAGAAGCTCCTGGCGGCCGCCAAGCTCCTGGCAGACTCCACGGCCCGCATGGTGGAGGCTGCAAAGGTACCAGGGCCATGCACCTGGAGTGTCTGGGGGGGGTTTGAGGCAGGATCTGGCTGGTAGCACAGGTGGTTTCTCATGTCCTCTTGAAGTTCAGCATTTAATGACTTATCCTAAGATCGGTTCCAAAAAACCAATTGATTCGTTGCCTGGAGGGGTTTTTTTGGTTTGTTTTAAAAACCCGTTCTTGCACTGCTTTGCTCTCCTGAGTGCAGGGTGGTGACAGCTCAGGCCACCCGGGGCAGTCCCCGCGAGCCGTCACCGCTGGGGTGCAGAGCTGTGTGCCCGCCTGCCAACCCAGGTGGAACTGCAGAACCACAGCAAAACAACTCCCCTCTGTCTTAGGAACAGCTTCCCCCACCTGATCTAACCTTTTCTCGCCTTTCTGTGCTGGAAACCCCTTTAAATCCACTAGGGAGGAATGTGTCCTTGGAATTGTTTCCCAGATCCTGCCCTGAAATGATTTTCTCAGCAGCAGGGCCAGTCACTCTGCTGGAACTCCAGTCCAGGCTTCCCAGTGCTTTCTCAGACTTCAAATGGAGGAAACCTGCTGTGTTAAACCCTAAGTTTTGTTCTGCAGTTACTACAAGGAACACTGAATTGGGAATTTTAAAACCTCTTGTTTTTTCAAAACCTCCTTTCCTCTGAGTCCATTATTACAGCCCACAGGGGAAGCAGTTTGCAAAGGCTTTTCCCCAAGCACCTAAAGGTGTACGAAGCAAATGTTCAGCTCCTTCCTCCAAGTACCAAACATAGTAACAACCTTCCACTAGCAATAGATTTCCCATGTTGAGGTCTTGTAATACTGTAGTTTTCTTCTAACTTTCGTTAAGATCACGCAAAGAAAATGAGGGCTGATGTAGCAGACACTGCCTGGCACTAAAGCCTTGCTGTTCAGCCACATTTTCTCCCATAACTTTTCCTGAGACTCGTGGTTTTTGCTCTGGAATCTTGCAGGGAGCTGCAGCCAACCCTGAGAACGAGGACCAGCAGCAGCGTCTCAGGGAGGCAGCAGAGGGACTGAGGGTTGCCACCAATGCTGCTGCACAGAATGCCATCAAGAAGAAGATTGTCAACAGATTAGAGGTTGGAAACTAGATATTGCTGAATGTTTAGCTTTTTAATTACCCTTTCGATAATTAATATCTGTGGACAGCTTTAAGAAGGTAGGAATGGTTATTTCAGAAAAAGTGCTAAGCACAGGATGACAGCACCATGAACTCAGCCCCAGAGTACAAGGCTTGGAATTAGAGATGGTGGTGTTTGATACCATAGTCCTCAAAAAACTGAGCACTTTGTGTCACTGGTGTAGTGAAGTGGTGTAAGGATTGGACTCAGAAGGCATTGGTCAGAAATAGAACAGCTGAGCTGAAACTGCTTCATTCCTGCTTTAGCTTATCTGTGTGATCTGTCATTTACACCCAGTGTGTCTTGGTGGCTTTACTGGTACCTTTGCCAGAATGAATTTCTGTACTAAGTTATATTCACTCTCATCATATCCCATTAAACTGCCAAGTTACTCGGAGACTCAAAGAAGCAGAAATGAAAGGAAAAACATCCATTGCATCTGGTAGCACAGCCAGGAGGGAGAAGGGCCATTTACTGTGCTCCAAGGATCAAATATCTTGGAAGTTGGTCTTGTAAGGCAAAGCTTAATCCTCCTCCCATTCTCAACTAAAATGAAGACAAGATAGATTACGAAAAGAAGCCTTTCTTAATTCCTGGTTTTCAACTGTGATTTTACAGCAGTGTGATTTGAGTGCAATGAGATGAGACAAACAAGCAGATCTAAGTAGGTAACCAAGTTGCTGTACCTGTCTAGAACTAAAAATAGCAGTGTTTCAGGAAATAAATGGTGTCATTTTCTAACTGCATGCAAGAAAGTTTTATAGAAAAACATTTTGTTTGTTTTGCTGTGATAGGAGTGACATGTGTAATGAACTTGGTGCTGGGTTGCACTGAGTGGGCCAGTTGGTTGAATATGTTGAAATACCCTGGATAAATTGTTGAATTTTTAATGTTGTAACAGGGAGATGTTGATAATAACACTCCTATGCTTTTGGACTCAGGAATACCAGTATTTTGAATTTCTGCATCATTTTAGTAGCTTTGCCATAGAGCAAACTCAGCAGAAACTGGCACCCCTGAGCCCTTGGTCAGAGGTGTTAGCGTAGCAGTGAAGCACTGCACGTACTTTGTGTGTCCTCTGGCCTTTGGGAGGAGATAATTGTTCAGACCACTTCTGCTGTTTGTATTGGACTTGTTTTGCTCATGTTGCCACCTAAGCTATGGCAGAGTAAGAGCATGGAATCCTTGTAATTCTACCTTTTTCTTTATTGCCAAGTTAGAGGTGGATAACAGTGTTCAAATCGTTTTCACCTGGAGAGAAGAGCAATCCTGAGTTTCCTTGAGGCAAATCAAATTAAGGGCTATAATGTGTTAATCTGTCAAAGTTGTTACTGTCAAAGCTCCCTGTAATGTGTAATTCCTGCTCTGAATTACTCAGGCTTTTTACCACTGATTTAACTGTTTCTTTCTCTCCGAAGATTGCAGCTAAACAAGCTGCAGCTGCTGCCACCCAGACCATTGCAGCTTCTCAGAATGCAGCTGTTTCAAACAAGAACACAGCAGCCCACCAGCAACTTGTGCAGAGCTGTAAGGTGAGCACAGCACAACCCACTGACAAACAACCCTTGGCCCCTGCCCTGTGGGGAGCTGAAGAGCTCCCTCTGTAATGCTGCTGCAACCTCAAAAAGGGATTTAAACCCCCCCCCAACACTCCCCATGTGGATTCTGGAGGGCCCTCCTTTGCTGTGTTATCTGTTGGAAAGCTGAGCTGCTGTACTTGGCTGTTACAAACACCCTGCAAACACCTTACTGGGAGGCTGTGACAGGCAGGTATCGGTTGAGTAGCAGCCAATTGACCTGAAATAGGCACTCTAGGGAGAAGTTGTGGTGCAAAGCAGGCAGCAGGAGTGTGTCTGCAGAGCTGTGCTCGAGGCACTGTGTGGAGGCTGCTCAGCAGTTTGGACCCTGGCTGTGGTTTGAGTCTTGGCCAGGGTGTGAGTGGGCATTTCAGCAGCTCTGTGGCCACCAGAGCAGGCTCCTCACTGATACATGCTGTGGGACAAAGGCAACCTTTGAATTTTCCAGTGAGGGATGGAATAGCAACAGGGATTTATACTATGGTGAAGTTCTTATTTAACATATTGGTTATATAACTGGTTACATAACTAACAACTGATCCTGCTATTCTGCTATTCCACCTCCAAGAAGCTGGCACCTTAAATGTCACCATGAAAAAATAAGTTATAGGCCTTACTGTGGGGTTACCATGATTCCTGAGTCCTGGAAGTGAAGGCTGTCCAGACCACAGATTTCAGGGTGGGCCTGAAGTCAAGCACAGCTCTGTAGTTTCCAAGCTAGAATTCAGAGTCTGGTGAGAAGCTGTTCTCTCCTGTGCTCAAGCTATATTTGGCAGATTAGCTTCTAGCTTTGGCTAATAAAGAAATTACATTTAACTAAAAAAATCGAAAAAGACAATAGAATGCAGAAGGATTTTCATCTGCATTGCAGAGCAGCTATGTGAGGAACAAGAATACAACCATTAAAGAAGGTATTGTTAAAAGCCACATTAACATCCAGCAATTACTTCTTGTCATGGTGGCAATCCTAAGAAGTGTTGGAGTTAAATAAGGTCTCTCAAGTGCATCTCAAAAGTGAGTTGTAGAGAGCTGCTATTTCAGTACGAATTAAAAAAAGAAAAGCAAGCTGATTCACTGTATTGTTTGGAGTTCATTCTAATTTTGTCTTGGTGCTCATTTATTAGATAGCAGGGAAGATCCAGTATCTACTTTTTAATTTTTGTGGTGGTGGTACTTTAGAATTGCCCTGCTCAGGTAAGTGTTACTGTGAGATGGGGGGACAAGGACCACGAATGGAGAGCCCAGGAGAGAGGGTTTAGCAACACATCCTTGCCATCCTGTAAAGTTTGTGTTGGTTAAGGTCAAGGAAATATAGGCTGTGGTGCCTGTGGGTAAAATACAATGTTTTCCTGAAAGCAAGACATTGACTTTAAAACAAATCTGTCACCTCCACTACTGGCATTTGAACATGCAAAGGAAGTAGTTAAAAATACTTGGTGAACATAATTCTGCATAAGATCTTGGATTGTCTTGTAGGATCCTTAAACTAAAGAGTAGCTTGAATAAAGATTTCTTAAGGATAACGCCTCTAAAAAAATCCTACTGCATATTAATTTGGTTTCATGGAATCCTAAATGAATTCTGTGAAGGCACAAGAGTATTATACCTATGGATGCTACAGCTGTCTTTAAGGGGAGTGGGAAGAGTGCTTGTTGTAGTGTCAGAGGGTTTTGAGTTCTTACATATTTACTAAAACCTTTTCCCTTTGTTTATTTTAGAATGTTGCAGACCACATTCCTCAGCTGGTGCAGGGTGTAAGAGGAAGTCAAGCTCAGGCAGAAGACCTCAGTGCCCAGCTTGCTTTGATAAATTCCAGCCAGAATTTCCTCCAGGTGAAGTGAATCAATCACTGCAATAGATGCAAAGGGCATGTTTTTAGTGCTGCGTGTTTTAATTTGTGATAAATAAACAGCAAACTGTTAAGAACCATGTAAAGAAGTTCATCACTGACTGTGAGCCATAGCTGAGGAGAAAGTAGTTGCTCAGGTGAGATGGCTGAGTCTGTGGGGAGTGAAAACTGCTGAAATGCACTTGCCTTCTGGGAAAGAGTTTAAAGAACAAGATGGAGAGAATTCAGCATCTTTC
The DNA here is from genome assembly GCA_035583155.1 of Acropternis orthonyx. Lineage (NCBI taxonomy): Eukaryota > Metazoa > Chordata > Aves > Passeriformes > Rhinocryptidae > Acropternis > Acropternis orthonyx. Next base: position 17,499,721 of record JAWWEU010000017.1, read on the forward strand.
TCAGTAGAGGTCTGAATATGTGAGATGCTGCTGTAAACTTAGTGTTGCAGCAACCAACCCCAGCATTCCTCAGAAATAAAAAGGACTGTTACCAGGGGGTTTTAGACATTAGCCTGCATAATGGATCTAGGTTGAAGTTTTGGACAAAACACAACATTTGACTCTGTGGTTTTTCCAAAACATCTTAAAATAGAATTGAAAGATTAGAATATTGAATGTTGTTAACAAAACTATTGAGTTTATTGTTGACATTACAAGAAACAAGCAGAAGAAACCAATTCTAATGACATGATCATTACTTGGCACCAGTTAGTCCTGCCTTAAATGTGGTTGCTGTTGGCAGGTTTTTTATATTTCCACATAGGCAGAGGTGTCACAAACCGTGCTCTCACTCTGCTTAAGTATTTTGCTTTGTGATTCCCTCTGGGTCATTGAAATGATCAATCCATCTCCCCTCTGGGTAATTCAAAGGATCAATCCATCTCCCCTCTGGCTGTATGTGTGTACAGTGGTGATAATTAGAATCAGCAAAGTGTTTTGATTGTATTAGAAGTAGTCCCCATCATAGCTTGAATTAGTTTTCAGTTTATATAATTTTGGCAGAGTTTAATATTAAGAAGCACAGAGACAAATCTGCCATCTGTGCCACCTGGACCTGCTTGTGCCACGTGGGTGCTGAGTGGCAGAAGAGCACATTTAAATGTTTTTCAGCAGTCCACATGAGCACTGAGAGGCCTCAAGCAGCAGGGACATTGGTACCAGAGCTGTGGTACCAGTGCAGCACAGGTGAGCCCTGCTGCAGGGGGCACAGCAGTGTGGCACTGTGACAGGGGCAGGGATGGGCATGGCCACTACAGAAAACTCTAGAACCTCCTGAGTGTGTGGATGAAGGAAGAAGTTTGTTTGCAGAACCCTAAGCCTCCTTTAAGGGAATGAGCTTGTCAAACCAATTGTGTTCCCTGTTGTTCTTTCAACAGCCTGGCAGTAAAATGGTGGCCTCTGCCAAAGCGGCAGTGCCCACGGTGACAGATCAAGCAGCAGCAATGCAGCTCAGTCAGTGTGCCAAGAACCTTGCCACCAGCCTGGCTGAGCTACGAACAGCCTCCCAGAAGGTGGGTAAAGACCCGTCCCAGTCAGCTCAAGCAAAGGGCTTTGTGTGTCCCCCAAGGGAAGGGCTCGTGCTCAGCCGCTCTTCACTTCTCACTGTTTGCTCAGGCTCCCGGGTGGCTCCTGAGTCACAGTAAAGGGGAGGGAGAAGAGACAAGAAAGCTGAAAAGCCTCTGGTACTCTTTGCATCCCAGAAGAACAGGAGGAGGGTGTGCAGAGCAGCACATGCAGGCTCTGAGCTGCTGTTCCGAGGGGCAGCAGGGGAAGGCAGCACATGCCATGCCAGGCCAGGGAGAGCCCAGTTGTGGCACTGCTGTGCTCGCTGTTGGAACAGAGCTGCAGCCAGCATCTCCAGCTCGGGGTACCAGAGGCTCTCTGTGCTTCACACACAGATTTCTGAACCGTGGAGGGGCTTAAAAAGTGAACTCAGTGAAAAGGCTGCTCCTTTTTGTGTATGTACCCTGAGGCCCCAAAGCAGGACTGGTGCATGTAGGTGGCTGCACCTGAGCCAGTGTTGAAATTTCCAGCTCAGACTGGTGCCTGTGGGCTGCCACATCACAGCCTCAGGGGGGCTTCAGTCATGACCCAGTTAGTCTCTTGGTCAGAGGAGAAGTCCAGGCTGCAGCAGTTGTTTCCTCAGCACCTGGACAGCCTGGTGTGAGGGGAGTGCCACAGCCTGAGTGCATCCCATTTCCCTGGCATTATTCTCTCCACGGAGAACGTTGTGCAGGAGTTCGGAATCCACGATGTAGAGCACTTAGAGTGCCCACAGTGGCCTCTGAAGTAACGAGAGGAATCATTTGGGAGAGGGGGGTTCTCTCTGGAGCATTTGCTCTTTCTGGCAGTTGCTAACAGTGCTGCTGGTGTGATTTGAGCAGGCTCATGAAGCTTGTGGCCCCATGGAGATCGACTCTGCCTTGAACACGGTGCAGACGCTGAAGAACGAGCTGCAGGACGCGAAGATGGCAGCGGTGGAGGGACAGCTGAAACCTCTGCCAGGAGAAACTGTAATGCTGGAAGGGTGTTCCTCCTTTAAAAACAAACACACAAAGTTAGCTGTTAAAAAATTTTAAATATTAGAGTCAAAACAAGTCGTGAGGCTGTGGGTAATGATGGTGCTGATAGGATTTGTGAACCAAACAATAACAGATTTTGCACCAATTCCCTTAGAAAGGGGACATGTTATTACTGCAGCAGATGTGTGTTCCTGCAGTAGAATTACTCGTGGGACTGTAGGGCCTCCTTCTCTGTTGTGCAAATTACAATTTAGTAGCAGTGATGTTTCAGTCTTGTCAGAAAGAATTCTTTTCAGTGGTGACAAAGATGAGAACTCGGTAATTCTAAGGCAGCCAGCCCTGGTAGGCTCAGAAAGTAAAATGGTTTACTTAGGAACAAAAAACCAAACAACCCTCTTCTCAGATGAAGATATTTACTTCCATTGCTAATTGTAAAAATAGGGGTTTTTTAGATTACCTAGTATATTAATTTATTTTACTTAAAATATGCTAGTTGGGTTTTAGAGAAACTGTGTATGTGTTCGATAGCTGAGGTAAAGGCTTGGGGTTTTGTGGGATGAGCAATTTTTTAGTGCTGTTTAAAAAACAAGTGTGTTTTAGTTGAGCTTAAACTTAAGAATTTTGTCCTTTGAAATTTTTCACAGCTTGAGAAATGCACTCAGGACCTGGGAAGCACATCCAAAGCAGTTGGCTCTTCAATGGCCCAGTTGTTAACTTGTGCTGCTCAGGGCAATGAGCACTACACAGGTAGTGTTTTGTTCATGACAGCTCTGTAAAACCTCTACTTTCCATCAAATACTTGACAAAGGGTTTTCTTATCACAGACTGCTTAAATCAAGGGATGACTCAATTTTTGTTAATGCTGGTAGTGAATTGTGGCAAGTTACTAAGATTTGCTGGGGTGATTCATGTACTTCATAAAAGGACAGTGATGCAATCTGCTCTGTCTTCAGTCAGAACAGCCTGGGACATCTGTTGTTTTTGTAAATACATGCCACTGAGACTGTGAAGGACAGAGGTAAAATGTGCTGCAGTGTAAAGGTCAGTGCCACTGGAAATGTGGCTCTGTCCTTTCAGAAGGTTTAAAGGGTCCTCTGGGTGTGTTTTGAAGCAACAGGATGCAGATGTAGCTGGGATGGCTTGGGGGTGTTCAGAGCTGCATCTCCTACTGGCTGGTACCAGTTTGCATGGATAATGCAGCTGCTCTCTGGCTCAGGGATCACATTTGCACAGTGGGAGGTGAAGCCAACAGGGAATGTGGGCACGCAGATCCTGCAGTTTGGTTTTGTACCTGTACTTTCAGAAACCAAAAACACCTTAATGAGACAAACACTCTTGCAGAGGGACCAAAGTTTGCTCTTCAGTGTTGGAATGTTCTGTGTCCTTATTTCTGTAAGAAATGAAAGCTGCTGATGCAAATGGTACTCTACTTTTTTTTTTTCCCCTAATATTACTGATTAAATGCATTATGGCAATTACCACTTCATTGGGTATAATTGCATCAGGGCTCCATAACTTACATTTGCCTTCATTTGAAGCAGATGTGATTGCATCAGGATGGCTCATGTCTCTCTCACAGTTATGAGAAGTTAGCACTGGGTATCTGGCAAGGGAATACAGGTGACAATGAACACTTGAATCCAGTAGTTCTCTTATCATCAAGTTGTAGGAAACACTACAAAGCAATGAGTTCCATTTCAAAATTAGGAGAATGAAACCATTATTGTTAGTCTTACGCCTTAACACTGGAGTTGATGGATGTCCTTTAACGTTGGCCCAACAGACCCCAGAAACCAATTTCATGGCATCCTGTCTGTGACCTCATTCAGTTACTTTTTTATGCTTGTATTCACTGTGATGTTGCCTTATATCAAGTTGTGTCATTGCTAATAATCTCTTTTTTAATTGCTTGAACTTAAACTGTTGTGGTTATCTTCTAAAAGACCCGAGGCTGGGTTTTCAGGGAGGGATTCAGAGATGCTGTAGCTCTGAACTCATGTGCTCCATTATTGCAGTCACTCTCCCCATACCTTGGAGTGTGAGTTTTTCTCACCTACAGGTTTTAGATTTTCTTCTTTTTCAGTGCTTCACGAAGATGTAGTCACTGGTGGGGAGCTGTGCCCAGAACGTGCTCTTTGGTCTATAATATTTACTTTATGGCTCCATTACAGACATTTTCTCTGAGCAAATGATTCTGTGTATTTCAAATGCGTTCATGTTTGAAGATTTTCCTTTAAATTGCATTTGCAATGTTATTTTGCAATGGAGTCATTACCTGCAAATTCATGTCATAAAATACAAAGATTGTCTTTAAGGCTACTGATAGAATCCTTGCTGAAATCTCAACGTAGGAGTTGCTGCCAGAGAAACTGCTCAGGCTTTGAAGACTTTGGCTCAGGCAGCACGAGGGGTTGCAGCATCCACTACTGACCCTGTGGCAGCACATGCAATGCTGGACTCAGCCAGGGATGTCATGGAAGGCTCTGCTATGCTGATTCAGGAGGCCAAGCAGGCCCTGGCTGCCCCAGGGGATGCAGACAGCCAGCAGAGATTGGCCCAGGTGAGTCCCAGCTCGAGCAGCTCCATGAACTGCCAGCCACCCAGTGAATTTGCTGCCAACCCAGCATTAAACAGGGGAGAGAACAACAGAAAAGAAGGCTGCGAGGAATGTCAGCTTTCTGCTCCTTTCAGCTCTCAGACAGTAACACCATGTGTATGCTGAACAATGCAGATGGTCTCAAGTGTGGTATTTTAGTCATCTTTCAGAAAAAGATACAAAGGTGCAGCTAAATGCTTTTACTCACAACATATGTGAGCAGACTGCCTGCAAAAGTGAAACAGCCATTACACTGATCATTATTAAACAGAGGAGCTGTATTCATGTTATATTCAAAAAGTGAGTGCATGTTTTCTGCAGGTGTGGCACCCACTGCTTTTGAAGACATTAAGGACTGTCAGGTTTTGTTTTTTTTTACTGATTTGAAACATTCTATAATTGGCCTGCATTGTAAATAATTTCTTGTAAAGAGACTTTTGTTTCAATCAGGACCTTATAAACAGTAGCATGCAGAGAATTCCTGTGATTAGTATATAGGGAGCTTCAGGGGCATGCCCTTAGCGGCAGTGCTGCAGCCCTTTATGCCAGACCCCAGGAGCAGGGGGCAGCTGCCCTGCCTGCACTGTCCAGTCAGGTGGGTGAGCATAAATAACACTTGCTGCAGGGCCAGGGGTCAGCAAACCCAGCCACAAGCCTCAAAAATGGTCTTGTAAGAGTCAGAATGTAGGAATTGGTGGCTGTGGAATAGAGGCTGATCGTATCAATGGTTATGTAAACCTTTCTCAGTGTGAATGTATTTACCTGTGTGTTGTAGGTGGCAAAAGCAGTGTCTCACTCCTTGAATAACTGTGTGAATTGTCTGCCTGGACAAAAGGATGTGGATGTGGCCTTAAAGAGTATCGGGGAGTCCAGCAAGAAGCTCCTCGTGGATTCGGTGAGATGTCTTTTAACATGGAAATAAATTTCAGAGAACTGAAGAGCTGAGCTGAGTTCCCCAGGTGTTAAATTATTTGTATATGTGCCTTAAGTGTACTTCATGTAAGCTCTGTTTCAGTGTATGCACCTTTAAGCAGCTGCTCCTTTGGCTGAAAGGCTCTTTTAGTTTAATGGGAAAGGTGAAATGTGTCTGTGACTTGGGAAGGCAATATTAAAATTATTGTCGTAGACTGGTATTAGGGCTTGTTTTTGGTGGGGTTTTTTTGGTGTTTGTTTTTTTGTTCTTTTTAGTGCTAACTATGACTTCACATTTTGAAGAACATGAAAAGTAGAAAATTATAGTCCCTCTTCCACCTAGAAGTGATTGGTTCAGTTAAAGGAGTGTGTGGTCCAAAAAATATTTGGTCACTTTGTGCAAGGAGTAGAATTGTTATATTTCTGTTTAACTACACCTGTGTCCAACCCCCTCTTTTTGCACTGGCAATTTGCCAGAAGGTTATATGATTTGAACAGCTTTTATTTCTGCACATAACAGTGACCTTGCTGTCCTGGGAATGAAGGAGGAATTGGATTTTGATAGGTTTGTGCAATGCCTTTTGGTAAAACCAGGGGTTTTTACCAAACCTGGGTTACCAAAGAGAGTTTAAAGTAATTCTGAAGAGCTGCCAATACTTGTGTGGTGTGCTGAAAATCTTGGCTGTGGAAGTGAATGGTGACTTGGAGACCAAAATTCTCCGACTTTAGCCACTGAATTCATCACTTTGAATTTTGTAGCTGAACTGTAAGATCGCAGTTGTTGTCTCTGTCCCTTGAAAATCTTACAGACTTGTGTGTCCCTTGAGGGAAACAGTGGGACTCAAGTTGTTGGACAGCTTTCTGGGTGAGAGCTGTCCCACAGCTGGGCTGCTCTGAGTCCCCAGTTGGAGTGTTCCCTTCCTGCTTGTATGTGAAGCTCACTTGTGTTCTTAACCTGTGTTGAACTTCACAGGATTGGTGTGACAAGACAGACAATAAACGCAGAACTTGGTCTCTTGCAGCTCCCTCCAAGTTCCAAGTCATTTCAAGAAGCTCAGAGTGAGCTGAACCAGGCAGCAGCAGACCTGAACCAGTCAGCGGGAGAGGTTGTCCACGCGACACGGGGCCAGAGTGGGGAACTGGCTGCAGCCTCTGGGAAATTCAGTGATGATTTTGATGAGTTTCTGGATGCTGGCATTGAAATGGCTGGCCAAGCACAAGTAAGTTCTTCATCGTGCTATTTAGACCAAGCATTATCTTGGACATAGCAACTTGCAGTGCATTGTGCCAGTGTGAGCCTGCCCAGGAGATGGTTGGTATGAAGCCGTCATCCCTAACTGGTGATCTGCAGGGAAGGGAACGCAGCAACTGCATTTTGCTCAGGATGTTGGTGTTTGTTCCTGTGTCCACTCAGAAATATGGCTTTGTACTCCTCTGTCTGGTCTGGGCAGGTAACTAATCTGAGCTGTGTATCTGGAGGTACAAAGGTATGCTGAACCTCTCCAAGCTGATGGAAAGGGTTCCTTCTATTTTGGTAGCGCTACCATGGTGCGTAATTTGTGTGCACACTGTTCAAAATTTGCCACCTTTCTTTGCTACTTCTGGGATGCTTTAAGTAGAGGGAGGAAAAGGTGCATTGGTATCACTCTGTGGTGTTGTGGACCAGCTACAGAGTGGAGCAAACATTTGAAGGGGTCCATGGATCTGACAGCAGGCACGTGGGCTTGTGTTCAGTGATGTAAAATCTGGCAGAGTTCTATTCTGATGAACTCAGTGACAACCAGGAATGTTGTCCCATGTTGCCCAGCTTGTTCCTGGTAGTCTCAGTGCTTCATTTTATCTTACTGGGTGTGGTTGTGCTCAATTACACTAATCGGTCACTCGACAATGATTTAACATAACAAATGTCAGCAAATAAAAAGGGATCCGGTGTCAGGAGAGACAGGAGGACTTGCAGAAAAAAGAACCTGCAGACAGTTTTGCACTAGTTAGTAGAAGGACCTTGCAAACCTGGGAAATGATTGCCAAAGGAAAACTGGCCAGAAGGTCTTGTCAGTCCTTTGAAGTCATTTGTGGAGTGTCTTTGGGACAGATAGTCTATGGACAGAGCTGAGTAGAGAGAGATCAGACAATGACTGCTGGTTGTTCTCCATCAGGACTGTATCATTCAGGTTCCAGATCTGTGAAGTGACTTGGGATCCATACACAGCTGATGCTCTGAGACTGAGCAGGGGTTGGGTACCTAACTGTCCCTTTAGCTGTGAACCTCACTGGCTGGTAGAATGTTTTGTTTGAGGTAGTTCAGTGATGGCAGAAGTAGAAATGGTATTGTAAATGGCTGCTTGAAAGGAGAATTCCACCTGCTGGTGACCCTGTGGCTCTTGGGAATTTGCTTATCCTGCTGACACAGGGGCTGAGAACCATCTTAGTTACCAATGGCTGATCTCTCAAAAGAGAATTCCTCCTGTCTCTGTCTAGTTATTTGGTCTGCACAGATGCAATATCAGGTATTGTGGATGCCTAGCAAAATGTGGGGGTAGGGAGGAAGCAGAATGTATAAATACAGAGTAAAAGCTATTCACATCAGCTGAGTAATATGCAATATCTTTACTTAGAACTGTGACCAGACTGTTAGAAAGAATGGATTCATTTTCAGTGGTTACTGACAGAGGAATCTAATCACAGCTCTTTGCTGTGAAAATGCAGTACTTTTCTGCAACTGTTTATATATATATTTATATATATATATATATATATATGCAGGTTTCCCTTTTCAAGCAATGACTTACAATAAGTATAGAACATCCAAGTCAGAATGTTAACCAAGGTAGGCTTATAGAAATTTATTTTCTTGGGCTAGGGGACTTTCTGGAGGGGTATTTTTGAGAGAGCCATCCCAGTTAGATGCCGGAGGCCTGGGGGGGACACAGAGGCTGCTGGAACACACAGTGTACGTGGCCTGAATAATGTGCAGCAGTTGTGCCAGGCAGAGACACATGAGAGGCCTGACAACAAAGGCATTGTGCAACAAGTAGTAAAGTTTCTCCATTGCTCCTTTGTGAAGGCAGCCATTGTTAAACCCCAGCTCTTTGTTGGAAGGGTTTCTTTCTCTGTGATGTGAGTGGAGCTGCAGGCACCTGTCTGGGTGAGCAGGGGCTCGGTCCATGCCCTTCCCTGGGCTCTGGGCTCAGCTGGAGGAACAAACTGGGCTTCCAACTGTGGTTTCACACACTCTCCTTAATGCAAATTCTGCACTGAATATTATGCTGCTGTGGCTTTCCAGACTAAGGAGGACCAGATTCAAGTCATAGGTAACCTCAAGAGCATCTCTATGGCTTCCAGCAAGCTGTTACTGGCTGCCAAGTCTCTCTCTGTTGACCCTGGAGCTCCTAATGCCAAGAACCTCTTAGCAGCAGCAGCAAGGTAAGGATGTGTTGCTTGCTGAGATATTTGCTTTTCTCTGTGATATTTATGTTGTGCTTAAATATTCCCCTGCTACTGCCAGTTAACTGAGTGGTTGGACCCTGCAGTTCTATTTAAATGAAAGTAGGCCAGGGGAAAGTTGTTTGTGTTGGAGTAGTTCCTTAACTGGCATAACTTGTTACCCTCAGTGGAAATAAGAACCAGCAGATGAAGTCTTGGCCTGGTTTTTGAAAGGAACCAGTGTACTTTCCCTACTGTGTTCTGACAAGGCACACACACAGAAGCCTCTCAATGCCTGAAAGAAAAGAAATTGGGTAATATTCTTACATGGAATGTGCTTAAAAATCATCTTGTAGCTACCTATCACTAACAGTGTGCATGTGTGTAAGATCAGGAGCACTTGAAAGGGTCAGATGTTATGTTTGTTTGGGGGAGGATGCCCTTACTTTAAGGATTATAAATGCACTCGTTTAGTAAACAACTTCGTAAAGAATTTATGCTTTACTTTGTCATATTTGTTTGGGTTTTTGTTTAAAAAAAAAAAAAGAAAGAGAAGAAACGTAAAAATTCTGACATCCATCTTGCCTCCCTGGAAATAAATGGAAATCTAGAAAAACTGGAGGTCATCAAAGACAGGCAGCTTCAAAGGGAAGGAGCTTTTGTTACTGCCGTGGATTTCTACACCAGATAACCATGTGGACTAAATGCTGTACCAATCCTGAGTTTAAGATGCCAAGGAGACACTGTATTTCCCTTCTCAGATCCTCGGGGCAGCTTGTGACAAGCTTGCCAGGGCTGTTCTCTTTCCTTGTTGTTGTTATCATCAGGGTCAAGTATTTTTACTTTCTCTTTTCTCATGAAAATGCAAAAAGAGGCACAGCTTCCTTATTATAAGGTGGCTTCTCATTTTTCTCTCATCATTAATTAACTAATTATTAATCTCCTTGTATGTTTTTTTTGCTTTCTTGTCCCTTTGCTCCAGCTCTAACAGGCACTCGCAGCTTTTTCAGTAGCTTTGTCTTCTTTGTGGAGGAATTTTTCTTGGCTTGCTCTGACAGTCTCACAGGACTGCAGCAGTGGCTGAGCTCCCTGCGGAGTCCAAGTATCTGTGTGCTGTGTTTGGTGAAAACTGGTGTGGATTTTAGAGCCCTAGCAGTCCTCTTCCCCTCTGGGATCGGTGTTTGAGAGGCCACCTTCCTGGTTCTGCCGCTTCCAAATGGCTTTAGAAGTAATGCCTGTACATGGGCTGTGTTCCTGGATGTGGGTACCTGGTGTGTAGTTGTGGTGTTCATGAGACCACATGGCATCCTCTACAATGCTGACAATCCTCTCTCTTTAATTGCTGCTATTCTCTGAGTCACCACGCACAGTGTCTCAGATGAAAAGCAACAGTGGACAAGGCGCTTTTTTTCATGAAGTTTCTCTGGGAGTGAACAGACCTTTCCATTTTTGCCATCTGTTCATAAGTCTGCGTGCAGTGACATTTTTCTGATGGGTAGAAATCACTGATGTTGGGGAGGTGAACACCAGGCCCTCCCCAAGGACACCAAAGCTACTGAGTGGGGGTAGGAGGCTCAGTTAAACAAGTCTTTTTGCCCTGGAATTCCACATTAAGGTTATGCACATGATAAGCACATCCTGTTTCCTTTTGTGACAGCAGGATTCCATCCATCTAGGTAATCATGTTATCCATACATTATCAAGTGCCTGTTTTCTGACAGGGAAAGCAATACAAATGCCATTCAGATTTCAAGGCCAGAGGAAAGCACATTCTCCATGCTCTCCAGTTTCACTCATTTTCCCTTCTAGAAGCTGCTTTCCTGGCCTGTTAGTCTGGGTCTAAAATGAGAGGAGTTATAATGAATTTTGCTGTTTATCAGAGCATTCACCAGAAAGACCAATAGCTGTGTGTCAGGTTCAGCCTGTGTTCAAGAGCTGTGAACTGCCATGGAAACAGGATGCTCTTGCACACCTTGTTCTCTGTGGATATAAACCCAAGGGACAATATCAATTAGTAGATAAAAAGAAAAAAAAAAAAACAATTTTGCAGCAGGCTATAGAATTTATAGCAGGGTTAAGTGTGTGTAATACAGCGTGTCAGACAAGGCCTGAGACTTTGCCAGTGAGGGGCACATACCTTCCCTTTGCATTCAGCCGTTGTCTTACATACCAACCACTTGTTTCTGTGTCCTGTAAGACCTTTGGGGTGCTGGTTGAGAAATGATTCAGTCAATATCAGACCTGTTAAACTCCAACACTGAAAAGAAAAATTGTAGCAGAAGATCCCAGTGTTATATCTGTATGCAGTGTACAGTTAATGAAACAAAAGTTTTACTAAGAGGAATAGTTTAAAATACACCTTTTTTCCCCCCTTTTACTCTCCGCAGAGCTGTGACTGAGAGTATAAACCAGCTGATCACACTGTGCACCCAGCAAGCCCCTGGGCAGAAGGAATGTGACAATGCACTCAGAGAACTGGAGGTATTACTGTATTTCAAAAGTTCTTATGAATAAAAGTGGGCCCCAAATGTTTGTTTCCTTTGTGTTCTTTGATCAGCCACTGTCACTGTTGTTTCCCTTGCTATCAGTGGCAGGGGTTTTAATTGTATATGAGGTAAGTGTAGAACCTGTGTGAGCATCTTATAGTCTTGGCCAGGATGAAATTTGCTGCTCTGTCCTCATCTCCTCCTCCCTGCCCTCCAAAGACACAGTTTAATCCTTACTGTTCACGCTTGCAATGACTTCAGGAGGAACCCTGACAAGATGGACATACCCACTACCAGCAGTGCACTGGAAGGAGCTGCAGTGTCTCAGTTTTTCTGCTTGCAGAATGTTGTTACTGATATCCCACTTTAGATGATGTTTACTTACCACCTTTGACCTTGACATTTCTCAGAGTATGTTTTGGATCCTTGTTTCTGCCTTGCCACAGCCAAACTGATGAGATGTGTGTCAGTGCAGGCTCTGGCAAGGTAATGTTTTTGTTCATGAGTGAAAGGTTTGACTGGCTAAATAGTGGGTCATTTGAAAGACCTAATTCCAAGGTTTTGCACTGATCCCAGACACAGCTGCTTACAGCAGTGGAAACGGCATCTAATTATTTAAATTAAATGTTTGTTGTTTGGTGTCAGGGTCAGAACATGAAGGGTCTGTGAAGAACATCTGCACTGGCCTGTAGAGAGCATTAAACACAATTAAGCTTTTTATTTCTAGCCCTTAGTATCAAAAGGATGCAAAGGTCATTGCAGTGCATTCCAGCATATTGTGAATTTTCCTAATCTCTGAGTCCATGGTTATCATCCCAAAGTTCTGTAGGAGTTCCCCTCAGAGCTGCTTTGTGCTTCTGAAATCTCAGCTTATTAAGCTTGGAAGTGTTTTCTGCTTGGTCAGAGGGAGCGGCAGCAAGTTCAAAATACAGAAATGGGAAACAGGAAATTGGGCCATAATATCACGGAGCAAACAGAGGGAATGAAGGGCTGTTTCTCAGGACTTCCTGAAGGAATAATGGGGAGAGATCTGCAGAACAGCAGGGATGTGACACATGAGGATTTCCAGCTGATGGGCCACAGAGAACTGGGAGCTTAGAGGAGAAATGCAGGGCAGAACAGCCTCAAAAATCCTTGCAGAGGGTTCTGTGCCAATAGCACATGAGCTGGCATGGATTGGGTTGGGAGCAGAGCTGGCATGGGTTGGGAGCAGAGCCCACAAAGGGCAGGAGGAAGATCTGTAACATCCCGAACTTCAGGAAACAGTAGCCAGAGAGGGACACTTAGTGAACAATCTTATGTGTATGGAATTAGATTAATTTCTGGAAAAGGGGAAACCCAGACAAAAAGCACACAGCCCTGAAGTCAGGCGGGAGACTCCCACCAACGTGACTTCAGGAACCTCTCAGATTTCAGGATAGGTGTTCACTTTCAATTTCTCTTTACAATGTTTAAACTCTTACTTCTCTTCATTTCCCCAATTCATCACCTACTATTCCTGGTCTTCCCAAGGCTTCTTAAGTATTGAAAGTCATTGTTTCTGTAGAAAGAGTGTGTCTCAGCTTGGATGTGGTATTGTTGGTGTGCTCTGTAGTCTTCCCTGGACACTCTGGAGAGACTTTACTGTCTGACCTCCAGTGAGGTGGCTGAACTTGCCCCAAATCTGAGCTGAGAACAGTAACACAGGGGTCACAGGAGCAGCAGATGTTGTCAGTGGGGAGCTTGTGCTGGCTGGTGCTTTGCTGTTCTGTTTCCTGGTGTTCCCAGGGCCTCTGTCTCCATTGCAGTTTATGTGCTGCAGAAACCTTGTTTGCTTTTCGAGTTTAATAGAGCACAACAGTGAAGAATTGCTGCAATGCCTGTGAGACCTGAGACAGGAGAGGCAGCTGGAAATTGTCTTCTTCACATCACTTTTTCTCTGTTTTAATTGCTGTAAGGCTTTACCTTAGGCTTATGAAAAACAATAGCTGAGCTGTTAAAAGTGCTGCAGGTTTATCTTAATGTTGTGTTAGGAGAAAAGCCTGTGTTTAAAGTCATGCCTTGATTTCCTTCAGGTGGAAAGCAAATTCAGAAACAGCTGTTAGTATCTTTCTATACTTAAACAATTTTACTTCTACTGGAAAGATTAAAAGTCTTTTCTGCCTGATATTTGGAAAAAAACAGTGTTCCTCCAGACTGAAAGAAAGGCCAACTGCAGATATTTTTATGTATAAAGGAATTAATCTCCTGCATTTCTGAGCTTTTTACCCCTTTTGTTATCTAATTGCTTTCATTCTCCTCAATGAATGTCACTGTGAGTGATGTCACATCGCTATTTCCAGGACTCAGAATCACCTCAGGAAAGCAAATTAAATCCACCTAGTCACCGTAGCTTTCTGACAGAGGGAGGCGTGTTGGGGGAATGTGCTGGCAGTGGAGGACATGCACTTGGTTTGGTGGCCCTTTGTGTTCTAGGCACAGCCCAACAAATGGTGGCTGGTTTGCCTACCAGTCTTTTAATTCCATGTATGAAATTTAAAGTAGTACTGAAAACATGTAATAGTGTGGTGACAGCTGCCAGCAAACCAGAGTGCCTTGTGGCAGCTGAGCTTCACTGCCTGGCCATAGCCCAGTCTCCAGAGGAAAGAGGTGCACACCACTGGAACCTGGAGTAGCAGCAGCCTGGTGATGTTTCCACAGCTCAGGTGCTGTGGGGGGATGTTCCCTGGGCTCCTCTGCTCTGTGTGTGAGCCCTGGGGGAGGCTGTGCCTTTGCTTGCCTGCTGGAGAGCAGGCTGTGAGAGTACACTGGGATGGGCAGGACAAGGGGAGGGTGGGCTGTGTTCTGCCCAGCTCAGGATTTCAGGCTCTGTCAACAATCCTGCTTTCTTTCGCTATTGCAGACAGTGAAGGGGATGCTGGATAACCCCAATGAGCCTGTGAGTGATCTCTCCTACTTTGATTGTATTGAAGGTGTGATGGAAAACTCAAAGGTAATTTCCTTTTACCCACCTCTGTGCCAATTGTAAAGCGTGCTTGAATTTTCAGAAGTTTCCACATGCATAGCAAATGTGTTGGAGGTGCAGTCAGTGTTTGTAGCCAAACTGTGCCGCGCTCCCTGATGAACCTCTCTGAGAAAGGTCTCTGCCAGGTAATTTCAGTTGTTGGATGCTTAGAAGGCACATTGCCCTGCTGAGGAGTTTTTAATCAAGTGACTGTTATGCAGTGCTGTCAAAGTTCCCCTCTCCCTTCCTCTCCTGTGCATCAGCCAGCACATCATACTTTGGTGATATATTTTGACTGCAGCTATGTCAGAGTGGCCCAAGGCATGAATGGAAGGCTTGGCAATGACATGCCATTGTATCATTCTGTGCAAAATACATCAGAGAAGTACCTGAGCAGCCCAGATGCTCCAGCACATCAGAAAACCTGTGTGAAACTTTAAGTTATTTTTAATTGCACTGTGCTGTACATCCTTCTTTGAAACTTGCTTTTGGTGCCCTTTTAATTTAATGTGTTGGAATTGTCTCAGATCCCTCCTTCTCTAAAAGAAAAAGAAAGAGCCTGGTGGGTGTGCATGTTCATCTTGCATCTATTGCTCTGCAATCACACCTCGTTGGGAATTTTAAAACAAAGAGAGCTGAATTCAGCAGGACACACTGTGGGAATTAATGTGTGTTCTGACATTCAGGTGGTGCCAGCAGTCCAGGTGCAAGCGCATTTACTCTGAGTTTCTGAATTTAGGGGCCAAAGATGACCCCGGGTGTGTGGGCAGCACCTGCAGGACTGGCTGTCGTGTTCTGCAGTCTGTGGAATGCACCTGAATGCCAGGCTGGCTCTGATGGCACTGGGGGACAACAAAAATAAGGGGGCTTAATTCTGTGTCCTCACAGCCATTGGAGCTCCAACAGGGCTCAGGGTCAGCACTGTCAGTCCAGTGTTGGTCTGTGTGTCTGGTCCCTCACAGCACACACAGCAACGTGCTCAGTTCAGGGAAGGCATTACCTGGCTAAACATGCAGGCAGCCGAGTCCCAGAGGTTTGTGGGTCAGAATGGGCTCAAGGCCAGCAATCACTTGCCTTTAAGTGGTAGGGATGCATATCTGGGAGGTCACTTTGGTTTTGAGTTTCTGAGGTTCTTGGAGAATCAACTTTGTTTTTTAATTTCTGAGGTTCTTGGAGAATCAATGGCGGGCATTTCCCAGAATGCAAAAACTGGAGACCTTTTAGTCTTTGGAGAATGTGTTGGAGTTGCATCCAAGGCTCTTTGTGGCCTCACAGAGGCAGCAGCTCAGGTAAGTTACTGAAGCCTGTGAAGCAAGTATGGGTTTCTCTTTTTAGCAAGCTCGTGTTGTGGGTTTGTCAGTCTGAGCTTCACCTCCCCATGGTCAGGCAGATGATGAGTTTGTGGTGCACAGTGTGCTCGTGCAGATCCCTGGGAACTGTGCCCTCCCTGCTGCAGAAGGAGCAGGGGGCAATAACATGCTTATCTGATAAGGAAGGGAAGTGACATCAAGAAGCAAGGTACTGAGGATAAAGTGAAGCTGCAGCACGTGGAATTCATGTTTGCAGCTCGAGCTCAGAACTGTTACATCACAGAGAAGTGCACAAAAAAGCAGCTACAGTTAAAATTGATGAATCAAGTTTTGTTTTAGTTTGTAAGGCTTCTTAAGGAGCACTACTGATTTCAGACATCAGGACTAAGAAGGAACCTGTTGAAGCTGCTCAGATACTTTTGGAATAACCAAAATTCTTAAGCTGCTACAGCAAATTAGGGTCTGGTTGCTGTGGTTTAACTGATCTGATAAGTGAGTGAACAGCAGGGATCTGATCCAGCCCCTTCAGGGAAGGATTTGGCTGTGGAGCATCATGCCCTGCATGAAAACCTCTCGATTTTCCCACATATATAATATCTCAGTGTGGACTTAGTCTGCCCCACACCTAACCCTGTGTTGCCTGACTGACAGGTTGAGGTGAGAGGTATTTTTATCTGTAATGGACAGAAGAAACCTGCAGGTATGGTTGTGGCAGTTCAGACAAGTCCCCCTTGTTGAGAGGCATGAAATGCTCACTGAGAGAGGAGATGGGGTTGGCCATCAGACACCCTGAGCTGTGGTGGGAGCCCCTGCACACCTGAGGGTCCTGCATTCAGCAGCAGTGTCTTTGCTGAATTGGTTTCCTGCTCAGTCTGACAGAAAGCCTCACCACCTCCAGCTGTGGCTAATACAGTGAATAAGTTGCCCATGCTTGTGGCCATTAAGGCTTTCTCCATTGGCTGTGCAAGTGAAAATAGTGTTTCCAGGGATACCAGCTGTCTGAACGGGACAGTTTTGCTTTGACTAAATGAATTTTTCAAGGGTAAGAGTAAGTTTTCTTGGATTCACTGGATGTATTGCTAAAAAGAAATGGTAATTGTACTTCATAGTATGATTTCTGAATAATCTCTGAGCACTATGTGCTGTGACTTATAGCAAGCTTATCCAAGATTTAGCATAACTTCTTAGGATTGTTTTCTTCTTTTCTCCATTCCCAGGCTGCTTACCTGGTTGGTATCTCGGACCCAAACAGTCAGGCTGGTCAGCAGGGTCTTGTTGACCCAATCCAATTTGCCAGAGCCAATCAAGCAATCCAGATGGCCTGCCAGAATTTGGTAGATCCAGCAAGCAGCCCATCCCAGGTGATTCCAGAGGACTGCAGTGAGATCATCATTGTTTAGGACACGTGACTTTGCTTCATTTATGTCCAAGCAAAGGAGTTTTGGTGTGAAACTGTTGCAGAGCTGGAGTGTCCCAGCCCTTTGACACTGTGCCATCTGTTTCCAGGTGTTATCAGCTGCCACAATCGTGGCCAAACACACCTCTGCTCTGTGCAACGCCTGCCGCATCGCCTCCTCCAAAACAGCCAACCCCGTGGCCAAGAGGCACTTCGTGCAGTCCGCCAAGGAGGTGGCAAACAGCACTGCCAACCTGGTCAAAACCATCAAGGTACAAGTGCTGCTCCACTGGCCTGCCTTCTTCCTTTGGGCTTTGGGGATTTCTTTAATTCCTCTCGAGGCAGAATGAGAACAGATAGGAATGTCTTCTCACCTTTTTGGATGTGCGTGGTTTAAAAGATCACTAATTACATTTTTGAAGACCTGAACTGGAAAACATGTTCAGTGCTGAACTGCTGAAGTCAAGATGGGAAATACTGGGCAATATATTAACATTAATATTAGGGGTGGCAGCTGGCCTATCCAGTGTGAGACCTCTCATCACTGATGTATTTAATGAGCTTGCACCATGAGAATGGTCTGCAAACAGCTGAGTGTGAAGGTGTTTAATGGTGGTGTTTAACATCTGGAGATTTTGGGAGGTATTTCTTACAGCTTTACTTATACAAAAGAGAAAAAAAAACCCTAAATGAATAATACTGAGAACCAAACAGAAGCCATTTATGTTGCTAATAGTCTCCTGTTAATAGTGATTTTTTTATTTTCCAGATACCTGCCAGCAATTTGGCAGGGGGTGGTTTTTCTTCATGCAAGCAGAAATAATAGTTGTGAAGCCAGAGAGGACTTGAGATTCTAAACCCTTCTGGAAGCCAGGAGCAGATCTAACCTGATTTAGTTAGCTGAAATGTTTGCTGTGGGATTGTGAAGGAGGTTGACTGACTTGTGTGGAAATGAGAGCGATAAATTACTGATTTGTTTAAAAAAAAAACAAACAAAGAAGTGAAAAATTTAAAAATAGGTCTGTAGGAATCAACCACCTTCACAAACCACAAAAAGGTGGAATTTAGCCACTTCCACCCTTTGGAGCATGAGGAGCTGAGACACAAGTTGAGAGAGTCGTGGGAGACAGAAAAACCTTTGCTGAGCCTCGTGAAGCAAAGCAGCAGTTTGAGGTCTGGGGTCGACAAGCAGCTAAGGAAAGAAACACACACCTAAAAGGTGACATTCTTTGCATCAGCCCTGTTAGTGGGGGAGCTTCCAAATATCACAAACACACAGCAGACTAGGAAGAATTAAAGGAACTTCCTCTGATGTTGCTGAGGAAGCCACTCAGACAGGACTCAGTGGTGGTTTCCCTTGCAGGCGCTGGACGGAGATTTCTCGGAGGAGAACCGCAGCAAGTGCAGGACTGCTACTGCCCCTTTGATAGAGGCCGTGGAGAACCTCACAGCATTTGCTTCCAATCCCGAGTTTGTCAGCATACCAGCACAGATCAGCACTGAGGTGAGGCAGGAGGCTGCACTTCCACCCTCCAGAAGCTGGGAATATACTGAATTAAACACGTGTTGGGAGAGAGCGAGTGTAAAGACCAGACCCCACGGTGTTTCCTTGTGCTCCTGGGTGTTCACAGGGCATTCTGTTGTCTTTTGCTGGACCTCTGACCTTGAATTTTCCACCAGCAGCAAGTGCTGCAGGTCCCCTGTTAGCCAAGTGATATGGCACACATCCCTTGCATGCCTTGGATTCTTCCAGGTGATACAGTAATAAACAACCTTTTTCCCTCAAGAGCAGCTTTAACAAATGAAACCTAATTAGTTCTGAAAAGGGTTGAAAGGACATCACTGGGCTTTTTCTCCACCCTCAAACCCCATAACTACAACAGAATAGAATTTGAAGAGACTAATAAAGGATTTGTTGGTTTTGTGGGTTTTTTTTTCCTGTTGCTTCCTCCTTTTGCCAGGCTCTGTTCCCCACGGCAATATCAGACGGTGCAGCAGCTGTTGCAGTCTCAAAGCTGGGGGGCTGTAATTGAAATCCAGGTGTGTCCTCCAGGTCTGTGGTACCTGAGTTTGCCAGAGTACTGGCAATAAAGTGGATACAGAGATGATGACCCAGTTGGAGTCATCAGCCATGACTCAGAGTTAGTCCAACCAGCTAATTTCTGGGAAAAGAACACACCTATTGGAGTCACAAGTCTTGTGGCAAATGAAGTATGTTTTCAACACTATTTCTGTAGTCTGTGATTAGACAAGTGTCATTGTTTTCTCCTGTCTCTGCTGGAAGGTGCCTTTCTAAACCTGACAAATGTTTCTTAAGTATGTTTTAGAGAAAGCTGTTGGACTGTGATTGTTTTAGTTCCATTTCTGTGAATAGAACAATGGAGGAAATTACAATGCCATTTTCCTGCTGTTAATTAAACAGACTTTTAGGGGCAGAAAGTGTGGAGGGACTCAAATAACCATTGAAGTGTTGTCTCTGTTGTTGCCCCTCTCTGCCCCCAGGGATCACGAGCCCAGGAGCCCATCCTGGTTTCTGCCAAGACCATGTTGGAGAGCTCCTCTTTGCTGATCAAAACTGCCCGCTCTCTGGCCATCAACCCAAAGGACCCTCCCACGTGGTCGGTGCTTGCTGGGCATTCCCACACCGTCTCAGACTCCATCAAGAGTCTTATCACCTCCATCAGGTACATCGTTCGGAGGAACAAAATGCAGGCAATAATTGAGCAGCTGCTCCTAAAGAGAAATGCCAGATGGCCATTAGCACTGTGCTGTCCCTGATGGCAATGGCTCTGTGAGGCACAGGATCCCCCCAGCTGCACTGGGCGTGCAGTGAGCACTGATGACCCTGCAGCAACAGGGCTGCTCTGGGTTTGTGTTCTGCTCTCCTTCTCTGGTTCCACCTCCCTCTCACTCCAAGGTAAATGTAACAGAGAATGCTGGATGAAAGAAAATTGTGGCTAATATTGCCTCCATGCAGATCGTGTACCAACTTGTAACACGTGGGAAACAGCTTTTTTATTTCTAGAGGTGGGTCAGGCAGTGTATAAATTACCTTTGCTGTCCAGTCTTTGCTGTAGTATTCTCTGTGTAGTTGCAAGAATGCTGTAGCAAGAAGTGCATATTCTTTATTTTTGGACTAAGTCTGTCCCCTTCTTAAGGAAAATTTTAAAGCATGGTTTTATATTTAACCTCCTTATATTGGTTAAATCAAAATGGCATGAAAACAGTGAACTAAACAGTGTTTGCAGTTTCATTGTACTGAAACAGCAAACTGCATGTCAGGGCAAAGTATTCAGAAAATTACATTTGGGGAAAGATACTTGGAGCTGAATGTAAAACCTGGTACCTAAGGAATTGTTTCCTGAGACAGTCAGTATCACTGTACAGAAATGGGAATGTCTTTCCTGGTATCTCTTGCATTTTCATTGTAACCTTTATTACTGGGCCAGGCTGGTCACACCAGGAGGTTGAATTCCAACCTTCCTTCTGAGGCAACCATTTTTTTCCTGTCTAACCATCCAGAAAGGAACAGGGTCCATGTGTGTGTGTGTGTGTGTGTGTGAAAGTGTACTCTGTACAGATGCCAAAGCGCTGTAGGTAGAACAAAGCTGTGCTCCTTGCTGCTCTCCCCCCACGTGTTTCCCGTACCATCAGGCCACACACCCCCCTCTGTGCATCCCTGAGGGAGCTGCCCCCTTCCCCCAGGCTCAGCCCATGCCTCTGTCTTGCAGGGACAAGGCCCCAGGGCAGCGGGAATGTGACTTCTCCATCGATGGCATCAACCGGTGCATCAGGGACATCGAGCAGGCGTCGCTGGCCGCCGTCAGCCAGAGCCTGGCCACCAGGGACGACATCTCAGTGGAGGTACAGGCAGAGCAGGGGCACACACAGCAGTGCTTGTCCTGCTGCTTGGAAGGCTGGCAGCTCAGCACTCAGCACAACCCACTGCCCTTGAGGCAGCAGTGTCCTTACTGGCAGAATCATGTGCTGCCCAAGGGTGTAGCTTCTGCAAAGATACCAGAATTGCCAGGCAAGAGCAGAGGTGAAAGTAGTTATTTTTTGCTGCCACCCACATATTATTCTGATTGCCAGTGCTGACATGACAAACTGGTATTTAGAGTTCCTGTGCTGCCCTGCCATGTGGAAGCCAGGATGTTCCTGAAACTGATCTGTTACTGGAAGTCCAGTGATGTAAATGTCCATGTCCGTTCTTCTTAATGCCTGTTTTGTCCTTAAATAAGTGAAATCTGAAGTTGATGTTATGTTCACATAGAGAAAGTTTCCTTCTCTACCACCAGCCCCCTTCTCTGCCCTCTTTCCCCCTTCCTTCCCCAGCAACTCACGTTGAGGTTCTCAGGTGGGTATTTAGTGTCTTTTCATGCTCTTGCTTCTTGAAATTACATGTTTATTCGAGTGGTTTCTGTAATGCTGCACAACGGAAAGATGTGAGACCAAATGAAGCTGAGCAAAAGGAGTTATGGCAGGAAATACATGAGAATTCTTTTGTATTGGAACTAGGAAGTTATCTTGGACCCCATGTCGAACTGAAATAAACGTTACCCCAAATGGCATTTATTTATAAAGCACTACAGGAATATAACAAAGGGCAAAAGTAGCATTTCTTTTCTCTTGCCTTTTGAGAGTGAGCTAAATCCCAGTGGCTGCCAAGGCATCAAGTGCCTCTGAATTAAAAGCCAGTATTTGCATCTCGACCAGGCCATTCATATGCTTTTCGTTTGCTCCTGTCCCCCAGAGGGTAGTCAGGAGGTCAGTCCCCATCCCTGTCCCTCAGAAATGGCCCATTCTTCCTTTGTCTTTGCTCAGCCAGTGCATTTCTCCTACGAGCTTCAAAGTCTATCGCAGAGCTTTGCTGGTTTTCTGGCTGGTGCAGCAATCCCAAATGTTTGTCAGGGCAGGAACAGTTCGGGAGGCTGGGAGGGCACTGGGTACACTGCAGTGAGAAGGAACAGTGTGCTGCTGTCACCTGGAGTGGGAGCAGCCACATTGACCAGACTTGTCATATAAACCTAAAGAGGGGCAGGTCTATCTGCCAGAGGGCACAGGAGAAGAGGGTTGAAAGAGGGTAAAGGAGAAGGAAGGAGCGAGGAGGTAAAGAAAGCCGGCGCGTGGGTTTCTGCATCCTGCCACGGTGTGGGCTCACCGTGGGGTTGTCACAGTGTTGTCCAGCTTGAGAAGGGAGCAGCTGTGATGGTGACTGACCTGCCTGTCCCTGCCAGGCCCTGCAGGAGCAGCTGACATCAGTGGTGCAGGAAATCGGCCACCTCATCGATCCCATAGCCACCGCAGCCCGGGGGGAGGCGGCGCAGCTGGGACACAAGGTATGCTGTGCTCACAGGGGCACTTGGGGTCTGGGGCAGCTGGGTGGCAGGGAAGAGCCTCATTCCACAGCAGTTTCTCTTCCTAAGAGCAGGAGGAAGGATGTGTAAGGAGGAAAGGTCTGGAATTTTCAAACACTCAAAGCTGAGACCGAACAATTTGAGGAAAGGTATTTTCACTGAGGTTTTTGGTGAGGGGCTTTGTGTAAATGTGTCCCTCTGTTATATGGAGTGTAAGTGTGGTCAAATTCCTACTTATCAGATGTCTGTCCCAAAAATCATGGTATATTCCTGAGAGAAAGAAAGCCACAAGTTTTCTGTGCCAGTGCATTTAATACCAGAAAGGAATCCCTCTGCTGGCTTGAGAGCTCTTCCAGAACTGCACCCGAGTAACTCTGTTTAGCTCTGGATAACCATCAAATATTTCATAACATCCCAACTCCTGGCAGTTTTGATTCTTGGTTTTCCCAGCCCTTTGAGGTGTGCAACAAATCAGGATTGCTAAGGGTAGGTACTTAGGGAGTCACGTTCCTCCTCATGCTTCTTAGGTGAAAGTTGACCTGAGTTGAGCCTGGTTTTCCTGCTGAGTGCTGTTTACTTTGACACAGTGTGAAAGGCCTTATGTTTGTGAAATTATAGCTATGATTCAGCTTTTTCTTTTTTTGTTGTTTTGTCTTTAATCATCTGAGAAGCAGGATACAAAAGAAGTCTGACCAGAACTAAAAATTTTATGACTCTTGGTTATTCACGTAGTCATTTAGATGGAGTAAACCTTTCAAAATGTTTTCCAGCACGTGAAGTGCTGCCATTTTTCTTCCCTGTGCCAGCCTTCCTCTTTCCTAGAAAGTTGCTTATGGCCCCCACAGACACCTGAATTTCTGAAGCTTTGAGTCTGTCAGATGATGCCACAGTGGGCTATTTGTACATGTTTGGTGGAATAATTTGGCCCCAAACAGTACAGGGGTTTTGTATCCACTAAAAATTACAGAAGCAAAGTTTCATGGATATCTGTTGTGGCTTTGCAGAAGATGTGTCAGGTGACAGGTAGACTGTAAAAATATTCATTCATATGTAATGTATGCTTGTTTCCCTATAACACACGTGCAGCCAAAAGCAGGTGCTTCCCTGGAATGAGTGTGAATCAAATCAGGAACTGAGGAAAGCAGAGAGATGACCTCCACATGTTTCTGAGGACTAAAATACAGCACAGGGAGCTGCTAAGCAGAACCGTGCCTTTGGATATTGCAAACATTGTATTGAGCCCAAGCAAATAACTGAGGGGCAAACACTGTGTTAGGTGTGTGCTCTTTGTCCCATGCCTGGCCCTCTTGGCCTGTCACAGCCACTGATTCAGACTAGCACTGGATTCTCATGATGCCTCCTTTTGGCCCAAGAAACACTTCAGGGTTGGGCCACGGGGTTGTCTTAGGGAAGCGCTCATGCATCGGGAGTGAGGAACCACATCTGGAGGTGATGTTGGCCCTGTGCCCACTGTGGTGCCTCCCACAGCTGAGCACCATCCAGGGATGTGCTGGACTCTGCTGAAGGTGTTGGAGAGGTTAGGGAGTAGGGGCTGTGACTACGAGCAGTCCCAGAGGTGAGCAGAGCAGTCCCAAGTCCAGTGCCATCCCATCTGTTGTCTCTTGTCCGCAACAAAGATTGAGGGATTCCTCCCCTGCACAGAGGAGATGCTTTTCTGGGGTGCTCTTGAGCAGCACGTGGCTCCTGTGACAGTCTTGAACAGGGTTTCATAGGACCCCAAGGGACCATGTGCTTCCCAGGGAGGAGACACATGGCCTTACAGAGGGGGTGGGAGGTGAGGGGAGACAGAATCTCTGGGCACAGGACACAAAGCCAGCACGGTACAGGGCAGAAGCACTAGGACAGTGTGTGCTCCTGGAGCCAGCCCTTGGCATCCAGGGAATGTGATTCCTCTCACTTACACCTGGGAAATGTGGTTAATGTGTCCCTGTGGTTGTTCTGGCTTTCTTAGGTAACACAGCTGGCAAGTTACTTCGAACCCCTGGTTTTAGCTGCAGTTGGTGTGGCATCCAAGACGTTAAATCATCAGCAACAGATGACTGTGTTGGACCAGAGCAAGACACTAGCAGAATCTGCCTTACAGATGCTGTATGCTGCCAAAGAAGGGGGAGGAAACCCCAAGGTAAGGTGGTTGTGTGGAACTGAGGGTGAGAGAGGACCGGCACCCCCCTGCTGTACAGTCGAGGGATGTGTCTGCAGTGAAAAGGCCACTGACTGCTCTCCTGATGTCTCCTGTGTGAGAGTGGGAATGTTTCTCCAGGCTAGGATTCCAGTGTGCCTCACAGCACCCTCTGAGGGGACACAGGTCAGGGTGTGGCAGCAGCTCCAGGCTCTGGTACAGGAAGAAATGTTAAAGGACGGGGCCCGTGTGGTCCATGGCGTGGTGGGGTGGGAACCCTCACCAAAAGCACCAGAGATGGAAGAGCAGCAGCACATGACAGTTCATAACTCAGGTGTGTTTGGCTGTCCTAAAGAGGCACGGTCCTTAGAGGGTGTTTAAAATGACTGCAGGGCCTTGTGTAAGAGGCTCGTGTGTGGCGTGGCTTCCTGCAGGAGTTCACAGACCTTGTGCTGGCTGCTTTGCTGCCGTGTTTCACTTGTCATCTTTGCCCCTGAGTGTTATTTTCAGTGCTGTTACTGTTTTCATTTCTTACTCTTCTGATTTGCATGTTGTTCTGCATGGAGAGCGTTCTGTGACTGGGTGTTTTTTCACTGTCTCCTGCAGGCATCTCACACACACGATGCCATCACTGAGGCTGCACAGCTGATGAAGGAGGCTGTGGATGACATCATGATCACCTTAAACGAAGCTGCAAGCGAAGTGGGCATGGTTGGAGGTATGGTGGACTCGATTGCAGAGGCAATGAGCAAGGTGAGCATGGGAATTCTGACCCCTTTTTCACTTCGTGCTTGACAGCTGATCCACAGCCCAGGGCTTTGGAGGAGCTGGTGCTGATTCATTCTGGCAGTGGTCACTCGTGGCATGAGGGCACAGGAAACCTAAAGATTATTTGGTTTTGGAGATTGTGAAATAGGACTGATGTGGGCCGTGGTGCTTGTGTTTACAACCTACACAGTACCTGTCAGTAGAACTGCTACAAAATACTTTTGTTCAGCAGTATGCTAGCATTGAACTGGCATTTTGCTTCCTTCTTTCATGTTAGTCTCTTAAATGAATAGCAGGCCAAGTTTGAAGCAGGTTACTTTCAGAGAAGATCATGTCGAAGCTTTAAATGCCATGCTGTGCTTCGTAATGCATTCTGCTGAAGATGTGTGGTTGCAAAATGTACAGGAGTTCAATCCAAATAATTGGCTTTTCCTATCCTGAGTTAAGAAAGGAAGACTTTAGCACGTAAAGGATCTTGCATTACCTTCTGGCACGAACACTGTGGTTTGTAACTGCTGCACCTTCCTTCCTGTATTAGCTGAGAAGGGCAGGTGGTTTGACCTTGTGTGAGAAGTGGACCTTGTGCTCAAAAACTCTGCACTGTACATTCTCTGTGTCTTCCATGCTCATAACCTGGGCTAAAGTATTTGCTGAGCTTCTCTGCACCCTGGGGCCCTGTTTTCACTTGTGTATCTTGGGAGAGAGATGAGTAAAATTGTGTTATATATCCAATTTGATATTGCTTGTAAAGCTTGCTGTTGGCTGTGACTTTTTTAATGCCATGTTTTCCCCTGTTTCTGGCAGCTGGATGAAGGTACACCTCCGGATCCAAAGGGAACCTTTGTTGATTATCAGACCACTGTGGTGAAATATTCTAAAGCCATTGCTGTCACAGCCCAGGAAATGGTAAGAAATTAGCTTACAACAGGGTGCAAACTCTATGTGCATAAGGAACATGGAATTATTTGCACAGTGGTGTGACACTCTTGATCATCAAAGTTTCAATAAACTTATCTCTTCAGGGGTAATGGAGCCAAAGAAGTGGTAATTTTGTCAATTTAACTCTTGCATCTTAGTGGTGTGATTGTAGTAGGGTCCTCTATGGGAGGAACTCTGGGTTGTATTGTGGCTCTTCTGCACAAAACATTATTATTTGGCTCATTTTTGAGGAGAAATAAAAGGAAAAGTTTTCAGCTACATGCTTTTTTGTCAGCCATTTAATTGGGCTGAAATACCACTTTTTGCTTATCTATGACTTCAGATTACCCTTTCACACTTCTGGTTTCATTTAGCCTGTGAAATAGCATCACTGTTTTCAGAGCCATGTAATACTCAATGGATGACTGCAAGTCAACATCTCACATTGTCCTTTTCTTTCCTTTCTGTGTTTTAACAAAAGAAAATTGAGAAAATCTGTTGAATTGAGGTTGTTCTTGACTTGTGTTTCACAGTAATGTTTAATGTGTTTGCCTTTTGAACAGTACTGTGGTTGCTCATTTGTTTTTGAGAGAGTTGAGGGGACTCTTTCTGTTTACTACAGACAGGATTTGTCACAATGTTGATGGTTCTTGCAGTCAAGACAGGTTGATGATTCTGCCATCCACCACTGTATAAATTTCTCTAAAGCTAGTTTTATCCCAATGATGGAACCCTGTGCCTTTTACTGACGTTAATTTGAGACAGAAGAAATACCTCTGTTAAATGACAGGCCTTTTCTAAAGAGAGATTAAGTTATCTCACAGAATCAATCAGGTTGGAAAAGACCTTTGAGATCATCTTTGTGACCCAACACCACCTTGTCAACCAGACCATGGCACTGAGTGCTCCATCCAGTCTTTTCTTAACACCTCCAGGGATGATGACTCCGCCACCTCCCTGGGCAGCCCCTTCCAATGCCCAGTCACCCTTTCTGTGAAGAACTTCTTCCTGATGTCCAACCTAAACCTCCCCTGGTGCAGCTTAGGACTGTGTCCTCTTGTCCTGTTGCTGGTTACCTGGGAGAAGAGACTGATCCCCACATGGGGGGTTATTTACACTGATATACAGTGTTTATATTCATATATATCCTGATGTTCTACTGAGACATTCCACGTAGTCCTGCCTGTTTCTTCCCCATCCCATTCCC
The DNA here is from genome assembly GCA_035583155.1 of Acropternis orthonyx. Classification (NCBI taxonomy): domain Eukaryota; kingdom Metazoa; phylum Chordata; class Aves; order Passeriformes; family Rhinocryptidae; genus Acropternis; species Acropternis orthonyx. Next base: position 17,527,340 of record JAWWEU010000017.1, read on the forward strand.
ACATCTGAGAGGTGTTTTGCATCGCTCCTCAGGTTTTTTTCCATTTCCATGCTCCTGAGCCATGCCAGCTGGGACTGATGGAGGTTAGCTCACCTCTGACAAAATAAGGTGGCTGTGACACACAGAACCCGCTTCCCTTCCCGCTCCACGTAACTCTGTGCCCATCCCATTGCCCCACCGTGTCAAAGAGTGAATTATCAGCTCTAACTGCTGCTCGTTGATGACTCCGAGTGTTCAGCGAGTGCCTGGTTGCCATGACCCTACTAAAGCATGTTTGCTTGGGTTTTCTCTGGAGCCCTTGCTGGAGGACAGGTCTCTCCCATGGCAGGTGGTTTGTGCCTCTAATCCGGAGTGTATTAACGGGTCGTTCTCACGCCTGTCATCTCTCTCTCTCGCCTGTGTTCTCTTTGCAGATGACTAAGTCGGTTACTAACCCGGAGGAGCTGGGAGGACTTGCCTCGCAAATGACCAATGACTATGGGCATTTGGCCCTGCAGGGCCGGATGGCCGCGGCTACGGCAGAACCAGAGGAGGTCTGCGCTCCTGGGGCCTCTCTGTTCTCGCGCGGTGCCGTTAGCACGGGGTGGGCTTGAGCTCTAGAGAACGCAGTCGAGGCAGCCAGCCTGGCTGTGAGCATTACCCAAAGAACAGGAACCCCCTGCCAAAACCTCTGTCCGGCTTCAGAAGGAAACAGCTTGGGGATAAAACTGGAAAATCCCATAGACCGTGACAGAACCCCCTAAATTCCTGGGGGCTTTCGCTTACAGGCCCCTTGCAAATACAAAGAAAACCCTTGGTTTGTTACTCTGTGCCTTTCCTTCGATCTCACGTGTCTTTGACAAGTTACAAATTTACATACGCTTTTTTATCTTGCCTGTAAGTGATTTTAAATAAAACTTCCTGTCCTGCAAGTGAGACTCGGGCAAGTGGTAGGAGCACAGGTATCTGTTGGTGACAGGACACGTTGTGTGCCTCAGAGTCAGATGTGTGAGAAGTGTCTCAGGTGCCTCATGCTAAACAAGCAAAGCAGACTGTTCCCCTCAGTTGCATTAACCTGTTTTGGCAGTTGCTGCATATCCTCTGAGCCCAACTGCAGTAACCCTTTTGCCTCTCTCACTCTCTGCCCCAGAGTTTGTTGAGATGGGGTCAGAGGGTATCTCACCTTCTCCAAATGTTTCCTATTATCTAGATAAAAGACCTTCAAAGAGTTTTTGACTTTGTGCTGACATATCCTGCTGATACACTGCCTGGAGCATTTCGTGCTCATTGAAAAGCAATGGCTTGCACTTGGCTTGGTATTGTTAAATTGAATTGCCATTTCTGCACGTTACTCTCTGCCTGAGGTTGAAATAATTCCATTTGTGGTACTAATGGCTGCGATTCCTGCTCAGTTATTAATCCCAAATCACACCTGTATGCCCAAGTACATGCAGGTACTGAAACTATCATGTTTCTAAACAGGCACCGTACATCTTATGATGTAGGATTATTAATAAATCAGAAGCAGCAACAGCAGGATTTTCCATGTTTCAGTGCTCTGCATGTACATGGTTGGTACTGGAGGCTGTACGAGGTTCAAAACCAAACAGTCCCATGCTTCTTGACCCAGTTTCAGCAGTGTAGAGTAAATGTGTATTTTTCACCTATCAAATGTACCTTGAATACAGCTCACACTGACTCAGGTAAATGCCTTATCTCGCCTCTTTCTGGGCTTTGGTTCTCTAGTGCTCCTGTTTCATCAGTGAGCCTTCTTCAGGGCTGTGCTTCCTGCATGGATGGAATTACACCTGTCCTTTGTTTCTGATCTCTGCAGAGAGCATAATAAAGATTATAGAGATTCACAAGGGTGACCATGTCTTTGTTGGCACGATGTGCCAGCATGACATTTATTTGTTTGCTTCGATCTTGATTGCTTTCTCCCTGTACCTCCCTTACCATCTAGATCGGGTTCCAGATCAGGACTCGGGTGCAGGAACTTGGCCACGGGTGTATCTTCCTTGTGCAGAAAGCTGGAGCTCTGCAGATCTGCCCCACAGACAGCTACACCAAGAGGGAGCTGATAGAGTGTGCTCGTGCTGTCACAGAGAAGGTAGGACAGCCTTGTGTGCTGCCCCGTGCTGTTTGTGTACCCAGGGTCCATGGGCAGTAAACCACTCCAACTGCACTCAGGAAATTGTTTCTTTTAACTTCACGTTCTAGTCCAACAGTGTCTGAATTACCCAAAGTTCTCACTCTTCTTTCAAGTGTTCAGTGCAGTTCATGTGCTGGATTAGCCCAAGATTAGCCCTTGCTCATGCCTTGCCTCATATCAGAGGGAGACGGGTCTGGAACCAAATCCTAAGACATGAGATGACACTCATGCCTTGGGAGGCACTCCCTGGCCACAGTCACTGAGTTGAGGTTGGTCAATGGCACATGTTTTCATGCGACAACATCCTCCCCTTTTAAGATTGGCCCAAAGTAACTGCCTGGAACTGCACCTTCAAACTCTCTGGGGCTTCTTGTTCCTGGGAAACATCCCCTTTGAGCAGGTGGCCTGGGTAGCTTGGCTTTGCTGAACCTTTTGGATGGCCTCTTTCTCCTTCTGTTGGGCACAGACATTGAGAGTCAGTGTCAGTTGCTTTCAGATTTCACCAAACACCGTTGGTTCAGCCTGTGTGCTCTCAGCTGTGCCAGTCTGCCACTGTGATGTGCCCCAGGAACAGCAACCATCCCAAATTTAGATAGTGTCTTGTAGGTAAAGTTAAAGCTGATAAAGGGGGTCATAATGATTCAAGGACCAACTTTCTTGCAAAGAGTGCCTCACTGCTTTGTGTTGTCCTTAGGTCTCCTTGGTCCTGTCTGCCCTCCAGGCAGGGAACAAAGGCACCCAGGCGTGCATTACTGCTGCCAGTGCCGTGTCAGGGATCATCGCGGACCTGGACACCACCATCATGTTTGCCACTGCTGGAACCCTCAATGCCGAGAACAACGAGTCCTTCGCAGATCACAGGTCGGGGGGGACAGCAGGGTGGGGAGGAGCACGTGCACAGGGGGCAGTGGAGCTGGCAGGAGGCACTGGCACGTGGGGATAACCTGTTAACCTTTCTAGACTCCTGTGAATGAAGTTGCATGAGGCAGTGGAGGGGGAGGAGGAATAAGAAAATTGGGGTATCAATAGGGTACAGCAAACTTGAGTTTGGTTCTTTCTGTGATGGAAGAATTTAAAAAAGCTGAGGAACATCTGTGGGTAGAGCTTCCAACAGAACACTGCCACTGTAGCACTACTTTGGCTTCTTCTTTTTGTTTGTGGTTTTTTAATTCAAGCTGTCTCGTTGCATAGCCTGCCATGTGCTGTTATTGCAGTAGTGCAAATGAGCTGTGCATGACTTTGAAGAGGAATCTTTTATATACTTTTTCCAACAGCTGTTCTTGACTCTGTGGCTGTTTGTCCTGCTAAATCATGCTTATGGTTAATGCTGCTGGGGACAGCAGTGATGGGAACAGAGACAGCAGAGCAATGCCACACACTTGTCATTTTGGCAGAGATAAGCCCAGTATTCCTTTCAAGTAGCACCTGCAAGAAAATAATCCCACAGCATTTTGCATCACATTAACAGATTTACAGCATCTGACTGTTGCTTCTTTTACAGTAGAACCCAGGCTTCACAGCCAAGGCAGTGCCTTATGCTCCACAGCCTCGCTGGCCTGTGCAGCTCCTGCATGGGCAGGGTTATTTCCCTCCTGCCCAGTTGCTGAAGGAAGAGGAAAAGTGCAGAGGGGTCTAAGCTGCTGCTGTTCTGCAGGCTCAAAGTCAGGGCTTTTCATACACATGTCATTGATTCCCAGGCTGACCTTTTACATGAATATGGTTCTAGATTCAGTTCATTTGACTTGTTTGTGAACTGCATACTCAAAGAGATTCCTTCTTTTCCCCAGATGTTGCTTTGGATTTGTTGTCCTGACACATCAAAACATGTCTATAGAGGGGAGTGGGGGGGGACCCCTGACTAGGACACATTCCCTGTTCCTGTTGCCATTCTTGTTACTACTGTGCTGACAGATTATTACTTTAGTTTCCCTACAATATGCTGATTAATGCAGGCATTCATTAGCTGGTACTTTTATCACAGCATGGCCAGATTTTCTTTTGGTGTTCAAATCCAATGCTCTCTGCTGCTACTGCCCTACTAATTAGTTTTCAGGATGGGGTCATTTTAATAAACTGCTCTGCATCTGCCCCAAATGCTCTGCTACTGTTTTAATAGTTGTCTTTTCTCTTTTTTATAACTTACACCCTGACCTGTGGTTTGTTCTGAGCAGGCACTGGCATGATGGCTTAGCTCAGCTCCTCTCTGTAGCTGTTAGTCACCATAACATTGGAAAATACATTTTTTTCCTCTTCTCCTTTTCCACTTCCTTCCCTGCTTCCTCTTTTTTTGCTACAGGGAAAACATCCTGAAAACAGCAAAAGCTTTAGTTGAAGACACAAAATTGTTGGTTTCTGGTGCTGCCTCAAGTCAGGACAAACTGGCCCAAGCAGCTCAGTCATCAGCTAACACCATCACTCAACTTGCTGAGGTAGTAAAGCTGGGAGCAGCAAGCTTGGGATCCGATGATCCTGAAACACAGGTGAGATGTTTTAAGGTATTTCTGACACTCTGAAGGAGAACAGAGACAGTTTTCACTTGGTAGAACTTTGTGGAGCTTCTGCTTTTAAGCAGCAGAATAGGGTTCATCTCCCTTGGGACTTTTCTGGGCTTACTCAGATGTTGCTGTTCTTTTAGAACACAGTCAAGAGCTTAAAGCATTGAGTGGAACCGATCATGCCTTTGTGCAACACTCCTGCTTTTATTTCACTGCTGTGTTCCAGCTGGGATGCTTTTGGCAAAGTATTTGGCTCATTTGACTAACTTGGATTGGACCCCTGGCTCATCCCATTTTTGTTCTAAAGAGCTTGCATGTCCTTCAAGCTACTTTAAAGCTTACAGCTGGCCTGTGTGCAGTTATCTGTGTAGCCTGACAGGCTCTTGCCATTCTCTACCTATATCTGACTGGTTTGTCAGTGGTATCAGTGACTTTTCAATGTGCCTTATTCCTAATATTCCTTCAGCTGTTCATTTGGATCTCAGTGAAATGGAGGTTGGCAACATATTGCAGATGTGGCTGTGGAGAAGCCTCCTGCTCATTTGCATCATGCTCTGAAACAGATGTGTGTTCTGTTTTGTGTGACCTGTGTGATGGACTGGACTTCTGGCATGGTCCTCTCTGGGGAAATTCTGCTGGAAGCACTTTCTTTCTTTCTTTCTTTTTTTTTTGTTTGTTTGTTTGGTTTTGTTTTTTAACAGGAGGATTTCCATAAATCAGCAACATCTGCAGAACATTTATCACACATTGCTTTTTTTTCCAAGCTGTAAAAGCTGAATTTGGAATGAAAACTATTGTGCACAAGTAATTATTTATTTATTTGGAGCAATTTTCTATTGCCAGTTTGAGGTGGTAGGTGCATTGTGTGTCCTAAATGGAGCATTCAATGCTCTCTCAGTAATTTTTATAGCAGTAACACCTCCTTTACCTGCTGTGATAGTTTCAGATGGCTTATGCTTCAAGTTGCCCCATGACACAGGCAGCTGGACAACAGAGAATCCCATAATTCTGTCCTATGTCTCAGACTTTTTTCTTATTTATGTGGTCAAAGAGCTTCTAAGCTACCAAAAGTTAAATAAACTCAGAAGAAGCAAAGACTTCTCTTGTTGTATAAGTTACAGTGAACTGCAAACACAAAGGGGTGGGGCTGATTTATTGTTATTTATCATGCTGCAGAAATGCAGTTGTTGAGAAGCGCTTGTTTCTACTGATTACCTTTTCCTTTGTTTTTTGTTTTTTTTTTTTTTTTGGCTAATCTTTCTCATTTTTCATGCATCTTTCCACATTTTCCTTAAAACTAACTCTCCTGTATTCCATCAAAATGCTAAAAACATCTAGTTTTCTACTAGTGGAAAGGGCAAAGGAGAAGGATTGGGAGGAGAGAATTATTCCAGTAATACCCTGAAATAATTAACAAGTCCTTGTCTCAGACTCTTGTCTTTGATTTTGGGTTAAGGAGACAGTATTTCCAGATTTGCCTTTTCCTTACTTTAAGGCCAACCAAGTTATTCAGCATGTAATTCCATATACCCTCTTAGAGAGGCTCAGCTTGCCCTCCAGACCCTTCCCCTAACAACTTCTGTGACAGCTTTATGTCTTCTTTGTATTGTGGCACCCAGAACTGCACACAGGACTTGAGGAGAGGCTGTGCCAGTTTGGGCAGAGGGAAATCCTACCTGGGATCAGCATTTCAGCTTCTTCCCGTGACAGGAAATAGGCAGTTTTATAGACTGGCTGCAGCTCTCAGCACAGCTTTTCCTCTTCCAGAATATCCTGTGTTGTACTGGGGTGGTGGGAGGCTGGTACTGTGCAGTAGGTCCTTTTTCAGCTGTGTCTGGAAATCACACCCTGCTGCAGGTCACCCTTCCCTGCCTGAGCCTTACAGCCACTTCTCATTGCTGTAGGTTGTCCTGATCAATGCCATCAAGGATGTTGCAAAGGCCCTTTCTGACCTCATTGGTGCTACCAAAGGAGCTGCCAGCAAACCAGCAGATGACCCATCCATGTACCAGCTGAAAGGTGCTGCCAAGGTAAAACCTCATCCTCACAGTGTCTTTGAAAGTGTCTGTGCAGCCACATTTGATGGGCATGTGAAGCTTGGACCTCAGCAATTTCTGATTGCCTGAAAACCCCTCTCTTTGTTGGTTTCATTGTCATCCTGGGATGATAAAGAGAAATAAGAAGATGCTCTTGAGTTTGGATGGAGCTATCAGTTTGATAGCTGTCAGGTGATGTTTGTGGTTTTGGTGACAGAGCTGTAATCTTTCTGAAGAGAAACCTCTTCAGAGAGAACCTGAGGTTGTCCTTTCATGATGATATAGATTAAGATTTATCCAGTATAAAATGGTATGTGGATACTGCATTCTGAATAATGGATGTTCAGGATAAGCAGCGGGTCTCCTTACTTACACCTTGCAGCCTGGGGAGGGGGAGAGGGAAGGAGGCAGAAAAATCAACGCTCCTACATTAGAACGTTGCCCATTTCCAGCTCCTCTCTCCTAGATCTTTCCAGGAAGCATGTAGGTATCAAAGCTCAAAACTTGCAGAGATTATACCATACCTGTGATACCTTTAGCTTTATTATCCCTGCACCTGAGGTGTGTTATTGCACTTGCCTCACAGAGATCACGTGGATTTGTGCCTACAAAATCCTTCCAGATGTGGAGGTCTCGGTGATATTGTTTCCCCTTTCAGGTTATGAGAGTGTCATGGCAGCTTCTTGCTTTGCTGGAAGCTTCTCTCACGCTCATGTCTCTTGCCTACCTGTAAGGTGTGTGGCTCTCTTCCTTCCAGAGCACATGGGAGCAGTGTCCTGTTGAGGCACTGCTTGGAAATAACTCCCCTAGTCAAGAAAAGTGTCTTACTGCCTCTTCCCACTATGAAGAGGTGCCTGTGTTTGAAGTCATCATTGCCAAGAAGTTGGCTTTTCTGTCTCTCCCTTTTTCCCTTGTAGCTGTTGTTTGTATCTCAGCTACTGGGGTGGAGGAAAGGAGTAACTCTTGTGGTGAGGATCAGGTCATTCTGCATCAGAGCTATTGAGCCTGGAACAGGAACAGTGATCCTGGATCTCCCTTTGGGCCTGGTGTTTGATCCTTGCTCACCCGGGGCTTTTACCTGGTTGTGGAGAATGTACTGGATGCATTTCTAAAAGCAATACCAGACCTGGATTCGTGCCTCCCTCGACCATGTAAGACATGCAGGAGGAAAGGACAGTAACATACTCTGTATCAGTTGTGATTTTTTTTCCGTTTTTTTGTATTTTTTTTTTCCCAGAACACTCACACTTAAGACAGTGTGCAGTTAGTTGTGCAACATTTCTGCAACTTGGGAGTAGCTTTTAGAATCTGGCCAACACAAGAGTTGTTATCTAGCCCTGTGAAACAAGTACAGTTCAGGAAGTCTCTTAGGTCCTATTACAAATAGCAGTGCTGCATCATTTGCTTTGCCTTGCTTCATACCCTGCCATCCCTGAAAAATGGGAGAAAGAATCACATCTTTTTGTCTTCTCTTCTTCAGGTGATGGTGACAAACGTCACGTCGCTTTTGAAGACTGTTAAGGCAGTGGAGGATGAAGCCACTCGGGGCACCAGAGCTCTCGAGGCCACCATCGAGTACATCAAGCAGGAGCTCACGGTAAGGAACACAACAGCCCCAGGAGTGCTTTTTGGGAGGATGTCCTTGCACTAAGCTCCTCCTCAAGCTGTGCTGTGCTGCCTGCAGTGCACTGGGTGCAGTTTGGGGCTCCCCACCTGTGTCTGAAAGCAGAAGGACAGTGCCAGCTCAGCCCTCCTGCCTTCCCCCACTGCCAGTCCCACCCTGAGAATGAAGATGCTGCTCACGTGCAAAGCTGGAAGCAACTGCTGCCTCCTCCTTCAGACCTTCAGCTTTCCCTGCACTCTTCTCGGAGGCTGATGACTCGTTTTTGAGCCTGGCTTTGGTAGTGTCTCCTCACTATCACTGCAGTTCAGTCTTGTTTCTGCTTTTCCTGTATTACAAAATGATCCTATCAGTGCTACACAGCCTGCTGTCTGATATTCTGTGTGAGCAGGAATAAATGATAGCATGGAATTCTCTCCCAAATTAGGTGTTAGACCATGACAATTGTTTTCCTTCCTCTTTAAGACATAAAAATATAGCCTCCAGCTGCAGCTTTCAGTTTGGGGGTTTTTTTTTACTAGCACTGTAGTCAGTGACATAAATAATACCTGCATGTTTGTGAAGAAGCCTGATTTTTTCCCCCTCCTTTATTTACAGTAACTTTTATTTAAAAAACCCCTATAGACACAATCTTCAGCAGAAAATACTTTGATGTACAGACTGTGGATTAGCTATTCTTAACTGTAACTGCACTGGCACAGCTTTGTCTTGTCAAGTGCTCACCGTAAAACAACCTGTTTTCATTGTGTGAGTAATGCCATTGTAATGAAAAAATTTATGTTAAATTATCTTCTTGTTAAATGCCTGTCTATAGTCACTGGGAATTCGTATGGCAGTGGTGAAACCTCCTGACTCAGTACCTGATCAGGAAGGTTCTGTATAATATCTAGTGCATGTTATTGTCATGTATCCTCATGAAGGCCTGGCTTTACATCCCTTCCTCTAACTCTGAGCTAAAACCTGCCACTGGAGGGTTGTGCATTATCACGTCTGCTTTCTCACTTTGGTTGGTATCTGTTTGAGGGGTTCCTCCCTTTACTGTTGTCAGCGTTGCCAGGCAGTGGATCTGTGGTGGTGTTGCCACCTCTGTCCTGGGGAGGAAAGGGGAGTACTAGTGGAGGGTCAGGAGGAACAGAGGATGGCACGTGTGTGCTCACGAAAATGCATCAGGTTTGACTTGGAATTTCAGGGCCTGAATCTGAGCAACATCAAATGTCCTGCACACATTTAGCTAGAAGTCTTTTTTTATTATTGCTTCTCTTTCTGGAGACAGTGAAAAACTGATGAACAGGGAACACAGGACGGACCAGGCTCGTTTGTGTTCTGACAGCCTTAGCCTGCTTAGGCTGCACTGTCCAGAAACCTCTCCTGATTAATTGTGCACCCCAAACTGCCCCTGCACAGGAAAAAGGCAGCTAGAAAATGCAGACTAAAGCTTGGAAAAAGAAAATGCAAGATCAAGGGAAGGTTAGCTGGCTCTCGTTACGTACATCCTCCCGCAGTTCCTGTGTGCCAGCATTCATGAGTACCCTGCGCTGTCAGATAATTGGGACTATTTTCACACCATTCACCCTGCAAATTATATCTTAGGTTTCTAAGGGGAGACTAAATATAGTATAAGAGGCAACGCTCCACCTCTGCTGTTTTAAGACACATTGGAACGTTTCAGGGATGCTCTCGGTCTGCGCTGCTCGCTGCTACCAGCGAGTGCTTGGTGGTAGGGCCCAGCCTTTGCAGGGGAAGGATCTGCTCAGGTGAGTAGACCAGCCTAGACAGCAGTCAGGATGAAAAAGGAATATCATTAAAGGAATAATAATTCTTTTGGTCCTGTAATGCTCTGAGCAGCTGCCTGGAAGGACTGTCATGCGGGCGGTTAAGTGGCAGATGAGATGAACCGGTTAACGTTTTTTATCATACCCTTCCCTCAGCTTATTGCTCCCCTCTGGTGTCTGGAGGCGAGCAGGCTTATCTGATCCAGCCTTACGAGGAGCAAGGATGATATTCCAGTACTCCAGATATGTTTCTAATTTCCTGCAGTCCACAGGCTGCTTCCGTGTGCTGCCTCCTCCCCGCGGCCGCCCTGCTCGGACCCGAACGGCGTCAGACTCCGCTTGTGCTCTCCCTTCCAGGTGTTCCAGTCGAGCGAGGTTCCAGAGAAGGCATCATCACCTGAGGAGTCCATCCGGATGACGAAAGGGATCACCATGGCAACTGCCAAAGCTGTTGCAGCTGGGAACTCGTGCAGGCAGGAGGATGTGATTGCCACGGCGAACCTGAGCCGCAAGGCAGTGGCTGACATGCTGACAGCTTGTAAGGTAAGGATGCTCTTCCTTGCCTGAGAGTGGTCTCTGTGTGTGTGTGTGTGTGTGCCTCTAAATGCAGAGAACATTCTGGTTCTTTGTGCAGTTTCTTTGTGTTAGCACTCTGCTTTTCACACGAGGAAGTTAATGGTGAAGAGAATTTTAAGGGATGGTCTCTCTGGGGGAGGATTTTGTGTGCTGTGCACGCACGGAAAAACACCATTAATATCGACTGTTTTCTGTTTGTGAAAATGAGAAATTTTATTAGAGCTGAAATTTCCTCGTTTCCAGCCAGAAAGCAAATAATCTGTGCAAGGGATAGAATGTACAAATAATCCTGTGGTTACAAATATAATTTCAATATTCCTGGGAATAGTGGAAGGAATGGGGAAAGGAATCACTCTGGTCTATTTTTAGTAGTCCTTTCCCCCCCTCACCAGACCTGTCGGCTTGCTCAGTTTCTTCTGTGCTTTCTAAAAGTGTTTTGCATTTGCACTAAAAATAGTGGTGCCCTGTTTTCTACACTTGCCTGAGCTCAACAACTTTCAAAAACTGACCTGCAAAACCTGGGGGGGGACTGTATGCCATATAAAGGGCTAATAAGCCATTTGGCTTTGTTCTGATGATAAAAGAGATCTAAGCATAAATAACTAAAAAATGGAATTATAAAGGTCTCATTCCTTTTGGCTTTCGGTAGTAACTGTAGCAATAAAGTGCCTTTGCCTGTAGATCACAGTTATGGACTTCTGCATTTCTGTGTGTGGAAGGTGACAGTACAATAATGGTGCTCTCTGTGTGGTGCCTGATATTCAGTATTTGGTCAAATCCCAACTGCTGCATCAGTCCCTGATTAATTTTTAGCCCAATACTTCCCAAGCTGTTGGTTTTGCTGTGAAAATGATCCTCAAACAAAAGTGGAAGTTCTAATATAACTTAGAACTGGATTTATACAAAGCCATTGAATGAAACTTTTTATTCTTGATTTAGTTTTCTAACAGGTTTTTTAACATCCCCCAGTTCTTGACCACTTTGCATCCTTCACACTCCGGTTCTGTCCTCTCCATAACCTCAGAAGGTCAGCAAAACAAAACAGCTCTAATTTGCGTGGGCAAATTAAACTGTACGACTTAACATGAGAACCACCATGGCCTAATTAGTCTTAGGGACAATCCAGTTAATTGAAACCAGTAAGGGAAGCTAAGAGCAGTTTATAGTGGTGCAGCACTCCGACAGATCCATTCAGATGCAGAGCAATACAGATCCTGGGGCATTTGGAAGTGGCCAGTGCAGGCACATTTCAGTTCCCATCTCTCCAGACAGGCAGGGAGTTCTCGGGGGCAGAACCCTCTGTCTCTGTAACGTTATAAACACACTCTGTTGCACACCCAGCCCCCGACACACTTTGAGCGTCTATTTCTGGACATTCATCTTTTTATGTTTGCATTTGATCCCGGATTATGTCATGGTTTCTGAGTGGTCCTTGCTTTGCAAGCGGCCAACAGGATGAAACTTCCTGCACGCTGAGCCCTGGAAGTCTGGGATGCTGGAAAAGCATTTGTGATCACCCAGGGAATGGCTTTGATAAAGAAAGGAAAAGGGCTGGGAATCATTTTGCTTGATTGTAATGATACAGTGCCAAGGCATAAGATCTAGTTTTGTCTTGTCCAGCTTCCTTAAGATCATTGGGCAGACAGGAATCAAAGTCTCCAGGAATACTTAATTTTATGCGTTATCTGAAACATATGAAAAAACAGCCTTGTCATTTTACAAAGCTTTTAAATACACAGTTTGAACCAGGCTTGATTTAGAAACTCTTGGTTTAGATCTTGATATAGAAAATCCTGCTCAGAGACTTAGAAATCTTATGCCATTAATTCTACAAATTGATTGCTGTAGGTGGCATTTCCATGATAAGCCACATTCCATGAATTTTAAGGCTAGGAAGCAGCAGTCAGCCCCACAATGCTGTAAAAGCTGTGCAATGCAGTTCAACTGGGGTCTTGTGATATTTGACAAGCACTGACACAGTTCTGGTGTCACTGTAGACAATCTGTAGAACAAGCACTGATAAGTCATCAGATTTTTCTGTCCTTTGGGCTAAGACAAAAGTGAGTGAGTGTGATCTGTAATAGAATTGTACAGAAGGTGGCTCTGACTTCCCTGGTGTCAGGAATTTAAATTTAAGTTCTATTTCATTGCCAGTTGCCTAAGGCAAGCAGCATAAGGGATTTGAATTATTAGCAGTTATATAGGTGCTTGTGCTGGTTCTGCTATACATGAATTTACAGTGCCCATTACTAATTCTGTGCTTACAAGTAGATGCTATTTCAAAAGACAATGAGGTTGCTTACTGGGGGATGTAATGAACCAAGGCAACTCTCATTAAAGTCAGTGGAAACACTGTAATTACATTTATTGAATGGTAGAGCAGGCCCTAAGATAACAATTTCTGTCTTTATTACCTATCGGTATAAAATAATGACTGTGCAGCAAGTAACCTGTGCGTAATATCACTGTTTGTAATGGTTGCTGTTGGAAGGGAAACAGGTATGAGAGGTCCATCAAAACCATGGAAAACCACTGAAGTGGGTGGTCACTGAGATCATTCCAGAGCCAGCAGATGGAGGGAAACAATTGTTCCCCTTTCCTCAGCACTGGCTGGGCTGTGTCTGGATTTGGGCTCCCCAAAAGAGTAAAGGTGGCACTGCACAGGGCTGGGGCTGTGAGGAGGCACTGATGGTCCCCCTGTCCAGCCTGGAGAAGAGGTGGCTTTGGGGGGACCTCAGCAGCCCTCACAATCCTCCCTCCTCCAGTCACCCATCAGCAGTACCAGCACCGGGGTACCAGAGTCAGGCAGTGCTCTGAAAGCCTGCAAAGAGGAGATGGGGGCTGATAGTGGAGAGAAGCCTCAGAGTGAGACACAAATCTGTGCTCTGCTTCATCTTGAGATGTTTCTCCAGGCTTTCTGACCGAGTCTGGAGGAGAAAACATTTCTGTTGGTGCAGTGGGATGCTTCTGGGTTACAAAAATGACTTCCTAAAATGACTTTTGTCACTTCTTTAGGTTGCTGTCAAGTATATGACTTATTCTAAGGCTGATTAAACCTTAAAAATGCTTCCAGAATATTCTGATATCAGTCTTGCTTATGTATGCAGAACACAAAAGGAACTTAATCTTTCTCTCCTACAGATGCTTGCTCTAATTGCCTCTGTCACAGTAACATTTAAGTGCAGAAGAGACATTTTAGGATGCTTTACAATATATTCATAAGAAACACTGGGAGAGCCTTTGCCCTGTTTGGAATTTAAAATACTGTTCTGGATTTTTTGGACTCCTGGAGCTCATTTGAAGTGTGCTGAAGAAGAGGAGAATCCTGTTCTGTCTCCTCCCATCTCCTCAGCCTTTTTCTTGTTTGCTGGGCAGGATGAGGAGATGAAGGAGGCTCTGCTGGTCCTGAGTTTCCCTGCAGAGGGAGCCCAGAGACCAGCGCTGGTGGGGATGTGGTGGGTGCAGGAAGGGCCTGAAATAAGTGAGCAGTGAGATAAGAGGCTGCAGGGGTGGGAGGAGCTGCTCTGTGGGAGGAAATGCTGACTTTTTTTAATTTTTAGGGAGCTTCACCTCTCAACAGTTGGTACTTCTGTCCAATAAAAGAGTTCCCTAGAAGTTTATTGTAGAAAATACAAAGCTTGAAAAGGCTACAGTTTTTACTTCATATTAAAAATAAAATGGGTGAATGAGTCAGGCTTGTGTCAGATATTACCCTTAGTGGAAATCCTTACCAAGTCAAAGATGTGACTGTGCTGCTGCTCCTCTCTGTGTTTGGACAGATGGTCCCAGCACTGCCTATGGCTGTGTTAAATCCACATGTCAGGCTAAAGCCAGTAATAGGCTTTTACTTGCAGAGTGGTACCAGATAATGAGAAGCAACTGGTGCTTCTTTGATTGGCTGGGTTGGTTTGGGTTTTGTCCCTCTCATGTAGAGTAACAATATCCTGGCACTTCCATAGCACTTTCCCTGTGCTGTTTGCAAATGTTTCTATAAGGAACAGTGTCTTTATCTTGTGGAATGGAGAAGGCAAAGTGGGACACCCACGTCTGACCTGTGCTCTGGGCTGGTGGTTGGCCTGTGAGGGGCCCAAAGTCTTCTGGGGCCAGCCCAGTGCTTTGCTGCCAGCCAGGTGGCCCTTTGTGAATCCGTGCCTTGATGGTAGGCTGTGCAGGCTTACGGTGAAAAACTGGGTGTTTCTAACCTGTAAGATATAAATGGCCATTTTTGGGTGGCAAAACTGTGCTTACAGTTTGGGGCTTTTTTGATATTAGTAAAGAAGAAGAGCCACAATAATACAACCTTTGCAGTGTAGAACAGTGTATACACAACCCAAGAGCCCAGTGAGCCCCAAGATGCTTTTCAGTATTTGCATTAGAAGAACTCACAATAGAGAAGAAAACTCTTATTTTCAGATGGTTCTTCAAGGGTTTCTCTATTTGCTCTGAACTGGCAGAAAGAAGTAGTAGTACTGCCTAGGGAAGGACACTAAGAAGGCTGCAGATGCTCACCCAGACAGGAGAATGTGCTGATAAAAGCAAAAGTGTTCCCAGCGCGGTTTACAGAACTGGAGCTCTCTGAGAAGTTTGCTTACAAATCACAGTGCAAAGGGCTGGCCCTCAAGCTCACATGTCCTTTGCACGCTATAAAACATCTCTTCCTTTCTCTTTCCCCTGTCTCTCTGTGCTGACCTCCTCTTGTGGCAGCAGTTTTGGGTACCAATGTTGTTTTGCCTCCTCAGCAAGCATCCTACCACCCAGATGTGAGCGAAGAAGTTCGAGAGAGAGCCCTGCGCTTTGGAACGGAGTGTACCCTGGGCTACCTGGAGCTGCTGGAACACGTGCTCCTGGTAAGGAGTCCTCTGCATGCACATCCTGGATTGCTCCCAAGGGGAGCAGTGTCTGCCCTCCTTCTGTAGTGGCTGCTAGTGACACATTTTATCAGTTTGCCATTAAGATAATGAGCAGTTTTGCTGCTCAGGAAAAACAAGCCAAAGGAAACTTCAGCTCAAACTGTGAGACAGAAGGAAGACTGGAGTGCTTGGGTGGAACTGCCTCCTGCATCAGTTCTGGAGGCAATATGGATCTGGACCTAGAAAAGGTCCTGGGCAAAGAAATTAAGACATTTCAGTATTCTTTTAAGCCCACAACAAACACTAGACATTTTAGGCCCAGGCTGTCCCCCAGGCCAAAGGGGTTCCATAGTCCTTATGAAAACACTATCCCAGGCCTTTTGCAGTCACGCCTGCCCAGTGCCATCCCAAAATCCCCAGCCAGCACTGCCTCACAAAGAACTCTCCAGCACATCACACATGACACCCCCAAAACTCTGCACAAAACCTCTGCCCTCAAATCCAAGCTCGTGAATCCTGCTGTCAGCTCGCTTCCTTGACCGTACATAACTATCATCTAATACATGAATTATCCCCTAGTATTGTGTTCTTCTGTAGCTGTTACATCTGTAGGAAGCAATAACATGTTTGAGCCACCAGCTGTGAGATACTGAAGTTTCTGGAGGAGACGTAAATCAGCGATCATGGGTGCCCAGTGATTTCTTTTGGGTGGCTCTCAGCTGACCTGCTGGAGTCTGTGAGCTGAGCTGGGCAGGCACCAGCTGCAGATTGGCAATCCCAAGGCAGGTTTGCTGCTGAGAACATAGAATGGCTAATTATTTACATCAGCTGGTTGAAGTGTATATAACAGAGAAGCACAGCCACAGTCAGCTTGCCTCGGCGAGGGGAAACAGTTCAAGAAAGCTGGAACTTGTTGATGTAGTTCCTAGAGCTGTATGGCAGTAATTCAGCATTATTTGTCTGATCCATTTTTAGTTTAGAAGCACTCTGGGGAATTTTTCAGACTTGCTCCCTAGAACTCTGCCATAGTACCTGTTTCAAATTATGTGCCAGAACAGACCAAAGGCTGGAGTCAACCTGTGCTTGTTTTAGTTGTCTCTGTCTCTGCTTAAGTAAAGAGGCTTAAGGTAAGAAAGGTCTATTCCTCTAATAAAATGGAGAAGCCTTTCTTACCTTAGGCCTCTTTACCTTCAGGGTCCCAAAGCCAATGAGGAAGTTCTGCCTAAGAAAACTCTGGTAGTTCAGAACCCCTCCGCCTACAACCTCATTTAATTTATAACCTCCAGAAACACCGACCAGGTGAGATGAGAGATCTCTAATTAGTCCCTCTGCACCTTGGGATGCACTTGTTGGGGAGTTCTGTGAGGTGAGGGATGACTGCATGTGTGTCTCAGCACAGGGGTGCCAAGGACAGCAGCTCAGCAGTCATGTTTTTGTAGATGGTACTTTCTAGGTGTGAGGGTTGTCAGATGCAATGTCTAAAATTTCTTAAGCCTTGCATTGGGCAAGTGGCAGGAGAAGGTGCAGGAACACAGCCAAGCTGTGGGGCTGGCACAGCTCTGGAACACATCTCTGGCAGGGATGAAGTCTGACCTGTGCTCCTGCATGGTCATATACTCCATCTTGGTCAGTTTTCATCATGCTGAGTTGGGGGCAGGTCTGGAGCTTCTGTGGTTGTACAAGACCCTGCAGGGGATGAGAATCTGCTGAGAGTGCTGAATTGGCTTGAGAACAATGCAGTTCATAAACCACCTAGTCTTAAAATTTGCTTAGTTTTCCCAATTCCAACATTGTCAACACTCTCATAGGTAGTGTCAGTGTCACAGTGTCATTCTTTGCTATAGTCCTGACCACATTTGTGTGTTTTTTGGGCATTTTTGCTTGTGTGGGAAGATAACGTTTGAGTGGTCCATTTCTGCCATAATAAGGGTTTATGCAGTGTATAAACTTCGGCTACATTTTGTTAGTATTGCAGATTGTTTATCCATTCAGGATTCATCTATTTCTGACTACCATGGAAGTTAGTTGGCCAAGGATCATCCTTGGGAAGCAGGAGAGCAGTGCACACATGGCAGGTCCAGAGGGACAGAATTCCTCCTGTGGCAGAGTTCTCACCAGGCACAGTCAGGGGAAAATCCAGCTTAGTTTATTCTGTCAGAGTAAAGGAGTTAGGCATTTGACTGCAAAAAGGGAAACGCTGGCCAAAGGACACCACTTGTTTTCATGGGCACCTGGAGCAACTTTGTGGGGAGCTTTTGAAAGCATTTTGAAATCATTAAGAAAATGCACACCTGAATGTGACTTTCAAGACTTGACCTTTTGTTTTGCCCTTTAAGCTTTCTGTATGTCTGTCACTCTGCTCTCAGAAGGAGCTTTTGAATATACATGAATTTCCGGAACTTGCAGTGTGGTAATTAAAAATGAAAATGTTCTTGTTTGGGGGAAGAATTGAACTTCACTGTCTGATTGTTTCTCAATTAAAGAAGCACAGTTTAATACCTGATGCAAATTAAGGTCAGAGATGTGTGTCTTTCCCTTCTGTTTGAGGGCCTTGCCCAAGATTGGCATTTCTGGAGCCTAATCCTGCTAAAGGCTTTCAGAACAACATTAGTGGAGATAGATAGATAGATAGATAGATAGATAGATAGATAGATAGATAGATAGATAGATAGATAGATAGATAGATAGATAGAGTAGTTCCTTTATTAGAAGCTTCTAGGTGCACAACCAAAGTACACACATGCATGCCAGCTAAATGTTAATTTTTATAGCTTTCAGTAATTACCATATTTTATGACTATACCCAACCCATGATACCATTTTCCCCTGGTGCCCACCCTCAGGACTCCTCAGAACTGACCTTGGAGGGGGCTCTGAGCCGACTCCCCTGTTTTGACTACAGGCTGCCTCACTGTCTCAGTTGGAGTGGTTGCAGGTGTCCTTCAGACAGCATGTCCCTGGTAATGTGTGTCTAACAGAATCTCAGAGATAATGCTCAGTAACTTCTAAATGCTACTTAAAATGTGAGAGACTTAGGAAAACTTATTCAACTTACATAACTCTGTGAACATCTATAAAATACACATTGAAATCCTTAGGCATCATTTCCATTGTGTTCATCTTTTCTCATTTTTCCCAGCACAGGCCACTAGCACTGGCCTCCAGAACTCTGTAATTCTGTCTCTTAGAAATAGTGACCAACCAGTCTGTAAATAGCAGAAAACCAGCTCCTCTCCAGCAGTCTGGAAAGACTGAGCCTGATTCATAAGCACGGTGACTGTAATCCCTGGGCATGGAGTGCTACAGCTGCATGTTCCTCCCACACCCTCAGTTTTGGGTAATTCTGCCCTAGGTTTAGGGTTGAGAACTTGCATACCACGCTGCCAGTTCGTGCAGCAGAGCCCCTTTGCTGGAGTGCCCCCACACTGCAGTGGAAGCCCTTGCTCCTGGTGCTCCCCTGGCAGCTGCAGCTCTCTCCCTGGGCTCGGGTTTCCTCTCCCAGGATTTCTGTGTGAAATCAGTCATTCCCCGCTGTGCCTTGGCAGTGCCCCAGCGTTCCCTGGACTCCTCAGCAATCTGCATTCTTACATTTGCTCTGTTTCTCTAGATTCTGCAGAAACCCACTCCAGAGCTGAAGCACCAGTTGGCCTCTTTCTCCAAGCGCGTTGCCGGGGCTGTCACGGAGCTCATCCAGTCGGCAGAGGCAATGAAAGGTGAGCTGGGAGACCTGGCTGCCAGCGTGGTGTGCTCTTTGCTCCTGAGACGAGCATCTCTCACTTTTGTAGTCTGAAACAAACCCCAAACCTGACAAAAAAACCCCTTCTGGTAAGTTCTAGGCATCATGGTGTCACCTGCTTGCATTCTTTTCACTTCTCTGCTGGGGTTCACGTGTGTGTTTGACCCTGTCCCACTCCACGTGCTCATCATGGGCCACGGCTGAAGCACAGGGCTTTGGAAGATGGGGCAGGGGACTTGTGAGCCACCCTGGCAGGAAACAAAGGGCATTATCCCTCCTCTTGAGCTGCTGGCTCAGTTGCAGTTGGATGGCTGGTTCTTTCCCATACACTCCCCTTTGTTCAGTGAAAATAAGTCCTTTGCTTTGCAGTGGTAATTGCTTTCCAACTTCAGATAACAAATATCATCTTACCGGCTTTTACTTCGGATTTACTCAGCCTTCAGCAGTGCTGTCACATTTAGGTCTGCAGTGCTGGGCCTGGGTCCTGCCCTGCCAGGGAAGGGTGGGGAGACAAGGAGGGTTCACAGCAGGGAGGTCCAGCTGATTCCCTGAACTCTGCAACTGAACAGCTTGTGGACAAATAGAAATTCAGCACTCAAATAGATAAGCAATGAATTCCACTCTGCTTATACCACTGTTCCAAGTTCACTGTTCTTATAATACATACATTTTTAGGTTACGGGCTTTCGTAGTAAAATTTTTATCCATTAATGCATATGAACTTTTGTAATAACAGTTCTAACATTATACATTTTAAATGAGATAAATAAGTTTAAGAGTGTGTTATTAAGTATTAGACCATTGCTGTTGAAGCACATTCACTGCCAGATTTCCTGGGAACTGTAGTCTAAAGAGATCTTTAGTGTATGAGCATTCCAACCTCATAGGTAGTAGGATGCTGCAGTAAAATATTTTAAATAAAACATTGTTTTGTTTTGGTTTTAAGTCACATTTTTATATTAGAAATTTTTATTTTATTTTAAATTCTGCACCCCGAACCCCCCACCCCCAGTAAAGACTTCTTGTAAATTTATATTTGCTCAGTCACCCTTTCCCTTTCCTTTCCTTTCCTCCACAAGCCAATATTAGAATTTTTCTCTTCCCTTGGTGCTTTCTAAAAACCTTTATATTGTCCTCATCTTTGGAGACATTTATTAATTTCCATCAATTTTTGCATTTTAATTCATATTCATTTTAAAAAGTTAGGGTTTATTTCTTTTTTCTTTTTTTTTTCCCCACTTACTGCCTTTGGAGCAATTTTTAATTCACTTCGGAAGCTTTTCCTGTGGAAAGTAAAGTGGTTTTTAACCATTCCAAATTTTCATTCATAGATACAGAATAAAACTGTCTTCTAACAAATTCAAAATGTATGTTTTCACCTTTGTCAAATGCCTTTTTTGCAGAGGGGCCCCTACACTTTCCAAGTTTGATTTTGGCTGTGTTTATACAATGCTGCCTGTACCTCTTCTTTTTTCCCCTGTTTATCTGCCAGTCTTAGGGCTTAATGTAGAATGTCTTCATCCTGTGCACCATCTGAGCTGAGAAATGGCCTTTGCACCGTGCCCTGAGAGGTTATGAACCCCTTCTGGCTGCTTCTTTGTTTCCCTCAGTTCAGAGTGTGGGTGTTTTCTGAATCTTGTAATTCAGAGAATGGTGTTGGGAAATAAACTACAATGCACTGACAACTCCCAAAAATCTGAGATAGCCCCCCGGCCAAACATCCCTTTTGTGGGCTTATAAAATGTCTTTGAGCTGAGAGAAATGCCAAAAATTCAACAGCAAAATGTGAATGAAGCAAAGAAATTGCCCTTTGGATACCCCAGAAGTGCTACACACAGGTGGGGTGACGGCGAGCTTTGTCCCCAGGATGGACACTATCCCCTTTTGGATCTTCCTTGCTTAAACAATTCTTAAATAAGTTACTTTCATGACAGAATAATCCTGCTAAAAACCTTTTCCCCTCTGCCTTACATTCTGCTCTATGGCATAACCCCCAGTGGTATTAAACCCGGCTTTCTGCGATGCACGTTCCGAGTGTGACACCTGACTGTAAGTGCCTGCTGTGAGTGGCAGCTCAGTTATTGTGCTCATCTCCATTGATTCCAGGGACAGAGTGGGTGGATCCAGAAGACCCCACAGTGATTGCAGAGACAGAGCTGTTAGGGGCTGCAGCATCAATTGAGGCTGCAGCAAAGAAGTTAGAGCAGCTGAAACCAAGAGCCAAGCCCAAGGTGAGTGTCCCCTCCCCGTCGTTTCTTTGAGGTTAATAAAGCAGAGGGTGCACAGAGCCCGTCTCTTGGTGTGTCCTCTGGTACTGCCCCCGATGAGGGCACGAACCATCCAGCCTTGCCAGTCTCAGTGCAGGAGGCACTGCCCTGGAGGGCACTTACCCTGAAGGTGGAGGGTGAAAAGGTGCTGTTCGGGGAGTGAGCAAGCAAGAGGAAGAGAAGCCAAATGTTAGAAGTGCTTGTGAAAGTTATAGCATAAGTTGGTGTTTATTATTTACATTTCTGTTTCCAAACACATTTTGCTGGTGGGGGAAGCTGTTCTCACTTGCTGTCCCTTGAAGACCCTTTGTTCTCATCTGGGTTTGTGTAGTGGAGCAGGAGAAAGCAGCAGCGACACAGAAGGGGTTCAACAGAATGCGAAAGGCCTGCAGGATTTTCTAAGATTAAAAGCACAGGATTTTATGCCATGCAAAGAGTGGCTGCTTCAGTGTCCAATCACACATGTGGTATGACCATTTCTGTTTAATTCTCCTGAGGGAAATTAAATTACAGTTCATTCTGATAGCAAGTAGTGTTGCATGTTGTCAGGTCATTTCAAACGTGTACCTGAATTATTATACAATTAAGCCAACTATTTTCATGTGCAGTGCAGAGGGAATGTATGAAAGTGCTTGTGTGCAGAGCTCACAAGGCAGGACCCAGGAGAATTGCTGCCTTTTGCCTGGTGTTGGACAACAGGCAGGTTTTAGAAGAAACTACCAATGTTGCATCTCTTTAAAATGAAAGTCATGCTTTGGCTGTTTAATTCACTTCAGGACAGGACTGTGTATCTATTTTCCTGCTCCTGCTGCTTTGTAGGTGCAAAACTGTTTTCAAAGGAAAGTTAATGAGAAGTCTCTAAAAAAAAAAAAGCAGCACCTCAAGAACATTCAGTGTTGGATGATTGTTTTGGTGCAGGATGGTACTCTGTTATTCAGGAGTATCAGATGAAACAGTTCTTGGAAGCTTCAGTCTTTGAGGGCTTCCCACCCCCAGTTCAGTGATGGGAATAAATTAGCCTGTGAAAGAGAAATGCTCTTTGTCCTGCATTTTCTAACAAGTACCTCCATTTTGTTTATCAAGAAAAATGGTCCTTTATAATGAGATTCTCCAGAGCAGAGGACACAGGCTGGGTCTGAGGATGGGAGAGTCCTCCATCACCTTCCCTATACAGTCTCTGCACAATGGCATATGTGTGTTGCCTGGTAACCACGAGCAGCTCCCTTCCAACATCCCAGCCACTCCAGGGCCATTGTCATTCCCAGTGAATGCAGAGCTCACACCTGCTCCTCATTTAACATGTTAATTGGAGTGGCCAGTCTGCCTGTGATTTATTGGTCTGTTTATTTGCCATGTTCTGAAACTAAAGTTCGTACCCAACTCTTTGGCTGATTTGGTATTTCAGCAGCTTTTGCATCCTTCTCAGATGTTTAATCTCTTTCACAGTATGGATTGTAATCCAGTCAAAAGGTACTAGGAAGATCACAGAGGGCTCAAACCCCACTTTTTCTGCTGAAGACTTGGGGGTTGTATCCTGCCAGAGCAGGGTTTCCCATGCTGAGCAGGCTCTGTCTTCCTGACGGCACAGCCAGTGCTGTGGTGGGAACGTGTGCCTGGGGAAGGGATGGGCACAACTGCTGTCTCTCCTGCCCGCTCTCTGAAATGCAGCTGTAGTGGGTAATTTCTGCAGTGGGACACCCCTCTGCTCCAGCCAGACCAGCACCCTGCTTGGGGTCACAGGAATGATCCCCACTGAACCTGCAGACACGTTTGTGATAGTTTAGATCAGTGTTTTAGAATATCTGCCTGCAGGATATCCATCATCATCATCATCACTAGTTGGTGGGTGATTCTCTATTTTTTTGGTGAAGGATTTTTTTATTGGGGCAGGGAGTTGGAGTCTTTTGATTTAGGCTTGAAATTTTCATTGTTGTCGGTTCCAGTTTGTCTTTTACTTCTAAAAAAAATAATCGGTAGTTGAAGGTAGAGTTTTTTCTCATTTGTTCCCCTATTTAATTTTTTTTTAATACTCTCAGAGTTTTTTGTTTCTTCCGTCCTTGTTTCCTCTTCATATTTTTGCACCTATCAAACCCCCTTGATGTCTTAGACTGACACCAGTGGCATGAGACCTCCTCATTTTCCACTACTGGGAATCATCCCAGAGAGCAATTCCTAGTAAGAGCCAGTCCTGCCAGCTGCTGCCCATGTTTTATTGTGTGATGTTCTGTTTGCTTTAAATCCTGATCATTTGGCTGCTGGTGAATGTGCTCCCACAGTGCTCAGCCCACTGCCCCACTGGTGCCCTGTTAAGACCACTCTTTCTTCTGAGCTTGTGTCTGCCAAGACCTTGGAGGGCTCTCCTAAGCAGGTGTTGTTACTTCTCTCTGTCACACAAAACCTGTCCAGTTCTCCTTGCAGTGTTCAGGGTGGGAAATGATCTGTGAAGCAATGAGGTCTTTGTTGTGTATTAGGCAGGATTTGGCTGTCAGGTTTCCTTTACATTTTTCCTGAATGTGGACTCTGTTTTTATTGTTTTCCAGCGTGGAGGGTCAGGTGTCTTGCAATGCTGACACACATTCCTCCTGCCATGCAGATATGCTATGCCTGTAAATTAACAGTGCCCAAAAATAGTAATTTTCTGAAGAAGAAAAACATTTTATCTAATAAAAACTACTGTAAAAAGTACTTTCCAAGAAAAAGGTGTGGTAGATGAGGTCCAATAGCAGAGAGCATTGCTGTCCTACCCCACTCCTTTGGGATGCTCTCCGTGCTGCCTTCACACTCAGGTGTCTCTAGTGGTCCGTAGGAGTTCCCTGCTGGCAGCTTTCAGCACTTGGTCTTTTTTTTTTTCCCCAAGGTGAATCAAACCTGGATGCCTTTTTCTGCAGGACTCTGTGTGATATGTTTGATATATTAGGTTGTTATTTAATCCAACTATATATCAAACATATTCCTACAGTGTCCTGCCCTGTCTCCGGGGGTTTTAACATAGTAGAAGGCAATAAGGAGGAGTACATTCACTCACAGGCAGGTTTAGAAGATTTCCTGCAGACTCCTGATCTAATCTGATTTAAAATACATACGTGAAGGGCTCCTTTATCAGTGGAGTTCCTCTTGGAGAGACTTGGAGGTTGTGTTTGCCTTTGTGGCAGGGAGCAGCAGCTGTGCCCAGAACTGCCTTTCACTGGGGTGGTCATTGTGTTTGCCGTGGCTCAGTGCAGTAACTTACTCATACTGGTTTTCTCTTTATGAAGTAGAAGATGAGAGCTGCTTGAATATAAAATGGCTTGTCTTTTGTAATTTTTGCTGCTGTTTGGCAGTGAGATTGGGGGCTCATTTATTTTCCTATTAACCCTGGCTTTATTTATGCTACCCCTAATAATGGAGATGCTATAGAAAAATGGCTAAAATACACCACAAAAACATCCTTTTTTTTTTTTGCTTGTGTTGTTTTTAATGGCATAATCAACATTTCCAGGACACTTCATGTTACAGACTCCGTAGCTAGCCTCATAATTTTGGTTTGTCTGTTCTGGTGACATCGTTTTCCAATCCATTTATACCTGAACATAGTCAATAACAGCATGTTAGTTTCAGCTTGAGGAAGAGAAGATGCTGATCTTCATGGGGGCTGCTTGAGGCAGGAGAGGCTGATCACTTGTGTGGTTGTCTAAAGAAACCCAAGAGGTCCTCCCAAAAACCTCACAGGGTGATATTTTCTGCCACGTATCACATCATTGCTCTTAACTTCAGTCTGTGAGCATGTTGTGAGGGAACTGTTTATGAGTGTGAACTTAAAACAGTTCAGGACACACTCTTTAATGATGGGAATGGGAGTAATTGCTTCTCTTGTAGGGTGTTTTGTGCTGTGCTGTGCTGGTTGCTCAGGAATGCCCTGGGAGAGCCCAGGCAGCCACTGTGCCTTCTCTGCCCCACTTCAGACAGGAATGGCCAGCCCCGGGATGTCACAGCTGGCAGTGCTGGAGGGACAACTGCAGGGAAGGACTAGACAGGGAGGCTTTGTTGGAAGAGATGAGAAGTCAACAGAAGTTCAGCAGTTTGAGTGCTCTGTGAGGCTGCTTCAAAAACAAGTTCTCCGCAGAAGGGGTAGACTGCCAAGAGGAAACTTTTTTCCTTTTTTTTTCCAACAATAAAAGAAGTTGTGAAATATCAGGGAATGCAAGATTTGGAAATTAGAAAAACTGGGGGTATGGTTTGTTCTTCCAGCCCCCTAAATTTCAGTATAGTTGGAAAGAAGGGGGAACAATCTGTTACCTGATGAGACACTGAGGTTTAGGTGTCTGATTTCCTGCTGAGCTTCACCTGCTGCCCCAGGGTGGAAGTTAATCCAGCCACTCTGCAATGGCATTCTCAGTAATGCAAGCTTTGATTTCTCGTTATTCTCTTTGAAGAGCAGTATTTTTTCCCTAGCACTTGTGTGCAGGATTCAGTCCTCTCGCTACCCTGACCTGAGTTCAAACAACTGCTTTTCCTTCAGCATCTTTTTGGTGGCTGGTTTTTCACAAGTTGAATTCCATCTGGGCACACACAAGTGTCCAACAGATCAGAGGATGGCCATGAGTGCCTTATTAAACTTCAGCAAAGATTGACACCTCCTTTAGAATAAAGAGGAGATGTTGAAATGCTCACTTGCCTCAGTTTGAATTGCTGACATATAAAGAATAATACGTGTATTTTATGTTGGAAAGGAAAGTGTAAAAACTCTTGATAACAGGGAGCCTTGGACAACAGTAAAAGTGCAGTAACAGTGTTAAAAGTGCAGTGACAGTCTGTTAAATTTACTGTCATTCAGTGGTACTTTGCTGATACTTCAGTTTAAGTCTTTAGTCAAATCAAAGTCAATAATGCATCTATTTTAATAAGGAAAATAATCCTGATAGGGACTCTGCTCGGTTCCATTTAGTCACTTTGGTTATGTTGTGATTGAAATAAGAGTTTTATAAATAAGACTTGAGGCCTGTTGCATCAAGCCAGGATTGACGTGATGAACCACTTAGGATTAAGATGGGTCATGATGTTCCATTGCCAAGCCTTCCTGTGGAACACGACTTGCTCCTTTCCAGAGCAATGTCTTTCTTTGCCAAGACGTGCTTCAGTGGATGGGAATAGCCCCATAGCAAGGCAAGGGAAATACTTTCCCATGCATTAGGTGGCTTTTCCTAAAGGACAAGAAAAACTTTAAAGTGCCAACAGCTTTGCCTACCCATCAGCTTTTGTTTTGAGATCACTGTTTTTCTGGTCTCGGGGGGTGTTGTGCTTTCATCTCCAGCACTTTTAGTCTTGTGGCAGTTTGTGATGTGCTGTAGGACCCAGTGCTGCTGCTGCTGTTGCTGGGCCATTTTGTAGTGATTTGTAATTACTCATCATTATCTTTTATTATTTTATAGTTGGCTACCACTTCATCAAACTGCAGTAATAAGAGAACTAAACCTGACTTAAATGTAGATGGGTGTGATTAGTCTTGCAAACGAAGTGCCCAATTTTCTCTCTCAAAGCTTGGCTGGTGTCTCCAAAGTCAGTTATTTGACACAAGAATGTTGTGGTGGCCTAGGTTAGAATAAACCACTATTGCCAAAACCTCATGTCCCAGTACAGCCTGCTCTGATATTGCAGCCCCTAACCCTTCTTGTCATACTGCTCTGCCTTCTGGCAGCCTCCTGATTGGATCAGGAACTAATTATTTTGTATAAAGCTCAACCGGAATATGTTGGGTTCTGGTTCTGTTTAAAACAACAATAACCATTTATCTCCATCTACTCTGTTAGCTGTTCAGAAGCTTGAATGGATAAGTGTTTCCAGTGTTTGTTTAAATGATTAGGAAGTCAGGGAAGTTGTTCTTATGGATTTGCATTTTAAGTAGCAAGAAGCCTCACTAGGAACAGCTGATCTCTCTATTTGCCACTTGCCTGTGCAAAGACATGTTTGGATGACTGAAGTGTCCCAGGCAGAGCTTTGGAACTTCTATCTCCAAGACTCCAAGCTGGGCTGCTTCACAAAGCTGCTCTCTGGGAGGTGGCAGCCCTTGCCAGAAGCTGTTCAGTCTGTGCTCTTTGTTTGGTGTGTGCCTTGCATTGCCTGGTGCAGGTGGGTGAGGCACTCACACCGTTCTCCTGCAATGCCTTCTGTCTCTTAAGTGTTCCGAAAATGCTTTGCTGGTTTAGCAGTGCTGGCAGCCAATACTGTGGCACTGCAAGGATAACCTCGATGGGGAAAGCAAGAATTTCTCTTCAGACTTGCTCTTTTCTGAGTGTAGTTTGGAGTAGCCCTGGTGTAAATTATGTGTTAGGAGGTTGGTGGTAATTCTTCACCTGTCTCGTGTGATCCTTCATTTCAGTGTAAGCAGCCACAAGGGCAACCTAATATTTAAATTCACTTATGCTGCCTCCCAGATTTAGTCCACGTGAAACTCCCTCACAGAAAATGATGATGTAGGTCTTACTGCATTTACTGATGTGTTCCAAAACCTTCTTGTCTGACCTTGTATATGTCCTCAGCCTTGAAAATACTATTGGGCCAACGTGTAACATGGTTTTTTCTTGGTTATAGCAAGCAGATGAGACTCTGGATTTTGAAGAACAGATCCTGGAAGCAGCTAAATCCATTGCAGCTGCTACCAGTGCCCTGGTGAAGTCAGCTTCAGCAGCCCAGAGAGAACTGGTGGCACAGGGAAAGGTGGGTAAACAGGACAAGAAGCAACAGTGGTGGGGCAAAGCTTCAAAACTGAATCTGGTTTCCTGACTGCCCTCCATTCTAAACAGTAGGAAAGAAACTTTGGAATGACTAGAGAAAATGTAAATCTTTTCATTGCTCCTCACAATACACGGCCCAGACCTGGTTCTGTTTTAAAAAATCCCACAGTTATGTTTATTTAAATCTCACGAGTGTAATCAGGTGTTTGGCTCTTCAGATGTTTCACTTGTGGGGAGTTTTAGGTTGTGGGGTGTTTTTCATTTCACCAATGTCTGTGATTCAAGCTGGTGATGTCCAGTCCCAGAAGACAGCTTGGCATCCAAAACCAAATGTCCCAGTGTACAGCTGCCCTCTGGAGCAGAACAGCACAAGGGCTCACTGATTGTGCTTTGTTGTGTGGTTCGGTGGGACACACACCTGCCTGCACATTCAGTGTGTCTGAGGGGCTGTGCTGGTACCTGCTGTTGGGACCAAGGGAGTGCTGCTTAAAACACGTGTTGCCCTTTTGGTGTGTCAGAGTTGAGGTCTTTGTAAACCATTTCACAAAGTTAAAATCTGATTTGTTGCCTGTGAGAACAGTTTGTTGTAGGAACATTGTTTCTGTAGAGTTATGGTTTCCATTTCCATCTGATTCCTGCTGTGGAGCAGCCTGTGCCATGAATCCACCCCAGTGCTGTGCCCTGCTGCCCCTGGGACTCTGGGAACCTTGTGCTTTTAGTTCTAGCAGGAGCACACAGCACTTCATCTGTGGTCTCTGTTTTCAGGGGGTGATGAGGCAAGGAAACCCTGAAACCTGAATAATTTGGGACCTAGTGTTTTCTTTTATACGATTGATTGTTTACTTATGCAAAAGTGTCACCACAAGAGAACACATCTTCTGTTGTGTTGATGCTACACATAAGGATTCAATTCCATTCCCTGGGATTCTCTTTATGCACGAATCCCTGTTTCCATTGCTTTCAAAATCCAAGTTTCTGGACCATGTTTATACTTCACATCTCCCAGTTTCTCTCCCCCAAAACACCCAGACCCCGGCAGTGAGGATGGGGGCTGACAACCAGCTGTAGAATTTAGTTTCATTGCTGTTGTCTAACGTGGGAAGAAAACTGTCTCCTGCCTGTTGCTGGTGCTGTTGGTCCATGGGCACTTCAGTGGATAAGCCAGCAGAAAAGAGGGCTGGTTTTGGGTACAGAGGCAATTAGGGGGCTCCCATGGGAATCTGATTTGTACCTTCCCTTAGTGCCAGAATCAGAAGAGCTTCAAGAATGATGTCAATTCAAATGTGTTATGGAAATAAGTTAAAGCCCAGGAGATGAGGAACTGCAGCTGTTGCTGAGGCCAGAGCTGTGGCTTCAGCCATCAGTACTCTGGTAATTACTGCTTACTCTGGTAATTACCTGTGTGTGTGCTGAGATGGATCTGGTGAAGCAGAGTAGCAAGTTGGACACTACCTGAGCAGGAAACACACTCTGACAATTAACTTGCAGTTGGCTTTTGTGCTCCTGGGTGTGCTGGGCACAGTCACAGGTACAGGAGTTTCCTTTATTCATGGGTTACTGCCTGTCCACATCTGAGACAAAGCCATGGTATTTTCTGTGCTCTTGTAAACCACCTCTGACCTGTTTTTTCAGGTTGGAGCAATCCCTGCAAATGCAGCTGATGATGGACAGTGGTCTCAGGGACTTATTTCCGCTGTGAGTAGCTTCTTCTCTTGAGAAAACTGGCACCTTCCCTGGAGAAATCATATCCCAGGAGAACACCCAGGGGCTTTTTTCTCTCTCTCTCCCAGGCCCGAATGGTGGCAGCTGCAACCAGCAACCTCTGTGAGGCTGCCAACGCCTCGGTTCAAGGCCATGCCAGCGAGGAGAAGCTCATCTCATCTGCCAAGCAAGTGGCAGCTTCCACAGCACAGCTGCTTGTGGCTTGCAAAGTGAAGGCTGACCACGACTCTGAAGCCATGAGGAGGCTGCAGGTACTTGTGTTCTTAATTACTGAAAACCCAGAGGAGTGCTGTGTGAACACTGCTTTACATGAGCAAACTCCAGATTGTAGGAATACTTCCTCGAACTTTCGGATGTGGGTTCTGTTTTCCCTCCTTGTAGGATTCTGGGACACTTTCATTCATCCTGGATGAATTGATTGTGCATTTGTTGTTATTCAGCAGTAGCTACAGCTCACCTCACTGCCTGCTTTATTCTTCATTTTTTAAAGCTGTTGATAGATGTGACTATCATTTCTGAATGGTGACTGCCTGTGCCAAGCCCTGGCTTAGGTGCAATATTGTTAGGTTAAGTGTCTGTCCAAGCAGGAGGAACTGATGTAATAATTCTTTCCGAAGTAGAAAAATGGCTTCAATATTTAGGAGGAAAAAAAGAAATGTATGAATGTGTGAAAAACCCATCTGTTTCTGTAGAAAACAGTGTCATGTTCGTGTTGTCCCCAGGGATGAGAGGGTTTCAGGGCTTTATAGTGGATTGATGTAGAGTGACACTGTCAAAGGGCTGGAGGGATGGTGTCAGTAACTGGAGGATAGTTCTGCCTGTAATGCCACCTGCACTTTAATATCCAAGTGCCAGGATGGGGCTGAAGGAGTTTTAAATGCAGAACAGACAAGTAGAAACAGGAAGAAAATAAAGTACTGGAGACTGTGTTGTTTCCTCAGCTCTGACAGGAAACTCAGGGTTCTCACTCCTTGTATTTCTAAATTTATACTGTTAAATAGACATTGAATGTGAGAAATTGGAAGGGAATGTGAAAAGGAAACAAGCCCAGGCATGGATTGGAATTGAACTTTGCCATTTTACCAAGCTCCGCATTAGTCCTAAAATGAATAATGAAGGGAAAAGCAGTTAGCACTTGGAAATGCTGTCCTTTATCACAGCGAAAGCCCGGAGTTAATGTCTGCTAAGCATTTTTACTGGGGGGCTTGCCAAAACCACTGAGACTTCTCAGCTGGCCTTGCCCCCAGCACAGATGTTTTCACGTGGCTTTGATCAATAGGTCGGGTTCAGGGCTTGGAGGGGGTCGGTTTTCTCCTTCCTACCCCGACTGGAACTGCCTTTCCCATGAATGCAAACCTGGAATGAATGCACTGTTACAGAGTCCTCCAGAACTTAATGAAACCCTTGGAAATGTTTCTGTTCTTTCTGGATGAGCTCCAGGCTGAGCAGAGCAGATTTCAGATGGTTTCTGCTTGGGTCACTGCAGCAGGGAGGGGTTGAAAGGGAGACGGAATCTGGGATAGACTGGGGGAAGGTTCAGGGCTGGTCCATGTGTTTCCCTTCCTGGTGTCTCCAGCACGTGGGAAAGGCTGTCTGGGCCTGCTGGCAGTGCCCAGTTTAGACAGAAAAAGATGTGTTACAAGTGTTTGACTGTTTCTTTTCAGAAAGCTCAGCATTTTAAGGGAAATACAAATTTAAATGTGAGGCAGCAATGGCTGTGTAAGTTGCTAACTTGCTCTGATGGAAGTCCATTAATTCAAAACCTTAATTGCCTTATAAATAAGTGTTTATACACTGGTTTCCAGCTTCTGTTGTTTGCCAAAAAAAAAAGCCTGATCCATGTTGTGCCCAGCATAACCTGCGATTTCATCCCCTGTTCTATTTCAAACTGTAGGGCTAAAAGTCTAATTTGTGACTTCTCCAACTCCTTAACTGAAGGAATTACGTTCCTTTCCGTGCCGTCGGTCAATTTGCTTTTCGCTGGGCAAAACGCAGCGCGTCTTCGCGGCGCAGCCGAGCGGAGGTGCTTTGGTGGCAGTGCTGGGGTGGCCCTGGGGGGGCTGCCTGGTCACTGTCCCTCCCCCCCCGCCTCTCTCTCTCCATGCCCAGGCTGCAGGCAACGCCGTCAAACGCGCCTCCGACAACCTGGTGCGCGCGGCGCAGAAGGCGGCCTTCGGCAAGGCGGAGGACGACGACGTCGTGGTCAAAACCAAGTTCGTGGGTGGCATCGCTCAGGTTGGTACAAGAAACGGCACAGGGGGCCTGTCTCAGAGCGGTACAGACATGCTTAGAAGTCTCTGAGATGAAGGGCTTGGTGCCTTCCGTGTCAGGTGAGCACTGGCAGCGCAGCAGAGTGATTTGTGGTGGTGTTCACGCTTCCGCAGGGGGCACTCACTGGAAAAGCAGCTTCCACTGCCCACTGTTTTGGACTTTTTTCCTGACTAAGTTACTGCCTCTTTTCAGACTTCTCTTAGGTACTTTAATTGTTCTCAAATCTTCATGGAGCAATAGTTTAGCATGTATATAGGAAAAGAAATAGGGAGTGAGAGATGAAAAACAATGACTTTGGTTACTGTGACCATAATAATTATTGGGAAATAACAGAAATATTTTAAAATAGGTTCCGAGGCTTTGAGGTTGTATCAACTTTCTGGTGGGGTGCATCAAGTACTGTGGCTGCTGCTCAGAAGATATTGGACCTTTATTATTTCTGCATGTCTGTACCACTGGCATTTTCTCTGAGATGCAGGAACATACTGTGGGTCTCTGCTGTAATTAAGGAGTGTTCAGTTTTACTGCCGCTCGGACACGTGTTCAGACATTGTGCTTGTTGTGCATGTGCTGAACCCTCACCCTGATGAATGTTGGGGGAGCACAGTGCTGTAAAATCCACCATGGATCCATGGTAAAACTGTGGTGGGACATTCTCTTCCCCTTTTTTTAGTCCCCTTTAAGAAATACTTGGGAGTACAATACTGCTCTTGATGGCAGAGTCCTGGGATCTGGAAAAACGTGAGCAAGTCCCGGTGAAGTCACTGGAATTTGGTGCTTCTCTGGAGAATGCTCATGGACTGCCTGAGACTGGGGTCACAGAGGAAGAAATCTGATTTTACAGGCAGTGTTCCTTGCTGTCATAATCCATGGTTCTGTTTTGCAGATCATTGCAGCCCAAGAAGAAATGCTGAAGAAGGAGAGAGAGCTGGAAGAGGCAAGGAAAAAACTGGCCCAGATCCGCCAACAGCAATACAAATTTCTCCCCACAGAGCTGAGAGAAGATGAGGGTTAACCTGCTGAGATGTTCTTCCTTTTTTTTGGTCTTTTTTTTCCCCTTTCTTTTTGTTTTGTTTTGTTTTTTTTTTTTTCTTTTAAAGAAATAAGCTAAAGGGGGACAGCACATTGAGAACTGCTCTGACAGCATACTGGTATGCCAAGCACTTAGCTAAATAACTGCCTGCCATAGCTTTGGATGAGCAGAGGGCAATAAACTCTTGTTCTTTCCCATCTGCCCAGCTGAGGTGCATGATGATCAAATAATGGTACAGTGTTAGGTTCATCATTCCTGTTCCTTCCTTGACTTATATCTCAGGAGAGAATGTTTCACTTTTTACTAAAGATACTAAGTCAGTATTATTGTCACTTTCCTGATGCTTGAGGTATTTATCGTTCCTTGACTTGTGGTAAAACATTCATACTATTAGTGGGAAAACAGTCAAGAAATCTTTCATATGATGAGTATCACTTGAGCTGGTGGTTCTCCCCCAGCTACCCTTGTGAAAAGAAGACCAGGGTGGAGAAGGATGTCTGGCTGAGTGGAGAAACACTCACGAGTGTGGCTTTGAAGAAGATGCCTGTCCTCTTTCAGTGTTACGCAGCTGGTTCACCCCAAAACTGGAGGAATTGTCTCTGCACCTGTTTGCACTAATAGTGTTGCTCCTCACCTGATACCAACAAGCTTCTGCTTGGACAGTATTTAGGTTTACAAAATGTGGCAATAGCCATTCTTTAAAGAGCTCAGAAAACAAAGAAATGGAAACCTTGTCACTGCCTCAGTAATAGCAGGTTCATGAAAGAAAATGCTGTTTCTATTATATACCTCTAATGTGTGACTACTTTTACAGTATTATACACACAGACACATGCTCTAACGTGGGACTGAATAGTTTGCATTTTGTTTTTTAATTGAAATTACCTGGTTCGTGCTGTGGTATTTCTATTAGAATGTATGTCAGTGAAAAAAAGGGAAATGCCCAGTACAACAGAAGACTATCACAACTCTTGTTATTCTTCTAATAATTGCATTTATAATTATTATGTTTTGAAACCTGTGGGAATTGTAGGAGAAAAGAATAAGCAAATTACAAGTAGACTTTTCCTGTAATATATTTTTTAAAAATTTGGACTCTAGGGAGTTTGTTTTCATAGTTGCTATTGATGAAAATGTATTCACCAAGGAATTGCAGAGAAGGAATAGCAGCAATCTGTCAGCAATCTTTGTCTTCAGCTGCAGAAAGGTACAGTATGCTCTGAATATCTCTGTTGTGACCTGAACAACAGCACTTTGGGTAGAGTAACACATCTTACTCTGTCAAAGAAAGAACACAAACCACAGCAACTTCAACTAGCCAAAGCTAAACTATTTGACTAACTACAGAAGCACCACCAATAATTGCCAACGTGTCTCCAGCTCCACTCAAGCCCTTTCAAACAACACTGGCAAGTGTGTTTGGGTCCAAGGATGTTGCCCCTGCAGCCCTCCTGAGGGCTGTGCTGTGCTTTAGTCCCTGCCAGGCCCCTCCAGCTGAGCCTGTTGTGTCGCAGACATACCTGCCCAGTTGTCCTTGTTGCAGAGAACACTTGTCCTGTAGCCTCCCCAGTCACCCTGTAGTGGTAGGTTTATCAGTTTAAGTAGTGCTAACTCCTCATTTAAGTTGCCTGCATGAGATAGAGTGATCAGGAATTTTGTCACACTAGTGTTAAATATATAGCAAAAAACTGCTAGAGAATTAATAAATATCCAAGTGTACAGAGTTTTTTATTGTTAGAGTCTCTTCTCTGGTACTGATGTATTTCAGACTCAGTAGAGTTGCTGGAGAATCCACAATCATGAGAGGAAAAGAATCAGCATATCCCAGCTGGAACCAGTGGTGTTGCCAGATGTGCCAGATGTGTGGGTTGTGTGCACATGCAAACCCTGTGCTATCAGAGACAACGTGCAACTCCAAGCTCTGTAATTTTTAGCACAAGCAATTGGGTTGTTTTTCATTCATCTCACTGTGAACAGTGTCACAGGATCTCGACTCCTACTCCAAGAAAAAGGCTTCCTGTGAAGTTCTAGGCAGAAGACTAAACTGGGATTTATTGCTGCAAGACCTCAACAAAGAGAGCTCCAGTGATGGGGATTTTCTGCTGCTGTTGGGAGGTTCAACTTCTTTGCAGCTTGTTTCTTTTTCACCTGGGTAGCCTCACATTCCCATCTCTTTTTTGGAAAGGTCTGCGAGACAGATTTGTTACTGCTTCCCTTTTGACCTGCGTTTAACCTATTCTTTGATCTCATTAAAGCATGAAGAG
The DNA here is from genome assembly GCA_035583155.1 of Acropternis orthonyx. Classification (NCBI taxonomy): domain Eukaryota; kingdom Metazoa; phylum Chordata; class Aves; order Passeriformes; family Rhinocryptidae; genus Acropternis; species Acropternis orthonyx. The sequence continues at coordinate 17,562,824 of JAWWEU010000017.1, forward strand.
AGAGGATGCTGTCTTTAGCACCGTGCCGCTATTTCATTGCAGCTGTAATACTCTTGTAATATATTTTGGTCAGGGTGGTATTTGCCAGTTTGATATAAGCCAAAAATCTGGTCAAATGCAACTATGTATGGAAATTATATAGCTAGAAAACTTTATCAGTATGTAGAAGGAAAGAGCATGCTCAAATGGTGTTCCAGGGAAAATGGGTTGGGAAGTCCATTTTAGCACAGTCATTTGGAGACTTCTCTGTCTCTGATTTCATGCCCCCTCTTATTTGACAGAAAGTATTTTCTCCTTAGCTGGGGCTCCACAGAGGAACCACAGCCAGATGAATAGCTGAGCTGGACAACTGAAGTATTTTTGTACTCAGAATTTGGGGTCTTCGTTTGTGAACCATGAAGAGAATTATAAGGGTCATCTGAAGTCTTTCCATTCTTCTCGCTGTTATGATTTGCAGTATCACTGAAGTCCACGTGTGAACGTCGGGGGAGTTTGGAACTGGGCCATGCATTTCTTTGGCATGGGGACTTGCAGCAGGAGGTGACAAGCTGGAGGAAGGGGTAGATGCTAATTAATAAGAAGGACAGATGTTTACTTCGTTCTGTTAACTTGTGAAATGGTAAATGAGCTCTGTTGTATCTCACCCTTCTTCATGTGGAATTCACTCTAAGAATTGTACGCAAATTAAAAACAAAATGCCTCGAAGCTGTTTGTGTACAAATAGTCTGATGTCATTTCTCCACAAAATAACTTGAATGTTTTAACATTGATCTAAACATTTATACATCAGAAGCCTCAAAGTTGGAAAAGTTTTGAAACAAAAATGGAATTCTAGACTCCTGTTCCATCTGCCCCTTTCCCTTGGATTTTCTGTATCTTCATTACTTAATTCCTGCTGAAGGGAGGAATATAAAATCCAGAAACATCCTCACGCTAAATATGTTTAGATTATGAGCACATTTTTGCTTTCCATCAGTCCAGACTGATAAGATATTCACCCCAGGAGTATGGCGTTTATCTTCCCTACATGTTTTTAACCCTCTGGGGTTTTTTTGGGTTTTTGTTTTATTTTTGTTTGGGGGTCATGTGGCGGGGTTGGGTGGGGTTTTTTGGGGGGATGCCTTATACTGTAAAAGTTTTGTGCTTATGTAGTTGCATCATGATGAACAAGGAGAGAGTTACCTGCCCATAATTGTCGTGATTCCTGGAACCTGCTTTTCCATATTCACATTATTTGCATTGAGCACATTGTGGTTGGTCATGTTAATGGAACTACACGTTTCTGTGGCACAAAGGTGGTGGTGCCAAGTGCAGGAACTCTCCTGCTCACGTGAGCCCCAAGTCACATTGCTGTCATTTACTCAGCTACAAATAAGTGCCGTTCTGTGAGTTTTTAAAAAGCCTTTTAAAAATTACTAAAGCAGCACAGGCTCCTGTTTTTTCTCAAATTAGTGCACTTTGTTGCAGAGGAGGAACCTCCTGTTAGAGACAGTTTTGAAATTTATGTGCTGGAGTTTCTGGGGCTTGAGCTCTCATTTCAGTGTCTTCCCTTCCTGTTAAGTTCTTAACCCCCAAAAAGTTAGAATTCCCAGGTGAGAGAGGAGACTATTCCGTTTAAAGTTCTGCTGTGTAGACAAAACTATGAATGCTTACTCTGTGATATACATCAGCGCCCATTCAATATCCTTAACCACACGTAATTACATGGAAAAATCAAACACCTCTTATCCCAGAGGGTTGGATATTTGGTGGTGTCGAGGTTTGTGGGGGGAAGGCAAGGTTTGCTTTTATATTTTTTGATTTCCTTTTCCTTCAGCATTGTTTCCATGTCAGGTGTAACTGTGTGTGCAGGTACTGCAGTTCTCCCTGTGGAAGCTGTGCCACCTTGGCAAGGTGGGAGCTCCTGGGCATTCCATGTGGTCATCAGGGGCATCACCACGTGTGTGTTATGTCTCTGATGATAGGATAGATTCCTGCCACTTACTCTCTGTGACAGAAACAAGATTGCAGGAGCTCCTCTTCCAGTGATGCTGAAGGGGCTTTCGAGGCCCTTGGTGTGTTTTAGGCTGAAATATTTTAATGTAACTATGAAAAGAGGTATTTTTAACTAGTAGCAAAAAAGCATTTGGCAGGTTTGCTACCTGTTCTTTTTTTTTCTGTGCAGCACCATTTTAATTTGCATTGAAAACATTCTCGGCACTGCTTTAGAGACTCCAGGAAAATTCACCCTTTCTGCTTGCACAGTAATGCCGAAAGACTGGAAAACTGAACCACAGTGTTTGGGTCCCTTCTGAGCTGTCTGTCTGTACAAGTTTGTTTGCCTTTCTCTTTTGTTCTGAGCATTTATGAGAGCTGCATTCTTTCCTCCTGGACCATCTTTTACCAATATATACACCTCAGTTTTCCACCTGTGTTTAGTATGGCAGAAGTACTAATATGTGAGGTTTATCCACATATTGCCCAATTGGGGTGATGTAAATCTTATCTAACAAATGTGATTTTATTTCCCTGCTGGTTATTTTCTTGAAGTGTATTTGTTGATTTTAAAAAATGGATAATAGATGCTGCTGACTTCTTAGCACCCTAAAATGCCCACTGGGAGGGTGTCAGTATAACCCTTTTGCTGGAGAATAATTGCCTGTAGTGTGCTCCATTTTCTCTCAGTGTGATTCAAAATCAGTGATCTTTGTGGCTCTCTGTACTTTGTGAGGTGCAACTGAAAAGGTTAATACAGAGATTTCTTCCACAGCACTGTAGTTGATGGTCTTTGCATTCAAATTGCATTGTATATACTAAGTTATTGATTAAGATATTTAATTGGACATAAGTCACTGAACTGTTGACCTGATTAAGTCCTGGGAAGAGTGGCCAGATTCTGGGGCAGTGGGTGTATTATAAATATATGTTTGTACTGTATTGTACATTTTCCAGTTTGCCAATAAGGACATGACATGTATTAAGGATGTATTGCCAGATAATAGTTTATTGGCTTTGCTTCCAAAACAGAAAAGATAGTTATGTCCCAGTTCACCAAAGCCTGTAGCACATACTTACAGTATTTAAATAAAAGAAAATCCTTCATATTCTGTCTGCAATATAATTACCTCAACCTGGCCTGGATGGGATTAAGCCCATGCCTGAGGGCTTTCCAAATGAGAGTGTTTCAGTCACCCAGGGACACAGTGCATGGCCCATATGCTGTACTGCATCCTACTAGAGCCCCTCTCTCCCTCACACCCATTCCAAGAGCACCAGAGTGGATTTCAAGCATTAATAAGAATAATTTGCTCTTAGACACCGTTTCTCCTTTGTCCCTCATAAAGCACTGCAGGTGAGTGACTCCTGTTTTACAGATGGCAGGATTGTGCTGCAGGCAGGAGGTGATTTGTTCAGCTCCACTGAGCAGGTTGCCCTGAGTGCAGTGGCCAGTCCAGTCCCTGTGGTCTACACAGAACCAGACAGACCAGTAGTAGCCATGGCCAGAAAAGGGTTAATGTTTATATTCCCATCTAGTTCCTAACAGGTCTGCATTAATTTTTGCACTCTGTCAGTTCCAGAGGAATCACAGGCATTCTTTGTTGGTAACTGTATAGCAGAGGGACTTAAACAGTGATTGGGATTAGTGCCAAGAACAACCATCTTTCACTGCCGAGGTTTCAGACAAACATCCTGCCTTCCAGAGCTGGATTCAAGCTGCAGGAGTCTCTGCTCAGTGCCTTGGCTTTGCCCTGTGTTGGAGCTGCTGCTCTTGGGGCACCAGCCTTGGTCCTCTTGCAGCAGGCAGGGACTCATGGAGCCTTTGGCTCCTTTCTCTGCAAGAGAAGTGACAGCTTTAATGCTTTGGACTAAAGCTGTGCAGCTTCTTTTAAATCAGCCTCCTGCTTTGCCAAAGCTTCCTGGGAAACACAGTGAAAAATCCTGAGGCTCTGAAGCCTTTTCGTGGCACTTTTAGCCACAGAACCTGTTTGGAAGTTTATTCAGAGTGCCTTCAGTGAGCTGCAGTCACAGCAGTCTGGGGCACTAAGGACAGCACCCTGATGATTCCAGTCTGTCTGCAGTTGCTTGCTCTTTGCCTTCAGCTATATAAGCACAAGTCTGTTCTCTCTTCTAAATACTCATCCTTTGTTTGCATTTTTAAACAATAAATGAGTTGAAATTACTCTATTTCTAAAAGGCTAGAGCAGTTTCTCAAGGTCCAGTCTGATGACCACGTTTTAACACAGTTCCTTTTAAGACTGACCTTTTGCTTTATGAAATCAGCAGTGATTTTAGCTAAAACATTTGTGTGTGAGCTTAACTTTGAGTATGTTTCTTTTTGCCTCAGAAAAACGAAACTGAGGGAGAACTTTAGTAAGAACACATTGCTGGTTTTGCTGATGTCTCACAGATATTGCTGTCCTCTTCTGATCTGGGAGTTCGTGTTGCTGGGATTTCACATGTGAAAACCGGGGTGGGAAATGAGTTCAAACAGATGACCTCAGAAAAACAGCATCGTCGGTCATTCCATTGTTTGGGTGGCATTCCAGTTGCCGTACTCTATCATTTTGGTGGTGATAATAAGGCTATTCAGGGTAATTCTCAAGCCAAACCACAGCTATGACGTGCCTGTGATGCTTCCAGATCCTGGAGCTCAGCAATTCAAGCCACCAAGAAAATTTTCTGGTTACTTTGTTCAGGATTCATCCCAGATCTCTTCCGAATCACAGGAGTGGCTCTTTATTACATGATCAGATCACTCATACCTTGGTTTGTCCAAGATCTTATTGTTTGAAAACAGGCTAGGTGCAAAGATTTCTCTTCAAAGGCTGTCCTATTTCTCTCCTAGAACTGGAAAAACTAAATATGCTGAATATCTTCTAGACTAAATGTTTTGTAAAACAAAACAGGCTGCCAGCGCACCCATCTCAGGAGAGGTCAGAGCCGAGTCAGGTCTTCTTCCCTATCTTAAGGATAACACCCATGAAAAGAGAACCTTCCAATTACTCATTTTTCAGAAGTATTTGCTTGCAGCAGAGTCTGTGCTGTTTGATCCCCATGTAGATTCATAATGAGTGGATTCCTGATGTCAGCTGATGAAAGGGGCAGGTACTCCCTTTTATTTTGTCATTTCAGACCCTTCTTCCTCCCCGCTTAAGCTGCTGACACACTCATTGCCTTGGAGTGGAGGGAGAGCTGCTGGGGGCAGAAGGGAGAGCCCTTTCCTTCCGGGGCTGTAAGGCAGGCACAGGGCAGGGGGTTGTGTCTGCTGAGGGGTCTCTCTCTGCTGGGTCATGGCATTGCAGTGAAATTGAGAATCAAGTGGAATTGTGTCAGTGTGTGCTGGAAATGGGGCTGGCCAAACCCCACGGCACAGGCGCATCCAGATCCTCTGCTGGAGGCAAAAAACCAAGCACTGTGAGCACGGGCAGGGGGACAGAACACGAGGCACCAGCTTGTCACCCTCTTACAGACATAAGCAAATGCATTTCTGCATCTCTACCCTGCTGTGAAAGGGAAATAGGAGCTATACTTGTGTTTTCTTGTAACAGGTAAGTGCTGTGTTACTTTCAAATCAATAGAATGGTTGGTCAAAACTCTAAAAACACACACCTTGAGGCAGCAAGCAGACCTTTGAGACTTGTTCCGGGTGTTTCCTTCCAAACAAGGGTTATAGAACCTGGAGTTGCTCCAAGCCAGTAAAATGGCAGTGTTGAAAGGGTAAGTCAAACCTGCAGTGACAGTGCTGATGGTGCATGACAGAGTCATGCTTAAAATCAGGTGAACTCAAACGTTGTTTTGGTCCCCTTTGATCTTGCAGAAAAGTAGGTGGTGGCATCTGTGCATTTCTGGGAGTCCAAGCCACCTTAGAGTTCAGAGAGAAATCCATGCAATAGCTGGGGCATGTTGAAAGCCATGACTTCATTTCTTTAGAACTTTAAGAGCTAAACAGCTCATCCCTGGCTGGTCCCTGTAATAACACAGACATCCAGAAAATGCCTGGCATTTTTTTTGTTCACTACTTGGCATCAAATTCATCTGATTTTGTTTCCCTCTGGACTAAGAACAGACTATTCTTAATGTTGCAGCCCTAAGGAGAAATTTCCCATTGCAGCTTTGTTTCCACACATGTTACATGGTCCCTGGAAAACCCTACTGTATTGGCAGTATTTGTCCAGTCTCATGTCCAGCCCCTTCCATCAGCAGCGAGTTCCTTTTGTTTCATTCAGATTTTCAAAGAAAAATGCTTCTCTTTGCTCCAAATCCACTTGGCAGCTCTTTCAGAAAGCCCCAGGGAGCAATGAGAAGAAGCCAGGTCCTAATACTAGGTACTAGTTTTGAATGTTCTGATGACTCTTTTTTCCCTACAGAAACCTCCATGATCAGAAATCTAGAGCTGACAAAGCACAGCATTACAAAGGGCAGAAATTCAGAAATCAAAATGAAATGAGAGTCTGTCCTGGGAGCCACAGGGAGAAGAGTTTTGTTTAAGCACAAGGGACTGAGCACATAATCCTCTGCACAGAAACAAGAAGAAGGTAAGTGCAGGTTTGGGGGACAGGCTGCTATTTAAATTCACGGTACTGTTGGCATAAGAGAAATTGATGTGTATTGGTCCTGAATTAGTTTTGGTAGGAAGGAAATTCTGGACTTGCCTTTAAGAGTAGAAATCAATCTGCTCTTGACATCAGGAATGAGAAACAGCCTTAAACAGTCCCAGCAAGGGTTTGGCCTCAGGGCTCTCCTGTCTCTGTCCCTTAAAAAGTGTTGCTGAGGTCTGTGGGGGGACCCCAGTGCTGAGGGATGTCAAGTAAACCATTGCCCCATTGCTGCAGTCCATGCACTCTTCTACAGGGGTTTTGGTGGAGCTATTCCAAGTGCTACAACAGAGAATGTTTTCTGGGGCTTTCAGCAGTTCTACCAGTTCTAATATCCTCTCTAATGCTTTCCTGGAGAACCCTGTGGGCTGCACTGAGTGTTTTTTTTCTTGTCAAGGCAGCTGTAGTTGATGAAAACAAACAAGATGATGGAATTCTTACAGGATTCCTCTCCTGCAGTCCTGGGTGTTTGTAACCTACCCTTCACCGGTCAGGTTTGTGTTGACATGTTCACACTTCTCTCACAGCCTGGCCAACTCTTCAGAGCTTTATTCTTTCATTGTTTCATTCATGTTATTCACTGCCCCAAATCAAATACAGTCTTAAAATGAAGACTGAGTGGAAAGGAAGGGCATTTGAGTGACAGAGAGAGCCCCTCTGCTGCTGCTGAATTGCTTTGATGCTTCTGCAACCCACTGTTTCTTGTCGGGGGCACTTTCCAGCAGAGCCTGGACTGCTGTTGAAGGAGCATTTCCTGCTACACCGAGCTCCCAACCAAAGCAGAAATGAACACAAGAGCAAAGCCAGTGTGGACTCTGGCAGAGATCACCCTCCTTTCATATAGAAAGGGAAGCATTTAGCCTGACCTCATAAAAGAGAGAACTTAAAGGACTGTTCTACACTTTGAAATCCTACCCTCAGTGGCACAGAAACAAAATGCTGACTTGGGAATTTCAGCAGCCCAGCTCAGTTCTGCTCAGCCCGCCCGACTTCCTGAGCCTGAATTGCATCATCCTGGGAAAATGAAGGTTCTTGGGTCACTGCCTGCCCCTGTAATCTGCTCCATAAGGATATAGACCAGTGCCCAGAATAACATTTAATAAGATCTGGAAAATTGTGCCTGCTGCAAGCAGAGACCTTTGACAAGTTAGCAGGAGGAGGCCTACTGTTCGGATGAGTTAGCAGCACATCCCCCTGCAAACATCCCTGCAAGCAGCTGCTGCCAGAGCCAAGGAGGGAAAGGGCTGAGCAAGAGCCCCAAGCACTTTGCTAGTAGCTTAGTACCCTTCTTAACATACAGGCCTGATGGAGAAAAGTCAATATTGGATTTTTTGATCCTCCTTGCCTCCAGAATGTGTTGGGCAAACTCCACCCCGGAGAGCAGGTACGGCCAAAACTTGGTGCAAAACAGGGCTGTGTCTTCCCCTGCAGGTGCTGTGTGTGCTGTGTGTGTAAGTCCTTTCCTCTGAGGGACAGACAGACTGTGTACCACACCATAAAGGACAACTCCATGGCTTTGTTCTTCAGTTGGCCTGCACCATTTCACCAGGGATCTTGGGATTTAATGAAACCTCCCACGTCCTGGATAAATGCCAGGATGGACAAGAGTGACCTCACTGGCAGCAAGAAGAGCTGTCACTGCAGGCACTCAAATACATCGTGCTGGGCACTCTCAGCCTCTCTCTCCACCTGCTCTGGTGATGAGTTTGGAGCTCTCCCCAGGCTCCTCCTCACTCACCCACGCCTGCTGGTGCCCACAGTTCCTGCGTGAATAACCCACTGCTGTCTTTGCACTGGTCACTGGCAGGGTTTGACTGGACAGCATCTCCTGCTCCCAGTCCTCTGTTCACTCTCTCCTTGCCCACCAGAGAGAGAGGTGAGTTGCTGAGGAAGTGATTGATTCAGGAAGTGGGTTTGGGTGAAGCTTCACTTTTCACCTTTCCATTTGTCCCCTGGCTGTGGACTGAATGTAAGAGAAAAGCTCTATCAATCCTAACTGGTGTTTCTGGTGTACAAGTGCTTAGGACCACTTGGGTTTGCTGGGAGGCTGAAGGGAAAGAGGAAGGAAGAAAGTAGGAAAACTTCATCATCCCGCATCTGGAGGACTTCTCTCTCAGCTGCTGCTCACAGTCAAACTCATTCTCCCAAACGAAATTAACTTTGTTAATGTTGCTCCAGGCTCCTTGTCTCCTCTCAAAGCTGCTTTGCCTTGCCATCCCCTCTGTGGCAGGAGGGCAGTGTGAAGCCTCTGCAGCAGAGCACTGAGCCCAGCCTGTGCCCAGGCAGGGGCGTGAGATGCTCCGGCAGGTCAGGCAGCCCCACAGGGGCTGTGCTGCCCAGCTGCAGGGCTGTGCACCGCACAGCAGCGAGAGGCTTATCCTGCAGGAACGACCCCCTGATTTCTGGCGGTGTCAGCTGGTTCTGCGCCTACAAAAGCTGCTGCCTGTGCTCCAGCACCTGATCCCACACCACGGCTCTCCTTCAGCAAGCAGTGCCGAGCTCTGTCACGGGCTTTGCTCGGGCAAAGTGTGGATCTGCAAATGACCACAGCTCCACACAGCATTCCTGTGCTAGGGGATAGGTGAAGTGTCTGTAAACAGAATGGTCAGAGCTTGAACATATTACTGGGGTAATGTCTAGTTAACAAGTCCGTTTCTGTAATGGGTAGCATATGAGAACAAAAGGCACGGGGGAACAGAGGCTTTGGGAAATGGAGCTTAATGCTAAATTATATATTTCATATTGTTTTTAAAAAAACAGCATAAGCAGTGCCTAAATGTGATTAAATGAAATCTAAAACATCTGCACGGAGCTCCTAAATAAACCATGGAAAGTGGGAAGAATTCAGCAAATGTTGGGAATCAAGAGAACAAAGAGCTGGGTGGAATTTATGTGTCTGCCTCAAGATGCCAAGCTTTCCCCCATACTTGCTTTCTCTACTGCTAAGCAGAAATTACACTTTAACTATTTCACCGTGCAAAACTTCATTAAGGACCTACAGCCCTCAAGCCCGAGAGCTGAATTTCTTCTACCACTGAGTTTTATGCCTCTTGGCAATTTCCTGACTTCTCTTAGTGAACATAGATAATGGCATTAATTTTTCCCAGTAGAGAGATGTATTTAGGGTTCACTTGGGCAAGGAGTTAATTTGGCACCGCTTCTAAACCATTTTTAAATAAAAACCTGGGAAAAGCTTTGGGGTTTTTGTTTGTATTAAATTAGAGAAGCATCCTTCTAACATAAATAGGATTTGGGAGGAAAACCACTTGTTTTGGCATAAAACACTGAACTGCATTGCAGGAATGATCAACAAAATATTTCCTCTTCATTTAGCTCTCAAATTGTTGTGGACAGCTGTATTGGAACTGGTTAACAAACCCGGTCTTGCACAGGGCTGGGAGACCCAGGAAGTGAAGCAATGCAAAGCTTCTTCCCTTTGCTCCTGCCCAAAATTCAACCCAAACTGTTACAGTTTGTCTCATTCTTGCTTTGTTTGGCTCCGAATCATCTTCTGTGCAGAGGAAAAGGAAGGAAAATGGGCAGAATCTCTCAGCTGTGGTATCTGCAGCTTTAGCTGTGAAGAGAAGGGAAGGACTTCCTCAGGAGTGTTGTTTTTTTTCACACAACTCCCTCCAGTGTCCATTCTCTCTTTCAGGACTAATCTGAGTACCTCTATTGCTAGGATTCTGTGAGAAATCCCATCCTACAAATGGAAGAAGCCAACACCCAGTCTCTGTACTGCTTATTATCAGGGTAATTCTTGGAGGTCCAACTCAGTGCCGTGACAAGGCAGGCGCAGATCGATTTTTGTACTCAAAAATGAAATTGTTAACCATTGTCTCAGCTGTCAGGCTCCTCAGCACTGCAGTTCCCCCCAATACACCTGCTCCGTGCTTCTCTGCCTTACCTGCTGTGCCCACGGCGTGCACTGAGCCCTCCTGGATGCCAGCAATCAGCCCCAGGGAGCTGTGCAGGAGCTGTGAGCCCCTGCCAGGGGCAGGGCTCTGCAGGGCACTGAGGGAGCCTCCTCCAGCCCTCACACTGGGACTTTCCAAGCCTTTAAGTAAAAAAAAAAACCTAAATATAAGAGAGTTGTGAGTGACTACTCGCAGTTTTTTGCAGTAAAAATGCAACCCTGTGCATGTTCTCTGTTGCAATCCAGTTCCTGTGTGTGGTGATGAGCCCTTGCTGCTGCTCAGGCATTTTGGTGTGCTGGGGCAGGACCATATTTGGCCACTTCTCTTCGTAGTCCCTGTCTCCTTGTAGAGAAGGCTTTTGCATCCTGGTAGCATTCCCAGGCTGCTGCTAAATGTGCATTAGAAAGCTCTGCTTTCCATCTTCAGGCCTGTCAAACAGCTTTAAAGGGATGCTGACCATTTTGAGAAAGAAACACAAAATCAGACTTTGAAAACAGCTCGAGCCAGTGTCTCTGCACTTCCCTCCCACCCAGGTAAGAGGTTTGTTCTCCCACTTGTCAGCTTTGTACTTGCCTGTTTCAGGTTTGATTGCACACAGAACATTTTCAGGGGCTGCTCCAAAGGTCTGCAGTGACCTCTGAATTATCTGAGCCTCGAGATGCTTTGCAGTTTGTGCAGCTAAACCCTTCCTAAGTGCCGTAAATGTTCCCATCATTGATTTGAGTGTTTAGACTTCCTTCCCAAGTAAATTTGGTGTGCAAAGAGGGAGTTATTCAACAAGAGCATCTTGCCATGCAGGAAGGCCTGGAGCAGCAGTGCATCATGTTTAATGGTTTGGAGGAACTCTTTGGGATTGCCACATCCCTAAGGAAATTAGGGTGTTTGCTGGGAAACAGAGCACAACATTGTGGGCCTAAAGGGCTCAATAAAGAGAGGAGAAAATTCAGAGTTTAACCACAGCAGTCTTAAAGCTTTTCATGCTGAAATGGGAAAGTGATGGAGACAGGGCAGAGAAAAGTAAGTAGCAAGTGTATATAAATCTTTTCATCTGCCCCTAAAATCTAATGGAAAGCAAAGGTGGAGGCCAAGAAATCCTCAGAGACTTTTTGTGGTTAATAGACCAAGCTATTTCCCACAGTAATTTCATGAGATGTCTCTTTTTAAAAGTCATGTTCAGCATTAGAAATAAATGTCTCTTTGCCAATATTCACACCAGCCACATCCCTGGTAGCTGTTTGCTATTTACTGGTTGCTGTGGTTCTCAGGGGTCCCAGCTGGCTTTTCTGAGTGGGTAGAAATATTTTCCTGAGAGAATGGGAGAGACCTTGACTGTGAAGTTCCGTCTCCATTCACCTGCTTCAGGGTGCAGTGGTGGGGTGGGAGTCCCTGCCTGTGCCTACATCCCTTCTCAGCCAGCCCTGGTGTCCCCTCGGTGCAGGCTGTGTCACACCTCAGCCAGCAGCCAATTCCAGCTGCTTCATAGGAAGGAGAAGAAGGAATCTTGGTGAGTTAACAGGACGAAACATGTTTAACACACCTGGAACACGTTCAGGCACTCTGGTTCCCTTCCTTCTTTTGGGGTGGGTTCTGTGCTGTCAGCTGTGATTCACGGGGAAGGAGAACTGCAGTTTAACACAGTTCACGTCTGCACTGCCAATCCTCTGCAAAATGAGTTGCCTTGGCTGAGTTAGAACTACAGCGTGGCACTGGGAGCCTCAGTGTTACACCTGAAGAGTTTTGACCCTCATGAGAAGCATGAAGCTGAAGACCTAATGACTGTCTGTGCCTTTCTACCCCCAAGCAGTTCTAAAAGCCTCCTGCTCCTAGGAGTAGATGTAGTGTGGTGCTCAGGTGCCAGATTCTGCTCCCTTAGAGACCAGGCAAAAATGTGCAGTGGGTCTATAAAAGCCCTGTTTGAAGGGCTGGGGTTTACCATTTGGTTAGTTTGGTTTTCTTTAAACTAAACAAAAAGCACAGGGTGGTCTCTTCAGGCACAGGGAAAGGCTGACTGTAGGATCAGGAATTGTTATTTCACCACAGAAGAGGTGACACACATCCTGTCATCTCCCAGCAATGTTCAGTTCTGTGGCCATCTGTGGGTTTTACCCTGCACTCCAGTGAAACAGGCATTTGTGAGATTGCCTTATTATTGAGGTAGGTACATGGATAGATTTGAAACCAAGCTCTGCTCCGTTTCACAGCAATGCCAGCAGAGCTGGGAAATCTGCAGTAACATGGTGAGTCTGCTGCTCCCGACAGGCTGAAGGCGGGGCTGGTGAGGGCTGTGAGCAGGCTGGGCTGGCCCTGCCCTGGCTGATACCCCGCTCCAGGATGTGTGTGCGTCTCTGCCAAGGGACTCTGCCATGCCTGGGGGCTTTGAAGGGGAGGAGGACAGAAGCAGAGTGTGAGACTTGGTTATTCATCTGCCTTTGCAAGAAACGAAGGGGTGGTGCCTCTGACTGAGGGAGATGCTGCATCTTGGCCTAGGGGTGTCCTGGGGTAGCACTTGTGAAAGTGCAGTGATAAATTCCAGTGAGTGTCAGTCAATGCTACTGCATTCCGGGAAAATTCCCGGTCCTTGCCTTGGAGCACGTGGAAAAGCTCATGGTTATTAGGGGTTTTTTTAATCTTTCCATATTTTGTAACTAAAGATCTAACGAGTTTCTTTTCTCTGTAAGAAGCTGGGTGTTGTTCTGGCAAAATTCCAGGCTGAATTATTGCATTCCTAATCCTCCCCACATCCCCTGCCCTCAGGAGCGGCGCTGTGACATGCAGCTCTACATGGAGCTCTTCAAGCGGCAGCGTGTCAGAAGTGCCACGGCCAGCACAGCAGTTCCAGTGTGCAAAGTGTGTTAGAATCAAAGGCTTGAAAAAGCATCAGCTGGTATTTGTAATTTAAAAATATCCTACAGCTTGGACCAAGATTTTCATCCCGAGGGGTGGCAGAGCCTGCCATGACAGGGAGAGGAGCTGCATTCCTTCTAGGTTTCCCAAGGAGACTTGCTTTTCTGTACTAACATCACAGTGCCATAAACAAACGGATCAGAGCTGCAAACCCTCCCATACAATTCCCTGCATTCCTTCCCTGCATTCCCTGTCAGCAGGGACTCTCCATGCCTCCTTTCAGTGCCCACTGCCATGACAAAGGCAACCCCCCAGTGCCACTGGGGGTGGTGTCTCACCCAGGAGGGGATGGAGCCGGTCCCACACCTCACCCTCCCACCGGCTCCCCGTGTGACCTCAGTCGTGTCTTTCAGGCTCTGCCCCATCTGTAAAACCTGGTAATTGCACGTAAACATCACAGAGAGATTTGGCAAGATTAACTGCACTACAGACTGAGAGGTGCTTTGATCTTACACTGCTCTCGTTCCTAGAGAGCTTTGCAGGGATGTGAATCTGCGTCTAACTTGGAACGACACCAACCACTTTTCCTGCAGAAGAGGAACTCCAGTGGACTGTGCTGGACAGCTGAATTAATGTTTGTCTGTATTTTCTGAAGGAGTCAAAGCAACCTCTAATTTGTACTGTGACCTAAAATCAAGGAAAAACCTTTCGAGACAATATTAGTAGAGGGAAAGTAGAGAGCAGTTCTTTAATGAAAGCTTTCTGGTGC
>JAWWEU010000017.1:17577054-17613354 GCA_035583155.1 Acropternis orthonyx
AACATTTTGCCCCTGGTGCCACCCTGGCAGCACCCTCAGAACTGCCCCACTGGAGCCCCTCCAAGGGTTCTGGGCCGTCTGTCTTGTTTTGTCTTGTTATTCTGGTCCAGGTGCCTGTGTCCCAAACACGATGTCCCTGTTGCAATCTTGTCCCTTGGAAAGACAGTTAAACAAAACCCAGGAATGTGGCATAAACCACGGGAAACTGTGAGAAACTGTGAGCTGCTACCTCAAGTGTGAGAAATGATACAGCTATGTGAAAATCCCCAAACATATAAAATATTGAAATCTACAAATATATAAAAATCCCAAGACATCAGTACTCATGATTTTAGCACTCCAGATAATTGCAGGTAAGCAGGATTACAAAAGACGTCCCAACCCAGTGCCATCTTATCCAGGCAAATGCCCTGAAAGCATTTCTACAGCACACTTGGTGTCTGTCAGGTCAGCGCAAGGGAACAGACCACTGTATTAATGTTACTCAGGAGTGTCCCCATTTCTACTTGCCAAGATTCAAAAGTTTAACCTGAAAGCAACAGTAACAAACTGAAGCTTGCTGCTTTACCGGACAATGCCATTAAGCATATCTTTGGGGAGGGAAGACACAACATTGGTAGGATGGCGATAAAAATAATGCCAAGCTATCGGAACTAATCCCTTGTCAAATTCTCTGGATCCTTCAGGCAGCGTGTGTGCAGTGAAAATGTTAATGGGTATGGGAATGTGTTGGGTGAGTTACAGCAGTTGTTGCTGTTGGAGATACACTTATCACACACAGCTCAGTAACACACTGTCTGGCACCCACTGGTGTGAGTGCTCCAGTGTGTGACTGGGGGCAGCAGCTCCCTGCTCTCTGAGCTGGAAATGCTCTCCTCTGCTGACACACACCTGTTTCTGTCACATGTACATAGCCCAGCACCAACATGCAAGAAACCACATCATCCCTGGCTCCCTGCTTTTTCATTTTCAGATTATATGCTCTGGACCACAAAGGTAAGAATCCAAAGCCGGGAAAATTCCCTGCCCCTGCAAGAATGGATAGTTTGGGAACATAAGTAAGTTAGTAATGTCTAGTTTTGAATGCAAATAGCCCGCTGGTTTTTCTTCCTTTCCCTCTCTCCTCAGATCAGTGCTGGTGGAGCACAGGAGCACTGGAACTGCTGTGAGCAAAGGCAGGAGGCAACTTCTTAGTGGGTGTAATTCCTATAACCAGCGAGCACAAGGTTGGTGAAATCACATGACTGACGTGGAAAGTTAAACATGAGTTAAAAACTGTTCAGCTTTACTAGCAGTGCAGCCAGGATTTTCATTCTAAGTAGCAGGGCCTGTATATCTTAAAACCATAGTTTGGAGAACTAATTCTTCCAGAAGCAGGAGCATCTTGGAATTCTATAAACCATGTAATCCTCCTTTGGTAACTCAGTGTACAGCCAGAGACTGTCTTTCATTAATACCTCCTCCATAACTAACATTCCAGTTGTGTTCTTGTCTCAGCAGCAGAAATCCAGCAGTGATAGTTAACACCATAACTTTGTGGATGGAATCAGGGCACAGTGGGATAACATGTTTTGCCATAGTAAGGCACACGTGGAAGGCTGTTGCCAGGTGAGCTGCCAAGGCAGCTTTAAAATAGCTCCAATCTCATGGATTTTGATTAAAGCTCCATTCTCTAGCTCATTCCAGGGGCCAGAAAGAAGCACTCCAAGATTTACATCATCTTGCTGTCTGCCAGATCCTGCTTACTGTTGCCACTTGGACAAGCCAAACCTCAGTCCTCTAAAGTAGCTGGTGGTAGCCACCAAAGTCTATATGGGGAGCTGGGAAGGAAGCATTTGAAAAAAAATAGCTACTTGGATTGCCCAAAAATTCTCTGCCTGCCCTGGAAAACTCTGTCAGCTGAAGGTTTTGTCAGTGCCTGTGTTGCGCTTCAGAAGCTTGGATAGCTGAATTTAAAACACAGCCCCTGTTTATCTGCATCTGAAGTACAGTGGTGATAAGAGGCAGAAGTGTTTGGCAAATGGAACAAAAACACAAAAACCCTTTAATTCTGAGTGGTTATGGACAGCAGCACTAGCCTATTCTTTGTTGCATAACTTTAGCAAAAAGGCTATTGAATCAGTTATTTTTTTCACTTTTTTTTTTTTTTTAAGTATTCCAAGGAACTATTGCAATCATAAACACGGGTTTATGGCATTCTGACATACACCAAGCATCCTGCAGTGTGAATTTTACCTGAGTACATGGCTTTGGGATGTTTGGTAGTAACACTGACAAGACTAAGCCATGGCATTTGTAGTGTCCTGAGCCTACAGGGTAACTCCAGGTGATCCCTCTCTTCCCACTCCTGACTGCTGTGGATCCTGCCTGTTGCAGCATTCAGGCAGTTTGGAGTTCTGGGACTTCACTGATCTTCTCTAAACAATCAGGCAAGTCCTGGGCATCAGAGTGTATCCTCCTCTCCTTGGCACTGATGGAGCAAGGTATTTGCTGTGATGGATCAGAAATGTCTATATGCATATCCTGCCTCTTGGAAAGAGGCACAGCAACTGTACTCATAGATAATATGTCATTTTACTGCTGAGTCCCTTATGACAGCCTGCCCATGATGAAAAAATTCTTCTGGCGAGGTACTTAAACACAGATTTATTTTTTTGCTGGGAGTTAAGTGAGCTTGTGATTCCAAAGGCCCACAAAGACTGTGTGTTATTAAACTTTGGCAAAGGCAGATACATGACTTTGGCACAGAGAAGATTGCATCTATAAAAGGCAAGATCTGCCCTGTGTTTATTCCCTACTAAATCAGTGAAGTATGTCATGGTATTTTAGCATCAACTTAGCATATTTTATTTTCTCTTCTAGTTTATAGGCCAGTGGAAAAGAGAGATTGGCCAAGCTGACTAATGACTTAGGGACTGTTCATAAAGAAGACTGGAAAGCAAACAGTTTCTCAGCTCCACAGACAATGGGCAGCACAGTGTGCTCATGGTGTGGCATCACCAGCTTCAGGTGCCACAAGGAAGTGAAACGTAATTGAAAACTCTGCTAGCAAGCAATAAATCTGGAACAGCAATTAAGCACGGGGGAAAGTCAGGCTGCATACAATGTAAGAGAAATGGCTGATAAGGACAAGCCATGCCTGGTGTCTGATGGCACAGTGGGTTCCTCTGTCAGTGGCTGTGAGAAGGATGGCACAGCATCACCCACTTGCATTCTGCACTGCCAACATCTGTCCCCAGCAGCACTTTAATTTAGCTCAGGGCTGTAGCTCTGATGGGAATCTCTGTCACCCTCACTTCTTGTGCCTCTGTTTGTGTTGCTGGGTGGCTGTGGGGCACACACTGGGTACCCTTCTGGTGAAACCAGGAGGTGTGCTCAAACCACAGGCAGTCTGAAAGAAAACTCCCCAAAGTGCATATAGGGCCAATTCTGGTGCTTAGTACCAAATTAATTGCTCCAAAACTGTTGCTTTTGCACCACTTCACTTGCTGCTGTAGATATAATGGTACTGGCCTTTTATCACACACCCATCTATGAATATGTGAGTACATAAATAGCTTCCCTCAGTCATGCTTTTAGATTTATTGGGTTGATATCTAGCAAGCACAAGTCAGTGCCATTTTACTGACACCTGCCAGTATCAGCAAATAGTGTTTCCTAACTATTACAGCATCTTTATAGTCAGGTATTTGCCACCTACTGCCCCGTGTTCTTTACAATATGACTTACAGCAAGCCCAGGGATAGAGAGCTGTTGTACATAGAGTGGGATTCACAAGCCCAGAGCTGAGGAAACCTAAATTGGCAGAGAAATGTGTGGTCTGGTTGCTTCTGTGCCCTCCAGCTTGACATGACCAGCAGATTGTGTAGATGTCCACCCACCTCTTTGTGTGGACTGAGACGGGTAGTTCAGTATGATGTTTCTTCAGTGCCTCAAAAAATACCCATTGAGTGGATTAACTGAGTGCAAAGGTGAATGTCAGGATTAAATCCTGCCACAGGACTAGCAGATAAACCTTCAGAGGGAATACAAGCATTTCCATATTAAGGGACATGTTAAAAATCAAGCTCATGAAACGGGATATTAGAAGTAGATCAGTTAATATTTGTCATTAGTGACAATAAACAAGAGAACTTTCACTGTCCTTTAAAAGGCAGGTTAACATTGGATAAGGAAATGTGAGAAGGCATGAGACTCAATCTATAAATGGGTTTAAAGACAAAAGACACATCTTGCTTTCCCTGAAGTTTTCCACAGCAGCAGGTTTTGGGGATAGCTGTCTCATTTCTGATGTAGTCTAAATTGCTCTGTTATTTACAGTTTTTTCACTCAGACCACTATGGAGAAATACCTTCAAAAAAGTAATTTCAGACAGGAAGAGAAAGAAAATGGTCAAAAATGAAAATTGTTATCCCAATATTTTGCTGGTTTTGACTTGTCTGGGATGAGATTTCAAATGCTGCCAACACGAGCAGGCCAACGTGAACCAGCGTTCGCTCACACTTCCTTATCCAGCGTCAGAAAAGCAGCCAGAAGTTCGACCCAGCGAGAAATCCCAAGTATGGCTATGAAATCCCATCTGCCAGGGCTGAGTGCAGCTGTGAGCTCACTGGGATGCTTTTGCCTCTCCTCAGGAGCTGCCTGGTGTCCTAAAGGCCAGAGGAGGGCTGGGAGAGCCCTGGCCGTGTCCCTGGGACTGAATTCCACCACGGGATCCTCTCCCTCCTGTGCGTGCTCGCCATTCCCCGGCTTTGGCGACCGTGTGCGTTGCCATTTGTGGAAGCTGCTTCAGTGGTGCTAAAATAAACTGCATTACGTGTGCAGCCAGCACAGCTTTGACATGGGCAGGCACCCTCTGAGCGTTCTCAGAGGGGAGAACCCACCGGTGCAAGAACTCTGGCTGATTGGGAACTCTTTTTCTGCCATAGAGATGGTTTCGAGGCATGAGTGATCTCCAGAAATGCTCTGCCTTCTGCACATGCCTGGCTCAATTATAAAAGCATGCATCTTTGGGATCTTGGGCAAGTGTGGAGTCATGGACACCCTGGGTCTAGTCCTGAAGTCCCAAGCATAAGTCATCCTGACATGAAATGGCTCGTGACATCAGAATCGAGACTCTCACCCTGTCATTAAGGCATTTGAACTGGAGCTGCCTCTCATCAGGAGGGAAGTAAAACAAAAACAAGGGCAAGCTCTGCCTCAAGCAAACCTTCTGAAAGACTCGGAGTTATTTTTCTACATTAGGAAAGAATGAGCTTATTCCAAAGGTGGACAAGGGAAAGCCAGCTTCTGATTTAAGTGTTGGAGCCCTCTTGTCCACTACGAGTTCCAGCCAAGCTACCATTTGCCTTAAGTGACATTTTGGCTAAATGCTTGAAGATCAGTCCACAGTCTACCTGTGATTAATGACTGATTTGCATTTGGGGAAACATGTGTACAGTTCCCTTGCAGGTCTCCTTTCCTGCCACATTTCTATGTATTGTTCCTCTTCTACAAAATCCACTATGACTTATAAAACCTTTTAATCTTCTCTTCAGCAAGCTTTTGCTGAATTTCTCTACTCTTTCTCAGCATGGTGTTTTCAGTCCTTCAGTAGCAACAGCCGTGTTTGCTCTACATTCTGAGAGACGGTCTCCCTTTTGGGTGCAGCATCCAGTCCCCTCTGCTTGCTCTCCATTGCTGCAGCTTTATCTTCCGTGCCTTTTAACTGGCCTGGTTGGTAGCTGGGCTGGTTGTATCTCATGCCATCCACTCTTTTTGTCTGATCTGTTCTCAGGCTACATGACAGACACGAAGTGTTTATCTTCAATCCTAACCTTATGTGCTTCTGATTTTCAGAATAAATCCATTCTCCACTGCTGTGCTCACTGCTGTCCTAAAACTCCCTTGCTATGGCTGCAGAGTATATCTGTGTTTCAGTGTCTACTCAGTATTTCCTAAGTCTTCATCTGCCATATGGGATTCCACTCTTTTCTGGCTTTTTCTTTAGTTTTCCACTCCATTTTCTGTTTCACCTACTGCCTTTGCTTCAACCAAGCCACTCACTGTAAGAGAAAAATTAGGTCAGGACTGCAGAAGTATCTCAGACAAAAGTAAGTGAACATCACAGAGGCCCCAACCCCCCTTTTGAATGTCTCTGTTAAACCCTGAGTCACAACTGGTGTTAGCGCTGGTGTTAGTGGTCCTGGAGGCTCCACAGGGACCAGCTGTCTCCAGGAGAGGTCAGCTCTGCAGGACAGTCTCACCCTGACCATAAGGGCCTTGGAGCCACAACCACAGGCCATAATGCACAATGCAAACCTATTTACTGCACAAACCAGTGCAAAGAGCTTAAAAGCTTTTTGAACAGTCCGAGTAACTCTGCTTGGTTTAATTAGAATTACCAGCTGTGATGACCCACCCTTAGGGAAAGGAAACACCAAAACTGAGGTGGGGAAAAGACAACTCTGAACACCAGGACTTGCTGGAAGTCAGCAGATAAGCAGCTGGATTTGGAGTTGAATCTCAGTGCCTGTGTTTCCAAGCCAGTATCTTACCTATTGCCCTCAGTATAATCACAGATGTGTCACTGTCAGCGGTGTGCTTTTGTTTGACTTGGTTCAGTCCCTTCTTTAGAACAACTGTTCCCCCAGTCAGGACAGCTGCACAGTTTGGATGAACAGCCACCCACAAGTGTATCCCAGCTACAACTGCGGTAATTAAATCCAAATAATTAAGACATTCATGGGTGGCGTGTGAAGTCTCTGGGAAGAGGCAGTAAATAGTTTTGTGCAGGCTCATGTCACAGTGGGCGTGTGTGTGTGTGTGGAGGGCTCATTTCTGTGCTGTTCCTACAGGGGAATGGATCACTATGCAAATGCCAGCTTCCTATTTAAGCCCTACTTTCATGGGTTATTAAACAAACAAAAAAAAACCCACAAAATGAACCTCAAAAATATTTTGAAATGGTTTTACCCTTTTGAGACCAAAGGAGAAGAGAGGCTCTCATGTTAACTTGTATACCAAGCTTTCAGCTGACACGATTTAAATGCTTTTAACCACCCTATAGCTGTATTTATACTGGAAATTGCACATGACCCTTTCAAAGAGCTTCAGATGCCACACTCAGCCCCAGTGCTATGGATACACTTGAAACTGCAGAAATGTTTAATTCTTCCATTTAGCTTCTGAATCCTCTGTGCATTCAGTGTGCTGGACTTCAGCCCAGACTTTAATATTCAGTCTGCAGCCTTACAGGGAGAGTTCTGAAAAATGCTGTTGGCATTGACAGGCTTCTTTCTTACCTGCCCATATTAGACCAGAGAAACACTGACAAAAAGTATGACTTGGGCACTCTGAAAACTCCAGAGTATGAGAATGTTGGGTATAATCAGCTCAGTTGTGGTGTAGAAAAGAAGGTGGGGAAAAAAATTTCCCTAGAGTCCAGGTATAAATCATAAAAGAAAGTTCTTTCAGCAAACTGAGAGGCTAAATTCATGAATTATGGAGTAACAATGCTCCCTTCTCTACTTCAGGTCTCTCTTCTAAGACGTAACTATATCCTTCCCATCAACCAGAGTCTCCAGCTCGTGTAAGTACAAGGTTAGCTGGTAGGCCTGAGGAGGGTTAGTCTCAGCCACATAAATAGGCAGAGCCTGATTTTCCCTTCCAAGTGTGTCTTAGGCTCCAAGAGTAATATTCTAGTGGACAGAACCTATCTATCTTGTTAATTAAATAAAGGAATAGAAGACAATTGACTCATTTCCTAAGACCAGCAGGAGTAACCTACCGCAGTGATCTTAGGAAAGAACAGTGGGCTAGAGACCAAAGCTTTCCTTTAAAAAGAGCTCTTAGCCCACAAACATTCCAGCCCATTTCCTTCACTCAACTGCCTGGATCAAGGAAGAGGCAAGAGGGGAAAAAAAAAGCCAAGACAAAATTCTGGTAATCAGTAATGCAGCAAAACCCTCAGCCCTAACCCAAGCCCAGAAAGAGGCTGTTTTGTGTAATGCTTTTGTCACATGCAGCAGACATAGGAAGCTGTCCTGAACTAGAGACAGGAATCAGATCTCTGAGGAAAGATGTGAAATACTGAAAGCATTTGCATGAGTTCAGTCTAGAAATATACTGGTTTTGCTGGAGCCTGCAGGCAAGTGCCTGGCAGTGCCTCACCCATTCCAGTGCTGCCTGCTGGCACCTGGGCTGTCAGCTCTGCACGATGGTAAAACTGTACTTAATAATGAAAAAAAAATCTCCATTTTGATGTCAAAACTCCAACCTACCCTGCATTTGCAGGAGGTTTTGTATTCCATAATTCTACAGGTACCATAAAGCAATTTTCTGCACAAATACTGGTTTCAGTAACCCTAATATACTATAGAAAAGCATTTTTTTTTTCTTAGTGCTGACATTAGACAAGTGTTAATAAACACCTGATACTGTTTCAATGACTGTTCTGCCAATTCTGAGGAGCTGTTGCTGTTCTTCCCAGCTAGCCAGCTAGGGGATTATAGACTTGTGGGTCATCACAGTGCTCTGACATGAGCAGGTGATTTGAGTACCACTTTTTGGGCTGCCACACCTGATCAAAACCCTCTGGAAGTTCAGGACCCCTAAAGTGATGTTTATCCCACCTCACAGGAAACAGACAAAATCAAGTTACTCCAAGGCAGAGAAAGAAGAAAGACAGGTTTATACAGGAAAAATAATGGGATTTCTGTGTCAGGTGTTCAACATCTCAGCTCAGCTGCTGCTTCCCTGAAGGTGTCTAAGGGGTGACTTCAGGTGAGCAGGGTTCTGGGCTCTGCTCTTTGCAAGCCTGGCATGTTTGACTTGAATGGGGACTTGGATAGGCAAGCACTGACTCACCTCACTAAAGAAGGGAAGGACACACTTCACTAAAGCCTTGCAAGCCTTGATTGTCCTGCTGTCCACTCTGACCCTCTGCCTTGTGCCAGGTGTCAGAAAGGGACAGGCTGTGCTTCAGCCCTTTGCTTGCACAGGCTGGTGTCTTTGTCCATCAGCTTTCTTTTTTTGTGCTGAACTATGCTGGGTTACACACTGGAGCTGCTGAGGTGCAGGGACATCTCTCCAGCTCTCTGTGCTGGGAATGCCATGGAGACAGGGCCCCTGGGTGAGGATGGTGATGGGGTGAGCATCTCTGGAGGGCAGGCAAAATCTGGGGGTCGTTTCATAATCTCCCTGTGCCACTGAGCTCTGTACAACAGCACAATGGCCTGCTTTATCTGTACACATCACAGAGGTTCTGGGGCTGATGCTCTGTAATTCAGCCCACATGTTGCTGAGCAAAATGGCACTGTCACTGCCCTGTCCTTGGTGGTTTGTCCCGTGGGTCTCTCTGTGTTGATGTTGTTGTGTCCCTCACTGTCAGACCGGTGTGCGAACACCTCGGTGGGTGCTCACAGCCCCACCAGCCCAAGGTGTGCCCAGGGCTGGCTCTGGAGAGCTCTGGGCAATGAGGTCTGGCTGCCCTTTGGGCATGGAGCCCTCAGTCCTTGGGCACCCTCAATTCCTGGGCTCCTCTGGAAAACAGTGGTTATTTCTGCTGGAGGGAGGAAGGGCCTTCAGCAGTGACAGCAGTGTTACCTTCCCCTGACCTCTCTGAGCTTTAATCAAAACAAGTCTGACACCTTTTCTTCTCCTGGGTTTTTCTCCCTTCTTTGATGTGAAAAACAGTCTTTGGGCCACAATTTTGCCCTGCCCTTTGCAGCCCTGCATGAGGGGTTGGAGGTTTTTGGGAGGGTGGGCAGGGCACAAACCACTGCAGAAAAGGGTGGGTGTGCTGTGAGGGATTCCAGGGCTGCGTGGGCTGGTACCCTCACTGTGGGTTGGTACCCTCACCATGGGTATGTTACCCCTCACCGTGGGTTGGTATCCTCACTATGTGGAGGTTGCACCTCACTTTGGGCAGGTTACCCCTCACTGTGGCACGTATCCCTTACCATGGGTAGGTTGCCGCTCTCCATGGGTGGGTTACCTCTCCCTGTGGGCAGATACCCCTCACCACAGGTAGGTTACCCCTCACCATAGAAAGTTTACCCCTTACCATGGGCAGACACCCCTTTACCATGGGTAGGTGACCTCTTACTATGGGCAGTTTACCCCTTACCATTCGTAGGTTACATCTTAGCACAGGTATGTGACCCCTCACCGTGAGTAGATTACCCCTCACTGTGGGCAGATACCCCTCACCATGGATAGATTACCCAACACTGTGGGCAGCTTACCCCTTACCACGGGTAGTTTGCCCCTCACCATGGGTAGGTGACCCCTCACCACAAGTAGGTTGCCCCTCACCATGGGCAGGTGACCCCCCAGTGCCTCAGCCTGCAGCCCGGCTGCCAGCGGTGGGAGGACGGGATGCTCTCCAGTTCCTGAGGAAGCCCTTCGAGCTGGCAGAGCTGTCTCCTCCTCCCCCATGCCCAGCATTTGTGCAGTCCCCATGAAGAGGTGGGTGGGTGTCCTGCCAGTTTGCTTCATGGAGGCTTCATGGAGCCCACTCGCTCCCAGCTGCCACCGAGCAGTGCCAGGCTTGGCCCGACAGCTCACAGGCATTGCCTGGCAGGTCAGGGTAGGCTGAGGTCTGCAAAATGCTGCACAGGGATTTTTGTACCTGATGGCAGGTGCTGTTGGCACTGCCCTGAGCTGCTGGGGCATGGCTGACTCTTACTAAGAGCACGCTGCAGTTTTGCCCAAGCCCAGGCAGATCCCTATTCCATAAACCAGGCACACGATGAACCATTGTGAAGGCATCCCATACAAGATTTCCTTTGTTTTTTATGTAGTGTAACAGAGCAAAGAGCATGAAGCCAAATCAGCACAGCATTCAGAGGGAGTTACTGCAGGAGGCTGCTCCGAGAGGGACAAGCTGCTGCTCTCCTGGCTGGCTGAATCTCACAGCACAGCAAGCACAGGCCCCTGAGGAGGGAGCACAGCAGACACCCCACTGCCAAAACACAGCAGAAAGAATAAAAGGAGCACGTGAGATCATCTCTCAGGTGCAGAGCTGCATGCTGCTGCCTATTGTGAGAAAATGAGACATCCATTGTCCTTTTCTGTCACAAATCCTCAGGCAGAGCACCAGCAGAACAATTCTGGTCTCTGTTGGGAGGTGCTGTGTGGAAGGCTTTCCCCCTTGTTCTTTGACTTCCAGGCCAGGGCAGTTTCTGGCACACTCACTGCACGTGCCAGGGGCTCCGAGCTGGGCTCTCCCAGGCTGCCAGAGCAGGAGCATTCCTCAGAGTGGGCAGCGTGGCATTTGTACCGCAGCAGGAATTCTCACAGGAACACTCACTGCTGTTTCATTGTGGTCCCTTGCAGCAACATGTCACAAGCTACAACTGGCTGGCTATAGCTCCCCAAAATTCTCCACTCTCTTAAGAGGTGTTGATCTAGCTGAGGGACGAATAGTCCCATTCATGTGGCAGGCTCCCACCGAGGGAGGTGTCTCCTTAATTAGCATACATCAGTTATGTAAGTTAAAAACAAGTGGCATTCTGAACACAGAAGGTAAGTAGCCTGGAAGAGAAAAACTCAAGACATTTTTTGTTCTCTTATTACCTTCCTTTGTTATTGTATCAAAGCTGTGGGAAGAGAGGAGTTTTAACTGAGGAAAAAACACATTCTTTAACTTAGAACATTTTCGCCAATAGCTTGGAAATGTGTACCCTTCCTTTCAGTAAGGGCTGGTTCTGGAGTGCAATTTCAGTGTGGATCTAACACCTCCTCCCCGTTAAAGAGTTCATACCTTTAAAATCATATGATTCACCAAATGTCATACTCCAAGTGCAATGGAGTCTTATGAAAGAATTAAAACAACATCAGCAGTGACTTCATCCCAAGTCCAGTGTCCCTGGTTTGAATTCAGAGCAGCAGCTTGCACTGGCAGCCTTTGGGGGTGGAAATGGCATTTTTGCTATGTATTGTTGCGTGGAAGCACCACCAGCACTGTATTTCAACTATGATTTCTGTCAGAAGTGCTGGCCTGTGATTGACACATTAATTTACTTTTTTGAGGGGGAATAGAAAAGTGCTAAAACCAGACATGAACCTAAACCAACCCCAAATCTCAGCCAGGAACAGCTACCTTTTCTTCACCTCTTTTCTCCTTTGCCACATGTGTTCTAATGCAAATAGACCCCGAGCAATTCCTCCAGTTCTTGATGTTTCCCAGCAGAGTTTTTCCTAAAAATTAGAGTTCTGGAGCTTTGTTTCACCTTCTATTTCTGTTAAGAAATTTCTAATATGGGTTTCCTGAGAAGCTTTGAAATGTTGAAGAAGCCTTTGAAGACACAGCAGATTTCAGCAGCTTTTTTGGAAGGAAGAGGTGAGGGGTAATTCCATGGGGCGGAGCAAATTTCAGGCTGGATATCCATGTCACGATTTTCCTTGGCTCTACAGCGGTGGTGCAAACACCACTCAACACACTGTGACTCTGAATGTTTGGAGCAGCAAATTCAGAATCACAGTTTTAGGGTCACGGCAATAAAACGTCGATGCTGCCATGGGGATGTCCTGCCTGTGTGGTTAGAGCTGAGCCCAGGAGCCCCCTGCCAGAGCTGTGGTGTCTGGCACTGGAGACTTGCTGTGCTCCCTCCTCCCCAGCCAGCTTGAGGCTTTCTCTGCACTTGGCCATGCTGTGGATGTTGTTGACCTGGAGATCCCATCTCCGGGGAAATGGGAGCTGCAGCTCCGCATCCTCAGCTTTGCAGCACAGTTCTGGAGAACAGGACTGTGAGCTTCCCTGGTGAGCTCAGACTGTCTGGACAGCACAGGCTTTGGACAGGAGAAGCAAGCCTGTGAGCTGACCTCTGACAGAGTGCCCCCCAAACCAGACTGACCTTTATGTCTGAGGATTTAAGTCGAAAAATTTGTGATTGCAATAACTTTTTAAATCTTTGGAAGGCTCATATTTCTGATTTTTTGGTCCATCCCTCCCCTGGACACCATGTACTTCTTTGCAGGTTTATTTGCCCGTGGCGTGGTGTTCTGGGGCTCTGCCTGTTGCTGCTGTGCTGGTTTAAGTTGTTTCGCAGCTTTGGGGCTTCTGGGGGTGCTGGCTTTGACAGGTTAAAAATGTGATGTTACACAGAGCTCACAGGAGAGAGTTACTGCCCAGCCTCTCTCACTGAACTTCTCCAGATTATTTGGACTGATTGAGATCTCCTGGTTTCCATCACTCCCTCTTGCTCAGGGTGCCTTCGGTTTCCTTGGAATGTGATAAGAGGAGAGAAAACCTATTTCTGAGTCAATACCAAGTACCTTTCTACACTGGGTCTTTTCTTTATAAGCTGTTTCCTCTGGGAGAGCCTTGAAATCAAATTCTGTCAAGTTTCTACTTTCCTTTGCTGCATGAATGGTTCCCTAAGGATAAGCCAGAGGACTAAAATCCTATGCCCATCTAACAAGGGGCAGAACCAAAGAACCCGTCTGCAGTGCCAGAAAACCTGGACTTTATCCCTTCTATCCACTGTTTGAGCAGCTTTCCCCTATCAGGGCTCTACCTGCGGGGCAAACAGTTGCACAAAGAGGTGAAGTTTTTTCTCCCATGTCCAAAACAACTTGGAACTTCAGGGAATGCTGTAAGTGAAATAAGCACGTCCCGTCTCCTGAGTAAAACAACCTCCCTGTCCCACAGACATGCCAAGCAGGATGGGTTGTCCTGCATACCCATCCCAACGAGGCAGGGAGCAGCAGGGCAGTGTCTCACAGACAGGCTGGCAAAGGGTAAAGGCGGGTTTCAATTCAAAAGACTAATTGTGAGGAAGGGCTGAGAAGGGGAGGGTTTAGCCAGGTGTTTCTCTCACGCGTTTATTGAGCCCCCTCCTATGTCTGATCCTACTTTTTAGAAATTTTGTGCCTACAGACCAAGCAGTCATGCCCTTTTACAGAGTCATGCAAGGCAGGGAATCTCCTACTCTGGAACATAAATACAGAGGGATTTTTCCCTCCAGCTCCGTCCTCTTTTGATATGGAAGTTGTACTCTGGTAACTAAGGTCTGTGTGTTTCTGTCTCTAGTTTGCCTATGAACCTGCAGGCCAAACAAACTCTGCTGTGAGATGCCTTTCTGAAAACACTTGGTATTTCGTTTAAATCGGTCTTGTTTACTCCACACACGTTTCTTATCAGTGAAGGAGGGGCAGAAGTTGTTCTGGGTGAATATCGGATTACTTAGACACTGATGAATCCAGCTCCTAAAGGTCACTTTGTTGCAAATGCTCTCCCTGATACAGGGGAGGAAAAACAAAAAAAAAAAGTTGTTTAGTTTAGCTTTTAGTAGTCAAAACACTTCTTTTAACCTCTGAGTAAAGCTGGCTGCCCTGAATTTTTTCAGAGTGTGCTCATACAACTGGTCTTGCTGCAAAGACCTGTGAAAAGGGATGCCCCTTTCCTGGCTACAGACAGTGTGTGCAGGTCCTTCTATTGGGTTCAACCAGCCTCCAGCCAGCTCCTGCACTTTGACTGCCTGGTTTCTGGACAGCCCCACCATTGCCAAAGGTAAGCCCTAAAAATCGGGTCTGCTGACGACCCTGTTTGTGAGCAGAAATTCATCCCATGGTCAGGGAAAGTCCCTGAAGTGAGCAGCCCCTGATCTTGCTGCTGTGAGCCTACAGTCCCTGTCCCAGAAACAGATCAACCCAGTGATGTCATCTTCATACTGCTAAAGCTTAGGCTGTGAAACTTCATTTTACTGGAACCCTGATTAAAACTGTCATGTCCTTTTATTATTTCAAAATAAGTTTTATTTACCTTTGGAAAAATTACGCTTTTGGAAAAATTCCTGGGCAGTAGAACTGAATTTTCCATTCTCTTAGAAAGTGAGGTTGTAGCTTGAGCCTGAAATTCCTGCATTTTTTAAAGGATCTTCAGCATCATTCTGCTGAGCAATTAAAGAACAGCTGCCTCAAACAGAGAAGGGGCAAGAGATTTACCACCTTATTTGTGAGCTGTTCAAATTCCTTATAACGTTGAGGTCAGTTTGCTAAAGGCAAGTGAAAGATTTTATTACTGATTGAAGGTGTGCAGAGTCACAGTAGAAAATACCTTTCTTAACAAATGGTTAATTAAAAAGCAACTATCTGATCACCTGACCTTCTGTCCCATCCTACTCATCGCTTTTCTCTACACCGTTGCCACAGGTATTTGCTCTGTATTCAGAGAGACTGTGCCTACTCGTAGACCTTTGTTGCTCCTAATTGAAAACCAAAGCAGCCCAAAATCCCCCGGAGCTGTGCCAGGGAACTGAATCCTCACTGCTGTTGCACACTTTATACCTAGTAAGTGACAATTTGACCAGGCACTTTTCCCTCATCCTGGGAGGTGAGGAGCTGGATGACAGCTTGAAGTGTGTGTTCCTGATAGCAGTGGACTGTTGGCTCTGTCTTGGCTCGGCCCCATAATATCCTTCCCAATGTATTGTCCCAAGCAAGACAGGAATGAGGAGAATCAGGCTCTGCTGTCAGGCAAGTCTCTTGATTTATTCTTCTAGGAAGGAAGCCCTTTTTTTTTTTTTTTTTTTGAGTCGTAACATACCTCAAATTCAAAGAGAATTATAAAATCCTGAGAAATCCTTTTTTCTCCCCTGTCAGATGTTGAGGTTTGGTGCTGTGCCCAACTCACTGGCACATATTGTTCTGTGGTAAGCACCATCTTCAAAAATTGCCAGCAGGAAGCAGCAATTTAGGATCTGTTTTCCTCAGCCTGTGGGCAGTGGGGTTTACTTCTCCAGGCAATGGCAGAGGATAAACATCACAAGGAAGGAGCGAGTGGATAGTGTTGACATAAGGTTACCAGCTTGGGGCAGGTTAAATGATGGCAGAAAAATTACCGGGGTAAACAGCCTTGTTGCCTGGCCAGGAATTGACCCACCCCAGAAAAGCAAGCGGGCTGGTTACAGGGACAGCTCGGTGTGGCCTTGGCTGCTGCACATGGACATCACCAGGGAAAGAGGGGGAGCTGGAGGGTCATATCTGACATCTGGGACACGGCTGAAAAGCCAGGCGTGGACAGAGGGGGACCTGAAATGGTTCCAAATTTCCCAGATTTTCTTCTCAGAGCTTTGGCTTAGCTTACAGGTAGAAGACCAGTTGTTAACAGTCTATTAAAATGTTAAACAGGTGAAGAAAGACAAACGCACATTTGCTGAGCACTGAGGTGCCTTTACACCCTCACAGGCATGTGCTTTTGTTTACTCTCTTCACTAGTGCAATTACTGCATGCAGAGATCAAAACTCCAGTAAACAAATAGATGAATAAAAAATGTAATTATGTTGGCTTAGAGAAATTACAAGATGTCTTTCAGATATAATCAGCAAGACATGCTCTGCATCAAAGAGAATTCTAAATGCTATCAGGAAGGTCTACTTCAAACCACATCAATTCTGTGTTGTGGAATTTGAGGAGGATAAACAGGCAGGTTTTCAGAAATCATGCAAGCAGCTTGAATTGCTGACCCTTACAGAGGAGGTATGGTGTGGGTGTGTGTATCCAGATTTCCTGAGAAAAAGAATCTTAAGTGAAAACTGTTGGCTGCAATGAAAAATTATTAGCCCCTTTGCTGCCAATTCTTCATGCTTGGTTAGCCTCCCCTGGGTCTTCCTTGGACTGATACTCTTCCCCTCCCTCAGGCCCTAGAACAAGATAATTGAGTTATTTTATTGTCTGTGTAGGATGCTGCTCTTTTCAAACATCTATTCCAATTGATTTCCTCAGATAAACAAGGCAAAATTCTTGTAAATCTTAGAGAGCCTGTCATAGACAGAGCATCATTTGTAAGAGCCGGTTCTTGGGCCCCGAGGCTGTTCCAAGACTACCATTATAAACCCTGGTGAAGCAAAAAAGGAACAGCGGAACAAGATACGAGAGTGGGTTTGTGTCCTGTACCCCAGACACTCCTTATCAGTGGGGAGCAGAGTGGTTGCATCAGAGTTCATCCGTGAGTCACAGAACTGTGTCAGTGTTAGAGGAGCTGCTCCTGCCTGTGCAGTTCATGACAAGTCTCTGTCTGAATGATTGCTAATCTGCTATAATTCTAAATCCTGTCACTAGGGGTGTAACAGGTCTGCCCTCTGTTCAGGAGGCATAAGCAATAATTCTTAGTGTGATAATAGACTCATAACCTCAAATTCCAGAGGCACATCTGTACTTTGGCTGTAAGAACTTGAGTTGTTTTCAAGGTCTTTTGCTTGGAATACATTTTGTTTGCTTATTCATGGTTTGTTTTGGATCATATATTGAGATTATCTGTAAACTAAGCTGGTAATGATACTGGAATGTCTTCGTGGCCATGTAAGAGGAAAAATGAGCTCTTTCATCCTCTGTTTTCACTAAGCAGTTCTCTCATTTCTTCCCTTTTTTCATTAGGTATAGTTTCATTTTCTTCTCAAATGCATTATTTGATATAAAATGTCAACAAAGCAGGGGCCATGCTACCCCTGTGGAACTGGGGCCAGCAAAGCAGCTCTCATGAGTCCCTCCCAGGGATTTCTTGTTTAGTTTGTTCATAATGAAGCAAACTGAGCTGCTTCATGGATTACCACTGATTCCTCACAGGCTCTTTCTGTCCTGGAGGATCTCTCTTTTGATCTAGCTTTTGCTTTGGAAGAAGTTCTTAGGTTATATTTCACATTTTTCCTAGCTTTGTATGGATTAGGTTTCCTTTCGAAGCTATACATTGACCACATGAATTCACTTCAAAAATAAAAATTACTATATTAAATTTCAGTTTGAGGCAAGAGCGCTCATTTTTCTAGAGGAAACATCTCTAGCTGTGTTTTTAGAAAAGGTTATTAAAGTCTTCTCTTTCTTCTCTGTCCAGAATGCTTTGCTTTTGAGGATCCTGTGTCTGCATAGCTGAATGATTAGGCAAAAAGTCCTGGGGGGTATTTCCGTGTTGGTTTTCATGCTCAGGACTCAGCCAGTGACTTTACATGAAGTCAGAGTGCTCTGTGTCATATCACAGCCAAGCCAAAGGTGCTCTGCAGGCAAGAGCCGATGATGGCCTGGCTGAGCTGGGCTCAGCTGGGTGCCCAGAGGGGAAGCTGGGGCTGAGCTTATCAGGACAAGGGTGTTCCCTTCCCTTCCTGCTCCCTGAGCAGGAAGGGCAGAGGGGGGAATTTTTTGCTCTGCCCTCTGAATTGGCCTGTGTTGGATTGGAATATGAGGTTTGGAAGCAGACCCCGAGGAAAAGGTCGGGCAGTGGTTTGTAGTTAGGATTTTTCTCTTTCCTGCCCTGGGTGGTGAACAATTTGAATGGCCTTCTCGGTATATTTTTCAAGGTTATGGCTTGAATGTGCAAGTAAGAGAGCTCAGCTCTGTGGCTGTGAGAGAACAGAGCTGAGCTTCACCAGACCACTGCCACAGAATATGGCAGAGGATAGAATATTCTGTGCTATTACAATAGAATAAAGCTTCTGATTCCCATGGCTAAACTGTTCAATTCAGCCAGATGATCCTAAGTGCTATTCTGCTTTTCCTTTGCTTCTCTGACAGGAATCCTTGGTCCAGCTAAATGGGTTAGGATAACATGAAACCCAAGGGACTGACTTCCAGCCTCACAGCTGGTTTTGACTCTTAGTTTTTTCAGTGACTGTTTCTGAAGTGTGGGATAAGTGTGGGATGACTGCTGTGCACAGTGTGGGTCAGCAGAGGAACCTCCTGTAATTCATTTATCAGCACAAACAGCATCAAGACATTGACCTCTATAATATGTAGACAGTAAACAGTAATAGAAAAGGAAACATAGCAAGCGGGACATGTTATGTGAGTAAAGAAAATATCCTGTGAGATTGCCTGTAAATGGCAGCAGAATAATAATTTTTGGTGTCTCGTATGACTTTTTCTGGTTCTCCATCATAGGTACATACTGAGCCACTTTCTCTGGACCATCACAGATATTCCCAGTTCACACCTGTTGGAGCACACAAGTTGCTTTTGTTTCCTGGGTGTTTGAGTTCAGCAGTTCCAGCAAGAAGCCTGCTTTGTCCCAGGAAGAGCACAAATCTTCAGGACCTCACTGGGAGTTCCATTTTGCTGCAGTGACAACCATCGAGGTGGACAAGCTCAGTGCCCATGGCATTTGTGACTGTTTTCTGTCAAACAGTTCTCCAAGATGATTGAAAGGTCTGAATTGCAGAGCCCCTTGTAATTTTGCTCTCAGCCAACTTGTCTGGGGATTCCCTTGTAGGCTGATGATGGATGATGTTGGGAAATGCTGCTTTTTCCCAGTATCCCTGAAGGTCTGATTTAAAGGAGCTACTGGGCTGATTTTTCCATCTGTTGCACTGCTTTTTTTGTGTCTGTACCTACTTTTTGAGGAGCCCATTTACAGCAATACTGCTGATAGACACACAGAAAAAGTCATGTCTTGTAGAAACTTTCAGCTGTGTTGTGACCTTCTGTTAGATTTACTGGGTAGATGTAGAAAATTTCATTAATCCTCTATTTATGTTCTGCCTAGAGATTGCATGGAATGTATCCTGCATCCTTTTTAACTCTCCTGCAGCTCTTGGATCTGCATGGACAGGGTTAGAGAAGACCTCTGTAAAGGCTGACTGCTGAACAAACCCACACTGAAGACATGACTGTGCAACTGTCCCAGCTTTCTGGGGATGGCATCAGAGAAAATATCACATCTTTTGTTGCTTCTGCAGGTTAAAGAGCATCCCCCTGCAACTCACAGGGAGCTGCAGAACAGTTTTTCTGTGTTCAGCCTTGGAGCAAAGCAGGATGTGAAAGGTGGATATAAAAATAGAGGTATCTGTGGAAAATTTAGGAAATTTATTAACATAGATGGGTAAACAAGTCTGAATTCCTCATGTTCAATATCTGTCAGCACAAAAGGTATGCAGGCCACTTTCAGCAATATACAAACCACATCTCTGCTTCAGCTGTGTGTTTGGAAAGCAGCAAAAAGCACGAACTTACCGCATGCCAGAGGTGTTTAGTGGATGCAGAGTCAGCACAGCTGGCCCTGTGCCTTGACATTTGCTGTCTGGGGAGAAGGGTGGGAGCTGCAGGCAGTCCCTCCCTCCCTGCCCCTGCAGTGCCTGGGCAGTTTGCACCATCAGGGTGCTCTCAGGGCTGCTGAGCCCCATGCAAACCTGGTTTTAGGGGTGGGACTTTGCTCTTGGCTCCCAGCCATCTCCATCCTATTGCCTTTCCCAATAAAGAAGGGCAGGTAGAACATCAGCCTGTTGGGTTCACGTCAGTTGTGCCAAACCACTTCTCTGTTTCTCAGCCTTCAGGAGCAGCAGGATGTCTGGTGTGCTTTTCCCTTTGGATTCACCTTCCCTAATTACCTCCTTCAGTCTTGGTGCAGCTGCTGCAGCACTTACTGATAGCAAAGCAGACACGAAGCATAGCAGGAGAATGATAGTGTTTGCATGCTACTAGCACTAAACCTCTGCTTGATTCTCTCATTTGTAACTAAAACTGTACTTGGAGCAGAAACTCCCTCACACAAACAGAGCCAATACTGACCACAGGGTGGGATTCTGATTCCTGAGCTGGCACGTGCAGGGCATCGCTGTGCACCAAACATTGGAGCATAATGATGGAATAAAAGCTCTCCAGAAACCACAGCTAAGCCTCAAGTCACCCATGCTCAGTCCAATTCCATCTTTCAGCACCTTCCACGTCTGTGCTCCCAGGTTGTGACTGGGAGGTGCAGAGCCATACTCAGGCATTGCTGGTCTGAAGGAAAACAGGAAGCAGGGAAAATGTGAGGAAGAAGCCCCAAGACCTCCTCTTGAAGCTTCAGCCCTTTTAGTAACTCCTACTGCACCTCTGCTTGGGAGTTGTTTCATTATCACATCAAGCGGGAGCAGTTGTACATGCCAGCTCTCGAGGGAGAAAACAAAAATGTGGAGTGTGAATAGTATGGTAAAGTTCTTCCTTTTAAAAGGGAATGAAGAAGCCCTGCTCAATGATGGCATCAAAGCACTGCCAGCATTCCCTTTCCCTCAGCTCCCTGTGATTTGAAGAGCTGGTGATGTCAGAGAGCTGGGATTTCAGACAGAGCTGTTGGTCTTACCTCACTTGGAGAAGTTGAGGGGGGGTTGGTTTTTCCTTACAAGACATTGGCCAGTCTTTGTTACATGGAGGATTTCTCACATTCCATTCAAGCTCATTATGCTGCCTCCTGCTCTCAGGAATTAAAACCTCTGTGCCTGATTCTGGCCCTTCTGAAAATAGCTCAGATACAGCTCACAGCTATTTATACCTCCCAGGGTCAACACGACTTGTGCCCAGAAAAAATTATGCTTTTTTGACAGCTTCTGCATCAGTGCAGGTAAAAAGGCTTAAAACACACAGGTAACTTGAGCAAAGTTTGAAGTGTTGTCCACTCTTGCCTTTCCCCTGAAGAAGATGCAGGAAGTTGCATGTTGTGACAGATTTTATAAAGTTTTATAGAATCTACCAGAATTTGCCCCTGCATTTCTTTCAGCTTTGAAAGCAGGATTTTTTTCAAGTCATGTTGTGTCTAATGTATCCCCAGTGTCCAGCAGCAGATTAGCTTTGTGTCCAGGAATGCAGCAAGAAAACATTTATCATTCCAGAGTAGTAACTTCCTTCCCTAGAAGTTAGTCTTCCACTTGCTTTGGCATTTTGGTTCCTGAGCTGCTGTTGGAATCGTGCTAAGAAAACTCAGGGCTGAGTAACTCAGAGGGTAATTTGTGCTCCGGAGCAGTTCACAGTTTGGGTGTCAGAGCGTTATGAAGCAAAGAAACAAACTCGAGGAGCAGTTAGAAAACAAGTGTGATGTTATGTGGAGGATGTCTGGAACACTGCTGGGTGGAAAACTGACACGGTACTCCTGTGTCTGCTGACAGGTGGTTGAAGTGGCAAGGAATTTTTTTTTTTTTCATGTGGTTGTGACCCTCTATTTACCATTTGAAGTATGAAGATGCACTTCTATGTGGGTATCTGGCCAGAGGAGAAGAGGATGAAGGATGTTTAGGAGTATATTCATACATTTTCTTCAAACTCTGTTCTCTTAGACTGCGTGTTTCATTAACCTCTGGTGCAGAATGTGAGTTCTGAAGCAAGAAATACCAAAACCATTAATGTCAGTGGTTCAGTATCATTAACATTTAGTCCAAAGGAGTTCAGGGCAGTGCCCTTTATTTTGCTGTGTGCATTGAATTGGGACAGAATATTCAGTCTGATGAAATGTGACTCACTGTGGCTCTACATTGGAGCACCATGTGAAAGTAACACATCAGCTTTTTTAACATCTGCAAAAGAGTCAGTTCCAGGGCTGATGGAACAAGGCAAAAGTGAGAGAATCAATTCTTCTTAGTGCCTGCTCCAGCAGAGTGTGAAAGGCAGAGGGGGCAGAAGCTTCTACAATGTGGAGAAGGTCCATCACATCTTTCAGAGCAGTGCCCAAAGAACCAGCTCCTTGAGATGGGAAACAGGAGAAGGGATGAATTAGTCTCTTCCAGGGCTTAGGTGACTTTCTGGGAACTTCCCTCTCCAGAAGTTTCAGGAGCAAATTTCAATGCCTAGAGGGAAGCAGGAAGCAAGAGGAACCTGGCATGGCATTTATGAATTGCAGAGTGACAATCCCTAAACAAAGAAAGACAAAGGAAATAAATATTTCTTAATCTCGCAGTGGGGAGAACTAAACCCACAGCACAGCTGCAGATTAGGAGAGGTGAACAGGCTGGTACAGACTAAACAGGTATAGCATCACTTGCACTTGGTTTTTATTTTGTGCAGCTCTCTGATTAACCAGAAATAAGGGAGTTGCATTCAGAGCTGTACCTACAGGAAATGGAGCTGTGCACAGGCATGGAAACCAGATGGAAAGGGTCCAACAGGGATTTCTGAGTGGCTGATGAGGTCAGAGGTGGGAGACAGTTATGCTAAATTCAATGATCTTACAATATCAGAGATAGTTTGACTCCCTTTCCTGACGGAAGGTGAGCTGGGGCTGTGAAATTTCTGTCACTCTGGTCTATTGTGATAGAAACACTGCTTAAAGAGCTTTAAAGACAGGCAAAATAAAGCCATATTAATGTTCTTTCCAGGCTGGAAGCCAGATCCACAAAGAATTTAAGGAGCTTTAAGTTTCTTTCTCCCCTCACAGCACCTTCTATTAAAAAAACCAAACAAACAAAACCAACAACAACAAAAAAAAAAAAAACCCAAAACAATTGAACAACAAATGAAAACAGTAAATAAGCAATAAATGTAACAGACTGAAACATCCCTATCAGATCTTTGTCCAAGAATCTTTAAAAGGTAATCACCACTAGTGTTTCCACCACAACGTTCACAGGTAAACTTTTGTTATTTCTGGCAGAGGTGAGAACTGCATTTGTGGTTGGGACATGATAAAGCAACCTGTACTCCTGGGCTCATTCAGCTGATTACTCAGTGTAATCTCTTTCATGCCTGCAGTGACAGACAGCAGGATTCCCACGACTGAAAACTCCCAGTGCAGGGAAAAAAATAGAGGTGTCACTTGCATGCTGTGAACCTGTCCCTTCTCTGACATGGAAATGTACAGTCTGCTTGTTCTGGGGGGCCAGTTCTGTGTCCAGGCTGCACAGTCAGTGGAAACAGCAGCATTCCTGTTCCCTCAGTACAGAATAACCCCATATTGAGAGATTCCTAGTCTGTTGAGCCTGGTAAGCAATAAAAGGCACAGTGGGAAACACTCGTTGTAGCAGCTCTGCCAGCCTGCCCAGTTTGAGCTTGGGTCCTGCCTTCCAGGGTGATTTTCAGTGAGACCCAGTGTAAGGCCTGGCTCCTGGAGTAACCTGAGCATGCAAGAACCTCAGATTTGGCAGGGTTGGTTGTTTAAATTACTGTGTATGGCAAAATACTTGTAAATTCAAAATCTGGAAGGAAATGCAACTTCAATTTATTGTTTCTATGAAATTGTAGAAATGAGGGTATTAGAATGTTCACTTCTGTGAGAGTTTGACTTAGGCTTTAGGAGGATCCCTACAATCTCGTGCAATTACTTCTCCATATATCCAGCCAACACTGAGTTAGTATGCATACAGCACAGATTCACACAAATGGTTTCTACGGTTTGCATTATCTGTTTTTTCACGCTAAACAAGCCTGGCATGAGACTAATGTAGAAGGGAAGGGTCCATGTGCTTAACTAGTCCAAAATCTAGAAAATCGGAACTGAGTTCACTTTCTTCCTTTCCTTGGAAAGCCTTGTGTCTGTCCATCACTGAATTTGTCCTTCAGGTGTGTGAAGTCATTCAAAAACAGAGGAGACAAAGAACCACGCCCTGCAAGTCTTGCCTTGGTTTGCTTTTACAAGATCTCTAGTCACATGTTACTTTGGTTGCAGTTTTCTGCAGAGGAATGAGCACAAAGGAGAGAACTCTTCATGTGAGGGCTGTGGAAGCACTGAGTAGAGAGGGTCTGCCTCGAGGAGCTTATGCAAACACCAGTAACTTAAATTATTTAATAGTCAAAACAGCCAACAGGGGCTGTGCCATGTCCTGTGCCTTTCCCTCCTACACAAAGGCTCAGGAGTTAGCTGTGCCTTCTGCCTTCACCACCAAGAGCCATTTGTTAAAAGCTTATCACAGACTGCTATGTTAGCCTTCACTCAGGATTTTTGGGTGCCAAGCCTTTTAAATATACTGACTACCAAGGCACTGACTACTATAGGGCACTTGTTATAGACTTATCACAATGCAGATTGCATT
This sequence comes from Acropternis orthonyx, assembly GCA_035583155.1. Classification (NCBI taxonomy): domain Eukaryota; kingdom Metazoa; phylum Chordata; class Aves; order Passeriformes; family Rhinocryptidae; genus Acropternis; species Acropternis orthonyx. The sequence goes on from JAWWEU010000017.1 coordinate 17,601,739, forward strand.
CATGACTCAAATTACTTGTCTAGTACCTGTATTTTCATTAATTGCTTGCACTGAAATAAGTGCTTTCCTTTTCAGATATTCTTGGCATTTTGCAAGCTTGTTGTGGGAAACAGATGATGTTTGGATGGAGGTGACACAGCCCTTACAGAAGGTTTTGGCAGAGGAGTTTTAGGTTTTGTGGAAGCAAGCTAAGAAGCTGAGTCAGCAAGTAAAATGAATGTCGTGCTCCCAGTTCACAGGCCCTGGGTGAGTGGTGTCTGCTATTGCCCAACCGTGGTGGTTTCATGTTGCACAGCCCCCTTTTGCTATCTCGGTTCAGGCTGGCTCTGGGATTTGAGGTTTAAAAAAGGGTGCTTTGCAGAGGGAAATTTATAGCTCTCAACAAAGGAGTGCTGCGGGATCCTCCTAGATCTCTGACAGCTGCATTCTTTCAAGCTTGGTAATGTACTTAGTGTTAATGAAAGTAAGTAGCTCATTGTGTTGGTATGAGCCAGGTGTAATGTAAATAGGCATTGTGCAAACATATCCAGACTACCCAGGCAAATGATTTCAGGTTGATCCTGGCCTTCTGTAAGCACAGATTGATAACCCAGGGGAAGGCCTTTGTCTGAAAGCTCACTGCTCTTATCTACAGCCCTGACAGCTGGAGATCTTCCCAAGGAGTTAAAGGCGTGACTGATCCAGAGCAGGATCCCGACGGCAAATCCTCATCTGTGGATTAAACCCTTGAAAATGACTGTGTTTAGAACAAAGCTGAAGATGTAGCAAGCCATTAGAAGCGAGCAGCTTCCAAATGCTGCGTGTGCACTGCACCATTTCTAGACCTGGAGCTCTCCAGCAGCATGGAAGAAGAGCATCAGAGGAGATCAAACCTACCTGTCATGTAACACCTTTGTGACCATCAGTCAGGTTGTTAGAAGAGCTTTCTGGAGGGGAATCACGAGCATGCTGGTTCCATGTGCTGGTTAGCTGAAAGCCATGCTCTTTAAAAACATGATTGAACTGATACCAAGTCCTTAGAATCAAATTAGCCCCAAGCAGACAGGCATGTTGGAACACTGGCTTCCACTTCCTTTGGTCTCATCACTAACCCATCCTCTCATTATCAGGGGCTGGATGTGTGGAATCCCTGCAGCTGTAATAATAAAGACTTGGTGAACATGTAAAACTGGGTAAAGGGGAATTACGGGAAATCTGAGACCCCTCCCTGCATTAACCGAGCAAACACCTTTTATAACTGATATGTGTATATATGTAGTTTTCCTTGTTGCAAATCTATAGTAAACGATGCCTCAACAGGTCAAACATTTAAGGTACAATGAGTCATTCTCAATATTAAATGAGAAACCTTGATCCCCAAATTTTTTATTGTGGCAAATCAATGTTTTAAATTCGTGTCTCAAACTGCCTGTTAAAGTAAATGCCTGTGGTGTGACTGGGCTGGAAGGATGAAAGAGAAAATTCACTGGGCTTTCAAACTGGAACACACACGGCCTGCTCCTGCTTCAGGTGTTACTGCAAGGGCTTTGGTTTTACCCAGGTGGACAGCAACTTGGCAGGAATTTTCCACAGCACATTCTTTTTGTGTGTCTTTACCAGCAGTGAACTCAAAAATGGCCCAAATGAAACTCATCAGTGAGGCTGTGGTGTTAAGCCTCCCTCTGTGCACAACCCACAGAATGTTATTAGTCAGATTTGCCCCTGCCAGAAAGTGTTAGCTCCTGAGCTGGGGTTGTGGTTTAGCTCAGTGTGCCAGCCAGCATGACTGCTCTGTCAGAAACAAAAGGCCTGCCCAGGGTCACCCCTCCCTCTGAAGGAAAGGTGGATGTGTCCCTGGAAAGAAGGACACAATACACTTATACCTCTTTTAGCCATTGTGTCTTCCCTCCAGCTTTTATCAAGGTAACTTAGATAACCACCTCAGCACAGAACCCACCAGGTAATTATATTAATTCCATATATATATTAGATTATAATATAATACATTATACACCAACATTTTAAGCTCCAAATTTCAGCACAGAATCATCAAATAGTTGGAGTTGGAAGGGACCTTTAAAGGTCACCTAGTCCAGCCCTCCTGCAATGAGCAGAGACATCTTCCACTAGAGCAGGCTGCTCAGAGCCTGTCCAACCTGACCTTGAGGGTTTCCAGGGATGGAGCATCTACCACCTCTCTGGGCAACCCACTCCAGCATTTCATCACTCTCATTGTTAAAAGCTTCTTCCTTATGTCTAGTCTGACTCCACCTTCTTTTAGTTCAAATCACTGCCCCTTGTCTTATCCCAAAAGGCAGCAATAAGGCCTTTCTGGAGCCTTCCCTTCTCCAGGCTGAACAACCTCGACTCTCACAGGAGAGGCATTTCAGTCCTCTCATCATTTTTGTGGCCTCCTCTGCACCGGCTCCAACAAGTCCCCGCCCTCCCTGTGCCTGGCATGTCCCTAAGAAATTGAGTCCACTCTCTGCAATGATCAATGTGATACATTTAGCAGGTTGTTTCTCTTTTTTACAGGTATTTGCTTACAGTCTTGCAAAGGGTGGAAAGATGATATTATTACATCCAGTCAGAGAAGTGGAAGAAGCAGGATGTCATTACGTGTAAAGGATCTTTTCTCTGTGTGGGCACTGTACTTTAGACCTGCAATAACCAGAAGTGCTTGGACTCATTATGAAGTGGTAGGGAAAAGGTCTCACCAGCATCACCTGCACTGCTGCTGTGCCCACAAATTCCCCTTCCCATTTGCTGAAATCCATCTTTACTGGTCTCCCACAGTGGCCAGATGGATGAACAGCCACCCACCCAACCATTTGTACTGTTCATTGATCAAATGCTGGACAGTCTGGGGGACAAGCATCAGTCTTAGTTGATCATTAGCTCATCATGATTCTTTCTTTCTTTAGATTATGAAGGGAATGATGACTAAACAGCCTAGGAGGTAGCCCTGTGTAAAAGGGGTTGGGGAGGAGATAAAGGGGCTGTGGATTATAAACAGTGGTGGGTTTGGGTTTCTTTTTGGTTTGGTTTTATTTTTAGTCAACAGGGTCTTTTTTAAAAAGCACAATTTAATATCTTGAACAAAAGAAAATCAATTTTTTGCAAGCAGCATTGCCCTAACACAATAGTGTGTGGCAATTGAGAGTAGAAGTGCCCTGGGCCAGAGAAATCTGCTTTCTTTTTTCAGCTAGAGGAAATATAAAAAGAGAGCACAGTTGCCAGTGGAAGAACTAACTCCGGATTTGAAATTCTTCCTGTTGAGAAATACTGGTTTCATAAGCATGGAAGTACACTCTCCATAATTGCAATCAATCTTCCATCTTACAATTTCTTATTAAAATGTAGGAAATATAGCAATCCACATGAATGGTGACATCAGAGGTTATTATTTTCTATGCTATGTAAATGTGACGTGAGCTGGTTTTTGATTTTTTTCAAAATCAATCTTTACAATTTCTTCACAATTCCCATAGATTGTCTGTCACCTAAAAAGTATCTGGATGTTCTTGTTTCCAGCACTTCTGCTCTGCAAGCTGTGCAGTTTTAATGTATCTACTAGTGTGAGATCCAGAAATAATATTTTGCTAAGCCATCTCCTGCTCTTCTGGTTTTTTCCCTTTCTCTGTTATTTTTTTCCTCCTCTCCTCAAACGTTTGCCCTTCATCCCTGGTGGGATTTCCTGCAGGCAGAGCACCTTTGGAGTCCATTGCAAGTCTTCTGCATGTTCCGTAGCGTAGGGAAAAGTTGTGCTGTCAAAAAAATCAGGTTTCCACCTGTTGCCTTTGAAAAGGCCGCTTTGTTTTTGCCAGGGAAGGGCTTCTCAGGGAAACGGCAATTTGCACAGTGTGCTCAGCTCATGCCTCTGAATTCCCGTGTTTGTTGACTTCTGAGTTTCCCATTGTAACTGTTGGCGTTCAGCCTTGACGTGATGAAAGGCTGAGAAAGCCCTCGGAGGTGCGATGGAAGTGGGAACAGAGGGCTTGCCAAACCCTGCAGCATTCTGCACTGTTGAAAAGCCAGGAGTGTCCTTCTGCTCTTGGCTCCTCTACTTAGACTTCAGCTGCCCAAGAGATGTAAGAATGAGGTAGTTTCCATTGAAAATGTGTTTGAATTGAACTAAGACTCCTCTCTGCTCTTATTTTTGTAGCAGTCTGTCTTGCAGGGATGGCAGCGTATCCTCAGCATGAGCATCCAGGGAACTCCGAGTGTACAGCAGGACTGTGCTTGTGCTTCTGTTGCTGCTTCTAGAACTGGCTTTCTGAAGGCTAAAACTTCCTATGGTCCCTTAACTAAAGAATGTGTGTTTGAAAGGGATCAGGTTTCTTTCTCTCCTGTTTATTTGAATGGAAGCAACGCCCTTGCTTCGATGTGAAGGCGAGTGGGTGACACATTTCCTGCCATGTGTCCCCCTGCACTGTCTGAACACTGAAATACGAACGTCCTTCATCCATGAATCACCCTTACGGTGTTATTTGTGATCACTGTATGGTTCTAACCATCTCAGTCAGGAGCTGAGTTGGACTTCAGAGACTGCAGTGGTCCGAGTGGTGTGACCTTTCCCTGAGCTGTACTCCTGCCACCAGATGTAGTGGGAGTGCCCTTCTGTGGCAGGTGTTATGTGTATTCTGAAAATCAGTGTCAGGAGAGGAGCTGAAAAAGTTAAATGTGAGGCCCCACTCAGTGGTTTAGTGGCTAAGATCACTCAGTGTTCCTGATACCATTTATACAATTTCTGTTCCTCTTGGTTGCAAATACTTCTCAGGCTATTCAGAAGCAGATTTTTGCATGTGCTTGATCACATGTATGATGCCATGAGGTCCACATCTTCAGACCAGCAGTAAGGTCACATCTGTGCTTCATGGCTGATCACAGGCTCAGGAATATTGCAACAGCCCCACCACAGACCAGAACAAGCACATTTTTCCTGAGGGAGTAGACTTCAGAAAGCAGCAGTTAGATTCTTCAGGACATCAGAAGAGGTATAGACTGCTTTCCTGCCCCTAATACCAGACCTAATTATGCATTACTGTACTTAATTATGCATTACTGTATTGGGCAGGGAAGGTATTGCATTCTCATGGAGTTTGACAAGGTTTGTGTGGACTAGCATTACTATTATTTTGACCCACGTAAGAGAGTCATCTCACTCCTTTCCAGGTTGATGTGCTGATACCTGAAATCAGGTTCTTAATCTCAGTTCTTAATTACTTCATGTTCTAATCTCTTTTTGTTGATACAGCTTTGGGTTTACTTAAGTGCTCTGATTCTGTGTCCAGGCTCAGGCAGTGATTGAAGCAAGCCAGGACTTCCTTTTCTGTTCCATCTTCTTTTCTTGGAACAGACAAAGCTCAATCCATGACTGAAGCATTAGCTGGGGGGAGAAGGCAAAATACAACCTAAGATTGTGGTGTGCAGTGTGTGTGTTTGCCAACTGTGTGTTATGTAGGGCAGAACAATCATCTGCTGATGGAATTCAGACCTCAGCTGGAGCTGTGTGAGGCAGTGGGTGGTGCTTCCAGGTTCTCAGCTGTGCTCAGGTGCTATGGGGTTTGCGCCCATCCCCGTGGATGTCGGATCTCCTCTGTGGGGAAGGGACAGGTTAGGGGGTCCTGCAGCCCTCACCTGTGGGAAAGCCCGCACTGCTCCTTCTCTTTTACATCATCAGCCTTAAAATGCCCAAGACCGATGTTTGTACTGATTGTCCAAAATGTCTACCGAGAACATTACACTAACAGAAAAATAAGCCGAGCAAATTGCTCTCACTGTGTCTCTGAGCTGTCTCTAAAGCGTAGGCACCTCTTACTGAGAATCAAGGGAGCAATTTGAGTGTCATCACTGTGTCCAAGAGGCTCCAGCAATGTGTCAAAGTGCAGGGGTAAATGACAGAGCTGCTAAGCGCTCTCCAGTGTTGCCTGGTGGCTGGTGTGTCCTACAGGTCTCCACTACACAGAGCTTTTCTCCCACCACCTTTTAGCAGGTTTTACTTCTTTGCAAAACCAGACTTAAAAATAGCAAGATGGTTCTTAGTCAAGTGGGTTAGCACTGCATGAAAGGAATCCTGTCTCTACAGAGCAGGTTATTGCCCTTGCTATCATAGTAATTGTTCTTATCTTGCTAACATTGCCTGCTTTCAGCTCAGGAGGCCTCGTGTGAAAATGCACTGCCTTATTCGTAGGCAAAGCATTCTGTGTGTCAGGAATTGCAGTTTTTTAAAAAAAATATATGACTCTGTTGGAATCTGTGACTTCTGCAGCAGCTATGACAAAATGCAGGCTGAAGAATAATTCACACTTGCTCAACCTACCACTTTCTCACCTCTTGATCTGTGCTGCTCAAACCCGAAATCCCCCAGCACCCAATTAGGAATGTTTCAGAGACCTTCCTGTTATTTTACTGACAGCGTGTGTTATCCTCTTGCACTGACTGTGAGTCTGACACACAGTCAAGCAGTTTTCTCACCCAGTGTAAAAAGAAGAGACTTTAGTCTCGTGTTCCCAGTGCTCACTTGAAGTTGTCAAATTTATCCTGCCCTGTCATCTTAAATTCTTTCCAATGAAGTGTGACAGCGTAGCTTAAAAATGTCAAAGGTTGTAGCTTTTTTTAAGAGTATCTGTTTTCATCTCTCGGGAGGTTATTAAAAAATAGATAATAACCTTGAAAATAGACAGAAAGGGAGCACCTGCACAAAAACAATCTCTGTGAAAACACAAATAAAGAAAAAACACTGATATTTGTGTGATCTAGGATAGGGCGTGAGGGAAAGATAGAAGATGCAAATTCTCCTTCTCTCTTGGTTTTTCCTACCTTTTTCTAACAGAGAGATTTATGTATTTGCTGCTGTGGCCACAGAGGGAAAAAATGGATTAGAGCAAGATATCACATTGCAGAAAATGAGTGTTCCTGGTGCAGTTGCCCCTGTGCAGAGCCAGGACCTTGGGCCAGAGTCGTGCCAAGTCTGGCTTCTCACCCTGAGGATTCTGTGTCACTGCACTTGGCCATGCCAGTCTTTAACACTTGGCAGTTAGATCCAGGGATTGGATTCTCACACATTACCAAGGAGCTTAAATCCGTGCCATTCATGACTACAAGTATATTTAGGAACTTTCTGCAGTCAGGAGCACTTGGGGATAAATGCCTGTCTGGTTGTCTGCTGGGTTTATGATAATTCTGCTGGGTACTGCCTATTATTTGGCTTCAAGCAGTGAACTGAAAGCATGCCCTATAATGAATAAAAACTTAGTTGGAAAGAATTCTTTTGTTCTTACATGGGTTTGCTGTCATCTCCTGAAATGTTATTAATTTCCTCTTGGAAATGTCTCCAACAATCAAAGCTTGCTATGGTTGCCAGCCATTTGGTTTAAATAAACAGCTGTATTGATTTACAGAGGTGCTGGGCCTTGGGCCAGTTTTCCCTTTGCACTGCCAGCAGTGTCCAAAAGGTCCCTGACACCATGTGCCCTTCACTAAGCTCTGTCTTGTCTGCCACATCCTACTGGATTCAGGCTCTTTCTACATGTGAAACACGACTGGACATTAAGGAATGTCAGGATTTATGGTGTGAAAGCTGGAAGTAGCCAGCTAGCTCTTGGCTTGGTTCTTTTCATCCCAAACCCACATGTTCCCCAGCCCCTCTGGGGATCCCAGCATTTCCTTTTAAGCTGCTTTAAACATGATTCTACTTCTCCCTCTCTCTGCTTTTTATATTTTAGAAAGAAAATCCCTTAAAAATGGCTTTCTTGGAGACATTTGCTCTCAGAGACTAGGGCAGAAAACATAATTAGAATGGAAGGCACTGGCTGAAGGTTTAATACATCTGTCCTTACCCAGGCTGTTTCAGCACTGGGAGCAGCATAGCTAAGGTGAAATGGGCTGTAAAATCCATTTAAGACACTGGCTAAATACCTAAGCTGTGGTCTTGAGCTATCTTTGTACAGCACTGCCAAGACAGCTCTGATGTGTCAGTGGGAACTGATGCCATTGCAATGATGGCAGCACAGCCCAGAGTGCTCCTCTCTGCCAGAGGGGGAGTGTCCTCTCTGAGCACCAACCTAGGCATCCCAGGAAACAGCTGGATCATTTCTGAGGTCCCTCAGCACCTTAAAACACAGCCAGAGAGGGGGAAAGCCTCTGCTTTTGAACTTAGATGGACATCAGAAAGGTCTGGCATGTGGGAGCTGCTGGGGAAGATCTAGATTTTAATTTGTGTTTGTTGGGAGTCAGGATGACCAAGGGCAGCAATTCAGCGTCTGCTGAATCTGGTGGCAACTGCCTTTTTAGGAAACAAGTGATGTGACTGGTGATAAATGCTGGGATGCAAATGTGTTCTTGCTTCAGGACTCCCAGTACATTCAGACCAGCACATAACCAGGTAGCAAAGAGAAACATAAGAGTCTTTATTCCAGTGGCTCTCGATCAGAGTCAGAATTCATCTCAGACTGCTGAGTTTCGTGATTAGTTGATACTACACTTGGAACTTTCTTTGCCTTACTCCTCTGGACTTTGACCTTATCAAACACTCCAGGTGTGCAGGTCTGGCCTGTCTGCAGGACCTTGCAGCATCTCCAGGAGCAACACTGTCTAAAGCAGCAGCTCCCTTTGGGGTTCCCTCAGCTCATCCAGAAGCTGATTTTTGGAGACAGACTGTGCTCTTTGCTGCTCTGCCAATGGAAACCTTAAGTCCAGTGGCTGTGGTGATCTGGTTTGAAATTCCTTCTGACACCAAACTGCGATTAAAAAAATAACGAAACAGGGAGTTGCTCTGTTGGCCTTGAAAGTTTTCCAGGGTCTGGGTTAGCATTCCTTGACTTCTCGTTCTTGAGTCACTGCAAATACATCCGTACTTGGAAGAGAGCAGGATGTGCCAGGGCAGTGGTCTTGAGTCCTCTGCCCTTGTGTCCGAGGCCTCATCCACATCTGCAGCACTCAGAAAGGGAGGACAGCACATGCAGTCAGAGTGCTGATGCTGCAGGCTTGAGGGGGTTTGGTTTGGCAGCTCTGGCTTTGCCCAGGTTTTGTCTCGGTGTCTCGATTGCACACGGGTGAGTTTCGCCTCCTGCTTTGCACGTAGCCCTGGAGGAGGATGGCCAGCAGTCCTCATGGATGAGCTGCATATTCCTGAAGGAGCTTTCTTGTTCTGATAAACAGCACATTTCTCAGAGAACAGCAGGGGCCTGCAGGGAGCTGTTTGGCATCTCTGAGCCTTGGTGAGGTGTTACAGAGCAAGCTAAGGTCATTCCAGGGGTTGTGTTTAGATCCTCTGTTCCTTTAGGTCAGCACCGAGTGGAGGGATTAAGGGATTCTTAGCAGTCTGTATGAGGGGTCCACTGCTGGGGACAGCCTTGAAAGGAATGTTTGTCATTCCCACTGCCTGCTGTGGGAAATTCACAGGATCACTGCAGCAAGCACTGGGATTTCTAGGGAGTCTTAAGCAAGAAAGAGCCTGAGGCAAGATCTATCTTTCTTATCTAGCTGTGACATTTCTGCGGGACATGCTGTTTTACAGCTTTTTGATTTCTCCTGCAATCTTTAATTTAGATTTAGGGGGCGAGGAAAAAAAAAGTTAAGTGTTTTGTCCAAAGCCTTTCTCTTATTGTTTTGCTCACATGAAATTTACTTTATGGCTATTTGGATCACAATCCTTTGAGGAAAAGTAGTTTGCTATTTGTCCCAAAAGCTGCCTTAATTACCTAGCTCATGCATTCATAGGCTTAAAAGTCACTTTACCCCACCTACATCTCCTTAACACCTGCTCAACCTGGTGTTAAAAAGTGCTGTCGAAGTGTGGGTTTGGCTTGAGGGGAATCAGAGCAGTGGAAACAGGAGATTGTCCTGGGGCCAGCTCTGGTATTGTTCACCTTGCACTGTCATCTGGGTGGGAAACCTCCTGCTCCTCTTTCATAAGCCCAGCCTGTCCCACGCAGAGGAGCACCCACAGGGTGATGCAATGTGCCCACAGAAGGCTGCACTCCTCCCCGTGTATTAGAGGTGCTGAAAAACAGTTTATTGGCTGGTGTGGTCCAGGACAACACAAGTTTTTCCACTTCCAAGAGCTGAACTGGCTTTTGGTTTGATAAAACACTGTACGACACAGCCCATAGCCAAGAGACACCACGGGTTGAACCTTTTAACAGTTCTACCAGGATTTTAAACACACACATTTTTGTAGCCCCTACTTTGACTATAACCCCCTGTTATTTTATAGAGACCTCTGCGCCTGAAGGTCTCCGGAAGATTTCAGATTATTAGTGAAATTCCCCATTGTTGTCTCCTCTGTCTGTCATATTCCTTGTCTCCACTCACTGACAATTCTGCAGTCAGTGTCAGAGCAAAGAACTTGTACTTGCTCTGCACTAACACACCCTAAGTACAATCAGAAACATTCTGAATTATTTCTGCCTACCCAGTTCTGTCATTAAGGACAACAGTATGGCATAAAAAATCCCTGAATCCCAAAGGAGAATTTTGCACTTGAATATTTGGTGAAGAGAAAGGTTCTGGTTTGGACTTCAGCATATTGTGACATCACGATTTTGCATCTCCTATTGCTCAAGCCACCAGTTACTAAAAGCTATTTGGCACAAAATCCCATGGGTCTTTCAAGCAACGAATTGTATTGTTTGAAAACACAGTATCCCCCTCAGAACAACCAAAAGGAAACACGTGGGTGTTCAGAACACAGTGGAACCCATGAAATTCACAGGTGGGAGGGTCATTCCTGTCTTTTCATTGCTAATTGTGTTATAGAATTGGTTTCTTTCAACAGGAACTCATCATAAAATATTCTAATTATAATTTTTTTTTTTAGCGGACAATTTTTCTTTGGGAATAACATAACTGAAATCTCTCAAACATTTGTCATCTCACATGCATTCTAAAGTTGGTCTTCTAGCCCTTCCTCATTAGTGCATCCTTCATGGGTTTCCCTCTCTTACCCTTAATGATTGTTCCAGAAAAATAACCTTTCATTATTTTTATGTCTTCCCTTTGTGAAGGCCTATCAGTTTAAAGATATAACTCTCTTATTCTTTTCTTGTACTTTCCAGAAGCACAAGTATTTGAAAGAATAACTGTATTCTAAAAAAAATACATTAGTAAGAATGAAGGCTGAAAGGTGTTAAAAGCAGATGAAGTTATGAGAGGTCTGTGCTGCTCCCCAGCCCTGCAGGTGTGAACATATTCCATGTAAAATAGCAAGGCCATTGTGGAGTATCTGTGATCCTTGGGGTGTGTTCTGTCTTCTCATTTCACATAGTTATAAATGGGAAATAAAATTAATGCAATAAATCGGTTGCTTTTGCAGTTGTAGAATTATTGTATTGGGCTCTTGCCTTTTAAAAAACCAGCACTGCAATTCCTGGCATGGCATGGTCCAGGAATATCGTCCATAACTGTGGTTTCTTCCCACACCTCCAATGGAAGTGCTGCTCTGCAGGGTGTTACTGCAGAAAACCCAGCCCTCTGCCAGTTGTCACATCAGCTCCAGCACTGCCAAAGTGAAAGTGGGAAGTATGGGATTGAGTCACTCTGCAGCCTATTTCCGTCTGAGACGGATGGATGGATGGATGGATGGATGGATGGATGGATGGATGGATGGATGGATGGATGGATGGATGGATGGAT
>JAWWEU010000017.1:17613454-17662977 GCA_035583155.1 Acropternis orthonyx
GATGGATGGATGGATGGATGGATGGATGGATGGATGGATGGATGGATGGATGGATGGATGGATGGATGGATGGAGAGAGGGAGGGAGGGAGGGAGGGAGGGAGGGATGGATGGAGGGAGGGAGGGATGGAGGGAGGGAGGGATGGATGGATGGCACCAACTCCACAGGCTTGCCTTCTTGTTTTGCCCTGCTTTTTTTTTTGTTTAATTTCCCTCTCTCCCATTATTTCAAAATGAATCCAGGAGAAACCTCCCCCCAGCTACCTGCCTGTTGACCAGAGCTATTAGATGCTGGTGCCAGAGAAGTGATCTGGCCTGACTGGACTAAGTTGGCCAAGACACTTGAGCCCAGCTCAAAGATGAGCCACAGCGGGAAAGGGAGGGAGTGACACCAATTTCTTATGTGCAAATATTAAAGGAAACCAGCTGCTCCAAAATACCCTTGGCTAGTGGCTGTCTCCACAGGCAATCTGTTAAGGGAGCAATATCTGCAGTTTAGTAAAACTGACTTTTCAGAAAGCACTACTTGAAAAACAGAAGGATGGAAATTTTTAATTTTTTTTTAAATCCTTTCCCCCTTTATAGTCAAGTTTGTTTCACCCAAATACCTAACAAATTATACTTTTGGCTTCTGCAGCCTTTTTGACAAGACTGTTAAAGGGTAAATGGGACCAGAAGAGCTCTACACGAGTGGCTTCACCCTCAGGGTATGATCTCTGTACTAAAGCCCTCTTGTTTTGGAGCAATTGCTCCGGATTGCTTTGGGCCCAGAGCTGTGAATGTTGCTGCTTGATTTTGTGTGCTTTGTTGATTATGCTCCACCAGTTCCACCTGTAATGTTCTTCTGGTTTTTTAGAAACAAAGGCAGTAATAACAATAGGTCAAAAATAGAACCAGCAGAAAATCTGAAGCTGCAAGTCCCATGTCTTCCCTCCTTGGTGTGCCACTTACTGAAGGCTCCCAGAGACTTATGTTTCATGTCTTGTCCAATATCTCTTATAATATAAGACAACTACTGCCTTTTGCAGGTGCTGGTAAATCCTGTCTTCTGGCCAAAGTCCATTTTGTATAACCAGAGCCTTTGTACCTAAAATTGCTCATTTGAACATGTTCTTGACTTCTTTAGTTGAAGTGTGCAGCCCACGGATTGCCAAATGGCAAATGCCGTCTCTCAGCTCTGTTTCAGATGAGGAAACTCCCTGAGAAAGAGGAGAGAGGGAATGTTTGTCCCTATAAGTTTAATCAGTAGCACTGCTCCCTGTGGCTCTTCATAGAGTCCAACACACATCTTCACTGCAATGAGGAAGGAACACAGCGGGTAGTGTCTAGCTGAGCTTTGTTATGTGATCAATTGCCATGAGGAAAGAAAGCTGGTGAACTCGTGGTCTCATCAGATGTCATCCTACAGCAGTTCTGTGCTGAGCTTTACATTGTCCTTATTTGCATTTGTAAGTCCTTATAAAGAAAAATCACCTCTTGCCTTTTTCATTGTGTTTGTTTTTTCTTCCTGCTACATCCAAAAGAAAAGGTATAAAGGAAAAAGAATGGTTATTTTTTCAATATTACACTATGTTTTCCTCAGTCTGAGTGAAGCCTTCAGTTAAACAAGGAACTCACAAAAGCAAGCTAGGTAGTGAATAGAACTTCCAGAATAGATTTCCAGCAGCTGCTTCACTCCTTTCATATTTAGGAGAGCTGAGCATAAGTTCCTTCTCTCAGGAGTGTTTCTGGAGTGCGTGAGTGGCTTCACTTTCCTGCACCTCTCCTTTTTTGCTGAGGATGTTGGGCTGTGGTTCTAGAAAAATGCTATCCCATTTCTTTAGTCAGAGAGCCTAAGAAAGGGAGGGACCCAAGCCAGTGTGGTGGTTGTTTTTCAAAGGGCTGGTGCAAGAGTTAGTATTTTGGGCAAAGTGGGAGGATGTTTGAGCTTCTGCTTTGCTGTTTCTGCTTCTCCACAGAAAAGGCTGCAGATTCTTTGCATGTGTGTGCACAGTGGGAGAAGATGCCCAGCTGAGATCCAAACACAAATGAAACAGAACACACAAAGTTTAGAGTTGACACAATCCAAGTTCTTGTTATTAGCGGGGAAAAAAGGCTCCTCTATTTTTCCTTTATTAAAAAAAAGAAAAAAGAGCTCCCAACCCAAAACCCAAACAAATAACAAAACCCCCCACAAAACATGCCCCTCCTCCATCCTCCTCTTAAAATGCATGCATTTAAATCAGCACGCTAATTTTGGAGAAGGAAGAGAGATTTCTATTCCCAAAGCCTGTTTTCAATCATCAGACGAATTTTGAGAAAACCTCTGAACATTCAGCACTTGTGGTCAGTTTTCCCTGCCCAAAAACCTAGTGGTTTTTGCAGACATTCCATAAACACAGGAAGCTTTGACTGTGTCTCTAACAGATAGGGAGGCAGAAAAGTGAAATACCCACAATGCAAATCAAAAGCTGAACTGGCCATGGTTGCTCAGAGGAATGTTCTGACTCCACAAGCTGTGTCTCTATGGCCAGGGCCAGATGTTTCAGAGAGAACCCCTCAAATCTGTAAAGTACAATTGTGACATAACCTGCCCGTGCTTTGGATTTCTTTTTAACTCTTGATTTTCCTCCCTGAAACACTGCCCTTTATGTTCTCTGTGAGTCTTTGATTTCGGTTCTTTGGAGGGTGGCCCGAAGGGCTAAAAAGCTGCTGTGCAGAATTCCCAAGGTGTTTGGATTCCTGATCCTGTCCTAACTGCTCCTAAGTTTTATCTGCTGAAATATTAGCCTCAATTTTATCTGCAGCAGGAAGTTTCATGGATTAACCATGTTTTATCCAAATATTCATCCATTTTAATTTTATCTGCCAGCTCCTTACTGCCTCATTTTATTTCTAATGTGAGAGTAGCCAAAAAGAAATTCCTGATTATCTTTCCCTGCACCGTTAATTATTTTTATACAGCCTAATTGTTGTTACTCTTCTTTATAAAATAAACCCTTAAGCTCCTTTCATCCATGATTTTTTTCAGAGAAGTCTTCCCTTCATCTTATTCGCTCACCAGTCCTTCTCCTCAGCTTTGCTTTGCCCAGAACTGAAGCCCCTAATTCAGGGCAAGTGTCTCTTTCACTTTCAAACAGCCTTTAAATACAGTAATTATTTTGTTCTCCACTTGAGGGTTAACCTTTCCATCCTCACCAGCCCAGTGAGCAGAGATTTGACCAGAACTGCCAACAATTAGCCCCTGAGCAGTGATACTCACTTATTAGTAGGTGAAATGCTGGACATTTTTTCCAAAGCATATTAATTCTCCTTGAAAAGTAAAGACCTTGCCTGATGTTACCCTGCCTACTTTTTTTTTTCATTTCCACCCAGGCGGATTTGCAGGAGAGAACTTTTCTCTGGGAAATCTTTTAACACTCTTGGATGATTTCTGTAAGTTGTCATTGTTGAAATAGCTGAATCTAAGGGGTTTTAATCATTCTGAATTTAGGATTCCGAACCAGAATAATGACATTTATTTTAGAACCAATATTCTTTCATGAGCTTTCCAATTTTTAATTGGTTTTCTAAAACTCTGTGTTAATATTTCTCCCTTCAGAAAGCATCTCATTGTTGTTAGCCTGTTTGTCAATAGAAACCCTGCTCCAGATGTTTTTGTTCTGTAGAAATGCTTCAAAGTAAAAAAATTAATCAAATAAGACCAAAAAAAAAAAAAAAAACCACACCAAAAAACCCACAGATTTTAAAATTTTCAGCACAAGGAAAAAATATCAAGTATCTTTTATGATATTGTAGAATATTTGCGGTATTAAAACAACAATGGGAAACAAGAAGAAAACCGTTTTACTTTGGGATAACATGTATGTTCCTGCAGATGTTTCAGATTTGAATCGCATTATCCTGTGGTGAATTCCTCTGTAAGAAGTTTAGTGACCATTTCATCAAGAGAGGGCTGCTTAATTTTTGGTGTGGTTTTATTTTACCCTGAGCGTTCTGTGTCAACCAGGACAAGCTAAAATACTGTATGTTCTATTGTTCTCTACAATTAGGAATCTAAAGTATTGAATCTTTAACCCAAAAAACATAATGTGTAGCTGGTGTTCAGAAAACAATTAGCTGACCGTGACTGGGTTTGTGCTGGCAGGTGTTTAATTTGCTTTGGTGAGACTCTCCATTAGCACCCCAGTGGGTTCCCAGTTCCAACCTGCCTTTGGCGTATCCCTACAAATCCTTCCCCTGCTTTCTCATATCAACTCAACCTGAAAGCTGGGAATTCCTGTCCCATGACTAAAGGGACACCAATGCAGCTCCTCCCTGCATGCCCTGCTCCTTTGGGTGTGCTTTGGAACTAGTGAAAAGCGAGGAATAAAACATCTCTGGCCCTCTTCATGAACTTGCTGGGACAGCTTCAGCACTGCTCCTGCTCTCAGCCTTAAGGCACATTTGGTAAGTAATGTTTTCCCAGTCAGTGTAGTCAAATGGCCACATAGTAGATAAGTTCCATTTATTACAGCAGTCAAGTTATGTACACCAAAACCTCATTGACAAGGAATTCTCAATCAGCTCTTCTTAAAGGGAACTGTCGCCAACCTTGCAGAATTCCACCAATACACCAATACACCAATGTCACCTGACCCCACCAGGGAAAGGCTAAAATTGACTTACACTGGGTTTTTCGAACTGAAAACCCTGCAGTGGAATCCCTGATTCTGCTGAACCCGTTTCTTCAGCAGGATTTTTGGCTGGTTCCCACATCACGAGCTCCCGGGACAGATGCAGGCACCACCTGGGAGGGTGGAGCTGGGTGAGCTCCTGGGAGCATTCCAGAGGCAGGGACAGAGCAGGGAGACCCCCTTCCCACGGGGGGTTGGTGTCTCTGTGCCACCAGTGACCCTGAACCCAGGAGGTTTTCACCCAGTCCCGTGTTTTGGCATGCGAGGAGCTCGTGGGTCTGTGGCCAGAGATCACCCATGTTGGGAGATACGGAATCTTTGCCTTGAAAGTTAATGGAGAGGGAGTTTTCTGCTTGGTTGGTTGGTTGGGGTTTATTTTGGGTTTTTTTGTTTGTTTGGGGTTTTTTGCATCACAATTAGGCATGGATAATTTAATACAAGATTTTAGTGACTTCGTAGAAGCAAAGGACCAGTATGAATAACTATTGCAGCTGTCAACATTTCTATGCTGTTTTTAGGGGATTAATATGCAACCACAAAAATTCATTCCAGGCAGACACTTGGTATTAAAGGATGCAGTCCAAGAAAATTTTTTTCCCCCCTCAAATTAGAATTTAATCCATTAGGCCATTTTTAAGTAGGAAAAAGACTGTATGTTTTTGAAAGTTGAGATTCCTGGCATAGTTCTGGTTTCAGAGGGAATATTTTAGGGAACAAACAGGGGCCATGGGACTCTGCCTTCTATCTTGCCCCTATTCTGCCTCTCTTCAGCAAACCTGTTTTGTGTTGTTACGTTTCTGCACTTTATCACAGCCTGTGATAGGAACAGATAAAAGTATAGTTGTAGGTTTATTCTCCCTCATTTTTCTTCTTCATCCAATAAAATCCCATGACTGGTTCCACCTATTGACTCTCAACAGCAGTTGAGGGTTTCTTTGGGAACGTCTGGATAATTGCATCCTGGTTATATATTCTGTTCTCAGTGACACGTGTTCACGTGTAATATAAATTAAGCACCCCATAATGTCTTGTCCTCTTTCCCCAGCCGTCATAATTGGCTTCCAACAGAAAGATTTTCAGCTGTTTCTGGAGTAAATGACTTACTGTGAAGACAGCAGAGCAGAAATTGCTCTGGTCCCAATGCTCTTGCAGTCAAGTTCCTACTGCCAAATTCCTGCTATTCGGGGGGGCAGGAAATAGCTTTAACATAGCAAATGCTTCATCTTAATTTAAAATAATAGAGGGACTCAGAAGAGGAAGAATGTTTAGAATGGTAAAAAATTATATTTTTAATTTAGAGAGAGATTGGGTATAAGAAAATTAGGAAATGTTCTTACTTATAAATTAAGGACCCCTGAATGGAGAGTTCTCTCGAGATTTTGTGAGTTGCAAAGTGCTCAGCTGGCAGAGAAAATCCCTCAGTGACTCGTTCATTTTTCTTTTTATCTTGAGTGCCCAGTTTTGCTTTAAAAATAAGCAGTGTGGGTTCTACACTGAATTCCAGCACTGAGTAACGTAAACCCTGAGGGGTGTTTTTTTTTTTTTTTTTTGTAAGTTCAAACAAAAAAATGCGCCATGAGGTAACAAAGAACCCACTGTTCTGGGTCTGAGTTTTGCCTCATACCTTGCCTGTGAACTTAGAGTACTATTCATTACACTTGCGCTGTCTGTGGTGTAAAATGGGGTTGTGCTGCCCTAAAATCTGAGAAAAGAGGGCTGAGTGCTCCTCTTTGACCCCAGAAGAGGAAGGGCTGTGCTGTGAGCCTGGTTTTACTGAGCCCTTTGCTTTGTCACAGGTTGCTCAAGTTGTGGCAAAGCTGCCCAGAGTCTGGCCTTGTTAGTCTGAGGCCTTGTTAGTCTAAGCCTTTTGCCACCAGCTGTATCCTCTGGAAGACAGGACTCTGCTAGAAGGATCTGGTGTAATTCTGTGTGGTGTCTACTTCCAGTGATTTTAATGACAGTCCTTGTCACTGTTGTTAAATTCTTAGTAGAATTTCCTCCCCCCTCTCCTTGATGCTGAGCTGGGCTGTATAGACCAGAAATAATCAGGATATATCCCTGACAACAAGCAGGGTAGGGGAAGGCTGCAATGTGCTGTCATGGGTTTCTCTGAAGAAAAATGTGCTGTGGACAGTTCTCACAGTGCTCCACGAACAGCACTTTTCCAAACTGTTTTAATTTTTTCCCAGCACGCAGAACCAGGGGACTGGCAAAGGCGCTCCCTGGGAAACAGGGATAAGCCCTCATTTACAAGAGGGTTCCTTCCTTGCGTCTGATCCCTGCAATGTTACACAGGATTTTATAAAACTTGTCTTTAAATTAAAAAAAAAAAAATCATGCAATATTTTCAGAATCCAATCCATTGAAACAGCTCCATTTGTTCTTTGTTTACTGTATTTAAACTTAAAGAATATGTTTCAAAGATCTTAGGAAGGTTGGCATTGTCGTTTATTGTGTAAGTTACTTATTTAGGTGGAAAGACCCAAAACATTCTCCCTCAACCATTTTGTCAGACTTCCTGTGAGCTTAAGGTCTTCATGCTTTGAAAACCAGTTGTTAAAATAATCTGCATGCAGGAAAGAGTGACATTTAATGTCATACAAAGTTCAAAAACGATAAAAAGAAATGTAAAGAGCTTGTTCTCAACACCAAGGTCCTACATCAACACTAAGAATTGATTCACCTCAGGTAGGAGGCAGAAGGATCCTCTGTTTTTTGTTTAATATTGTTTCTTCACTAAAATTAATTATCCCATATGTAACATTTCAGACCAAATTATCTTTTATAATTCCTTTTTTCAAGGTATGGTGCAGGAGTACATTATCTTCCCTGCATGCAGAGCACTTAACAGGTATTTTATCTCTCCCTCCATCCTGAGGTTGTATTTTGCAGAGCAGAGAAGGTTCTGCAGAGATGCTGTTTAATTAGAGAAGACAAGGAGCAGGTGTGCTCTGAGAGAACAGCCCTGAATTAGCAATCCCAGCTTTAGCTCCAAGCAGGCTCTGAGTCTACACTGGGCACTGTAATACCATGCAGATACTGAGCAGAGTTTGGTCCTGGCAGAGCTGGCAGAGCTCTTGAGAGTCGATACCTTCGTGTGCTGAAGCAGCTGAACTTCCTTCAGTTCTGACACTGACCTGTGGCATTTTCACGGGGTGCTCATTATATGATACATAAATGCCCAAAGGAGCTGCAAAGTGAACCTGGTAATAACTGATGCTGTGGGAAGGAATAAAAGTAAGTAATAACCACACCAGGAAGTTTTAAATAGACCATTGTCTTGAGTACAGGAAATGCAATTATACCCTGGAGTGTTATAGGAAGAGGCATCTATATCTTGCTTTACATCAAAGTAATTTGGGAAGTACTTGGTGCGAACAAGAAGGGCTCAAGTGTGAAGTGTACAATACACTTTGCTGATTTGAGCAGCTGTGGACAACAGAATGAAACTGGTGCTCTGCTTTTGCAAGGAAAATAACATGCAAAACCATCCTGCTTTGTGTAACAGCCCTGACAAAAACACAGTGTGTTGCTTTTGGAGTCCAGCTGAAGGTTTAACCGCGCAACACGAACCCCACCTTCTGACTCGGGGTTTATTTCAGCAGCCCAACAGATCTTAAAATGCAGCTTCCCTGTTACTCAAATTCAAATATACCATCAAAATATTGAAAAAGCCACCCTTTCCCCCTTAGTGCTCACTCGTCACCAGTGTGCACATGTTCCATGTCTGCTAAACAGGACTGGTGTTATTAACAAAAGCAGGAGCAGAGGAGCGAACGCTGCCAGATCTTGCCTCGAAAATCTTACAGGCTATGGGGGTAATAGTAAAAACTAAAAGCTGCACATACAAAAGCTGAGCTGGCAACCTGTCAGGGGTCCAAAAACAGCCTCTGTTTTACACAGCTCAGACTTGCAGCAGTTGTCAGTTTTAACAAGGTCTTTAGCCGGAGTAGCTGTTGGCAGAGCCTCATCCTGCCGGTGATGAAATGAGCCAGAGCGTGCAGTCCCACTCATCTGGAAAAACGAGGCCGGAATCTCGAAATCTCACTAACTCTGAGCAGCCGTGGTTTTGAAGCTTTTACTCCAGAGCTGTCTGAAGGAGTGAACTTGTGAGCAGTTTCACCGGGATGCGTGTCTCATGTGCTGGTTGTCAGAGGCAGAACGCGCAGCCTCTGTTTAAGAAACCCTCCTCCTTTCCCACGAACTGCTGGACTGAAATTGCCATCAGCAAAGTGAAATTCGTGCGAAGGGGCGGCGGGGGAGCTGCGCCCCTGCTCGGGCTCCCTGCCCCGGGCAGCGTGCGGCTCA
Organism: Acropternis orthonyx; assembly: GCA_035583155.1. Classification (NCBI taxonomy): domain Eukaryota; kingdom Metazoa; phylum Chordata; class Aves; order Passeriformes; family Rhinocryptidae; genus Acropternis; species Acropternis orthonyx. Next base: position 17,622,417 of record JAWWEU010000017.1, read on the forward strand.
CCCCTCGCACAGCCCCCGCTCAGCCCCGCTCCGGCACAGGGCTCGCTTACGCTCAATTGTTTGCTAAGCCTCTTGTTCCTGTAGGCAAATGAATGTTAGAATAGCCTCTAATGAAACTTTAGCTTCTGGCTGGCTCCCGGCCGGCCACGCAGCTGGAGCAGCTGTCAGTGCCGTGCCAGTTTGCAATTGTAGTTGATTAACAATTCCTGCAGCCCACGGGACGGCTGAGACGAAGATAAACACGCTGACATGCACGGGATTACCGCTTCCAAGCGGGGATTTTACTGCTGACACCACAGACTGCTGGTGTGCTCCTGCTGTTACAGCGCCAGGGATGAGCCGGGGGAGCTCAGTAAAAGTGACCGGGAAATTTGGAATACAGTGGCTATTTCACATTCAGAATGAGGACGAGCTGTGGGCTCTAATGACCTGCAATGACCCTAATGCTTGAAACATGCACGTTGTGGTACACTGCATTACCTATCATGGTGATGGGTAGGCAGAGGCTGTTCCCTGCTGTTACCCAGGGGCTGGTCTTTTATCCAGCATCCTTGAGAAGCTTCTCCAAGCAAATGGGAAGCTGTTAATTTTGGCATCATGGTATGTGAGGTAATTTTAACTAACCCAAAGATCATTTTTCTCTGAAGAAAAACAGTATTCTTCATCGAATTTGTCAGTTTGCTATTTCAGATACTCCCTTTGCATCTGGTAATTTGGTTCTTACACTGGAACATAAAAACCTCTTCTGAGGTTTGACGAAGTTACATTCAAATCAGGATTAATTCCAGGAAAACCATCTGGGAATTTATTTTTCCTGTTTCACTGGGGCAGGGAGCAGTATACAAACGTAAATTGTACAGGCCCATAAGTTCGGTCCAAGCAGCTTTTCATAGCAAAAATAGCATGAAGATTAATGGGAACATCAAGTAATTTCTTTAACAATAAAAATATAAACTGCCAAGTAATTAGTGAAATGTTTCAAAGGAAGAAAAAGGAACTAATGAGAGGACAGATTAAGATGTATTTGTTATTCCAGTGGATTGGATTTATTGTGTTTACTATCGCTGAATCTCATCCATCATGCTAACAACATGCCAAGCTGCAAAGATCTCAGTGATAGGAAATGCATGTTTGCTGTCAGGGAGGAGAGGAAGGACCAGGATAAGGCTGTGGGATCTGTGGAGACGGAGGGCAGAAGGACAGAATCAGCACCTGGGCCACACTCCTGTTTCCTGAGCTGAGACTAAACACTGTCAGAGCTCTCTCGCTGTGGCAGCAGGTTTCAGGCTGTACAAATATCAGGTCTGAAGTGAAAGGGATAAAGTATTATTTGTTCTTCTACATGATTAATGATTGTTTATAAAATAGGGCTGCAGGCATCTTTCTTCCCTTTCTCCCCTCACCCAAAAAAAGACTCAGAACAGAGTGAAAAAGAACTTCTCTGGTTTCAGTAGACAATTTTCTCCATTCTTTTTAAGTTTGGGTTTGTTTCTTTGGTTTGACTTTTTGTTGTTTCCCGGTGGGTGCATTTTTGATATCAATAGGAAAACTTTGGCCAGACCTGGCAGGTTGGCTGTTGACAATCAGTCAGGTTCTCAGAAGCTTCTCATCAGAAAGGTGAATATTCACATCAAATGAGAAATTTCCCATCTTCCAGAAGTAACCCCTTTACCTCCCAGTCTTACAAAATGCATTTTTACAATTTAGTTGCTTATTTTCTTGAGGTATACACAGTTTGATTGAAACGGAATAACTGCTGGAGGTCAAGTGTAATGTTACATCTATTTGCTATCAGAAAATTTGCTTTTCCCAGAGCCAGATTCACACAGCAGACAATCATGCTGCTATTTCTTCTTGGTTAGGAATCTCTTCAGACTCCAATCTAGATTCCTAGGTCATCACTCACAGGCAGAAAGGTTAAATTTAGGTTGTGTGAATGTGGACAATATTTTCCTACATCCTGTCTACATCCAGACTGATGCCTTGGCGTGTGACAAGTGAGAACCTGCACAAGACACAACCTAAAGCCTGTCAGGAGAGGAGCCCTCACATGGACAGCCCAGCAGCTTCTGCTGATTCACTTACTGGAGCAGCTTTGTTTTTTCCTGGCCTTCCTTGCTGCAGTAGTTGCTCCTGCTGGATGAACTGCTCTGAACCCTGATACGTGATTTCAGGACATTCCTAAAACACTGGAACTTCTCCCAGCTGCAGCCAGGAGAAGGGAAATAGCTGTCTGCCCTGACATTTCTCTACAGTATGAAGGGGTGGACATCAAAAATATCACTGGGTTTCTTGTCTGCTGTTTTCCATTCCTGCTCTGTTCTCCTTTTTACTGTCATCCTGTGCCGCTGTACCAGCAAGACCAGTAAAACAAATTTGTAATGGTAACTCTTCTTTGTACTGCCAGGGAAAAAAAAATGCCCAACAACACTGCAAAGTCAACCTTCAGGAGAGATGTGGCAGTAGATGTCACAACAACAGTGTCCTCATCTATATAGAGCTCAAAGCATCATCTCATGAACTGCTTCACGAGGAGGGAACTCTGCCTTCTGAAGGTGTTGGCCCCTCACTGTCCAAGCCTGGTCTTTCTACAGCTTCTTCTCGCTTGTATTCAGCAGAACGGGGTCTGACCTCATTTGGCACAGTGTAAATCAGAGCAAATCACAACATTTAATGAAATTCCTGCACCAGTGCAAGGTTGTGACTGGACTCTCACCAGGAGAGAGTGGCTTCTTTTCGGATTTGTTGATTCACAGTTCCTTTCAGTTTGGTGTTTGGGTACAGTTGGTTTCAGTCCTTTTTCTCCTCCCCCCCCCCCCCCCCCCATTACTTATTACTTGCCCCCTTCATGATTCTTCTTTCCTCTTGCACAAAACCGTACTTTAAATCAAAGTGAACTGGGTGTTTTTTTCAAGACTATATTTTTAAACAGTGTTTTTAAAACACTAGATTACTGTTGTTAAATTTTAGTAAGTGATTTGAATAGAGACTTCACTGGGTGGAACATCAATCAAACAATATATAAATACAGACAAACAGTTTTAAATGACCCATTAATATTTTTTGGTCTAAGACTCTCTGAAGATATAAAAAGAAGGATGCAAGAAAATATCTTACCAAGAGTGATCTTTGGATTTTTGTTTACTTTTTTTCAGAGAAATACATTAGTAATTCATAACTACCAGCTAAGCAAATCTGATTTAAAAGGAAGCACGATACACAACTCTGGGAGACATGTTTGCTCAGCTGAAAACTAGTGAATAACAGTAGTGTAATTAGAGCGAAAGGAGTCTTAGGGGATAAAAAAAGACCTTCTCAGAGCTATTTTAAGATCTTAGGTCATGAGTTAGGTCATGAGCTTCTTAGCATTTGGTGTGGTATCTGAGTAGACCCTTGGATTATAGATCAGGGCAGGTGCAGAACACTGTACTAAAAATACTTCTATCCTTAAGGAGTTCACTAATTTCTTGAATGACAAACCGGACAGAAATATTAGTTCTGAAGAGGAAAATGATTAAAATAATTTAAAATAAGTTAATGCTTTACTGTACAATAAAAAAATCCCATAGTTCTTAATGACAAAAGCTGAAGTGTTGTTCACCATTACCTAGGAGATGTAGCAGCAAACCTTTTACAGAGTTCCAGCATGTGCTGAGCATGACTGGCATGTTCAGCAGTATTTCTGGACTCGGTTGCTGCCTACTGAGCTGTGCAGAGCACTGTCAGGACTCCTATTTTAGAGCCTTCTCCTGCCCTGGGGCTGGAGCACACATGACCAATGCCCTCAGGGCAAGTTTTGCCACTTTTAGGCTTCTTCTAGAAATATTGTCCCTCGACTTCTTTAGTGCAAAGTTCTTGGAGAGCCTAACAGGATAAAACATGCTCACTGCAGCTGTAAAACCTGCCTCGTTTCATCAGGATCTACTGGGGTTTTTGGTTTTTTCTAGGTGAATGCAGATGTTCTCAATTTCCTATTTTTGATAATATGCTACACTCATGCTGCTGCTCCCTTTGTCCAAAGTGAACCTTCCTGTTTTACAAGGGCTACAGATGTTCAGAGACCTTTGAGAAATTGGTTTATATTTCTTTTATATTTGCCTCCCTATGAGGGAACACTCCACTTTTCAAATGGCATACACAGGCCTATGATTTCACTCTGACTGACCTAATTTGAATCCTTAATAGTCTTTTAAGAGGCAGTTTTTTATAGAACTGGCAGAACCAGTTGCAGTATAAAGTTAGGTGTCATTTCCTGTATATTCCTTAAAAAGGAAAAAACAAAGACCAAGGAGAAGAAGAAAAAAAAGGCAACTCCAAAGGCATGTTTGAAGTTTTTCCAAGGGATTATGCCCACCTACCCTTTTGTCTGTCACCACAATCAACAGTGTGAACCCCCTTTGACCAGCCCAATTTATGCCCAAAAAGGAGATCCTCCTTAAGGCAAATCTCTGCCTTCATCAAGGGATACACGACATGAGAGAAACATCATGATATAATATAAAAACAGGTTCCAACCTCACCCTGGGAAACTGTACTGAAGGGTGACATCACCTACTCACAGTTGTGAACTTCAAAACCAGATATCCTCCTCTGGTTCTTTGTGTTGGCTGTCTTGGTTTTCTGAAGAGCCTGATTAAATTAATACAACTCCAAATAAGTGCAGTAGGTGTTCCCCAGCACAAGTGAATCTGCTGCTAGGGAGGTCCTGCACCTTTTGTCAGTGAGGGAGATGAGATGAGATGAGATGAGATGAGATGAGATGAGATGAGATGAGATGAGATGAGATGAGATATTAGCCATTGTGGCAAAAAACAACAAAAGGTAACAAGTAACATTAGAGAATTGGTATTTTGTCAGAAAAGCAAAGTTTGTGCTGCCTTCTTTTTTCCTGTAGGCAAAAATAATTTCTATACAGTCTGTCTTCACATACCAATTAAAGAGGGAGACACTACACAAGCTTTCTGATTTCCAAGCCCATCTTTCTTAGCCAGCTGAAACAGAGATTCCCAAGTAATTGAAATTGTTAATGAAAGGGACAGCAAGCATGTTTACACGTGTCTGTACTTCTCATATTCTCTCTGTGAGGAAAAGAAAAATCACCATCAGCTAGTTCAGCCCCGTGGATACAGGGTCATCTTGCTATAAACAAAGCTTACTAACTGGACATTTTCATTTAAGTAGAAGCTCAAGATCCTGTTTTTCTGTGGAGGTGATCACATTCTCCAGGTATTTTTTAAAAAAAACTTGGAGTTCCTTTCCTGCTGCCCATATGTCATACTTTCTCACGTATCCCAGAGGCTCCCATGTCATGGCTAACATTCTTTTAGAAAAATGGAGCCACACAGGAATTCTTTAACAACCTATCAGCACCACTCCCAAATTAGCCAGACAGGACACTGTTTGTTTAATTTTGCAAGTCATTTGCTTTCCCCAAAGCGAGAAGAGCTACCTCAGTGAATTCCTAGCTGAGATACTCCACGCTTTTTAAGGAATTTTTTGTGAGAGAGAAGTAAGTTCTCCTAAATGAGGAGCAAAACCTACTAATACATTTAACAATGCAGTCAGGTTATTGAACAATGTGTAACTAGGTGTCTTTGAATTATTCTCTGTACTTACTTCAGAAAGGCCCTAATGTGTTCTAATTGGCTGTAATGTAAAAGCAAGATAAGTGCAAAGAGAAAAACTGCACTTTAGGGTTCGTTGTGACTAAATCTGCAGGCTTTTTCAGTACTCTGTTCTTTGGTGTTTTAAAACATTCTGTGACAGTGCTGTGTTTTACTCAATAACTTTTAACATTTTTACTGGTATTTTACTATTATTGCTAAGTAATTAAACCATTGCAGTGAGAAAGGAATACAGTGAGAAATTATCTTTTATTGAAGTAGGCATAAGGAAAGCTTCTAGTTTGGCAATGCTCTCTGCACATGAACTCCCGTGCCTGGTGGTGAGCCTCTCTGAACGTGGGATAGTTCAGAGCTGGGTTTAGAGTATGGCCTTTCTTAGGAAGAGGGGAGGGGAACTGTTGGTCTGAACCCTCATCAGGGGCCTTTGCTATTTTGGAGAGCTAAAGCTTCGTGGTGCAGCTTGTTTAAACTTTCCAGGAGCTGGTTGCAAATCCACCCTTGCTGCCCTGGCAAGTACCACTGCAGGACATTCCTTCCTCCTGCAAAGTACCATCAGTTCAGCTGGTCCAGTGACAGCACCAGGGAGGAATTCTCTGCTGCAAGTACCAAGCACAAAGAGGCTGCTTAATTTCCTCTTTGTGCAGCCCAAATCCTGCGGGACTCGTGCATATCCATGTACTTCCTACACTCTGCAAGCGAGCGTGTGTCCCGAGGACAGCATGTTACGTCTTGCTCACTCTGCTGATGAGACTGTGAGAGACCCGCCAGAAGTGAATTGAATAGGTCTCGACTTAATTACATGTTAGTTTGTTAATTGCCTCTGCTGCCTGTCTCACGCTGGCGTTACAAAAGGGTTCGGGTCACCTCTGCAACCAGTTTCCCTGCCCCGGCTGTTCGGGGCTCCATCCCTGCGGGATACCCGGGGATGCGGCCGCCCCGCCTGGCCCGTTCGAGGGGCAGAGACTTCTCCTGTGCCTTCTCTTTTCAGCGCAGCACCGGGACATGTGTCCCTGCAGAGCCAGCGCTGCTCTTGGGAAGCACTGCCAGGCGCTGGCAGCTCTGCCCTCCCAGGCAGCGCCGTGCCCTCCATGGTGCCCTGCCCTGGGGGTCAGGATGGCACCCCAGCCCCTTCCCCTCGATGCGTGTCCCGGCCGAAGCCCTGCCCAGCCCCGCCGGGGTCTCGCCGCAAAGTCTGGGCTCTGTAGGGCAGGCCCAGCACCCGCCGGTGTTCGCTGTAGCCAGACTGCTGAGTAGCAATGCCCCCTCCTCCTCCTCCGGCTGCCGGGGGAAGGTCTCCGAACGCGTTCATTCCGTCCATGCCTGCGCTTAACCCCTGAGTGCCCGGCCAGCCCCGCGTGTTCCCCGCTACCCTCCTGCTGCGGGGCAGACGGATTTCCACGGCCGGCGACGGTCCCGGCACGGGGCTGGAGTCACCCACCCTACACCGTCTCCTCCGCTCACCCCGCTCCCGCTTGCTGCCTTTTTTCCCCCCCCCCCCCCTCCCAGGAGTAGCAGCGAAACATCCCGTCCTGCCTATTTGGAAATGGGAACAAATTACTCCCCCGCCTTACCTCGCCCATCGCATCCCATATATAGTCATATCTACGGTCAAATGGCAGGCGGCGGCGAATGGGAGGGCTGGGCTTCCCAAAAAAAGCCGGGGGGCAGTGAGAGAGGGAAAGGGGTAGGGACGGACGGAGGAGGGAGGGAGGGAGGGAGGTAGTCAGGAAAAAAAAAAAAAAAAAAGCCCTTTCCAAAAAAGTATTGGATGTCTTGAGGAATGCAGTCAGCCCCCTGGGAAAGTACATATCTGTGAGGCGCTCCGTGCCCGCCGCTTGCACTCGGCCGGCGCCCCGTCCCGCACGGACCAGCCCCGCAGCTCCGCTCCGCTCCCCCGGGGCCCCGCACCGCGGCTGTCCCGCACCTTCGCAAGTCTTGCTTTCAGCAGCAACTCGCGCGGGGACGCGCCCTGACCCACCGCCACCATGGATGCCATCAAGAAGAAGATGCAGATGCTGAAGCTGGACAAGGAGAACGCCTTGGACAGGGCCGAGCAAGCCGAAGCGGACAAGAAGGCAGCGGAGGAGAGAAGCAAGCAGGTCTGCACCGAGGGCCGGGCGCAGCCAGCGCCGGGGCGCAAGTTTTTCCAGACGGCTCCTCTCTTTTTGTTGTTTTCCCCTCCTCCTCTCTCCCTCACCCTCCCCGTACCTTGTTGTATTCCACCCCCGCGCCCCTGCAGAACTGGTTGAACTTTTCCTAAGGCAGAGGTTCGGGCTGGCAGCCCCCGGCCGGAGGTTCCCGGGGCCGGTCGGAGGTCGTTCCCCGTCCCGTCCCCGCCATCCCCCTGGGGAGCGGGGCCTCAGGACAGCCGCGTGGCCGCCGTGCCTTTCTTTGTCACCAGGGCACGGCTGGGAGAGGCTGCCCCGAGCACCTCGTTAGCAATGGACAGACGTGCTGCCACTTGGCACAGGACATTTAAAGCCCTGTTCGCCCGCTCCATCACCCAGCAGACTTGTCCGATTCCAGGTTCTCCTCCTCCGGATGCATGTCCCATTTTCCTGTCCTTCTCCAACCCCGCTCCTTTAAACCTAGGGCTTTATTCGACTGGGGGAGGGGGACACTTTTGCACGTTTCTGGGAGATCCTGAAGGAGGAAGGGGGAAGGGAGAGGAATTTTCTAAGTTAATTTCCCACTTTTCTAAGCCCAGAGAAAAACATATTTGTGCGTTGTATTTCCTCTTGTGCACCTAGTTAGAGGATGACATTGTGCAATTGGAAAAGCAATTGCATGTGACGGAGGATACAAGGGACCAAGTGCTGGAAGAGCTACACAAGTCTGAGGACAGCCTCCTCTCCGCTGAGGAGAATGCTGCCAAGGTATCGTGCCCTTGCCACAAGCAAAGAGAATCTAACTGTCTCTCCTTCTCTCTCTCTCTCTCTCTCTCTCTCTCTGTCCATCTGTCCTCTGTCTCTTCTGCACCCGCACTTCTTCCTTTGCACGATCACGTTGCCTGCTGCACCTTTTGCTGCCCGCCCTCCCCTCTCCACCACCTTCCACCCGTATCACAGCTGGAGGACGAGCTGGTGGCTCTACAAAAGAAGCTGAAGGGCACTGAGGATGAGCTGGACAAATACTCCGAGTCCCTTAAAGATGCACAGGAAAAGTTGGAACTGGCTGACAAAAAGGCCACAGATGTAAGTTACCCCCATCCCTTTCACCACAAGCCCAACAGAGAAACCACACAACAGTCCCTCTGCCCAGGACAACCAGGACTCCTACCCAGCAGCACACCAAAGCTTTGCTGATGGCAGGGTCTGGGCACCTCCTGGCCAGGGGCATGGGAAACGCAGCACTGCCTCCTTGCATGAGGTTTGCACACTATCAGAGGCATCTGACTGGGTTTCTGCTCACTTGACATGTGCTTTTTATGTGTACTTGCTGCTCTAGATGTGAAAGTAAAGAAAAGGTGCTTTATCTGTTCAGGTGATGTGCTAAACGGCTCAGGCTGAAACAACACTGTCTTGATAGTGAAACAGAATCAGAGAGTTAATAGCAAGTAGATCCAGGAGAGGGAGATCCAGAAGAGCAAGGGCTGCTAGTTCTGTCTTCAAGAGAGCTGTTCCTAGGCATGCAATGTGTTAGAATTGCTGCTAGATACTAGTTTGGCTCAGTGATCCCTGAGATAAAAGGTCCTCGCCTAGTTACTTTTCCCCCTGGAAATCAGTGAAACTGTTTCATTTGTCAAAGAAAAGTTCAGTCTTGCGTGACAGAAAATTGTCTGGAAGATGATACTTGGTAGTTTTGCAGTTCAGAGGACAGTGATCCTGGGAGCAAGCTGGGAGATATATATAGCTCAGCACTTTATATGGTAATAAGGCAAGAGCCTGTGCCTCTCCCAGGCCCTCATCCCACCCACCTGTCTGCCCCTGACATGCATTTAATGTATTGCATGCATGGAGTCAGAAGAGTCTATTTCTCTGCTCTTAAGGTTCTGCTCTCTATTGCTGCTGTTGGACAACTTGATTCTGAGTAAATCTCAGGTCTGAATGACAGGAATAGGTGAAACTACAGTATATTCCAAAGCTATGACCCTCCTGTTCCCATAGCTCAGCTTTAAACATCAACCTCAAAGCCATAATAAAAAGGAGCTGCCACAGATGAAGCAAGCAAAGTATTTCAGGGGGAGGAAGGATACATTTGGAACGGAAAATATTACAAGTGACAACTTTGTGTGAAAGACAACATGGTTGTATCTTATTTTACTTCTAAAAGTTTAGCTTCAGTGTGGCAATTAAGTTGTACAGCTTTGAAAGAGGACTCGAGACCTCAGCAAACAGAAGCGTGCATAGGACTGGGGGAGAGGGGTTGGTGCATAATGTGGATCAGATGTGTGTGTTCTGTGCGTGGCTGCCATGGGAGAGAGGCAGCTCCCTAGCAGGACGTTTATTTAGCTTGTTCAAAGGCACCACATATAGATCCAGGGGAGATATTCCTTATAAGGAAAAGTATGCAGACTATTTGGAAATAGCTTGCCTAGGATGAAGGCAGGAGAAGTGCTACTAGATTCCCGTTTTGAAATTCAGGATCTTCCTAGCCGATCCTAATGCCATTTTCCCCTGCTGCAAAACAGCGTTTGGAAGATAGTTGAGCGCAATTTTATTTGCAGTCTTCCCTCAGGTGGAGGGTAGGAGAGTGTCTGGCTTGTTTTCATCGAGGAAAAGGCTGTATTTATTTGTGTGCATGGAATACGTCTGACATTTTAAGGATGTATTAATTTTTTTGGCGAAGCAGAGTATCTTTGGGGCATTGCAGCTGACCCAGTATTTGCCCTGCTAGTTTGGATAGTTCCAAGCCTTAGGAAAAAGACACGGGCAGGGAGGGAGTGCCGGCTCCCTGGGATGGACTCGCCTTACCAAGGGGATGAGGAAATCTTCCCTCGCGGGATGACTCATCTCCCAAAATCCAGGCACATCCCCGGAGCCACCCCCGCTGGGAGGGGGCAGCCGCAGCCGCAGGCCCCTCTTCCCTGCCCGTCACTGCGGGGAGCCAGGCCGGGTGCCGCAGCATGTGCCGGGGTGCTCGGTGGCGTTTTACTGCGATCGTTTTGGGGCGGTTTGGGCGGGGAAAGTTTGGGGTCCGAGTCCGGGTCTGACCCGGGTCCGGCCCGCGCTTCGCCGCCAGGGGGCGCTGCTGCCCCGGAGCGCGTACCTGGAGCGGGGGAGGGACCGGCACAGACCCGGTGGGACCGGTATGGGCCCCGTATAGCCCGGTATAGCCCCGGTGGGACCGGCACAGCCCCGCTATAGCTCCGGTATAGCCCCGGCACAGCGCCGGTGAGATCGGCACAGCCCCGCTATAGCCCTCGGTGGGACCGGTATGGGCCCGGTATAGCCCCATATAGCCCCGGTGGGACCGGCACAGCCCCGTTATAGCCCTCGGTGGGGCCGGCCAGGCCCATCCCCAGTTCACCCCCGGTGGGACCGGCCCGCCCCACCCCATCCCACCCGCCCCATCCCGGCCGTGCCGGCCCCGCCCCGCCCCGGCGCGGGGGCAGTTCCGGGGCGCGGCGGGCCGGGCGGAGGCGGCGGGCAGGGCCGGGCCGGGCAGGACCGGGGCGGGCGGGCCTGAGGGAGGCACCGCGGCAATGGCGGCGATGAGCTCGCTCGAGGCCGTGCGCAGGAAGATCCGCAGCCTGCAGGAGCAGGCGGACGCGGCCGAGGAGCGGGCGGGACGGCTGCAGAGGGAGGTGGACCAGGAGCGGGCGCTGCGGGAGGAGGTACGGCCCGGTGCGGGGCGGGCACGGCCCGGCGTGAGGGGCACGGCGTGAGGGGCACGGCCCGGTGTGGGGAGAGCACGGCCCGGTGTGGGGGGCACGGCGTGAGGGGCCCGGCCCGGTGTGCAGGGCACGGCCCGGGGGAGCGGGCGGGGGTCCCTCGTCCCCGCCGGACGGCTGGTCCCTGCCCCGGCCATCCCCCCGTGCCACAGCCATCCCCCCCTGCCCCGGGCATCCCCCGGCCTATCCGCCGCTGCCCCGGCCATCCCCCCGGGCCCATCAGCGAGGCGGAATGCAAGCCGAGATGTTGCAAATTAGGCGCTTTGTGTCAGGTTCTGAGCAAGCTTTGATGGTTTGTTTGGTTTCTCCCCCCCGCCCCCACCTCCCAAGCCCTTGTTCTCTGTAGCCACCCGAGCGAGCCCAGCCATGGGAATCAATCAGCAAGGCGACTCGGGAAGCTGCGTACCTTAGCCCTGAACCTGAGATGGCCCCAGCACCTGGAGGCATAAACAGCGCGATCGGGTGGCCCCGGTCGCCAGCCAGCTGCAGTGCCTGTGTCTGCCCCGAGCCGCCGGCCGGGGCGGGGAGGGAGCGGCAGGCTGGGGTTCGGGCAGGGGCGAGCTCTCTCTCAGGTGTGAGCAGCACAGGCCTGTGCAGCGGAGAGATGCAGTTGTGGGTGCCAGTCCCCACCGAAACAACCTCATAGGGCTGTTGTTTGTCTTGCCGCTGGCCTTGGGGAATTGTAGCAGCTGTAACTTAGTGTTTCCTGCTATAAAATGCACGCTGTCTTTTGAGGCGGTTTTAGTGTCTTCAGTGGTTGTATGAAAGGGAAGGAAAAGAACAAATTTCTTGTGTAGTGTATTGCAATAGGAAAAATGGCGATTATTGGATTTCCTCATAATACCGGGCTTTTTGCAAATTCTGGGCAGCAAAGTTCAAAGGAAGAGCCTCCTGATTATTTGCAGGTGATCCTCCTCACAGACCAAAATATGGCTACTTAGGCTTGTGTAACTGCTGCATTCTTGCAGATCACTTGGCATATCCATTTTTCCTCAGTGAAGGACCATGTCATAGTCAGTAACTTGTTTCATAAGAGTTTCTGCCTTTAAAAAAATTTTCATTGGAGTAAAGGAAAGCAATTTTCCTACTTTCAGTAACACATATTATTCTAAACCACACATTAAAGGATTTCTATTGAAATGGGAAGCTTTGCTGCTATGCCTTTTGTGGCAGAAGGAATACTGCTGGAGAAGTGATTGTAGCTTGCTGGTGGAGTCTTCCCTTAAGAGCTCAGCTACATTGCTATAAAGGACCCTAAAAGTTAATGTTTGTTTCTTCCCTGGAGTTGGTTTCTGTGGATGATGTGGAATTCTGCAGAGTGCATTTGCATGGTATTTAAATTTTTGTTTGGAGGGGTCAGTGCTGGGGTGAATGAAGGTAGAGCACGGAACTCACAGGCACGTGTAGGTGTGTGCCTTTTTTACAGTGGGGTTTTTTATCGCTGCAGCTGTATTTCTGCATGCTTGAGGAGGGAGGCTCTGAGAGCATCGCAGCAGGTGAGCTGAGGTGTGAATCTGACCCTTCCCTGGGTGCATGTATAGCATGTGACCAGCTAGGGTTGTTATAAGGGTTTTTTTTTTCCTTCCTGTGCAAGGTACAGATACACAAACAATGAAAAAGCTAAAGCTGTGGCCAAAACATATCACAGTTACAGCTCTTGATTGTTAAACCAGATTGTTAAAAGTTTCAAGACTGTGATTAGCAGCCATTGCCTTAAGAGAGAATCAGTTCTGTTTCCAGTGCGTGCATCTCAAGGGGCTGTCGGTATTCACATTTTCAAAATGCATTTTTCTTCCTTCTTCTGGAAAACAGAATCTCCCTTACAATAGTCATAATTAACACCCCATGGCAACTTACCCATGTCATCGCTCATGGTGAAAATATGTGGTGTCTGAGCGGTATGGCAGAAAGGCAGGAGGCTGTGTTTGTCTGGTAGCTGTGGGAGTGCCCCTGAATGTCACTGGGGTTTTTCCTGCCTTGCCATATAAGGCGAGAAGTCCTGCTCTGCAGAAGAATAACTTGGGCCATATAAGGCTGGTTGGTAAATCCTTACTGGAGCAGGAAATAAAAACTTGAACTTTACTCACCCTGTGTTTTTGAAGCACATTGTATGCTCTTACCGTGATGAGGAGTCTTGACATGATAATAATTAACTTGTAACATTACAAACTTCCCAAAAGTAACATTTATGAAAGATTACTTTCTTTATTAATTCAGGAAGTTAAAATTCTTACTGTTTAAAGCCAGAAGTCTGAAAATACAGGTTTGGTGTACTGCTGCAGGATTGCATAGCTAAATATTTTCTATTTGGATTAATGTGGATCTCTAAGGATGAGGTCTTTTCTGCTTCTGGTTCTACATGTTCACTGTCAATACATATTAATGTTCAAAAGACAGATTTGCTTCCCCGTTTCTGTGTTACTCTCAGTCATTCTAGCAGGGCATTGTTACTGTTACGTCGAAGGTAGATTTACTTTCTGGTCTGTAAGTTCCTCTTCCTTCTGTTATGTGCAGAAGAATTTTCTCTTCAGCCAACTGTATCCAGCTCCCTCTGGTTAGCAAACAAAATGTACCAAACTGATACTTTCGGTACCTACTTTTACTAAAGGGTTGGTTCCCTCCTCAACTAGACATCATAGGAAATTCAGATGTGTACTTGTTCTTATATAGCATGTATGTATCTCATATATATGAAGTTTCAGTAGTAATTAAGAGTGTTATTCTCAGAAATAATTAACTTTTTGGAATAATCACCTTTTTATATATATTTTCTCCTTAATAGAGTTTTGAAAGAAAGTTTAATAATGAGGTTACCATGAGACTGCTGTTGTAGAACTTACTCTGCAACTTAAACAAGGGTAGGTCTGAGGATATCAGAAGAGCTTGTAATGATAAGAGGTGGATGAGCTGCAAGTGTTACACAGAAGATTAAGTGAACAGGTAGTGCAAGAGAGGCAAATTTATGGCAAGTTTGAGGATGGCACTATGGGGAAAAAAACAAAAGAAAAAGGTGTTTTAAGTGATTGTTGCCTGAACCAGGGCCCTTCTGAGACGTAGACTCTGCTGGTGCCTTTTTTATCAGCTCGTGCATAGTTTGCCTGTAAACAAAACTTCCTGGTATCGCGGCACTTCTGAAATGTTCTCTCTTTGTGTCAGCTGTGTCATTGCAAAGGCTGAGCTGGGTGGGTTTTTGCATGTTTACACTGAAGCTTCTTATGGAACTCCAGGAAATATTGGGACAATTCGTACCAAAAATGTGGTGAAAGGTCACCAACAGAGGATTTGGGATAACAGAAACATCGCATAATTGGTTTGTGTTGATTTAAAAAAATAAAGGGAAGGTCTGTAATTAATATCTGTAAATACACTAACAGAAAATACTCAGGTATTCGTAATTCTTCCAGCGCAGTTCCTCCTAGTACAAATTGTACAGTCCTTGATGTGCTTCACTGAAAGGAACCATTAATGACTTTTTCCTCTGTTAAGCAATAACTTCACAGTTCAATGAGGGCATGTACATCCATGTGTATGCACTTTTTAGTGGATGAAGTCAGGAAAGATGGAAGTGCAGGTATATGGCACGAGCAGGTAAATGGGACAATGTTCTGCAAGAGATGATGTGTGCCTTATTATGAACTAATTTCTGTTCTTCCTGTGCTTAGGCTGAGAGTGAAGTGGCTTCTCTGAACAGACGCATCCAGCTGGTTGAGGAAGAGTTGGATCGGGCTCAGGAGCGTTTGGCCACTGCCCTGCAGAAGCTGGAGGAGGCTGAGAAGGCTGCAGATGAGAGTGAAAGGTGGGTGGGGCCACTCTTGAATGGACGGTTACCCTTATGACAAAGATCATAATTGCCAGGGTGTGGGTTAGGGCGGTAAATTAAACCACTCCTGTGTCTCTGGATGTGTGTAATCTACTCTTCCTTTGCGTACATGCACTTCAGTTACAGCTTGTCTAAAGGAAAGTCCAAAATATGTAGGCTTGAATTCTTTTTTCAGTTGTAAAGATGAGGTTGAAGTGGGGTGGGCCCTTTGATGAATCATGTCACATCCTGTGAAAACTGGTTGACAGCCCAGATTTCTCTGGTTGGATGACCACTTCTCATAGTACCCTTGTGCTGTTGGGCAATTCTTGAGTTCATTGTGGGTAGAAAGTCTCACCTGGAGAATAAGCAAGTTCTGGAAGAGGCTTTGAATCTCCTGTTGGCAAGATTGGTACATGAGTGTGAGTAAAGGAAAGAGACTGACAATTCCCTTCAGATTTCCAGTAGTCCATAATGTAAGTTAAGATTTGTGACTTTGGAAGATCTTCTCTCTTCTGTAAATTGTATTTTATATCTATGATAATACCTTTTATTGTGAAAGAAACTCACATATTCTGCATGTGTATTTCTACCTCAGTAAGTACACAGCCTGTTGAAAAGAAAAGCACCAGAGACTCACAGTGTGTTTTGAAACACTTTAGAGAATCTGGGTCAAGTGTGCAACACACAATGTTTCCTGTTATGAAGGAGTTAAATTTTGCTTATGCAGAGCACAGAGAGTTTCAGTGTTCTGGAACTCTGACATGGCAAAACTCGGGGGAGTCTGGCCCATAAACATGATTCTTGTCAGTCCTGCAAGGCTTGTAACATGCTGTTTCATGATGAGTGTAAAAGCACAGATGTTTTCAGTCATCCTATTAGGTCTCTGGAAGGAAGACCCTTTATTTACCTTTCTATGAGTTTTCCTTCAGTTTAAAATGAAAAAGGATAGTGTAGCTGAACTGTGGTTAAGAGCTAAACAAATCACACTTTCTTTCTTCCTAAGACATGCTTTGCTCCTTGAACTTCTGAAATGTGAGTGCACAGGGCTAGATCTGTGGTGTGAAGACTCAACTGACTGATGTGCTTCATTCATCTTAATACAGCTGTGTCTGAAAGTCACACTCTGCTCCTAGTAGA
Source organism: Acropternis orthonyx (assembly GCA_035583155.1). Classification (NCBI taxonomy): domain Eukaryota; kingdom Metazoa; phylum Chordata; class Aves; order Passeriformes; family Rhinocryptidae; genus Acropternis; species Acropternis orthonyx. Next base: position 17,638,813 of record JAWWEU010000017.1, read on the forward strand.
GCTGGAGATGAACTGGCTTGCATTTCCTGTTTTTCACGTCTTTCAGAGGCATGAAGGTCATTGAAAACAGAGCCCAGAAGGATGAAGAGAAGATGGAAATCCAAGAGATCCAGCTTAAAGAGGCCAAGCACATTGCTGAAGAGGCCGACCGCAAGTATGAAGAGGTCAGTTCTTGAGTGCAGGTCATCTCTGTCTAAAGTCCATTAGTCTGTGCCTGTATGTTTTGGTTTTTTTTTCCCCTCTTTTGCCATTTTAAGTTCAAAGGTTCACAAATACCACTGTTGACAGCTGTGGAAGGAGAAGTGGGCACCTGGATCCCTCAGGGGACAAGGTGGCAGGAGATTTAATCTCTATACTAGAATGATTGAGAGTATTCCCTAGGCTCTCAGGGAGAGACAACTATTTTGAAGTTGCCTTCTGGTGAATGAAAGAGAAGTCTTGAAAAATGTCAGATAACTAAGACTCAAATGAATAATGAAGATGCCACGGAATCAAAACTCATGTGTTGACTGAAAAAATGAGAAGAGGCCCAACCCCCTGCTTTGTAGGGTCTAGAAAGAGGTGGCCTGTGCTGCAGCAGCATCATATCCCTGACTGTCAAGTGCCTTTTCCTGTAGGTGGCTCGTAAGCTGGTGATCATTGAGAGTGACCTGGAGCGGGCTGAGGAGCGGGCTGAGCTATCAGAAAGGTAAGTGTGGAACTGCCCCAGTGTGTGAGGTGCTACAGGACAACTATAACAGCATGAAACATTTGGCAGTACACTGTGTGTTCAGCTCCAAGCTATGTTTCGCTCATTTAGTGTAATTGTTGACGTAAATGGTCCATGCCGAAGTAAACGTGGCGTAGGTGTGTGCGCGTGTGTTTTGTCACTGCATGCTGTACCTGCACACTGATTTTGTGAATGGCTTTTGTGCATTTCATGTGTTCACTAACAGCCAAGTCCGACAGCTGGAGGAACAGTTAAGAGTAATGGATCAGACCTTGAAAGCATTAATGGCTGCAGAGGATAAGGTACTGATACTAATAAACAGTTTTTAGGTTTAACTGCAACCCGAGTCTTTCAGCTTCCATAGCCTGTTAGCTCACTCAGTAGTAACAAATAAGTCCTTGCTATGCTCTTCACTCTCTGTGCATCTTGCTTTGGTGGTTTTCTTTGGTCTCTGTTTTTTGTTTATTTATTCATTTTTTACCTTTAAAACTGATCTCTTGTGCAGCCAAAAGAAGCTGAACTGTCTCATGTGTAAAAGCTCTGTAAATATTTCTGTGTAAGCCAAGGGCTGTAGATAAATTTCTGTCTGGTCATCGTCTTAATGTGCACTTGAAATTGTATTTGGCATCACAAAGAGTTGCTTTCAATCTGTGATGGATCAGCTGCTTTTGAGGCCGTTCTTTTGCCCTGTAATTATTTTCATTTTTCTCTATCTTTTCCCCCTATTTTCTCCTGTTTCTTTTGCTTGATTGAATCTTCCATCCGCCCCTTTCCTGCCTTCCCTCCGAAATAACAGCAAATGTGCTGAGCTTGAAGAGGAGTTGAAAACTGTGACCAACAACCTGAAGTCGCTGGAGGCTCAGGCTGAGAAGGTAGGATAGAGACTTATGTGAGAATGTGTCCCCTGTCATCTGGCCTGTGGGTTTTTCCTTATATGCTGGTCACTGCAGCATTTCAGCAGGGCTATTGTCAGGAGAAGAATTTGGACTTACTACTCAATTCATATTTGGCCCCAAGTTCTGTTAAGTACTCTGACAGGATTAAATATCATTAGTAGAATTACCCTCAAACTGGCATTCTATACTAACAGTCAATTTCTCCAAGCAATACTCCTCTTTAAAAGTGTAGTACTAATTTCTGCTCAGAGTTCCCACCATATTACACTGGAATATATCTCAAGGGAAGTTTGACTCTTGTAATAAACTGCATTACCACAGTCTTGTAACTGGAATTAATTTAGTTTTACCCATATTACTTTATGGGTACACGTGATATTTTAGAAGAGAGTTTCAAATGTGGGGTTTTTTGGTATATTTGGAATACCCAGTCTAATACCAGTGATCCTCTTTCTAATTACAGTACTCACAGAAAGAAGACAAATATGAAGAGGAGATTAAAGTTCTGACTGACAAACTGAAGGAGGTAAAATCAGAGTTGTTCTGTGCAACTTATCTTCTAAAGCACCTTTGATTCTTTCAATGCTACTTTGCTTTAAGGGTGAACACACCATTTTGGACACAATTAGTGTTACATATCTCTCCTAAAAATTAGTACATATTATCCTCATATTTGCCTCCCCTCATTGTACTTTTTGCCTCATTTGAATCGTTGCTGCACTGTTCATGAGTACCATGTGTGTGTTTCCTAAGCAGTCTGTCTTTGTCTTGACCTCAGGCTGAGACCCGTGCTGAGTTTGCTGAGAGGTCAGTAACCAAGCTGGAGAAGAGCATTGATGACCTAGAAGGTATGAGCTTTTGGTTTTTTACTTACTGCAGAAATACGTATCTCTTTTTCTGCTGTTGAGGGTGGGGGGTGTTGTTTTAGGGTTTTTTCCATTACCCAGTTCTACTGGCTGGACTTGTCCCACTCACAGTAAATGGGTCTGCCTAAAGAGTAAAATAGGCAAAACGTTTTCCAGTTGAAATGTATTGATAACTTAAACTTTAGGTGAACAGTGTTTTGCTCTTGCCTACTCCTTTTTCTCTCATGTTCTCAAGACTCCTTTCATTTTTTTTGCTTTATACTCCTCTACTTGAAGGTTTATAAATGGGTAGGGTGAATGATCAGATGGTAAGTGTTACTATCATCTTAATAATAAGCTGCTGAAGAGCTGTGTTATGTTTGCTGTAATTAGGAATGTAGCAAGTTAACCTAATTTATTACTGTGACAAGTGTGGGTCAGGGCAGGCATTTTGTGACACAGACCAGTTGTTGATTTTCAGTAAAGCTAATAGATTGTATACATAATCAGAAAGACAGCTTGTTTAACTTCAGAGAGTTTGCTGTAAGGTTTTGATAAATCTGTCAGAACTGCAGCAGAAGAGTAGAATGTGCTTCCTGCCTCCAGAGAAAATAATTCAGCACGGCTTTGTAATTAGAAGTTATATGGAGGTTACTATTTAGGCGCATTACACTAAGTCTAGGATTTTAAGAAGCTTAATTGCTTGGTGTGGCAGGCTGAATTCTGCATGAAGGCTATGAAATGCCTGGGTAGGTGCTGAAAATTTATGATCACTGACTCAGGAAGGAGGCAGAGAAGAAACACAAGTGTTTAGAAGGAACACAAAAATTCGTGTACGAAGCTGTGTTTATGCCATCACACAAAGCAGAGTGGTTTAAAAAAATAGTGGTAGAAAATGGTAGCATCTTCCTTGAGCCCTGTTTTTGGATCTCTGCTCCCTAGCTCCTGTGTGCCCTCCTAATGTTCATTGAAACAAAAATCCAGGGCAGCAAAACATGGATGTTTTTTCCCTTGTGTGCTTTCTTTCCTTGGTTTTCTCTCTGTCACAGGTTGCCCCACTGGCAGTGCAGTCAATGAGCTTGTCACATAGAACTGTTCACTACTGATGTTTTTATTCTCTAATTTTGTACTTCTCTTCCATGTTGTCTGTCACAACACTTCTTTCTGTGCGCTCCTCCCTTTTCCTGCGGCTTCCGGATGGTATCCCATGCCACCACCTTCACCTCCCATCCCATGATCACGCTGCCTTGCCTTGCACACCTGTGCCTTCCCTGGGGGAACATTAGATGAGCTGTATGCTCAGAAACTGAAGTACAAAGCCATCAGTGAGGAGCTGGACCACGCTCTCAATGATATGACTTCCATGTAAATGCCCTCCCAGCTTGTGCCTGCTGCTGCTTCCCTGCCCTCACTGATTGTGTGGTACTGGCCTTGTGAAATGATCCCCCCCTGTAGTGGGAGACTCATTCCTTTAGCTTGTCTAGGTGTACAAAATACCATGAACAATTTCTTTACCGTGGCAAAGCTTGGGTGAGTGTTGTGCCTAGCCTGGTAAATACTCATGGTGATTTTGTAGGCTTGTGGTTACTCTTTCATTCAGCGTCTGCAATCCTTCTGTCCTGTGGTTGCCCTTTGTTTGGAGCTCTGTTTATCCCTCCCAGTTTACCTCTGTTCAGACATTATCTACCAGGCCCATCATGTTCATTTTACCAAAGAAAATTGCCCTGGTATGTGTTGCATTCAGAGTGTATTCTTCTGCCTCCTGTCACAGTTTTGCTCTGCCGAAGTTTCTACAAAAATGTCAGAGAAATTTAGATTTGGCTGTATTCTCTATTTATTAATGACAGTGGAAAGTGTTAATTTAAATTTCCTTAACTGCTCTGCAAATTTCAGCTGTTATCACTAAATTACAATTGTGGAAATTGATTTAAAACACACTGTCATTTAAACCCATAAAAGTCACAATTGATTTAAAGGTTTCTTCTGCATATTTTCTTGATAGTAGTAGTAATTTAATTTGCATGTACCAAAAATGTGGTGATTATCAACTTGAGTTGTAAGGAGAAAAAGAGTGGCAGGAAAGCAGGCGGGTGATCAGCTGTGTGACATGCTGTGTTTGATACCACCTGACTCTTGCTCCATGGACCAGAACTCTGAACAGAGGTCAGCTGTGCCACATCCACCTTCCCATGTTCACACCTGTCACTGGCATGAACCCAGGGCAGCTGACACGGGAGAGAGGAGGGGCTGTGGCTCTCCACTGCTTGTGAGGGGCAATGTTTAGTCCCAGAATTTCTTTTTGGAAGCTGGCATGCTTTCCACAAGGCATAAGGTTTGCTCAGAGCTTAAAATGTGTTTTGTGTGCACCCATATTTTAAGTATTTTTTTTCCTTCACTTTTTTTTGTCCCTAAATCTGTTCATTGCTTTCCTCCCTCTCTACCAACATCTTAGTAGAGGTCTAGTGTCGTCTGCTTTGATTTTATTTTTTGTTTTTAATTTCCCTTCCAACATATGCTTTTGCTCAGTGGCTTATCAAGCAAACGGATTTCTTTTTTCCTCCTCTGTGTACAGAGGTTACAGTATTTCTTCAATTTGGGATATTTCTAAATGGAAAACAGACCTTAAATTGTACTCTGCTGGTACATGAGGACATTCCAGTCCCAGCATGGTGTGCTGTTTCTCTAGTATAGTCTCTCAGCATGCTGGGCTCTGCTGTGCAGTTGCTGCTTTTTTGGAAGTCTTTACTGCACCTTTTTTCATTTTCTACCTTATCTCACTTTTTCTTTTCATGCAGATAATTTTCTTTGCTTCACTTCTCCAAAGACATCCTCATCGGGTTGGATAAAACATCTTTCCAAGCTTTGGATGTTTCATGGGCTCATTGTCCTGTCTTCTAGCTTAGTTGACTTTCTTCCTCTACACCTGTCTCAGAACATGCTCTGTTTGTGCTCTGCTGTACAGAAACTACATTTCTCAATGTAAAATAAACTTCCCAGCTGTATCCCTTTTGCTATTCCCTTGCCTTTTATTTATTTTAGTAACTATTATAAGTTATTAATAAAAATTGCTCTTTTTTGCCATTAGGGATTTAATTTTTTTTGTGTTTTCATTTCTTGTCTGCAACCACTTTGCCTGAATGTTGACGATGCCAAGCCAGTGACGGCAGTCTGTGGGATGAGAGTACTACCCTTGGTGTCAAAACAGACCAGTTATTAGTTACTGTCTTAGTTTTTCTTAAAATATGGTGCAGATAAAACAACAAATAGATGTAATGGGAATTTTTCCAGTTGTTATTGTTAGGCCAAAATCTGCAAGGAAGCTTCTTCTTTGGGGTCATATGGTCGTGGGAGCATAGCTGAGAGAACAGTTACATCCTTGACACCAGATTTTTCACTTTAAAGTCTGAAATTGGTTGGTCCTGGAGACTTCTAGTCTTTATATAAATGTGTTTGTTCATTAACTTACATGAGACAGGTTTAAAAGGGCAATATAAAGTTTTTTTAATTCTTTTTTGTTTATTTCATCCAAAAATAGTCCTTGAATTGTTTTGCAAGAAAGTTTTCCCTCTTTCACCCTTAGGTAATTCAGCAAACATGTTGCTTGCAAACTTTTGGGGGTTTTTCAAATATATTGTTCTTGAGTGGTATGATAGGATTGGAAGCTCAGGGAGGCTTCAGTGGTTTTCCACTCTTGTGCTTAGTTCAGACTTGTGAGTTGGAATTGCAGACTCAGGAGAAGCATTTCAAAACTTGAGTAGGAAAGCTCTCATGATTATTCTATTAATGCAATTATTCTGCTGGAACATCACGGATTTCAGGTTTGAAAGCCTGAACATTGGCTTTCACCTGACTTGGCAGGGCCTAATTAAGGATGAAGCACTAAATCCTGACACCTTGCTTTTTTTTTTTTTTGTACTGTTATTTGCAACCAGGAAGTTTATTCTCTTATTTTAACTTCATTTACTTTACAGTGAAAGAAGTTATTTTCCATTTCACATGGAAGTGAATCAGTTTAAACTGGATTGGTTTCTTCTGATGCCTGTCACTCTATCTATTGCTAAAGTTCCTGAGTCACCAAAGCTAAACAAACTCATTATAGCTGAACTGTGGTTTTTAACTTGTAGAATAATGTAAATGTGTCTTTCTTGTTCAGCTTCAAGATTATTCAGCAGTGCAGACTAGACTAGGTTTTCCTCCTTCCCCAAACTTGTTTTCCAAATAAGGCTTGCAAATGGTGCATCATCTTCCCCCCCCCCCCTCCACCGTCCTTGGGTGGCTTTGGCATATCCCAGTTTTCTGTGCCATGACACATCCTATTGTTGCTGGTTATGGGAAGCAGCCCAAGTACAGGATGTGTATCAGCAGTCACAGGTAGTTGAAGTCAAAAAGTTCAGTAAGTTCCTACTCATCGGTTGGGATGCAGTAAGTGGGTCTATAACTGTGTGTGTTGCAGCTGAGGAGCAGAGTGCTGGGTGTGAAGGTTAACCAGCTACAGTGGGATGGGCATTTGGAAAATGGCTGAGGCTGATCTGGGCAACTTCACAAATGCAGGAGTTGTGGGGAATGTGGTCAACTGTCACTTGTCAACTGAGCCAGAGAAAATGATGCTACAGCAACTTCAGCTCCTTAAAACATTGCATGTTTTGGTTCACTGTGGTAGCCAGGAGGGTTTTTCCCCTCAATTCCTTGAAATACTGTAGTTTCTTAAGAAAAGTTTAAAAAAAAGGCAAAATCCACTGGAGGAACTTGACAGTTTTTTACATGGCAATTTTAAACACCAGTGTTTAAGTTTTCCCTTTTCTGTCAGTCACACATGATCAGCTCTGCACTGTAGGGGGACAGAGTGCTGGGAAGGGCAGGGCAGGGCAGACACCCTGTGGTGTACACACTCCCTGGCAGGTCCTGCTGCACTGATCCTCACTCCCCAGAGCTGTCGTGGTTTCCCACTGCAGGGTGTCCCAGCACTCCTGTCCCCTTTGGTGGTGATGTTCTGCCTTCCATGTGTGGCCCTTTGCATGCCTGAGGCTTGGTGATGGGCTCTGCTGGGCTGAGGCTGAGGTTGAGCCTGGTTGGGTCTGCACCAGAGCCTTGGCTGACAGGGCTCTGCCTCTGTGGCAAGGGCAGCCCAAACTGGGGTGCTTTGTACACTCAGGAAGTGCTTTCCTGCTTTACCTGGGGCATTTAATCTCATTTTGGACAAATCTTTGCCTCAGTCAGAGAGGAGTTTTCTGTGGTGAAGATAAACGTCAAGTTCTTAGTTCAAATGTCACGTTTGAACAACAACTAAATACACTTTGCCAGACAACAGGAAATTTTAGTTATTCTAAGGTTTTGATGGTTTTTTCCTCATCTATATGACATCCTGATGAGAGAGACAAGACCCAGTTGTTACGGTCCCGGATCAGAGCTGTGAAATGTGCACTGGTTTTCCTGAGCCGGCTGCTGGACTTTGGGCTGGGGAGGAAGCTGTGAGGAGTTACTCACCACACAAGCATGTCCTGCAGACCAGCTCATTGCACAGCTTTGCTGTTGCTGTGTCCAGTGCCTGCAGGGGAAGAGCATTTCTGTGGAAGCGGTTAGGAAGCTTGAGGAAAAGGATCAGAAACAGTCATTTCCTGTAGGGGAATAATCTGGGATCAAGAGGTCAGGAGCTCAGTTTGAATCTAGACTGCTGAGATTGTGGGCAATATGAGAACACAAGACAGTCAAAAGCCATTGTGGAAGGTTCTTTCACTCTGCAGAACAACTCTAACTGTGCTGTCACAACATAGCTGTGGCTGTCCTGTTTGAACATGAGTTGTCCTCTCTGTTTGCTGTGTTTGAGCAACACAGGTTTTCATCCTTCCGTTTCATTTTCACCAAATGTGTGGGTCTGTTTTCTTACCAAGCACAAATGGACAATTCAAAGTTATAAAGGGGTGTTGATAGGCAGTAACAGAAGTGTATTTTCCTACCAAAAGTAGCATTTCTGCCATCAGATTCCCTAGGAATAGGCGGAGTCAGACCTGAACGTAGCTGGCTCCTGGCGTCTCCCCTGCTGTTATTTATGCTGGTTGTGATGCAGTTGCTTTCCCTCCACTGACAGATGAGGTTCCACCACACCTTAAACAGCTTGCAAAGCAAAATGGCACTCATAAAACAAACCTTCCACACACTGTACAAAAGATGGAAGCAGGACTTGGTACTGGTAGGAATACAGCTGCAGTTCTGTTCCTGTTCCAGTCTGTGTCCCACGGCTGTTCCCCACAACAGGATTCTTAGCCAGTTCTTCCTATGGTACAGTAGCTGTTCCCTGGAGTAGCTATTTAATTACTAGAGTTCTAGAAACAAAGGTAAAATTGTTTCCCTGTATGTTACTGAACTGTCTGTCATGTGACCAGTTTCTTTATTAACTCTTATTTAACTGTTTTCTCTGTCTAATCTGTCTTCATTCTGCCTCTTTTTTTTCCCTTCTAACCTGCTTGCTGCCTGTACAGACCAACTCTACCAGCAACTTGAGCAAAACAGTCGCCTAACTAATGAACTAAAGCTGGCATTGAATGAGGATTAAACTTTAGTGTGACTATCTTGTTAACTTGTTTAAAAAACCACCTTCTTCCAAATTTTCTTTTAAGAATCAGTAAATGTAGATAAAAGCAAGAAACCTAGCAATTGATTTTGGGTTTGTTTTTTTTTTTGAGCTGTTGAATTTGTGGTAAATTAATGGAAGAAGTTCTCAGTTTCTCTTGGGAAAATATGAAAATGCTTCTTCTGGGTGAGGCTTTTCATTATGTGTCTGCACACCTGCTCTGGAGGAGCTCTGAAGCTCTGGGCTGTGCAACACGTTCTTTTCACTTCAATAAACAGCATTCTGCTAAGAGTATCCAAAAAGTAACAGGCTGCCTTGTAGAAAGGCACTCAGTTTACCTGAAAACGTGAATTGGCCCTAAGATTTTTACTAGAAAGAGAGAAAAATACTCACCAGGATTCCTATTTCTGTATTTCAAAACCAACTTAAAGAATATTTACAGCTGTTTTGTTGTCTGGAGACTTTGATATGATAATTTTGCATTTCTATGAGTTGGGCTTGTATTGACTTGAGGGGGGGGAAAAAAAAAAAAGCATGGGAGCTCCACCTGAAAATGCTGGTGAGTTTAAAGGTATGCTTGCAGTAGAGTGAAGTTACTATTACTGGATTCTGGTAGGCTGCACCTCTAGAACATTATGCTCCTTTATTGTATCAAATAAGTGTGTTAAATGACTGTCCTATAAAAGTGTGCATGCAACATAAAGCTACTAACTTCCATTTTATTTATTTTCTAGAAGAAATAAATTTCTTAAAGGTCACTTCACTGAAGAAGATAATAGTTTTAAATTTTTTTGTTCTTTGCATTTCTGAGTTCTATGAAACTTATAACATGGATCTGCAAAGAACTTAATTATTTCCTTTATTGCTTACTTAAATAAAAAAAAGAAAAAAAAAAAGCTATTTACCATCCCACATTCCTATAAGCAAAGAGCTTCCAGAACCTGCAAGAACTGCATCTCTGTTGGCAGTGCATTTTCTTGACAAATGCAGCTGTAAACAGTCCTAAACTTGCATTACTTGCTGTTGGTTGTATTAATTTGGAATTCTCTCTAGTTGTGTTGTCTGGGAACATTGGTATTTATGAGCATGCACATTTCTTAACTTGCTAAACCCTCCAAGTGAAATGATGATTGCATGCCTTCGTGTTCTGAGAATCAGTGCCTCCAAAGAACTGCTATTCATGTTGTAATTTTCTAATCCCACAACAGAGAAAGTGGCACATGCCAAAGAAGAAAACCTTAATATGCATCAGATGCTGGATCAAACTTTACTGGAGTTAAACAACATGTGAAAACCTTCTTAGCAGCAACCACATTATTTGTTTTATTGTTTTTACACCTGCTTGCCGTGAAACCCCATAAACATGTTTTTATTTTAGTTTCACCACAGTCACAAGAACATCTGCTAAATTATCAAGCAGGGGTCAGGGAAACACCAAAATGGGCAAGCCATATGCGGGTTAAGCTACATTACATTATGGTTTAAATGTGCCATTTCCCAACCAAAATGTTACCTACACTTTGTAGAGAGTTCAGCAATTCAGTGTGCTTAGTCTTTGAAGAGTCCTGACTGTGGCGGAAAGTGTCCCACCTCAAGTGCCAACTGCAGTTTTCCCCCCACGAAGAACGGTTCATGTTCGAGAGAGATCAGGTGGAAATGGTGCTATTTTGAACAAAAGGTTCTACTGAAGTCTTTTGTTTGATATCAGACAAGTCAGGAGTTGTCCAGCACAATAATTTATTTTTATCAGAATTTTACTGACCTGTGAGAATTTGGACTTTCTGTGCCTTCTAATTCAGTGAAACGAAGGTGTGTAAGCAACAGAGTCAAGTGAAGGCTCCTGGAGGTTTTAAATTGTGTTCTTGCAGCTCAATACAGAAGTGTAGGTCAGCATTTCACCTTGAGTATTCATTCGGTTGTATTTTTTCATGTTGAAATGAAAGATTCAATAAATTCAGGACAAAACATTAATTTGGAAGAGATTGTTTTAAAATGTACTTTATTTGTGTGGATTTTGGGGAGGGGGAGGAATTTTTAAACCGATATTCGCCTCACTTTTTTTCACACTTTCTTTGAGCAGTTTTAAAAGTATACCTGTATGTAAACATTGTATAATGATATGAAATAAAATGCACATTTTAGGACATTTTTTTTAATTTTGCTCTCCTGTGGTTTGTTTTTCATCACATCAGCTTCCTGTGTGTAAAATACGCACATGTGCAGTGTCCCGTTGTGATACACTGTGACCACACTGGCTGTCAGTCTGCTCTGTGTTGTTAGGCTATAAAAGTGCAGTGGTTTGGACAGATGTGGGTCTGCAGCTGGTTAGAGGAGCCCTTGGAGGGCCTGTCACTCCACTGTGTGCCCAGGTGGGTGCAGAGTGCAATTGTCCCCTAATGAATGATAGAGCTTTCCAGAATTATGCATTGGTGACCAAAACTGGTTTTGGTAAGGCCAGAACTCCCATAGACCTCAGTGTAAATGAGTCCTAAAGGCCTTGCTCTTGGAAACACTACCATGTATTTACATATCTTACCTGGTTATCTGGGTTAATTTCCTTGGATAAAACTTCCAAAATCGTGTCACACTCATAAGAGATCCTTTCACCCAACTTTTCACTACTGGTTGCTAAGTTCTCCATGTGTAGGTATCTTGTTTGAATTGTGAGATCTTTCAGTGGGCAACTTCAGAACTGGAAAAATAATTTTTGTTGCTTCTTTTCCTGTAGCATAGGGCTACCAGTTGGTGCTGTCCATCCTTCTAGCAGCAAGGAGCTTGGCAGGAGACAGGTACAGATAACCTTCCAGACCACCAAAGGATTTCCATTAGTGGACCCCTTAGCAAGCAACTGAAAAGAGGTGACTTCATCAGCTTCTCGTGAAAGGGTAAAGTAATACATAATAGTTTCAGGTTAGGTGTGCATCAGAGAGGGAAGATGTACTGGTGCAAGTCTGGCTTTATTGGATTGTGTTATAAAGGGAAGAACTTAGTAACACTACAGGCTTTTGTGTGAGTGATTGACTGCTGCCAAGTCATCCTGAACGTAGAGGAGGAAATCCCTGGCTTCATGCTTCCCTTGTGTTTTTGGGAAGCAAAATACATATTAAAAGGCTCCTACAGTGCCTTAAGCTTGTACTGGAGGCTGAGTCTAAAGCTCCAAGCAGCAGAGGTAAGTTACTCTAATCTCCTCCTTCCTTCCTTAGCACAAGGATGAAATGTCAGGTAGTTGAGCTCTGAGAGTTCGAGTCTCCTTGGGAGCATGGCTTGGATCAGTGGGGTGCTTCCAGCCAGGAAGGGCTGCGCTGGCTAGGAGTTTGTAGGGTGGGGCCCAAGGCCACCCAGAGAGCTGGAGCAGAGCACAGGAGTTGTTGGCACTGGCCCATGAGCCTTACTGAGCTCAGTGTGCTGCCAGCTCCACAGCATTGCTTTATGGTCCCCTGGTGTGTGCTTGGGTCCTGAACAATGTGTCTGAGCGAGGTCAGACCTTTGTTTGCTCCTCAAAATTGCTTGTGTTCCAGGAGACCACAAAGTGCTTTGTGGTTTGGGGAATCTGAACTCGGCCCTTACTGTGTGTAAGGGTGAAGAGGAGGCTGTGGCTTTCGTGTCTCTTAATGATACCATGTCACCATGAGTAGGGTGAGCACATGCAGGCAAGGAGATAAGGATTAATCTGAAATGAATCTGTTTGCAGAATGGAATTCCCCCAAGTGCACTGCTGCAGATGAATCCATAAAGCTTCAGAATAGGTAAATAAAAGCTTTCCAGTTTCAAGGAGAGCTGAAAGGAGCAGTGAGCATAATGGGGAATCACACTTAGGGACTTTTTTTTGCTGACTAGCAGCAGACACATAAATAGACACCAGGGTGTATTTGCTGGAGCAGGAGAGCTGTTTCTCCCATATATCATAAGCCACTACCCCTTATGGATTCTTTGCATGCAGTGTCTAATCAGACAAAATGCAGTGAAGCTAAAAAGCATTGGCTTGTGAAAATAAATCAATGGAGCCCTGATATAACCCCACATCCAGCAAAGGGGAATTTCTCCCCCTGATAGCTACTTTGTCTGAAAAGTTAACTCCAAAAATTTGTTAAATCACAGAGCTCTGCATCATCATTATTCCTCAAGGTGCATGTCCTGGTTGGGAGAGATACTCTTTATTTCAATGCAAACACACATTTGGCAGTTTGAAATACACTGTCATTCTGCAACCATGCTCTGTAATTGTCTGGATTATTTTGTGAGTTGACCTCTCTCGATGGCATGAGTAGTTCTGAGAGCACCAGAACTAGCAAAACCTGCCTTCTTGCAGATTCCTGTCTCATGGTTAGTTGTAAACTTGCAATGAATTATTTTCCAGACACTTGTGTTGTCTCTTGCTCCCTCTGGAGATTTCTCTGAGGTCAAATAATGTACGAGACATGCTGCAGGGTGTGCCTTTCCTTCCACCAGGACCCTCACAACCTTGCTCTGTCTGTCTGATGGTTCCTTTTGCTCACCAAAGTTGCAGAAATGTAATTTATCTTTTAGAGCTCTGTGTGGTCAAAGTTAGTCAATCAGTTCAACCAGGAGTTGTTGAATGGGATGAGTGAGATAAGAAAGAAAAGGAACTTACATGAAGAAGCTAAAGCAGTAGCCTGCACCTCTAGAGCACTGTGTCTGAGTGAGCACCTGAGGGGAGACCTGAATCTGGAGGGGTTTATGCACATTAACCACTTTCTGCTGTCATTGATGCTACTCAGAGTCTGGGTTAAGTTGTCAAACTTCACTATACTGTTAATATTGTAGGCATATCTGCTACACTGGGCTGGGATGTTTGTGATGCTGTAATGTTTGCTGGTGGCAGCAAAAGAAGAAAGTGATTGAACTAAAAAATTCAAGAATTGGGAGAGAGGGAATACTTTTTAAGTGACTCAGCACTTGGGAAAATGGAGTAGTTTTTCCTCAAGTGTTCCTTTGGGTTTGGGGTTTTTCTTTTTTTCTTTTTTTTTTTTTTTAATAATAAATCAAGAGCATCAGTGAAGGATTGAGTTGGAATTGCAGCAAAAAGGTCAAAGCAGTGGAAATAAGGATAATGCTTTTTATCTTCATGCTTTTCAAAACTGCACGCAGGAATAGTTGTTTAGTAGAGGGAAGCTGTGTAACTTACTGTCTTCAGTGTGAGTTGTATTCTTTCCAAGGTACAGAAAATCAGTACAAGTTTGCATAATCTTCTTGGCTTCAGTTGCAAGCCCATCTCATTTTCTGTAAGCCACGGCCTTGCCAACTCATAAGCTGTTGCTGAGAATTGCATAAATGCAGGATACCCCTGACAATGCCAGCAGCTTAGTGAGCAATCTAGATAGTCCACATGGAAACAATGGGAACCAGGAGCAGATAGAGGTCTTACAGGCACCTAAAAAAACCCTTACTCCTTTCCATTTGTTCTTTCCTGATTCATAATGCACCAAAGTGAAAGGACATCACATAGTATTTTGGATTTGAATATTGTGGCCTTTAAGGACACCTAGACTCTGGCTTCTTCCTATCTCTTTGCTGGTTTGAAGAATAGCTGGATAAAGATTAAACAGCACTTTTTTAAATTAAAAAAATAGAGCAAGCACACCAAAAAACAAGTACTGCAGATCCAGCTGCACCTGCCAATACCACGTGTCATAACACACTGACAGGAAGAGCTGTGGGAGCACTGCTCCCATTTGTGTCCAGCAGGAATATGTGGATCATGGGTATAATGGCTTGAAATACATCTGGGGCCATGATCCTGCAAAGCATTTTGGATGCCTTCCATTCCAGGGCCTGACCACGATCTGCTCCTTGGGGTTGTTCCTTTTATTGAGATCATTTTTGCCCTGAGAGTCAAACAGAAATGTCAAGGAAGAGTCCATGTGATCTGCCCCAGCCAAGGCTCATGGGGAAAACCTGCAAAGTCCTACAAGTGGGAGTAGCTGGGGAGGATCATGCAGGTCTGATGTCTCTACAGCAGAATTTGTCAAAGAATGATTAGGGTGGTGCAACTGCAAAGCTCTGCTGAGTTGTTTTGACTCGAAACACATTGGTATTGATAGTAACATGGAGCTCTGTGGGAGTTTTCAGTTTGAAAATCAAACATTTCTTTGCAAGTCCACCAATAATTGTCATGTTTTTCTTGACAAGAGTATTAGCTGGAGGAATAGCCTGGGAAAATGCTTCACAATCTTTCCTGGATTAGGTTTTTTTGCAGCCAGCAAGGATGAGCCTGCCAGACTTCTTTCCATTTAATCTGGATTGCTGTGCTACTTCCTTGGTTTTTATTGCACACATGTAGACTATGAAATAGGATAAAAGGGTGATGTAATTTGTGCAGGCTGTCCAAAAAAACCCCCAAAGGTATCTGGAAGATTTACTAGGTGAGAAAGTAGCTGAAAAAAGGAAACAATAAGCTAGAATTGCACATGGGGGCTAAAGGCCAGCTGTGAGGGTATGGACAACATGAGGGGGATCTGCAGATGAGTGAATCCTCCCCCTCTAAATGCTGTCAGGTCCTGCTCCTGTAGCCTCCTCCTGTCTTTGTGCAGCCACCTCATTCCTTTGCCACGAGGATGATGCTTGGCAAAGCCTAGGTAGCAGGGAATTCTTTGTCACCCCTCATCTCCGTTTAAAGTGTGCAGGAAATTTTCCCATATAAATCCTTTCTCAGTGGTTCTTGCCACACTGGCAGATTCTGGGTTAAATCTCTCTGCGCCAGAACTTCATTAGGAATTACCTTACCCAGGAAATCACAACACTTTGAAAACGCAAACCCACCATTTTTTGCTGCTTTTCAGCAGGGAGCGAACGTGTAGCAAGCCTTGTGTTCTTTTATTACCTCCACGCACTGCCATGTCTGAGTGCAGGGCATCCCCAGGGGATTAACAACTGCTGGGAAGGATTGTGGATAGGAGAGGCAGCCCAACTAACAACCCAGACTGGTTGTTAGTCCATGGGAGGTGCTCTGTGCCAAGACTTGCTGTCACAGATTGAAATGAAAAGCACTTGGTCTACCTGTCTGTGTGTGGAGGAGACAAAGGTTATTGCCATCTGAGCAATTAATTCTTGATTCCTCCCTTTGCTGCCCCATCAGTGTAGGTGCTGCTGGCATTGGGAACACTGCAGTGAGCAAAGGCACTGACAGGAAGGCTTTCCTCTGGATCCACTGTGTTTGTGAGTCCCATACTATTAACAGTCTGGACATAATTAAAGGAAATCAATAAAATCCAAGTTTAAATGGACTGCAGGTTGTGCAGGGATTTGTGCCACTTTAGCTAAGCTGTTTTAAAGATCATTTTCCCAGCCCACCCAGGTGCATACACAGCTCTGGCCGTACACACATATGGAGTGTATACAGCTCAGGCCTGCCCATTTGGCTAAGCCTTAGTCAAACAAACACTGCCATTAGAGCAAAGTCTCCCTGTTGTAGAATCGAGCTTTAATAGTCATTGAACAATAAAAAGTTGTCGCTTGTGTCAAAGGTGCTGTGATGTTTCCTGTGGAGGTTTGAAAGCCACAAGGCTGCCCACAGTGAGGATTGCAATGCTGTACTTCAGTTTCTAAAGAGAAACACTGGTGTTCAAAGGCACTGAGCAGTTCTTTGTGATGTGAGTGGGACACCTGCATACTGTATGAAAGGTGTGAGGTTGCAAAAATCCATATTTAAACTACAGTAAACCCAGAGAGCTCTGAAATGTTTGCCCAGTTCCTCTTGCCTGTGTCTGTTTGGCCTTCAAAGCAGTAATGAAGACATTGCTCTCTAACAGCAAAATGTGTCACTTTGAGTTATAGGTACACTTCTTCTATTTTATTTTCCTGTTTGAGAACTTACAAGGACACAACATTCCCTGTAAGAAATGCTTTTTACTCACACCTGCTGTTTAAATTTGACAGGCCCCAAGTCGAGTAGGAACTTGTTAACTTCCATTGCACCACTTGGAAAAAATGTCATCATCCATTAAGTACAGCACAGCTTCCCCTCCAGCACCAGCACACCTTGAGCCTCTCTGATGCATCCTTATCTTGCTCCCCTTCACAGTGCAAGGTTGGTGTTACTGGAGATAAAAGGATGAAAAGACCCCAAGCTGAGTGGCAGATATCAAGGTGAGCATGCAGGTAGTAAAACTTATACTGAGTAGTGTAAATCACACTAAAGCATAACTGTGAAGTGTGTGTATGTGGACCTGACACACTGCTATGCAACAGAAAGGGCATGTAGCATCTAAAACAAGGAAATGGTTTGGTTCAGAGAAATAAATTATAGCATTTCCAACTCAAGCAGCTGCTGAGTTACTCCAAGTCACAGGAGAGATGAACTGCTCCACACTTACTGCTTATTGGAGAAGTCATTCATCCCAGGCAGTTGTCTTCCCATAGTAGTGAAGCTTTTAAATTTCCTTAGTTGTTTCCCATAGCTCTGCTTGCAAAGGTACAAAACAAATCCCTACTTAAGTTTCTGCAAAATTTCTGTGTAAATGCCATTAACTTGATTTACCCTTTTTTTAATGTATGGAAAGGGGACAGAGTAAAATCCCTTGTGACCAACTTATGTAGCTTACAGTAATAGATCAGACATCTTTAGAGAGGCTCTTTTGAAACATGCCTCAGCTTGGGAAGAATAATATGAAGCAAAGGAATGGAGTTTGCAGTAAGCCTGGCCTGGCTCCCATAGGAACAAGCCCAGTGCCAAAGGCCTCCACCCAAATACCCGAGACGTTACGAATTCGATAAGAGGCCTTTTCCTGTTTTTTGCTGTGCAGTTTTCTCAAGCTATCTGCACTCTGTGCTCACACAGAGCAGCTTTAGTGGCACAGAACGTGGCTGCAAAGCAAAGCAGAAGTGCAGTAGCAGCACAGGCGGGTGAAACCACACTAGAATGGAGAGCCATAGCAGGGAATGTGTGGGAAATGGGCTGGCCACCAGCCTGCACACACAGCTGGGTGAGTGTTTGCCATGAGCTGCACAGAAGCATTTGCTTGTGACAATGGTGATCAGTAAAAATATATGCTGGAGCTTCAAATAGCATTGAATGGCTTGGAAGAATTGCTAGGCTGGGTACTGAGCAGGACAGATAAACAGAGTAAAGCAAATGAGGACTGCATTCTTCACACAGGGGTATGCCCTGGAGAGCCATATAGGGAATCTGGACACACATTTCTCCTCCTGCTGCTGTATCTGCCAAAGCCAACATGCCTGTTGGGTTTTTCCCTGACTTGTTGGCACCTGCTGGGAGGTGGCACTGGACATGGGCACTTCAGGATGAGCAAATGCATTGCCTGCTCTGCTTCTCTCACAAGTAAGTCAGTGCCAGGCCCTCAGAGTTCTCACAGCCACATTTCCTGACTCATAGTTGTCTGGGACTTGTTCATTTCATTGAGCTTTATATTCTGGGGAGAAAGGTTGGAAAGAGAGGTGTCTATGACCTAGTTGTGAGGAGCTCAGCAGGGCAAGCTCAAAGCTTTCTGAAGTGCCTTCACCCTGTAATTGTATCTTTGGGCACGTGAGCACCACAGTGATACCTTGTGATTAATGTATAATCTTTCAGGTGTTTTACACCTTCCATGATTTGTTACTTAGTTCTGAAGCAACATAGTTGAGTCTGAAAAGATAACAATTGGAAAAGTCAAAGGCACTGGTGCTGCCTCCTGCCCCTGGCATTGGGGGCAGAGGTGATGCACACCATCATTTTCCAGGGTATATTGTACCTGTGCCCACTGAGTTGGGAGAAGAGCTGGAGAGGGCAAAAAGGTTATACACAGATACTGAATTCTAATGACAAATGTGAATCCATTCTCAAGGACAAAATTGTTCAGTCCTCTCTGTGCTGTTTTCTGCCAGAAATACCTGGAGAATAACTTCAGGAAAACAGAAAATTATTCTGCATGTTTCCCTTTTCTTTGGGGGTGTGTGTGCTTGGTGATGGTGGGGTTTCTTTCTTTACACTGATGTGTTTCCCAAATGTTCTTTCACTGCACGCTTTCAGCTGGTGACAGTTATTTTTCCTCAGAGCCCCAAAAGGTTTCAATCAGACCCTGAATTAAAACTATGAGGAAATCACCACTGCAAAGCTGAACTTTCAAAATTAACGTTTTTGCAAAGAGGAAAAATAAATGTGTGTGCCCTTCGGCTGATCTGTAACCACAGCATGGTCTTCTCAGCATTCCTGTCCCTAACATTTGAAATATTTCCCAAGCTCCCATCCTGTTTTTTCTAGGAACCTGTGTCAGACTGCATGCAGCTTCTGATACTTAGGCAGTCAGTGTGGCACTATAAAATTCATTCATATTCTATTTTATTGAAAGTATACAATGCCCAGGTGACACATCCTGAGTACAGAAGGAAATGGACTGAATTAAGGAGAGTTATGTTCTTTTTATGGTGTGTGTGTTGGGGGTGGGGAGGAAATAAAGTTCCAACCTGTGGTTCTGCACAAGCCTGCAGGTCTGTGCTGCTGCCTGGGCCCCTGGTGGAGTCTGAGGACCACAAGAGGCTTGTGGGGGGACACAGGCACAGCAGGACTGTGCTGCTGCTGCAACCACAGCAGGATCAGTGCTCTGGTGTAGCGCAGAAAAAGCCCCTCATGTGTAACTGAACTCCTCAAGAAGTGAACAAACACCTGAATCACAGTTCCAGCAGGGCTGATCTCAGGGTCTGAAGACCCAGTGCTGTTAATGCTACTCTTTCTCTTAGTCCAGACATCTCACATGTGTAAAGATTTGTTCCTGACTGACATTTCTCAGCTAAGCTCATGGACCTGAAACCTTAGTTTGGGAAAAACCCCAACAACCCAGGGAAGATTTTAATCTTCACATCAAGCTAGGAGTATGTACTTATTTGTGTGCCTTCAGAGGAAAGTGTGTCTGGTTTTATGGCTGGCTCTGACTGGTTTTGGTACACATTGGTGCAGGGGTACATGCACTGTAATCATGCAGGTCTTACCTTGCTCTGAGAACTGCTGTGCTGGCCAAGAGCAAACAAACCATGGGTGTGGGTGAGGAACCCTGTAATGACAACCGAGTTCAGTAACTCTGGGACAGCCAAGAGAGCTCCCACTGCAGCACAACTCCTATTGCAAGCAGCTGGTTAAACTGGTAAGAGATTTTGCTGCCATCTACTGTACAAATGCTTCAAGCCAGAGAGGGATAAACATCCTGTCTTGCTTCTCAAATAAATGAAATTGCTTCTGAAAAGAGAGAGAAAGCAGAGCGTGATTTCTCTCTACATCTATCATTCCCTTATTTGTGTTCTTTTCAAATTCAGGAAGAATTTAGGTTTTTTAAATCTTCCCTGGGCTTAGAGTAGAAACATCAGATTTGATCAAGGGAATCGTTATCTCTTTACTCTTTTGCATTTTCCATCAACGTAAATTTCCCACATATCTATGTATATAGATAATATTTTTAATTGCCACTTTCCTATTTTTCTTCATTTTATCTAGCAAAATACAAGTTACAGTCCTTTTTGACAACTTTAGCTTTTGTCTGTTAATTATATTCCATTAGATTCAACATTTTTAGATCCAAAAGTTACAGTTTTTAATTACTGGAATCCAGCTGGAATAATGGGAATCCATTGGATTAATGGAACATTTCATTGTTTCACAATAAATCCAAACAAAGAAAAGGAGCTTCCTTACACTGCTACTTTCTGTATTTTTAAGAGCCCCTTCCTACACACTCAACCTTGGAGCTTCAGTCTGGGTCTGTGGCGCTTAGAAATGGTATTTAATAGGATGAAAGGGCTCATGATTTCAGAAATGACCAGCCATTTATCAGAGGAATACTTACACTAATCACTTGTTTTCTGTCTTTCAAACCTTAGATGTTGTTTGTTAAAAATACTGCCCATTTTTTCAATGGAAATGTTAAACTTAGGAGTGTGAGTTTGTCAGTGAACTAGAAAAGCAAACGAGATCATCATAGCAAAAAATAACATGATCAAAGTCCAGAGCTACAGCAGGAACAGCCATAATAACATCTGCTAAATGCTGCTGAGACATTGGGATCCACAAAAGCACTTGCAGAAATGGAGGAGAACTGAGGGAAGTGATGAAGTCGTTTTCAAAAGGCCTGTTTGAGAGTCATGCTTTAGGAAACACTGATGAAAACTCACAATTTGCAAATACCTGATCTTTCCACAAAGTGGTACCACCAGCAGCAAAGAGCATATTGCACCTTGTGCTGGAGGGCTGAACAGAAACAGAACAGAAGCTGCTGCCAACCTTCCTGTGGCTCCCCAGCTCACAGTCTGTCCCATGGCAGAGCCAGAGAATGCAGTAGCACACAGCTGCAAGAGCAAGTGGGAAGATACAGAAGCACCTTGGTTTAAGGTCTTGTGTCACTGAACATTTATTTGGCTGTAAAATTGAAGGGGTTCTTGGTGGTGAGAGTGCCAAGCTGGCCCACACTGAGCTGAGTGGGCACAGCCCTGCTCTGCTGGGACAGCCGTTGTGTCACACCATCCTTCAGCAGCTGAAGAAGGCACGTCTCAACACACAGGAGCTTCAAACTGGGCAAGTATGGCAGGAAAAGTCAGCTGCTTTAGTGCTAGACCAACCATGTGGAGTTTTTTGCACTCTGCCAGAGGGGTCTCCAGATCAGCTTTTCTGGCTGTGTCACATAAAGAAGATGGATTACAGCTGAGGGCCTGTGCCTGTACTTCTGAGTGACTCATGCACCACGATAGAACAAAAATACTGTCTTTTTTGTTAAATTACAGTTGGAATAGCCTAGTGCTCACTGTCCTCATGTTCTATTGCTATCAGTGGGAGGAGAAAACCCTCAAAACCTCATAAGCCTGATATCTCAACTCAGAGTTAGCCAAACCAGCAGTTCAGAGGAAGAGATAACAGATTACTGCAGGCCCTGTTGTGCTATTGGATTTAACACAAAGCTCTTCATTAAGGCAATCAGAGGAAAATGGCAAGATCTCTTTCTGGCCCGTTTGAAAATGTGATGCCAAAGAGTGTCCCTGCTGAGCAGATTAATATGAGAATGCAGAGAGTCCTGCTGCAAAATACTTCCAGAGACAGTTTAACACAGTTAAAATGAGTTACAAGAAAGTAAATGCAGCATCTTGTACCAGTTGGTTATGAAGCTGTACTGTGATAAGCAGTGGAGTTTTATTGAGAAAATACTAATGAGCAGTAAATGCCTGCAGTGAAAAGGGGCACATCTGGTCTGCATTTGACTTCACACATGAGAGCTATTTGGGCTGACTCACTGCCAAATCCTGCCGGTTTTGGGATCGTCGGACACGAAGAAGATGGAAATCCCTGGGTTAGCATCTCCAAACAGTGAGCCATACTTGTGAGCACACATGGGGAGCCAGAACTCTGCATGTCCCTGCTGTGCCATCGGCCCCATTCTAGGCTGAAACCTGGAACTAAAGCGTTGGAAGAGTCAACATTTGTAAGCAATTCTGACTATCCCAGATCAAATGTGCTCATCTTGCAGGTAAGAAGTTTGATCTGGGTGTCAGCCCAGCTTGCTCTACTTTCCTTCTGCCTGGCATACGTTTATTTAGCACCAGGCTTTTTTCATTTGATGCTGCAATCCTTTGCTGTTGAGAGCAGAGTTAAGAAAATACGTTGTGGTTGAAGTGTCCTTCACCTTCTTCTATCTCTTTCTCGTACATCAGTGCAATCAAAGTGCTGGTTAAACCCAGGTTATTCTGTCCTGAGCCGTGTTGGTGCTGGCAGGAGTTACAAACTCAGCTCCATCAGGAGGAAAAGTGGGCAATGCTGAGCTCTGGCCGCTCCCGTTATCCAGCAGAGAGGAATTGTGCTTAAAAACCTTTCTTTTTCAAGGAGTAAGAGTTTGGGGAGGATTCACAGTGATCTGACATTGCCAGATAACGCCTGTACCTGCATGTGGACACACCGGTGGCTTTTGGTGGTTAAATAAGGGAACTAAATCCCCTATGCTGGCACTGGTGAGGCCACGACTGCAGTGCTGTGTCCAGTTCTGGGTCCCTCAATTCAGGAAGGACATTGAAGGGCTGGAGCATGTCCGGGGAAGGGAACAGAGCTGGGAAGGGGCTGGAGCAGCAGGAGCGGCTGAGGGAGCTGGGGGAGCTCAGCCTGGAGAAAAGGAGGCTCAGGGGGAATCCCAGAGGGACAGGAGAGGGGAGCCAGGAGGGGTCAGATTCTGCTCCCAGGGAACAGGACAGGAGGAGAGGGAATGGCCCCAGCCTGGAGGAGGTTTAGGTTGGACACAGGAAGAGTTTCTTCACAGAAAGGGTCATTAGACACTGGAAGGGGCTGCCCAGGGAGCTGGTGGAGTCACTGCCCCTGGAGGTGCTTGAGGAAAGCCTGGACGTGGCACTGAGTGCCATGGCCTGGGTGACACGGTGGAGTTGGGTCACAGGTTGGACTTGGATGGTCTGGGAGGTCTTTTCCGGCCCGGTGGACTCTGATTGTGTCCCCCCTGGCAGGGCCGGGCAGCGGGAGCTGCTCGGGAGCCCCTCCCGGCTGGAGCCGCAGCGGCGGGGCCGGCTAGTGCATGGGGGGGCTTTATGGCCCGGGAACAGCACGGGTACAGCCCGGGTATAACATGAGCATTACCCGAGTATAGCCCGAGAATAACCTGAGTACAGCCCGAGTATAGCCCGTGTACAGCCCGAGCATAACCTGAGTATAACCCGAGTATAGCCTGTGTACAGCCCGAGAATAACCTGAGTGCAGCCCGAGTATAGCCCGTGTACAGCCCGAGCATAACCTGAGTATAGCCCGTGTACAGCCCGAGTATAACCTGAGTATAACCCGAATATAACCCGAGTATAGCCCGTGTACAGCCCGAGCATAACCTGAGTATAGCCCGTGTATAACCTGAGTATAACCCGAGTATAGCCTGTGTACAGCCCGAGCATAACCTGAGTATAACCCGTGTACGGCCCGAGTACAACCCGAGTATAGCCCGTGTACAGGCCAAACATAACCTGAGTATAGCTCGTGTCCAGCCCAAGTATAGCCCGAGTACAGCCCAAATATAACCCGAGTATAATCCGTGTGCCGCCCGAGTACAGCCTGTGTATAGCCCGAGTACAGCCCGGGTATAATGCGTGTATACCCCCCTATACACCCCCCCTATACACCCCCCCTATACACCCCCCCTATACACCCCCCCTATACACCCCCCCTATACA
>JAWWEU010000017.1:17663069-17682873 GCA_035583155.1 Acropternis orthonyx
GCTCCCCAGGGCAGTGGGCACGGCCCCGAGGCTGGCAGAGCTCCGGGAGGGTTTGGATGATGCTCTGGGGCACAGGGGGTGACTCTGGGGGATGGGCCTGGGCAGGGCTGAGGGCTGGACTCGGTCCCTGTGGGTCCCTTCCAACTCAGAATGCTCTGATTCTGTTTCAAAACCCACATTGTAGTTACTTTGAAAATCCGGCTGGCTGATGCTCCTTTGAAGTCGTGCTTGCAGTTTGCCTGTTGCATGTTAACTCTGTCGTGTTTTGTTTCTGTTCAGTTCTCCTTGCATGTTCTGTTCCCTGACTGAATTAAATTATTAAAGAAATTATTTATGTGGTTATTGTTGTTAGGTATGTTTTTTTCCCAGAGGCTGGATTTAAATGACAGCTTTGCAAAAGCAGTTTGTACCAGTTTAGCCCAACTGGTACGTAACAAACCTTCAACTGTAATGCAACAAGAATATACAGGTGTATTTGTAGGATTGCTCTTGCAGCTGAAAGGTTTGGGAGGAACTGTGTTTTAACTGTAGAGATCCTTCTGAATGTGTTCTGTCTGGGGGTTTTTTTGACAGGATGAAGCAGGAATCCCAGGTATAATAGTTGGAGTTTCAGTGGATGGAAAGGAAGTCTGGTCAGAAGGTCAGTGCATGGGGGAGTAGCTGTGCATATTGTGGAGTACTGATGAACATTTTGAAAATGAACAATTCAGGCACTCCAATCAACAGATAATTTGTCTGGTAGAACTGTATGGAGGAGGTAACAAAATGTTCTCCCCACAGGAACTTAATAGTCAAAGTACTAATGGCTCACATTTGGTGACTTGTCTCCTGTTTGTGGGCTGAGGTGTAGATTTTTTCCTGGGAAGGTGCCGGGACTTAACAGGTGTCATCTCTTCAGAAACTGCAAGCCACTTTTCTGCTTGCAAAGTTTAGTTTTAAGTAGAGTTAAATTTAAGTCTGTTAATACTGCTCATATCATGCCAATATTTGATGTTGAAAAAAACCCCATCAAAATGTGTATCTGTTTTCAGAAACACTTTCATGAGTTTCAGAAAACCCAGTGTGTTTTGGGTTTTTTTGGGCAACTTAAATGGTGGTAGTAAATGGCAACAGATTTCATTTTATGTTCTATAGAATTTGAAGAAAAAAACCTTTGTAAGTGAGATTGTTACTAACTTTCTTCCGGCAGTCTGTTGCTGTATATGTATCAAGCTGATTATGGATTTTAATTTCTCTTTCATCATGACAGAAGTATGTTGGAGAGCCTCTGGTCCCTTTTGTAATGTGTCCTGCTAAGCTGGGGGGAATGGTGTGAGGTTTGAAAGGTGTTTTCCCTGGGGGAAACACCACCTGTGTTCACAAGCTGGAGTAGCAACCATGTGAGGGAAAGGGTCTGGGGCAACTGGCATGGCATATGTTTTATTTCTTATATTTTAGCAAGGTTTGGGACTTTTTCCTGAGTAGTTCATTGTTAGACTACAGTTTTACTTAGGCAGATATGCATTGGTTGCTTGCAGGCCTTTCTTTTACTGCAGACTGCAGATGTGTCATTACTGCTTTTCGATGCTCTTTATGCTGCAACATCACTTGCCCAGTTCCTTCAAACCTGGCTCAAACTGAAGGCCAGTATGGCAGCTTGACAATGCCACATTAATTCCAGTTCTTGCTGCCAGGCTGGTGGGTTGGGTACATGGGAATACACTGTTGCAGAAACTGTTAAGCTGTGTTTTATTTGGAGTCGTGCTGAGTGATGTTGAAACAGTGTGTATAACACCACTGGTTTTTGAAGCTTTACACTTGATGGTAATTGTGATGAGTTTGTGAGTGATTTCCTTTCTCAATTTGTGTATTGATAAAATAAGACCCTTTACTGCTCTAAACATTAATTCAGAACAATATAAGGAGTGTTTATGACTATTGGTCCGTTATTTTACAGTCTAGATTTGGTCTCTTTGGATTTTATACGTTGAATATTTGACCTCAGTAGCATAAATTTTGGCTTAATCTTCAATCTCATTTATCATCAGGTTTGTTGTAGTCTTGTTCAGTAACTTGGGGTGCCATTGGTTAATTCAATGGGTTCTGATTACCTGCTCCTATGACAATAAAAAGTTACTAACTTAATTGAAGCAGGAGCTGTGGGGTAGTCCAATGCTTCACATCCCAGTTTAGCAAGAGGAAAAACATTTAAGGGGCCAGTAAATCTAACTCATTACAAATAATTAACTCAGCATGTGTCTATGCAAAGTACCTAGCAGAGTGTTTTATTTCTCCAAGGTCTGGGCTATGCTGACGTGGAGAACCGAGTCCTGTGTAAGCCAGAGACCATCATGAGAATCGCCAGCATTAGCAAGTGTCTCACAATGATGGCTGTGGCCAAACTGTGGGAGGAGGGGAAACTGGATTTAGATGCTCCAGTGCAGAAATATGTCCCTGAATTTCCAGAAAAAGTCTATGAGGGCGAAAAGGTATGTAATTGTTTATTGGGAACAGGGCTCTTTTAATTTCTGTGCCTGTCACTGCATAGCTGTCTGTTTACAGGTGCCTGGCTCTGAACCTACTCCTGTAAAACACCAAAAATCATTCAGACAAGTCCTGATGTGGCTGCTCAGAAAAGCAGTGCTGAAAATTCAGATCTTCAGTTTTACATCAAGCGTGTAGTGTGTGCATATATATGTGTGTATTTTTACTGGGTTTAATACATGATATTTAAAAGGTCTTACACCTTTGTCTGTTCCTTTTCATGGTGAATTTCACTTTTTTGGTGTGTCATGTCTTTGAATGAAGAGAGCTCACATTATCCCATCTGCTTAGGTCACTATTACCACAAGACAGTTGGTTTCACACTTGAGTGGGATTCGTCACTATGAAAAAGATATTGCAAAAGTAAAAGAAGAAAAGGAAAAGGCAAACAGAGCACTGAAGCTAACAAAACCCCATCAGGATAAAGAACAAAAAGAAGGCAAAGGGATTGAAAAAGCTGATTCTGTCAAACCAAGGAAAGAACAGGACGCTGAGACAAAAAGCCGAAATTCTAAACCTGGCAGGAGAGACAAGGAGTTTGAGCAGGAAGAGTATTATTTGAAGGAAAAATTTGAAAGTGTGATTGAATCACTGAAGATATTTAAAAATGATCCTTTGTTCTTTAAACCAGGTGAGTTTCTATTAATTTAGACCAAAATGGGCTCTTGTGGCAAGAATTTTGTTTCAAATAGCGAGGATGGTAGAGTCCAGTAAAGAGTGCTTGTGGGGGGGGTTGTTCTGTTCTGCAGTGCAGAATTTCCTAGGGCCTGGTATCATAGGCTTGTGATTCACATGATGCTAAACTGAGGGTGGAGAGGTAACCTTGTAATTGATTATTCATATAGTTGTGATTCCATTTAAGCATCATGTGATTAATGGGGTTTTTCCCTTTCTCTCTGTGTTTCTTCAAGGCAGTCAGTTCTTGTACTCAACATATGGCTTTACTCTCTTAAGTGCTGTTGTGGAGAGAGCTTCAGGACAAAAATTTACAGATTATATGCTAAAAATGTTTCGTGATTTGGACATGCTGTCAACTGTGCCAGATGACAATGAAGCAATGATATATAACAGAGCAAGGTAAACAAGGATGAAACTTGGTTTTTCCCCCAACAATTGTTACTCTTTGTGTCTTTATTAAGTCAACTTAACTAAGAGTGTGTGATTTTTTTTTTTTCCCCCCAGACTTTTAAATGAAGTGTTGTATATTATCTCAAGGTTAGTCATGCAGCTGGTTCCAATACTATGGTATTGGTTCTGTAATAAGTGTGTAAAATTACAGAGTAGGAATTAAGTATTTCCTGCTATAAGAGTAAATATAGGGGGAGTGGTAGGAGTGACTTAGAGGTTTACATTTATTTGAGGTACAAATAAGCACATAAGTGTAAATAGAGTAAAATAAGGAATAACTGGGAGATAACGTTGGCATATATAATTGCCTTGATTTGCTTAATATACTGGCATTGTAAGAGTTCCATGGAATTGTAACAGTCTCACAATAACACAGGGTTTTCATAAATCATATTACTTTATCCATTTTGACCAGAGTTAAAATCCCATGTAACACAGAACATGCTTTACCAGTTGGTTTATTTTATTAACTTAAGGTGGAAAAAAACTACACACACAAAAAAAATCCCTAAACAAACAAAACCAAAAACCCACAAACAAAACCAAAAACCCACAAACAAACAGAACAAAACCCCAGAAAAATTTATGTGACTGCATAATCCATTCCAATATAGTGGATAGGGCTGAACTTTCTTGTCTGTCTCTTTTATTTTATTGACCTGAAACTGATAATTGACTCACATGTTAAATTTTGGTGTGGGACAAGAATTCTGTTGAATGACAAAGCAGGTTATGGTAAAAGTCTCATGAAAATGAGACTCAAACTTTATAAAAGCGTGGCTTCTAAAATGCTCTCAAAGAATGCTGAACATGTTGAATGAGAGGTTTGTGGTACTCCCATACAAGTGTATATGTACAGTGTTTGTGTGTGTGTGTGCACAAAGCATTTTGTAATGGCTCAGGGATAGGATTCTAAGGTGCTTTGTGCTGGTATTATTGCAAATTTCCGGAGACTCTGACTGTAGGCTTAGAAGCTCACCTGGATGCTCACGATGTTCTCATAAATTACCAAGCTTGTACAGTCAGGTTTATTAAACACGTGCATATATTAATCCTTTTTATAAACTGAAATATGGTAGGGATGAAAGAATTGGCACAGATGCTGTTCTGGGGGTCTTTTTTGGACTACTCATTATTAAGCAAAACTGAGATGCTCATGTGATGGGTTTGCTTCCAGAAATGGTAGCTTGGTGCCTCACAATACAGTGTATTGACCTGTTGAGGTTTGTTTAATGGTTTGGTTATACTGCCTCTAACTGATAGGAAAATGTTTAAAATCCATGTTGTAGATCTTCTGGAGATGTAAGTCAGGCATTTCAGTGTCCTTGTAACAGAATCTTTTTGCAGTCAAAAAACTCACTATGGGGACAACAAGGTACTAAATCACTGGCAGAGTTGATGGTAGTCTTGGGTCTTGGACCATTGTTCTCTCTTCCTTTGCTTCAGACTCTGATTTTCAATATTATAACTTTCAGAAGTTTCCTAAAAGCTTTCCCATGTAAGTGCAAACTAGACAGGGTTGTTCCTTTTCAGAACTCTCCAAGTAGTACATGGACCTTGTGTGATCTAAAGACCAAAGGTTGAAATTCATTGGGTTATATATTTATTCACCATTCCTTTCATACCTTGTGTGAAATTAATCAAGTCATGATTGGACTGTTTCTTTCAAAAGCTTAATTTGTTCTGCACTCCTGTTGTGTTGTTCCTGATAGTTCATTCTGCAGTTCTGGTTGGCAGTTTCTAATTTGTGTTTTGCAAGACTCTTTTGTGCTTCTTGCTTTGTTGTGGAATATGGCAACTGTAATGGGGCAGTGGGGGGAAATTAGTGAGGATATTGAGGGGCTGGAGCAGGTCCAGAGAAGGACAACGAGGCTGGTGAAGGGATTGGAGCACAAGCCCTGTGGGGAGAGGCTGAGGGAGCTGGGGGTGTTCAGTCTGGAGAAGAGGAGGCTCAGGGGAGAGCTTATTGCTCTGCACAACTCCCTGAAGGGAGGGTGTAGCCTGCTGGGGGTTGGACTCTTCTCCCAGGCAACCAACAGCAGGACAAGAGGGCACGGGCTTAAACTGTGCCAGGGCAGGTTTAGGTTGGATAATGGGAAGAAATTCTTTACAGAGAGAGTGACCAGGAATTGGAATGGGCTGCCCAGGGAGGTGACGGATTCACCATCCCTGGAGGTTTTTAAGGCGAGACTGGATGTGGCACGCAGTGCCGTGGTCTAGTAAGCACCATGGTTGGATCAAAGGTTGGACTTGATGATCTCAGAGGTCTTTTCCAGCCTGGTTAATTCTATTCTGATTCTATGAAATCAGTCACAAATGGAAACTACTGACTCAGAGCAGTCACCCAAGACTTCAGTGACATTTCAGCTCACTGTCTGATAATCATGGGGTATTTGCAGGATTTCTCTTCCTTTAAGACACTCCAATCTAGGACAGGGATTTAAGAAAAATTCTGTGTTGGCTCATGTACTGATTTCTGCTGTATCTCTTATTTGTATATTGCTTTTATTTTTAGTATATCCTAAGTAGAAGGATCAGTACTTTCATTGAAACTAAGCTTCCAACCTAAGAATCACCTGAATTTTTGTTTTCCTGTCTGTCTTGTGATTTTTCTGCAATAAATATATTCAAGAAAAACATACTTTAAAAACCCTCTAAAGTTTCATGAGAACAAGCTAATACATGCTCGGTTTGCTCTTTTAAGGTAGGGCAGCTTAAAATATTTCTGCACAGTATCTGAGAATGACAAGTTGAATGTTCTTCATTTGTAGGTGTTACGTTTACAACAAAAAGGGTCGGCTGGTCAACGCACCGTACGTGGACAACTCCTACAAGTGGGCTGGTGGTGGCTTTCTGTCCTCAGTGGGTGACCTCCTGAAGTTTGGAAATGCCTTGTTGTACAGTTACCAAGCCGGACAATTTAAAAGCAGTACCGGCAAACTTCTCCCTGGGTACCTCAAGCCAGGCACAGTTGCAATGATGTGGACCCCAGTGCCAAAAACAGAAGTGTCGTGGGACAGGGATGGCAAATACGCCATGGCTTGGGCTGTGGTGGAGAAGAAACAGGAGTGTGGCTGCTGCAGGCAGCAGAGACACTACACATCCCACACGGGAGGGGCAGTGGGGGCAAGCAGTGTCCTCCTCATCCTGCCCGAGGAGCTGCACCCTGAGGCTGGGGCTGCTCCGGTGGCACCGCCCAGGGGGGTCGTTGTCACCATTGTCTGTAACATGCAGTCCGTGGCACTCAACAGCACTGCCTTAAAGATCGCCAGGGAGTTCGATAAGGAAAAGCAGGCGCAATATACAGAGTAAACCCCAAGAGATTATGTAACAGAACTCACTGTACTGGGACACGAAAAACAAAGGGAGAAGGGTGTAATTGGAGCCCGAGATCACTGAGAATATGGGAAGAAAAAGCATGAAAAATTCACTTCATTAACCTCTGCTAGTGGTGCTAAACTGTAACTGGAATTCATTTCTCAGGGAAGTTCCTAACTTACGGAAAAGGAGAATGTAACAGTCAAAGCTGACTTCCTCTGGTACATGTGTAAATATCATTGTATTAGCAGGTTATTTTTATCAACTAGTGAAACACTTGACCAAGATTTTTAAAAAACCTAACACTGGCTTTTGCACTAGGAAGTAGAAAAAATTATTTGCCTTGAATGTTAAACTTCTGAAAAATTTCACGTCTTGCTTTGAGCACACAAGGCTGTTATTTGTTATTCTCGCAGTTCCAGTCTGCCAAAACTGTTCAGTATTACTTTTTAAAGA
The DNA here is from genome assembly GCA_035583155.1 of Acropternis orthonyx. NCBI lineage: Eukaryota > Metazoa > Chordata > Aves > Passeriformes > Rhinocryptidae > Acropternis > Acropternis orthonyx. Next base: position 17,670,495 of record JAWWEU010000017.1, read on the forward strand.
AAAAGGGTTTCACTGTTGATTTTTGTTTTCCCATAGCACATTTCTTATTTGCTTAAAAAAACCCCATCAAACTCCAAACCTTGGTGCTACCTCCAGAATGCAGATTTATTCCAGAAGCAGGCTTTTGTCAGAGCTGGGTTGTTAAGAATTAGAAAAGAATGAAGCTAGAGCAAAAGTAAGTAAAAATCTTTTTGTTATTCAGATGTTCTCTCACCCGTTTTTATTGGACACAGAGAATGTTTGAAAATAGTTTACTGTGCAATAAGGGTATGATTTCTACAGTCAGATACACCCAAATGTCACAACGTGCTGAGCTGCCAAACTGTCCCTTTGTTTTGGAATGATACACATGCTAACCTGGTAACTCAGGAACTCAATGAAATTTAAAGCCCCTTCTTGAAGCTGGAGGTAGAAGTCTCAGAGACTTTTGAGAGGTTTTCTGAAAACTGCCTTTTTTCTCCATTTGGAGGTCTTCCTCAAGGAGTTACTTTTGCCCAAGGCTGAGCAAGAAATTGTGATATGTTCCAAAGAAGCATTTTCACAGAATTACAGAATCATTAAGGTTGGAAAAGACCTCCAAGATCAAGTCCAGCTTTGACTGATCACCACTTGTCAGCTACACCAGAGCACTGAGTGCCACGTCCAGTCTGTTCCTTTAACACCTCCAGGGTTGGTGACTCCACCACCTCCCTGGGCAGCCCCTTCCAGCCTGACTGCCCTTCAGTGAAGAAATTCCTCCTGATGTCCAACTTCAGCCTCCCCTGGCACAACCTGAAGCCATTTCCTCATGTCCCTTTGCTTGTTCCCTGGGAGCAGAGCCCAATCCCCACCTGGCTACACCCTCCTCTCAAGGACTTGTAGAAAGCAAGAAGGTCCCCCCTGAGCCTCCTTTTCTCCAGGCTGGGCCCCCCCAGCTCCCTCAGCTGCTCCTCACAGCACTTGTGCTCCAGCCCCACCCCAGCTCCACTGCCCTTCTCTGGACTCGCTCCAGCCCCTCGATGTCCTTCCAGCACTGAGGGGCCCAGACCTGGGCACAGCACTGGAGGTGTGAGCCTCTCTAATCTTTAGTTTGACTATAGCAATATAGTAACATCTGAAATGTCCATTTTATATGTTCCACAATGGCGTGGAAGATCTCCAAAATTTTGTCTCAAAAATTTGCCCCCACTTCACTTCTCCTGCAATTACATCAGAATTTCCAGGCTGAGACCAAATGGAGTATCTTCTCCCAAAATACCTTCCAATAGTTACTTTCCTGCACTCTTTAGCAGCTCTGCTTCTCTGAATTTAAGGAAAAAGATGTCTTGGATAACAGCTAGCAGAAAATAGCCCTACCTGCCTCTCTCCCAAGTTAGTGCTTTTAGTATTGATGTCATAGTTGTCACCTGCCCTGTGACGAAACAGCCTGCTGCCCTCTGTTCCCAGGGTGCCTATGGTAGCATTTATTACCCAAGAGTGACAAACCAGGAAATTTAATATTATGAGGGGTCAGTGTTTTACCTACATTTTTGCTTTAAGCTAGTAGGACTGGTTTAGTATACCCTTCATAATTATAATTGTTCTTGTGCCTTAAAGCAGTAAAAGCTTATGCCTAAACCATTTGCTTGGAGTTTCTGACCAACTCACCAAAAACTTCTCCTTTTCATTTGTTAGTAATGTCTTGTCTTTATCTCAAGAATATGCAATCAGACAACAGAGAGAATGCTTCTGAAGGAACTTTCATTGATCAGGCAACAAATTATCTCTTTTTCCACTGAAGTCTTTGGTATTGTCTGACAGTTCCAATACAGAAGGACTGGAGGGGAGCATCTTCTACAATGGGAAATCTTCTCTCCCCCTAGTCTTGAGCACCTACCATTGACACAGGGAATGAGAATAGGAGTTCTGAGTTGTTTTCATGTTCAAGAACACATGAATAGAAATAGACCAAATACAATGTCTTGAATATAGAAAATCTGAAAAGTAACACTTGTTTTAGGATTTATAACATACTTGTCTTGTACGATGCGCCTGTTTTGCAAATGGTATTTCGTCTTTTTGAAAACCATTTTGCATACTTAGGAGAAAACACATTTCACTCCCTGACTGTCGTGTGTGGGTTTAGACAAAGATTCAGAATGTGGAGGGTGTAGGTTTATTGTGCTTGTCTGCATCTGACCAAATGCTAATTAATGTAAATATCTGAAGTATGAAAGTGAATAATGGGAAGAACTAAGGCATTTCTAACACCAAGATATTAATGAGTGTCTCACTCCCCCTATATAGGATATATTTAGCCACCAACTTTTTATGTGCATCCTGTGTTCTTTGTACTGCACCTCCTGTAAGCTAAGGCTTTTAAAGAGCCTCTGTTGTCACATGTGCAGCACTGGAGATGCCGCAATATCCACATTTCACCTTCCAGTACCTGGAACAAAATGGGTCAACAACATCCTTCTGCTATGGTATTTACTTAACCATGAGTTCTTGCCTTTTAGGGTAGAGCAAGAGAAGGCAGAGATGTGGGACATTAGCCATCAGTCTGGCCTTAGCATCTGAATTCAGGCCACAAGTCAATAAATATTGCTCCTTTGATCTTTGTTCTAAAACCAGTTACTTGGTGGGCTGGCATTACACATGGGAAACTGCCTGGTCAATTAAGAAGAGCTGTCATGATAAACTTACTCATGAGTTAACCTCACTGACAAAAAACTGTGCTTTCCTTAAAAGGCCTGTATTGGTACATCTGTTTCTGTATCAAACACCTACTTTTTGCATCTAGTAATTACAAGTGTTCACTGTTTGAAATAACTGAAATAAAACTTACCTTGCAAATGCAACTAATTGTAATAACGGGTTTTGTTGGTTTGTTTTGTTGTGGTTTTTTTATTGATGAGAAATGTACAGGTTTTAAAAGTCATAAAACCAATGCTGGTTAAATAGAAATTCCCAACAACAATTAGTTCACCAAGACACCTGATCTTCTGAAAGAGATGTTGATATGTAACTTGAGATATTATTTAGTAAAATAAGATGCATGTAAGATTTTGTTTGAATGTTTTCTCAAGGTTAAAAACAAAATCCATTTTTAAACAGCCATTCAGAAAGGCATCTAATTAAAGCCCTGTTCCTTTATTGCCAAAAGGTAATTATTTAATGCCAGTATTTAATACAGAAAATATGCATGGTTTTGCTGTACTAGTTTTATAATGACTAGATACCATTCACAGCTCTTAGTGTAGTCCCGTGGCTTCCTGTTGCTTGTGTACCGTATGCCTTCTCTATAGTGAGTGCTCTCAGTGTTTTGCAAAGGACTCCTTTATTTCTTTTGTGTAGAGAATACCAAATGCAGTGTAGAGAGCAGAGCAGAGGCAGGGGAAAACCAGGCATTCCAGAGAAACAGCTGAACTTAGGTGAGTAACTTCACACTTTTATTTATCACCATGTCACCCACCCAACACGGTGAGGGGATTACATTGCAAGCAAATGAGCCATTTTAAATCTATCCAGCTTTCACAGCCCTTGCAGTTAGGGCAGCTGCAGTAGTAAAATATACAAAATGCATTCTTAAAGCAGTTTCTGTCACTATATGCATTACACTGCTGTAGCTGATGATTACCAGGGGGAAGGATGCAGCAAGGCCCAGGCTTTTACCACTGCTTGGAAGTAAAATTATAAAAATAGAGCTCAGTTGTCTGCAAACTTACAGGAAAAACTTGCACTTCAAATCATTTATTGAAAAAGAGATTCCAGCAGATTAGTCAGCAGTAGCAGGTAATTTTTACAAAATCAATCGTAATTACATTGTTGTAGTAACAGGCATTTTTAAACTGGTAAGGCTTTCAGGAGCACAGATCCAAACCCACATGCTGAACTGTTCAGTGTTGCTTCCTTCTAAACGAACAGCCTGTAAAGCAAACGCACAGTATAGGTGTGAATAGTCCTTAAATTGTTAGACTGCCTTGAAAAATTGCCCATCCAGTGCAAGTAAGGGAAACTTATGCAGTAGATTCATATTTCATGTACCACAAGAGGTGAAGATTTAGCACTGCAAGTCTTCTCAAGCTCAACCAGAACAACATGGCTGTCATATAACTCACCTGAAAATAAGACTAAAGTGTTCTATTTCTTTTCTTCCAGATGCCTTTTAAAATTTCAGGTACTGGCCCATCCCTCAGTGATACAAACCCCAGACTGAAAGGGCTGCTGGGTGTGTTGCCACCTTCCCAACTGCTCCACAGCCTTACTTCAGGTATTCTGTGCTCATGTATCCCACACCTGTGTCGTGGCCCATGGTGTAAACACTCCTATATGTAACTTGTATATATGTTTACCCTTTGTCCTTTGAACAAGAAAGGAATAAAATCTGAATTTGTTTTTAATTTTTTAAACCCTAAAGTGATTCCAGTCTATTTTAAGATACTGGTGTTATACCAGTTGCCTGTATATAATTATCAGTGGTTATTTGTCCCCATATAATTTATACAAAACAGCTCTTTATTAAGGAACATGAGCCAGGGAACTGCCTTTCAGTGCTACTGTTTGAAAACAAGTAGGCAGGCCCACCCCTGACTACCAGTGATGCACAATCATTTCTGCCTGACACCTTTGATGGTGCTTTGTAACACTCTAAACATAGCTCAGAGTTAAACAGCAGGTCTTATTACATAAGCTAAAGGAAATGACAAGTCAAGGCACCTAAAATGAAGTTTGTTTTACGACAGTGTAGCTGTTTAGTTGCCTTTTAAAACAAGAATCTGAAGAAAAAAAATCCCAATTCAGGGCCCATTACTGGCCAGCTCTAAACCATTTGCAAAGTAAGTGTTCCAACCTCAGTTTCCAAAATCAAAGCTAAAATATTTGCAGGCTGTGAAATGCATTTGTATGAGCGGAATATTCAGGCAGTCTAACATTGCCCCTTACCTTCTGTGAGCCTGGCTTTGCCCCCAGTAGGCTGACACAGCACAGTTGAGCACCCAACACACAGAACTACCGTCTGAGCATGGCTGAACACAGTGGTGATCTTGTAGCATCCTGGAAAACAGCATTATTAAACTTTCCACTGGATGTTATCGTTATTTATGTGGTATTCAATCAGATACTCTAAGTACACCTGTCCAAAAATACATCTCTATTTAACTGCACAACATACCAGGTCGGACAAAGCAAATCATTGTTGTGGTCTGAAGTATTTGCTTTTACTTCCATGCACAGGACACGTTAGGTAACTGAAACTTATGGCTCCACATATGAAAATCAACTCAGCCTGGAGGCTGACGAGCCCTAATTTGCCTGTAATTTGTCTCCTGCAAATGTGTCCAGCAGCTCTGGATTGGCTTTCTCTGCTGAACAGAAAAACACATGAACCCAGAGAAATATTTAACCTGTAACAGGAGAACACTGGTGTTGACAAAGTCCAGCAGCTGTGAATATAAACCCTGCTGTTCCCAGCTGTGTTTGCTTTCTGTTTAATAATTGCTGCAGGTAAGGCAGGTGCCTGTTTGCATTCTATAAAACTCACGTAACATTTAGATGAGAAAACTTGCACAGAGAAACTTCACTAATTCCTCATGCAGCACTTTTGTCTACAACTTCTAAATTCCATGACTGAGAAAAAATGAAATTACATGTACATGGCTTAAAAAAAAGGGAATTTCACTGCTTTGCTTTTTTTTTTTCCCCCTGAAAAGTATTTCTAATTAGCCAAGAGGAATTTTTGGAGAGAGAAAACTTGTAAAGGATTTAATGTAGACATGGATATAGAAAATAAATAGGTAAAGGTGAGCAGAGATTCCATTTTCAGCACGTGTGGACCAGAAAGCTAAGACAGAATATCTGTTGGGAGGAGGGCCCTCAGAGAGCTCTGACGAGGACTGCTTGGCAGGGACAAGTACTATCAGACAGGGTGACAGATCTCTGCTTTAAGTTTTTAAGTAGAAAACTGCTACCAGCTAAAATGTAACCAATTTAACCAAAACACACAGTTTACCCCCCTGAATGTAAACTCCCATGTTGACCAGCAGGTTTTAGAGCCCAATCCACTTCAGCAAGAAGGTCAGAACTTCCAAGAGCACTGAAGGAGGCACAAGGCCATTGCTATTTTGAGTGCCTTGTGCACAGGACTCTGTCATTCCTGAAGCTCTTTGCCTTGCTCTGTGTGTCCCTCAAACTCAAACACCAATTAACCCAACAATAACGAAAGTAACAACCTCTGGGCCTGTATCACAGTGTGTGCATTCATGAACACTGGTTTGAATAAAGGCTCAAAAAACAAAGTGGCTTAGCCTTCAAACGTGTATTTGTTTAAAAGTAACCACAGTTTAATTTCAAGCTGTTTAAATTAATTTACCTCACTTTCAGATGGAAAACAATGTCTCAGAGCTCCTTAGAAATCTAGGCTACTAAGAAAGAATAAGATGGTAAGAAAACCTGAGCACATGAGTCTTCTCCCAGTCAGGAAGATCACTACTGGAAGTAAGTCTATGCATTTTCTTCCTGCTATGACCTCCCCCTGCAGCAGTTCCTGGGCAGTGAGTTACCACCCTGGCCAATCCTTGTGCCCTGACACGGATGTAGCTGTGCTGACCAAAGCAGCTGGTCACTGGCAGAGCACCCTCCTGATGGGGTGCTAGAAAATCCCATGGTTCAGTTTATAAAGATAAATTTATTACACAGATGTCTCTGAGCCAAAGTAATGAGAATCTGTGAAAAGTGGACCGAGGCAACACCTTAAACACAACCCCTGTGTGTGAGCTGCATGGCAGCCAGTTCTTGGCAGCAGCACGGGCCAAGGGCAGCGGGGCTGGTTTACTGCCCATGCACACATACAGTATCCTCTACACATCCTTCTCACAAGTTTTCCCGGCTGCTCTTCCGCAGTCAACGAGCTTACAAAAGGAGGAAAACAATGTTGTCTGCTTATTCGAAACTTTAAAGCACCCATTTCATCTCACTTTTTGCACATGCAAATCCAGGGAGTTGGGGTTTTTTCCCTACTGGAGAGGGTTTCATAAAGAAAAAAAAAAAACCCAAAAACAAAAACAAGGAAAACCTCATGTCTGACCTCCTAAACAAAACAAAAAGCTCGTTTTTCAAATTAACTTTTGAAAAAGGTTGAAAACACTTTTATTGTTAAAAAAAGCCCAGAGCAATATACAGACCTTTTTCTCTACAGAATAGATAAACCAAATTTCCAAATTTAGATTTTAAAAAAATTATATATATATATATATATATAATAACTAGTTGCTTAATGAAAACGAGCAGCATCCAAAAATAGTTTTGCTCCTTCTGCAAAGCATAAACACTTTAAATACGTACCTGGACACTTCACGTCCATGAAGTAGGAGTTCGGGCTCTGCACAAGACGCTTCTTTTTGTGCTTTCTCTTCTCATCCTCCAGGGAGGGATGCACGAGGTCCTTGGCCAGCTGCGGGGGCGAGAGGAGAAGGGCCCTGCGTTACGGGGGCGGGCGGGGGGGCCGCGGGCACCGCCCCGGCCCCGGGACGGGCTGAACTGCCGGTAATCCCGGGGGTAATCCCGGGGGTAATCCCGGGGTAAACGCGGGGTAATCGCGGGGTAATCGCGGTAAACACGCGGCACACACGCGGTAAACAAACCCCGCACTCACCGGCATCTCCGCCGCTGCCGCCCCAGCGCCCGCCCCGCGCCGCCCCTTCCGCCCGCAGCGCCCGGCGGGGCCGCACCGGGACGGGCTGCGGGGGGGGCGGGCACAGGGACCGGGACTGCGACCAGCACCAGCACTGGGACAGGCACTGACACCGGCAGCGGGATAGGCAGCGGGACCGGGACCGGCACCAACAGCGGGACAGGCACTGGGACCAGCACCAACACCGGGACCGCGACTGGGACCAGCGCCGGGACAGGCGCTGACACCGGCACCAGGAGAGGCATCGGGACAGGCAGCGGGACTGGGACTGAGACCAGCACCGGGACAGGCACCGGGAGTGACACCAGCAACAGGACCGGGAGCAGCACCGGGACTGACACCAGGACCAGCAACGGGACAGGCACCGACACCGGGACTGATACTGGGACTGACATCTGGACTGACACTGACACCAGGACCGACACTGGGACAGGCACCGGGATTGACACTGGCACCAACACCGGCACCAACACCGGCACCAGGAGCGGCACTGGCACTGGGACGGACACTGACACCGACACCAGCAGTGGCACTGGGACCAACACCGGGACTGACACCAATACTGGAACCAACACCAACACTGGCACCAACACCAGGACAGACACAAACACCAACACCGGCACTGGCACCAACACTGGGACCGACACCAACACCAGGACTGGCACCAACACCGGCAGTGGCCCCGGCCCCAGCCACCCCACAGTGCGGGTAGTGCGGGGCACAAACACTTCCAGGTGATAACTTGGGATTTAGAAGTCCGTGTGCATCTGTACAAGATGCTGGCTGAGTTATCACTCGCACGGCACAGAATCGCAGCATTGCCCAGTTCTGGGAGGGTCCTCTGGAGATCCCCCAGTCCAACAGCCTGCCCAGGCAGGGTCACCTGGAGCAGGTGACACAGGAACGTGTCCAGGTGGGTTTGGATGTCTCCACAGAGGGAGACTCCACGTCCTCCCTGGGCAGCTGTTCCAGGCTCTGCCACGCTCGATTGAAAGTTCTTTCTTGTGTTGAGGTGGAGCTTCCTGTGTTTTAGTTTATGGCCATTGCTCCCTGTCCTGTCCCTGGGCACCACTGAACAGAGCCTGGGACCATCCTCTGACACCCCTTCATGTGCACTGATGAGGTCCCCTCTCAGTCCTCTCCTCTCTAGGCTAACCAGGCCCACCTCCCACAGTCACTCCCCATAACAGAGATGCTCCAGACCCCTCAGCATCTCTGTGGCCTCCACTGGACCCTCTCCAGTAGCTCCTGGTCTCTCTTGTCCTGAGGAGCCCAGAACTGGGCACATGTATTTCCTACTAAATGACACATTGCATGAAGTTGTGCATATCGTTTTGCAGTTTCCCACCCCCATCAAAAAGAAAGAGGCAGAAGAATTTCTGTCAGTGATCACTCATGTGTTTAAAGGGATTTAGAGAACCCATGAGAAATAAAAATATTGCAGATAGTGGAAATTAAAAAGAAATCATTAATTTTTTTTTACTAAGAGACAGACTATTTTCCCATAAGTCAACAAAAATAATCACAAATATCATCTGTCAAACCGCTTGTATTTAATTTAACCAGGCCTGGAACATTTCAGAGTGTAGTTCAGTAGAAATCCCCCTGGTGGCACAACAGACCTTGCAAAAATCGCTCGGTACGAAAAGTCTTCCCAAAGGCCCGAGGGGAGCGTGTGGAGCCACGGCCCTTCCGAAGAGAAAACCGATGCATTACGCATTATTTTAAAGGCTTGCCGTGAGCACAGGGGAGGATGGAAGTTTCATGGAGGCGGATCCTTCTGACAGCAGCCTTCTCAAAGCTGGGGCGGCCGGTGCTGACACTGCACCCAACTTCGACGCCCCTTCCCACCCCACCCCTCCGTTTCTCTGCCAGAACACACCCGGTGTCGCAGTGCCCTGTTTTGTTGCTTTTCCTCTTCTCCCCTCACAGCCACTGCCCTGTAACAGCGTAATGCTGTGTTAGCACTTTCCCCTCCTGCACTGGGGTGGTGATGACACACAGATAGAGGTATTTTGGAAGGATTTCTTGTTGTATCATGGGGAATTTAATAGGAAAGGCTCTGACTCATACTTTCCTCTGCATGCTGTCCTGTGAAGCCAGGAACATAAACCAGTTACCAGCACAGGATCAGTTCTTGAGTCTTAGCCGTCCCTACTACCCTCAGCCCTTTTCAAATGTATCTTAATTATCTGCAAGCAGAACAGAAAGAAGACAATCTATTAAGGCTGCTGGTTCAGTATATGAAGGAGAATTATGTTTTTCTTTGTTTAAGAAAATACCTTCACACTGTATAAAGCACCACCAACAATAAAACAGAACTTCTTCACCTCTTCCTCCTGGCTTTCCCTTCTTAAAGGTCTTTCCTGCAAGGAGCCTCTAGTGCTTGAGGAAGATTTTAGAGTCACATTAAAAAAATTGGTTTCTGTGGAAGGAGAGGCACACAGGATGATCTGAAAACAGGATGTGTTTTGGACACATTCCTCTGTTTGGTTCTCTATTTTGGTTTTGCTTGGAGATTCATTTCCTTTTTGTAACTGCTTGTAGTTCAGTGACCTGCTGAATGAGTCAATTCTAATGCATCACCTTTAATCCTACAATTGAAGATTTTTTTTTTTAATTAAACTCTTTAGGAAACAGAAATGCAGCGCTGAGTTTAGGTTGTGGGTGAATGAGGAGAGAAATGCTGTCTGCACAGCAGTGGTATGGCCCACTGAGACAGAGCTTCAGGTCTAAGAGAATGACTTCCTCTTCCCAGCCTTCCCCCGGCAAGCAAGGACCTTGATCTCATTTTAGAGAAAAGAACAAGAAGCGTTATCTGGCTGCCAGAACAACAACAGAAAAATTCCAAAAACTGATCTGGAGATGTTTAAAAACAGCACAATGACAGCTAAGGTTTCTTTTTTCCTCATTGGGAGTGTCAGTCTCTTGCTGTTTGGAAGCTGAATCTGTGTCTCTGGGGACGTGCCTTGTGGTGGCTCCAGCTGGGCTGTACCAGCCTCGCTGTGCTCAGCACCTGCTGGCCCTGGTGCTGCTCTGTTCTGCTCCCTTTGTGGCCTCCTGCAGCTGAGGTGGGGTGGGTCCTTAGGATTTGCTGTCTGATGTGAGAACTCAGGCTTTTGGGGGGAGGTTTACTGCCAAACCTCCTGTAAACTGACTGTGGTCACTGAGGAAATGTGTCGCGACTGATTTAATAAAAGCAAAGTCACCCTAGCAGTGACTGTAGTGCTTGTCTAGAGTGCTAAGTTGTGCATGGGTGTCTCTGCAGTGCTATCATTAAGACCATTCAGATTCCCATACTCTAACCACCTCTAAGCTGCACTCAAAATAAGTAGGTTCACTTTAAGTGGTAAGTTTGATCCAGAATACAGGTCAGCCTGTGCTTTTGTCTGTACTGCAGAATTAAGAATTAGAACTTTAATTGATTAGAAACCAGTGGTGTAAACCATGGTACATAATAATTTGGTTGAAATATGCTTATGCTGAGATAGTTCAGGTTAATACAGGAACTTGAAGAAGGTCCACTTTTAGCACTACTGGAAGAGCAGGAATTTCAAACCTTGAAATGAATGGATTTTATAGATAAGAGTCTAACAGTGCTTTTTCTTTCTGGAATTGAACTGTACATACTTTATGTAATTTCTTTTCCCAACAATGCCTTGATTTAGCCTCTTCTATACAAATTCCTGCAGTATATCTATATGAAAAATTCATACATTTAGATCTCTAGAGAAAAGGAGAGCACTGTCCTTGGTATATTAAACCAATTGATCTTCTTAAAACTAGGACTTCAAAGCAGGACATAACAACACATCAAATGCCGTGAGACAGAGTATAGAATGAGCATAGAAGTATCTCCCTGCAGTGAAAGATGTATTTACTGGAACCAGGGCATAAGGGACACTTTACTAAAGGAGTGTCACGTGATGGTCACCCAACAGTAACGAATTGCAGAGGCACCTGCTGAAGTCAGAGCTGTTATAGACATGCATCAGAAATATTATGATGCAAGCTAGCAGAGTCCAAAAGGAGCACAGCTCATGTTAATCACATGATTAGGTGGCACTCAGGGCAAGACTGCCTCCTAACATTACCTTTTGTAGGACTTGGACCTGTTGATTCCGGTTAGTGCCAAAATAACAGGATCTTAGTTCTACCAACATGTTTTAAACTCTTATTGTTGTTTTAAACCTAGTACTTAAACAATGGAGATGCAGAATTCCCAGCAGTTTTGTATGCATTGAACAGAAGAGCTTGATTAAAGACATGATCTTGACACATTTCTCTTTTTGCTTAACCAGTAATCTGGGTTTTTCTCTTGGAAATGGAGGTGTGGGTAAACAAGTATTTTCTGTTTTTCTTAATGTGCATGTAAAGATTTTTGAATTTATTGTATATGAATAGAGGGAGTAATTACATTTTGCTATTCTTATTAGTTCCCTTCCCAAACTGAGGGCTTTAACAGGTAGACTTTACATACACCTCAGTGACCAATGAAATTCTGCCGTGTCTTGGTTAGGACTCCTCTCTTTATTGGATGAGCTTGAACTGTGGTATTGATCTCATTTTATGACTGGGTGACCCACCTAGTGAGTGAGGGAAGGGCTGGGGATGTGTCTTCCTGGACTTCAGTAAGCCCTTGACACTGACCCCTTGCCGAGGGGTCTGGGCAGGCTGGATCCATGGGCTGAGGCCAATGGGCTGAGGTTCAACAAGGCCCAGTGCCAGGTC
>JAWWEU010000017.1:17687570-17716338 GCA_035583155.1 Acropternis orthonyx
CTGCCCGCGATGGGAGCCCCGGGCCGGGCACTGCCCGCGATGGGAGCCCCGGGCACTGCCCGCGATGGGAGCCCCGGGCCGGGCACTGCCCGCGATGGGAGCCCCGGGCACTGCCCGCGATGGGAGCCCCGGACCCGCCGCAGGGCAGTGACCCTGTCCCCGCTGTCGGGGGGCTCCTCTTTGGTTGCGAACCCCGAGACTGGCGGAGCGCCGGGGCGGGAGGTGACAGCGAGAGAACGCCGAGCCCGCTCCTCTGCCCCGACCCCTCTGGGTGCCCGGGTGTGCTCGGGGACGTGCAGATTCGCGTCTTTGAAACTTGGAGGAGTTCCCTTCGAGCTCCTTAGGCGAGTTAACGTAGAGTTCCAAGCTCCTTAGTAACTGGGGGGGAGGAATCTCCTCGACAAAAGTAGAGTTCTGTTGTAAAAATGGGTAGTGAAAAAGGGGTTTCCGAAGCTTCACTAACCTTTTATAATGACAATGAGATGTGATATATCAAAACAGGCTGCCGTGACTCAGATATCTAAGATTTGTCAGTTTTAAAATGCTTTCTGCTGAAATAAACATAAGGAAAATTTTCAGGGTCTTCCCTGAGAAGTTGTTGAATTGAAATCTCAGCCTGGCAAGACTTGAGATTCATGGTTAGTTCCTTGTAGCTGGGGCCACTGACTTTCCAGGTGAAGTGCACTGGGTTTGGGATGAGGGGGGTAAACTGCAGTGCAGGTTACTGGTGTTTCGGGGAGCAAAACTAATGCTGGCTTTGAAACAAAACACTAAGAGAATGAGCAGACTTTTTATTGAAAGGAAATTGATTTAGAGGTGAAGTGGCATAACATGTGACTTGTTTTATGTTACCCTAATGCCCAGTCCTCTTCAGACATTTTATTGTGCTGAACTGGGTGCACAAGGAAGAAATAATTTTTATTTAGGCCGATGTGATTGACTAAATGAGGTGTGGCTGGCATTTCTCTCTAATGCTTTAAGAATGTTTTCTTCTGCATTTTTAATGGCACATTTCTCTTTGCAACCATTTTCAAAATGTTGTATCAGTAACACCAGCTAATTAAGGCCTGAGTAGCATTTTACCTTAACAGGTATTTTGGTCTACCCGTTGTAGAATAAAAGGTTTAATAAACATTTATAAATGCTGTATCATCTGAAAAAAGCCTGTGTTGGTACTGTGCTAAATAGAAAATATCTCTTTATACTTCTGAGGAGAGAGCTCACATGAATGGGTGTGTCTGTCTTCCAACCATTTTCTTGATGTTTCTTGAACTGCTTAGCACCCTGATAGCTTTTTTTTCTCACTGATTCACTTTGAAGTCTTGAGGATTGTGATTATGACAGTTTTTTATTACCTTGTTCAGTAAATATAGGATTTGCTCCCATTTCCTGCCCTTCTATTTGCTTTCAGAAGGGCCTTATTTTCAAAATGAATCAGCTCGAAGAAACTTACTAATAAGTGAGGCAAACTTTTAATTCCATGGGTAGCATTTGTGGTTTCACAGTTACATTTTCCTTCTTGTAACTTGTTTCCTCCAGTCGCTTTTTATTTTTCAGCAAAGGGCCTCCACAGAGGAGAGTCGACAATGCAGGAAGTAGTGAAACTGTTCATGAAGTGCTGACGTATGCTTGAATAAAAATACTTGGGGTTTTTGCAGTCTTCCTCATGGATGGCATGTATTGCTTTGGGGTCGGTGCTGTGGATGCAACCTGTTTGCTCTCAGAGCTGTGCCTGCCTCTCCCTTTCAGTGAGTGCAGGGAGGCTTCTCAGCACTGCTCGGTTTTACAGTCAGGACTGGTCCCTGTGATGGGGAATTCCCCCAGCTATGGGGAATGCCATTTTTAACAAGGCTGCTTTCCCCCTGACTGATAAAGAGCATAGCTGACCGTGGTGTGGAGGGATGCAGGGCTTGTCTCAAACAGGCTGCCCTGCCACTTCAAGCTTTAAGGTCCCCGGATCAGCATTCCTCGTTGAGCACACTGAGTCTTCCTGGAGTAGGAGCTGCCAGACTGTTTTGTGTGTTCTCTGTAAAGTGGCTTCTGCAATATGACAGTCCTTGTGATGTGTGTCCAATTAACAATTACTTTAATTAGCATGTGTGATATTATGTGCCCTTAGTTCTCCTTTGGTCTGTCTCTCTGTTAACAAGATTTAACTGTAGAAGTCTGAGAAGGTGTAGGATTGAGATGTGTTTTATCATTTATGTACTTACCTGCTATTCGTGAGTGAGGTGAGTCAATTAGAGGGGTTTTTTTAATTATGTGGGGTTAAATTTTTGACCATTTCCACTCTTTTCCTAGATATTACATCTAGAAATCAAACAAACCTTGCTGCCATGATTAAAGGGTCCACATCATATCTAAGTACCAGATAACCTGCTTATAACGTCCCACTCCTATTGTTCTTTAGTAGTTCAACTAGTGTTGAATTACAACACTGCAGTTGCCAAGGCAATGGAAACACTTTCCAAAAGGAAAACAATAAAGTAGGAGGGAGATACGGAAATACTGTTTTATTACAGAATATTTGTTTTCCTTAGCCTCAGTGTTGATATTATAGAAGTAAGTCAGTAGTGAATTGCAGTTACTTTATCATGGTGCACGAGATACTTGTGTGGTACTTTGCAGGTTCCCTGCAGTTCTGCTGTCATGCAGAACGTGCCTGCAAGGCTCCATCCTTGGAGGTTGCTTGGAGGTTGGGAAATAGCCCTTTGACTTTTCTCCCCAAGACTTTGGTCGTGCTGTAATCAACTTTGTGCTGCTTCAGACAGCAGGGACTTCCAGCCTGTGTCCTCTGGCCAACAGTTGCATCAGAAGTAGGATAAAAGTGCAGTGCCTGTATATTCATGATTCATCAGGCCTTTTTTATTCTTTTTTGGGCT
Source organism: Acropternis orthonyx (assembly GCA_035583155.1). Classification (NCBI taxonomy): domain Eukaryota; kingdom Metazoa; phylum Chordata; class Aves; order Passeriformes; family Rhinocryptidae; genus Acropternis; species Acropternis orthonyx. Next base: position 17,690,453 of record JAWWEU010000017.1, read on the forward strand.
GACTGTTGGGGCAAGAGTTTTGCTTTCTTCATCTGGACTGCCTGGCATAGCTAATACCTTCAGCAAACTTTGCTACCCGTTATGAGGAGTGAGCCAGTGATCTTTCTTTCAGTTCTTCTCAGTGACGTGTTTTCAACCTGTGAAAGCACCGTTGACCTTAAGCAGCTTTAGACACAACAGGTCCTTGGCCTTCAGCAACTTGAAGTTTTTTTGTAGGGGGCTCTGTAGCTCTGTTTGGAGAATTTGTAAAAGGGCTGACAAGTCACACCACTGCTGCGGTCCCTGGTGAGGATCAGCTTTACACTGTGAGCAGGGGATCAAACATTTTCACAATGGGTGTTATGTAAGGTTATGTTGTTTAGTTTGCTTCCTGAGTGGAAACTTCTGCTTTTGCACAGTTCTACATGGAAAGTAAAATGCAGTTGAGTCAGCTCGTTTTCATACTTAACAGCTCCTAAAGCAAAACTTATCTTGGAGTATCTCATGTGCATTTTGCTTGTAGTTTCAGTGTGATGTACAAGAATAAGAAGCATTAATTTAGCAGTCTCCAAGTATCTTAACTTGCTATTCAAGTAGTGCTGTCTGGTAAAACTGGATTTGGGTTATCATTTGAAATAATAAGATTTATTCTTTGCATTCCTTTCAACTTTCTGTATCAACTGGTTTCTGTGAGAGTGAAGCTGAATCTCTTTAGCTGATAGCATTTCTGACTCCATACAAAGGTTTGCTGACTGAAACAAGATTTGTCGTACTTATTTTTTTAATCCAAGATGATATCAGCATTTGGCAGGAAGTTGCCCACGAGATAGTACTGTATCTGAGAGCTGAAACCATTTGTTGATTTTTACAGAAGTAACTTTTCCTCAGCCTACATCTTCCAAAATAGGACACTACTCCGTCAGGCAAGCACGTGTGTGCTGACCTTTGAACACTTAGATGAAAATCCTTTGTCAAGCAAAATTATCAACTTCCCTTTTGCAGTAGAATTTCCATGTCTGTAATGTGTAATGGAAACTGTTTTAGTGTGTTCAAGTCAAATTAAGCCTCATTAAATATTCTTAGTCTCCTTCCTCATGGTTTACTTATTCGTGTGATAGACAAAGGATCGGTTGTTGGTTTGTTGGGCCTTTTTTTACCCACCCTCCCACTGAGCTTCAGCATTCCCCATCCTCATTCAATCAGTTTCTTTGGGCTTCTCCAGATGGTAGGAGCTGGAGAAGAAAACACATCAGTGATGGATGAGTAAAGGGCGGGGGAAGCACCAGGAGAACGTTGTCAGTAGTACTTTATTAATGGTCATTACCACAAATGGATTGTCAGTGAGACTTTGAAGTGACTGAGCTGAGTTTTGGTGCCTCAGGTGGCACTGTTATACCTGTCTGTGGAATGGAAAGTGTGTGTTCAGGGCCTGGGGGGTCTGGGACTGGGCTGTCTCTTCAGTACAGCATGAGGAGGAGGTCAGGGCTTTACATGGAGCAGGGGCAGACAAGATTATGGAGGTAAATACCAAACTGGAAGGATGATTCTATTTTCAAGGCCTGTGGTGGGTGGTCAGCAGGGTTCTGTCCCAGCGTCATAGCTAAAAGCAGTAAAGTTTGTGCTTCCTGTGACCTTAAATTTGATACTAACACCTGGTTGGTAACGAAGGGCATCTTAGACTGATTTTCCTCTCCTGAAGAGGTGGTGTTACCCTGCTCTATCCTGCAACAAGCCAGCAACGGAAGTGAAATTGTTTGGCTTTTATTAAAACGCTGCTGCAGCTCTGGTGTTGCTCCGAAACACTGTGACAGATGTCTGACTGTTGTTGCCCACTCCTAATTGGCAGATGGTTATGTGTTACTGGCTGTCTGAGTGACAGGAGGGCAGCTTAGAGCTGCTTTTGTGACTTGGTTTGAATGCAAAGTTAAGAACACAGACTAGCAGAGTATAAGTGCAGGAACAAATGTATTGGTTGAAGACATACAGTTTCTGTTTGGGAGTTTTTTAATGTACTTTTAGGAAGGATTTCCCAGTCCTTCTGCAGTAGGTCATCCTTTTAGTAGAAATACATCTTGAACTGTCTTATTTCAGAATTTAAGTGGAATTACTGTAATGATTATGATTGATAATAATACATGCGGTATTTATAGTGATGTTTTATTTCATATTTTGTGGTAGAAGGTAGGTGGTTTTCATTCAAAGGATATTATGTTGCTTTTTATGCTTAATTGGATGTTATGGTAGCTTAAATGCCAAGTAATCAGTCTGACTAGATACATAAAACAGATCTGATGCTTTTCTAATGTAAGCAAACTATGAATGATAGTAACATAAACAGTGTTGCACTGTGTAAGACTCTTTCACAGCGTTAGAATCCCAGGATATCCTGAGTTGAAAGGGATCCACAAAGACCTCTGGGTGCAACTCCTGGCCCTGGCATAGGATGCTCCAAGAATCCCACCCTGTGCCCCAGAGCATCATCCAAACCCTCCCGGAGCTCTGGCAGCCTTGGGGCCGTGCCCACCGCCCTGCGGAGCCTGCTCAGTGCCCACCACCCTCTGGGGGAAGAGCCTTTCCCTGAGATCCCACCTGAGCCTGCCCTGACACAACTCCAGGGCATTCCCTGGGTCTGTCCCTGCTCACAGAGGGCAGAGATCAGTGCCTGCCCCTCGTGAGGAAACTCTAGACTGCTATGAGGTCTCCCCTCAGTCCCTCCAGGCTGAAAAAGACCTGATGGTGAATGTCACTGGCGTTCTCTTATATGTATGGCAGCATCTAGGAATGCTGCAAGCAGACTCATCTCTAGTAAGAGTCTGGAAATTGGGAAAAACCCGTCGAGTATAAGAAACTGGGCAAAGCTAAAGTGGCTGCCAGCCAGGGCACAGACACAGTGCTTCAACCCCCATGACCCCCAACAAAATCCTCCTTTCCTTCTTCTGCCAGAGAGAAACAGCTTTCCCTGACTGAATCAAAGTATCTTGTCTGTACGGTGTGACTTATGATGGGGTTAAAGAGGAAGTAAAGTATCAACCCAAGCATGGAAGGAAGGAGGAAGATACAGTCAGAGTAACTGCCTGGGAGAACTTCTCTGGCTCAGCAGAAGTGACTTAGAGAGGAGTACTTAGAATATGCAGTGCAGAAAAAGGAGATGAAGAAATTAGAGAATTAATTAAAGTTAATTCATTAAAAGAACCCTGTATGATATAGGAAGAGAAAACTGTTATGTGCCAGAAAGACAAGTATGGCCTTCGTTAGTAAGTTAAGTGGTTTTGCCTGTTAATAAAGGTAGTAAAAACCTTTCAAAAGGGCTTATTTCATCATTCATGTAAGAAGTGAAACAAAGCAGCCCTTCTTCCCTCATGTCCTTTGCTTCCCAAACAAACAAACATAAAAAACCAACCAAAGCTCCCATGTGCTTATTTACCTCATGTTAAAACATGGGTTTTAAAAAAGCCTCTGAGAAAAATTATGTTCTTGGGCTGTTGAGAGCACTGTCTATAAAAATAATTTCAGTAACTTTAGCCCTTCTGCTTTGACTTTTCGGCCTGATTTTGCTGCCTCACTAAGTACCTTCCACATTTGCTTCTAAAACACAACTATATTTCAAACTCTAACTGAAATTCCTGAGTTAGATAATTTGTCTTCACAAAGGTGATTCTTACTGGATGAGACCTTTTGATCGTCACAGATAACCAGGATCCCTTTGGACAGAGTATCAAGTTAAGAACTGTCTTACTGCCATTGTTGATGTGAGCTGGGCTTTCTGTTGCATTTTTATCTCCCTTTGTGTTCCTGGTAATACCCACATTCTCTGTGCTTTTTCTCCCAGTGTTAGCAGCTCTGTGCCCTCTAAAGTCTCAGCTGTTTCATGAATGGGGTGTTCCTGCATTCTTACAAAACTTACAATAAATTCATCATTTCTGTCTTTACAGTGGTCACATGTAATTTATACCTGCTCCAACATTATCCAATGTAACTTGTTGTTATCTCTGGCACGATTTGGGGTCCCCCAGCCTCCCAGGGAGATGCTTGGCAGAGTTGCTGGGCTGTAGCAGTGTTTGCCTGTACGCACAACTGCTCCTCCATACCTGTGTCAAACCTGCAGCTGGTGGCATTTGGGTGCATTGCCTGTCCCAGGCACTGCTGGAATGGAAGGTACAAAGTGCATTGTTTGTACTGTGAGAGGGTGTTTTATCTCCAAGGGATCACTGGCTTACCAGCTCCTGCCTTGCTCTGTGACTCCTGGGACGCGTTGTGCTCGCTTTTCAGGGAGCAGCTCTTCTGTTTTAAACAGACAGTGTTCTTGCCCCCAAAGTCTTTATTTCTTCACTCTGAATAACGAGCTCAGTGTAGGCATTCAGGTCAAGTGGGAGCCCTGAGACTTTTAAGAGGCTTTTTAAAATAGAATTGGCATCTCCATTTCTCATTGGACAGACATACAGGTTCACCTGGATCAAAAGTTACAGAACTAAACCAAACCTAACCTTTTTGGCCTGTTCTTATTGTCGCAACTGAAGCATGGGTGTATGAATAGTAAATAATGAACTTTAAATCATGGTGGCAAAGCAGTATTGGTTGCATAGGATTTTTTTAATAAGCCATTTTTTGTCTTTTTGTATGCTTTGGATGAGGTAATTTTTTTTTTTCCCCTGACAGCAATATTCAATTAAGAGTTATCTTGGTTAAAGACAGTGTTTTCTGAATCTACAAATATATCTGGTTTAAGGGCAGGAGATTTGGGATAATTTTTTTCTGCTCTTGGGGGTGCCACTTTGGGGTTGTTTTTTTCTTGCCTGTTAAATGATACTTGTGATAAGGACTGATCATATGTCATCTCAAATTAAGCACTGGGCTTGTGAAAGAAGAATCAAATACCTGTGTTCATAGGCCACCTTCTAAATGGGGAGATCTGGTGTTCTTAGCCATTAAAGCACGTGGCAGAAAGCCATACACTGCACATCCCAGAGACCTGAGGGAGAGAAGAGCTTCCACGGGGGTGGCAGGTGCTCAGATCTCCCACAGTTCGTTCCACGCTGAGTGGCTGTGGGGTTGGGTCCCTGCGGGGTCACTGCAGTTGTTCCCCCTCCCAGACCCAGCCACGGCTGGAGTGTGAAACACAGAGCAGTTCCTGCTCTCGCCCGGAGCTGCGGCCGGTCAGGTGATACCCTGCTGGGGGATCCACACTGGAGCTGCTGGCAAGCCTCTTGTGGGCTGCCAAAAGGTCTGTATTAACTAGGGCTTTGATTTAAGCTCGGTTCAGTGGAGTCTCTGCTCTGCCACCCAAAGGAGGAGAGACGTGACTGTGTGTACCGGTACTTGTCGGTTGTGCCACCGGTTATGGATGATGGCAAACTGAATTATGGAACTGGTACAGATGGAAACTAACCTGCGCAGAAGAGGAAAGGATTTGGTCATGACTCTTGCTTATGGCTGTGAAAGTGTAGCCTCAGCTCAGCTCTGTTGGCCAATTACATTTGCTGCTCTCCAGTTGCACGCTGGCTTGAAAGGAGTATGTTCCCTAGGCAGCTAACTTGATGCATTCCTCTTAGAGACAGGCAGTCTATAAATAATCCTTAAAATAAACAAACTTTGCTGTCTGTATCAGTAGTGCAATTTTAACCTCTTTAAAAATTATTTTAGATGAAACCGAGTTACCACCAAGAGTGGCTTATCTTCCATTCAAAACAGGATGAGAGGTAGACCATAAATGAATTTCTGGGCACTCTCATAGAGCTGTTGTATCTAGATTGTAAACTCTAGAGCACATTCTGCAGGGACTTGGCCCTTTGAAAGTTGGGCTGTTGTGGCAGCTGATAATTTCACTCATGTCGAGCAGTTTCTACTCTTGTGTTGTTTTATAGTCTTGAATTTTGTATTGAATATTTGTGGTGTTTAAAATCGTGGGTTCCAGAGGTTGCTCAAAGCAAAAGGTCTCAGGAGCAGGAAACTGCCTCATGTTGTACATGCACATGGCACCCCCATTCTTACTGCCTTACCTACCTTGTATATATTTTGTTTGCCAGTGTTTAAACTTTAAGGGCCTTACTGGATTAATAACTTGGTGCAAGACACTGCATTAGATTCTTTGTGGGGGTAGATAGATTAAGAAAGGCCAGTTAACCTGAAGGAGCCTGTTCAGCCCACTCAGTTTACCAGTGTGTTGTGGATTCCTAGGGGCTGTCCAGAAGGGATAGAATACAGTTTGTCCCTTTAAATTGAGAAAGAATAGCTAAAGCTGGTTGCACTTGTGTTTAGTTCTAGAATAAATTATTTTACAACTTTGAAAAAAAATGTTGACCTTCACCCTGGTGTGTTGCTTCATGTTAATCTGCTGTATTTTTGAATGAGTGCAATAAAAGTCTACTGCCTCTTTAATTTACACAGTGATACAAGACATGGCTGAGATCATCTGAAAATTCCTTGCAGATGTTACTGGGGACTAAAGCCAAATGTTGAAGTTCAAAATGACTGGACTTTGTTCTTTTGTGTGAGGCTGTATGACACACTGGTGTGTTGCAAGTGTTCCCCACCCTGCCTTTTACACTGATCTTGAGTCCTACTTCATCATGTTTTTATTTTTACTGTAATTCTTCTAGAAAGATCTAATACAGAAGCAAATTTCTAAAGCTTCATCTATCCACCTTCATAAAATGAGACAGTATACTGACTTAGCACAAGAAAATATTGCCCTAAAAACCACTGAAAAAAAGAGTTGTGTATTTTTTTACTATGAGAGTGGCACAAGTTGCCCCAGGAGGTTGTGGATGCCCCATTCCAGGCACTGCTCAAAGCCAGGTTGGAGAAGGCCTTGAGCAGCCTGGTCTGGTGGGAGGTGTCCTTGCTTGTGGCAGGACAGGTTGAGACTAAATGACCTTTAATGACCATTCCAACGCCTTGAGAACAACATAAAAGGAGTAATTCCTGTAGGGAAAATACATGGGAACAAATTGATGTCCCTCAGCTGTTGGATGCACATGGAGAACACCGAATTTCTGGAAGAGTATTGTCCTGTAGGTCTGTTCATGGCAGATGATGAAACTGTGAGCTCTGTTCATGTGTGTCCACACAAAACTCGTGTGTGATCAGTGCTGATGTCTCATATCCATCATCTTGTGGTGAGCAAGGTGTGTACTGAGCCCTCCAGTGCCCTCCAGCACCCATGGCTAAAACCCTCCAGAGTATAATGTTAAGCAAATGTTGATTCTGAACTGTCTGGGAGATGAGAGGCTGGAGAGATGCTGCTCTCAGATTCAAACCCATCCTCTGTGCTGTGGAAGTGCTGCTGCTCACCAGCCCCGGTGTTCACCTCTGCAGCTGCAGTCATTTGCTGTTCACAAGATGCATAACCTGTAGGGAGGAGTATTTTCCAAGTAATTCTCTCCCAGGATTCAGCAAACATTGATTTTCAGTTATGTGCCTCTTCTCACTTCCTTCTTTTGAAGGTAAGTTACAAATCGTCTTGCTCGGTTTGAAGTTGCTTTTAATTCAGCCTCAACTCTGACTGCAGCAATTATCTCCTTTCCTTTTGTATATCTTGAAGACTTGCACGTCTTGCAGTAAAGAAATTGCAACATGTTCTCCATTTCCAGCTCAGCCCATTGAAAAAATACCAACCCCCACACCCCCCCATATAAACACAGTAGGGCGGGAAGGACCAATGCTGTGCAGTTGGAGCAAACCCAGCTTGAAATATGATGCATCAGTTCCAGTTTGTCCCGATGCTGATGTGCTCAAAAGGGTAACGAGACTTCGTGCTTTGACTCCTTGCTTTTTATTGTGATCCATGTCCAGTGGTGGTGAGCGCCACAAAGTTTCTGTTTATCAGGGAATCCCACTGGAAAAAATACTTTTTTTGCCCATTTAATTTTACTTTTCCCATTCTTACTTCAAAGGATTAGGGTAAGATTTAGGTAAGTGGAAAGGCACCTTCTTTGAGAGGGTGAGGTTTTTGTTATGTGCAGGTCATGCAAAACAGATCCCTGACTTTTAATTTTAATAAACTGTGGTGCACCTTTTATCTTTGATAGAGGGGACTAAAATGAGACTCTTTTCTAACAAGCAAATCAGTATTAATTTTTTCCCAGCTTCTTTGCCAATTTTTATGTTTAATCACTTTTTAAAATTCCTTTGTCTTACATGTTTTAAAAAAGCACAGCTAAACAATTTAAAATGCTAGTACATTGAGTACTTGTTTGGTTTTCTTAAATAAAGTATTGCTTTGCCAGAGGTGGAGAAACACTCTGCAGTGGTGGATATATAGGCTAGTGGACTCTATCAGAGATTGAGTTTATTTGCATCCTGCAAGGTGTTGATTTCCTGGCTCATATCTTGTTGCAGCTGCATATGTAAGGTCCAGCTGCTGCCAACTGGTGTTGAGCCACGTGGAAAATTAGCTTAAAATACCAGTGAATTGGGTAATAAAAGTAAAGATTAAGAGTTCTAATATTTGCCTGCCAGTGGCTACTCAATGATTTAAAGTTTTTTTGCATTGATTTATGTTTCTTTTCTGCCTGCCTTTTACTACTTGTAAGAACACTCAAGGACGTGACCCTCCCAGTGCTGTTTTGCTGAGCATTCTGAAGACCAGAGCAACCTTTACCTTCGGGAGGTGTTTGCTGGTGCTGCTGTGACAGCTGACTTGCTCCAGCCAGAACACTGGGGTTTGCTTCCTTTGTGCTGGAGCATTTTCTTGCAGCAGCAGTTGTGTTGGAAAGGATAACCCAGAGGATGTGCTGGGCGGGACGGGGGTGCTGTGCAGGGGAAGGTTGTGGTGGAGTCCCGGCTGGGACAGATACTGTAGCGCTGGAGAACCTGCGTTGTGCCCTGATGGCTACAGGGTTAAAACCGGGGTGAGGGCAGAACAAAAGAGTAACAGTGATGCCCTGAGTAAGCTACTGTTCTAAAAACTAAAGTAACAAAACGAGCTGTTTCAGCCTCCCTGCTCAGCTTGTCCTTACATTCCTGTAGCAATTGGCGTCAGGCTGGTTTTGTTAAGGTTCGTGGCCAGAAAACCATTGGTACTGGAGCTGGAAAAGCAACATTTGCAAGTGTCCTGTGTATTTAATTGTTGTAGTATTGTGAGCTCTTTGCAACATCTCACAGTGTCTCTCTGGAATTACTGCGCTGCAGGTTGATTATGGGTAAAACCTGGCCAGGTGGGTTGGAATAAGGAATATGGATGTAGGGAGTGGAGCCTCCCATGGGACAATCTGTGTGGCACCAGTGGCACTGACTTCTCCTCAGTGTGCAGATTTCGCTGCCCAGTGTATTCTTTGACAGAGTTTTATTGGAAGCTGTGGAAGAAAACAGCCCCAGCACAGTGAGCAGAGAGGACGCATCCCTGGCCTGCAGTCAGCAAGGATCTGGAGAGGATTTTTAAAAACAATAAGCCCTCGGCTACTCTTGCCCCGTGCTGCAAGGGAAGTGCAAGCACTTACAGCCCTAACCAACACACCGTTCAAATTGCTGCTTGGGCTTCATCCTTGCAGCCTGCAAGTTTGACATTCCTGCAGCCAATGCTCCTGAGTCACCCTGATCTAGCATTTATTGACTCGCTAGGTGGGCTCCCGTGTGAGACCTCTGTGTGACAGCTGCACTGTAGCAGCTGAAAATAATCATCCTGTTAGCATTTGCACTCTTAAGAATTGTTCTGGGCGTGCGTTTCCTGAAAGCTTCTAAAATTTAACTTCAGATGGACATGCAAATGTTTCTGGGCTTTTTCTCCCCCCTGGAAGAGCAGCATTCCGTGTTGCATTGTAAAACTGCAAGCTGTGCCATCCTTTGCAGTCAAACTTTGAGTCACAAATTGCCCCTCTTTATCAGACCCATAACTTATCAGCCTTTTGTATGCTGGTGTGCAGAAGAAGAATTCGTCAATAAAGGACGTTTTCTGCCCAGAATTACTTTTGAAATGCTGCAGTTATGGAGTGTCTTGCAGGGTGTAATTGAAATGTAGCTGTAACCAGATGGTGGCTCGTCCTGAGCCGTGCAAGTGCACTTGGCAGGAAGTGGTAGCACATGTCAGCAGACTTGCTCTACAAACGTGTGTAGCTCACCACTTCCTGACACTGAGCTGAAGAACAAAAGACACACCAGTTTCTAGTTCATTTTACCCTCTCAAAAGTTGCATTTGTTAAACATCACGCTGTCGTAACAGAGGGACTTGTGGCCTTTCCCTTTAGATTCTTCTTTTGGCTTTGGAATTCAGCTTTAAGAATATTGGTGAACTTCGTTCTGGAAATCTCAAGTTCTGAGAAGACGCTTTTTTTTGTGCAGATCCTGAGTTTTAGAAGTGGTGAAAGGAATGGTTGTATAAATCATTTTGGCAGTGGCAGGGAAATAATGACTAACCACAAGAAACCAGTCTGTGCAGGACATGGATTGGTGCACATGGGAAGCTCTCGCTGCAGTTGGGAGTCTCCTCCAAAGACCATCCCGGCAAGGACGGCACTGCCCTTCTGCTGGGGCTGAGCTTCAGGAGCTCCCAGGGCAGGCAGAATTACCTTGGAACCACAGCAGTCTCTGAGCCCAGTTTTCCTGATAGCTGTCACACTAAAGCTTCAGGCCTAGGCACAAACGAGCTTTTAAAGCTGATTTAATTTGCTGTTGCCACGATACAATACTCTTTCCAGAGAAATCCGCATTTGTGCTTTATAACCTTTGAGGCCTAAAACAAAATCTATTCAGAGCAAAGGTTATTTGTTTTCAGACCTGAATACAATTACCTGTGAGGACAGCAGCTGTGATTGCACCTAGTTAGGAGGAGAATCTTTACAACAAGGGAGGCAAAATCCTGTTCCTTGTAAAATGGAAACACTTGCCAAACTCCTGTTACACAGAACAGCGATTTTTAGAAAATACACATAATTCTTACATCACTTTTAGAAGAGTGTGAATTAATGGAAATATCTTTTAGCCTGTAAATCTACTAGTGAATCCTGGGAAATTGCAGTTGTAGCAGTAGTCATAGCATTTTAAATTAATGCAATTAATTTCATATGCTGTTAAAGTGCTGATGTGATATTTCTTCTCATAATTTGTATTCTAGCTAATGAGCTGAACTACGCAGCACATTAAGATTAAGTGGCTGAAACTTGGTATTTTCAGTATATTAAAACAGTAATATTGCATGTGAGAAGAATGAAAGTCAAATAGCTAATGAATCTCGATATTTCATATTCACATTCTACTGTGGTATATTAAAAAATCCCATAGCTTCCTGTTTAAGTGATGGATGAATTCTTGAAACTAGAAACAGCATTTTTCTGATCCAAATACTCTTGATAATTGTCAGTGAAATTGCATCTTAAAAAAGAAGAAATTAAATAAACAGAAAACTTAAGCCCACCCTCATTTTATATAAACTGCCACTAAATATGAAGTAACTATTTAAGAGTCAGTGAAGAGGAAACAGGCCATTCATTTCAGAACAGATTAATGTGGGGGGCAACTGTGTCTCAGTCATGTAGTGAGACTTGAGCAATCTCAATTTGACCTTTGTTATAGTATAGGTTTAGAGATGCAAAAGTTAAAGTAGTTAGGATAAAGGGTAGTCGTTTGGAAATCGTAGGTTGGACTCAGAGATCCATCTCACCCCTCTGGACCTTTAAAAGACATTATTAAGCCCTTCTGAATTCATTTTTTGTTTGTGGGTTTTTTTTAATCCATGTCTGAAAATCTGTTTTCAAAATCAGTGTGAGAACTGATGGGTACCTTTGTGCCACGTGGAAGTGTAAGGGGGAAAAGGAGAGAAGTGTTTCCTTGATACCTTTTGGAGCTTCCTGGAAAATCTAAGTCTCTCCTAAATGCGTGTTCCTGATAAAGTGCCATTCATGATCTGCTTCAGCCGCCTCCAGTAACTGTGTGTAAGACTTTGCTGTGTTACCAGGTGCTGTGATGTCTGATTAAACATCACTTTTCAAAAGCAGATGCTGGCTTGGGAAAGGAACTAAGGGCTCACAGTGTGTTTTTAACTTGGAGGGACCAGGGAATTGACTTCAACTGCAGGGGCTCCTCCAAAGTTCAGGAAGAATACACATCCAAACTAGGGACCTTACTGGTGGGGAATGGAAGGATGCTGAAGTCAAGCCTTCCCTAATAATCCTGACCAACTAGTAGTGAGTTGGAGTTCAGTCTGTTTTCATCTCATTCAGAATAATTTATCCTTGTCTTGGGTGCAGCTGAAAACCTTTATGCACTCTCAGCACTTCCTGGTGTGGGTAAGAGATGACAACTTCAGAATAATTCTTTTGACTTAAGTGTGCCCTTACCAAACTGCCCAAAGGAAACTGAACACTTCCCTTTCATCAACTGCAAAACTCAAGGGCCTCTCTTTCTCTGGCAGGAATCGACTTTAAGATCAGAACAATAGAATTAGATGGAAAGAAAATCAAGCTACAAATATGGTAAGTATTCCAAAGCAATTTAAGTTTTCAAGTGAATATTGAATTAATTTAGAGAAGGAACACTTCACAGCTTTTGAGCTTCAGAGCACCAGAAGTTTCATACCTGTTATTCGTGGCCTGTCCCTGAGGTTTAAGCTTTTTCCTGGCTTGCTCTTGGAGGGCTCTGCTCAAGGAGCACAGGAAACAGCCTGTTCACTGCAAGCATTTCAGCAACTCCCATTCCCTCAAAGGCTCTCCTCCTAAATGTGCTTGTAGCTGTTCCCTGTGGAGGAGAAATATCAACTCCATAGCTGTAAACTAAAATATTCAGCCTAATAAAATGTCTTCTCCTCTGGTGCTTTTGTTCTCACGGAGGCCCAGGGCAGTGACAGTGCTCCCTTCCCTGCGTGGGGGGTGAGTAGGAACTGAGTCTCCTGGTAGCAGCAGATGAGTATTCCTGGAGTAGCATTGTTACACATGCCCAGCAAAGAGCAGAGGGGATGTTTTCCTAGTGAGCAATTATCAGTGCACTGTTGCTCTGTTTAACAAGACACCTCCAAGTCCAGCTGAGTGTAAACCAACTGCTTTCCCCCCTGAATTTCAGGGATACAGCGGGGCAGGAGAGATTCCGGACCATCACCACAGCTTACTACAGAGGAGCCATGGTGAGTGCTCACAATCACCAGGCACAACCTGTGGAACTGGTTTGCTCTTCTAAGGCTGTGTGGTGTCAGGCTGCAGCTGCAGGACGGGGTGACTGGGGCTTGAGATGTGGGGAATTAAGTTTGTGGTTTGTTGGGGGGGTTTTTTTGTTTGTCTTTCCTTCCTTGAACCTGCTGGTACCTTGTCCAGGCCTGTTTTTGTGATGAAACTTCAAGCCCTATTGTCTCTTTTAATGCAACTAACATTTTGGCAGGTTATAATGAAGTAAGCTGCCAAGCTTTAATCAGACAGGGCTGTTTCTTTTAAAGGTAGTCCACCCCTTTAAACATTTGCAACGTGTGAAAAACAGGTAATGAATTATTTTAATATCAAATGTGCGTTTCACTGAATTGCTTTTCCTTCAGCCAGTAAAGAATGCAAAGTCTGGGCTAGAAATACAATCACCTGTTACTTCTTCCTCCATTGAGAATGACTTGAAGTCAAATAAGTGACTCCAGACTGCACCCTCTGTGGTACCACTGCTTGCAGTGGTTCTTAGTGCTGTGGTGTGAGATACTTTCTGTTGGGACACTGCTCATTTTGACTTGCTGATTACAGGCTGTGCTGCTGTTATATGTTTTTATTGCTTTGTATGAACAGTGGCAAAAGATGTTAAGTAGCAATATTTTGGGTCAATTCCCAGCCATGGCATAATGCCTTGAGAAAGGATTGTAGGTGGATAAGTCTTATGTTGAATTTCCTTGCAATTAAACCTACAGCATACATCAGAAGTCAGCCAACAGTGCTAGTTCATCTAATTAGATTTTCCTAATTTTATTTAGGGAATTATGCTGGTGTATGACATCACAAATGAAAAGTCTTTTGACAACATCAAAAACTGGATAAGAAATATAGAGGAGGTAAGTGCTTTGTTTCATCTTAGGATTTCCCTGGGACAAACCATAATCAAGTAATTATTCACTCTCATTATAGTAGCCAACATATATGGCCAGGTTAGAATGTGCAGTGAATGCATCTGTGGTTGTTAATGGGACAAATATTGTCTTGTTCACTTAAGGATAGAAGGTAGAAAACTCAAGTTTAAAAAATTAGCATAAAGTGTTTTAAAACTGCTCTTCCTGTATGACTCTTGCTGTTCTTTATTTTGGGTGTGTCTAAGGGATGGGAAGCAGCAAGATCTTAGGGTGTCCACCTTTCACTCATTTGATGAGAGAGATCTCTCATTTCAGTTCTTACTGTGTTCTGTGTGTCCAATTAGAGAGTTTTCAATTTTTCACTTGGTCTGGGGTAAGCTTCATTCCTGCCAACTTACTGTAAATCCTTTAACAGGACACACTGCCAGGTAGGGATAGGTCATTATGCAGTTAGAGGAGAAACCTTAATTTTAGTGGAGCTAAAGTAATTAGGTAACAGAGTCCTACTGTTTGTTTTTCTTAAACATAAAATCCATGGGCTTTTCTTTAGTATTGTTCTTTGTCTCTGAAAATTCCTGTATTAGTGACCAATTTCATCCAAGAGCAACTGGGCTAAAAAAGTTCCCTTGCTGTAGTGATTATTACTTTAAGAAGTCTTTTATTAATAATCTATTTTAAAAATGCAAGTGTATCCCATGATGATGCTCCAACCAAATACCCCAGGTGTCCATGCACCACTTGGAATCTAAGTATGTATTGTTACATTTCCAGAATGTCTGTGCACATGTGCAACCTGGGACAGAGCTCATGGCACAAATTTGGTCTATAATAATACTTGGTCAAATGCAATCCAGGAGTATTTATTCCAGGCTATTTTAATATTTGAATTGCTTGTTTCAAAAATCGTTCTCTCTCAGTACTGCCCTGGCATTAGATAATTCCTTTAAAATAAGATAGTTGTGGAGCGGTTGGACACAAAAGTTTCTTTTAAACAATGATGCACTTTGTTTCTGAGAGGTTACTTTTCCTTCTTTCAGCATGCCTCTTCAGATGTAGAAAGAATGATCCTGGGTAACAAGTGTGATATGAACGAGAGACGACAAGTCTCAAAAGAAAAAGGGGAGAAGGTAAGATTTGGTGACTTCCCCTATTTCAAAACCTGTTTCTCTTAGGATTTCAGTTCCTGGCTGATTGGTGTGTTTTATGAATATGAGACATAATAGGCCTCAAATCTCTTGTTTCAGATATTCAGGATGCCAGGTTTGGGGGTTTTGTTTTTAAATAGCACTTGACTGTCTTCAGGTTTGAACAAATGTAATGGTGCTGCTGTCCTGAGGGCAAGGTCCTGTAAAGAATGTTGACCTTTGCTATAGCATGGCCTGTTCCAGATCTCAGCGTAACGTTTTGTGTGTAGGTTGATCATGCACTCAATTCACCATGGTGGGTACTTACTCTTGTCATAAGTGCTGTTAATTAAAGCTTAGGTAATTAGAACAAACAAGTGAGTAAGAACCCTGTAAAATCTATCCTGTGTACAGCTGAAATAGTGTAATTGCTGATAACAGAGCTGATGGGATCAGTGTGTGTAGTTAGCTGGTCCATAAATCCGTATTGATGAAGATTCTACCTTTCTGTTCTTTTAAAGCCTAAATATGTCTTTTTGTGAGAAATCAATCTTTGTTTGTTTGTTTGTTTGTTTGTTTTGACTTTATATGATGGTACGGCCTGTTCTACTATTTTGTCTAATTGTTCAGTAACTTTAATCTCATTGCAAGAGAAAAGCAATGCTTGGTTTTGTTTTTAAAGCTTGCTGCATCATGCAGCATCTATTCTACTGTGAACTTATGTGAAAGATTCCTTTTGCACAGGAACTTCAAAACCACTGAAAATCTTTAACCTCTCTTCCAGTTAGCAATTGATTATGGAATCAAATTTTTGGAGACAAGTGCAAAATCCAGCATAAATGTGGAAGAGGTAAGAGATGGGTGTTACGCTCAGGTGTTTGGGAATTACTGCTGTGCAGGTATGTTTGGTCATCTGCTGGGCTTCCTGACCTGATCTGGGACCTGAGGTCCCAGCTGTGTTCCTGGGTCACCAAGCTTCTTATATTTAGAGAGCTGCCGTTATAATCCAGCTGATTTCTGCTTTCTGGTGGCGTCTGGGATCGTTTCTTAAATGGGTGTTAACACAGTGGTTTACTATTACTGCAGCAAACAGTTGCTTTAGATGTCCGTGCCTTGCTACTTAAATTTCAAGGCCTTTTGGACAGGGAATAGGTGTAATTTTAGAACAGTGCTTTGTGCAGGAAATTGGATGCCAGAATCTTTACTTTGAGGATAACAGAGCCTTCAGGCTGTGCAGATGAGACTGAAATTTTGTGTGTTAACCTGGATCACCAGGTCATAAGTTAGAGGAGGAAGAAGACTTAGAATACTATCTAGAGATTTGTAATTTGTTTCCTGCAAATAAATTCTGTGCTAAAAACAGAAGATCTCTACTTATGAGAGCATAAGGAAATGGAACTGGAAGGAAGAGCTGGCTCAAGTTCAGTCTGTCTTACCATAAATCACTCGTGTCATCTCAGGAAGGGTGGAGGGAGGATCTTAACTGTATGGAAGGTGTGGACAAAATAATAGTTATATTAAAAGGCAGTTACATTAAGATTCATTCATACAGTAAGGTAGACTTGTTCTTAAGTGTTGTTCCTGTACCTAATAATTTAAAAACCATTCTACAGGATACCCTTTAGAAGTCCTCCAAACACATACTTAATTCAGATCATGCAGCTGGCAAATTAACTGAAAACTGAAGCCATTGTTACTTTCAAATAACATGAGGGGTGTCGTGAGAGCCAAGCCTGATTTTTGGGATTTCAGGATGGTTGTTATGCAGGATAGTTAGAAGGGGCTGATTTGCATCGTGCAGCATCTGGAGCAGCGTTTGACCCGATTTTTTGGCATTGTGGCTCTTGCAGCAGGCACTGGCAGGGTGAACATGAGCAGCAGTACCAATGGTGGATAGCTCAGTCTCCTAATAAAAGTACCCATCTTCTTCAGGAGTTCCTCTGGGTGGTTGCCTTGCCCTTTCGTGACACGCCTGCAGTTTCATTTGAGTCCTTGCGAGTCATAAATGCACAGCAGGAGTTTGTGCTTATTCCAAATGGTTTGGCTGGCTGAGTATTTTTTTAAATCATCACGTGAATAGTGAAGAAAGCATTAAAAAATGCAGCTGGTGTAGGCATTTGGCAATCACTAATGATTTAGTCTACTTCCCACCAAATGCTTAATTTGTGGGAAATTACGCAATTGACGTTCTTGTGATCAGAAGTGATTTAATTTACTCATTTGCTGTGATTTAGTTGCATTAAATTGAGTGTCTGAACACAGTGAGAGGGAAAGTGGTTACACTTTTTACATTCTGGAACTTGGATTGTTAGGTTTCCAGGTAGCCTAAAGACTTGATTTTCCCTGCTTTCTGGAGAACTGCAGAGTTCTTCTGCTACAGAAGTTTTTTTGCTGCTTCATCCATTGAAGTCTGGGATGCTGAGATTTGCCAGAGTAACTATTTATGGGGGGTTTTGTTGGTTTTGCTTTTTTTTTAGTAAAGGGATGTTGGAAGCTTAAATAACCTTATGGACAGCCCAGGAGCAAAGGTTTTGGAGGGCAGAAGCAAGCTGACCTTACTGTGAATTCCCAGTGTCCTCAAACCTGTCTGGGTTTCCAGTTGAGATGGACACTTCAGTTTTGGGGGAAAATAAAAAGAGTATTAGTGTATGCAGCCTTCTCCTCAGCTGATTTCCTCCCTCCCCCCCGCCAGAGGTATGCAATGGAAGCAAGTTCACTTGATTGGCAAGATGGAGATTAAAAAGAAATAGTTTTTTCTTCTAAAGCACGTTTTAAGTTTTAAGTTTACAGATATTGTATATAAAGTATCTTGCAACTCTTAAGTGCCATTGGTGGCCTACAGAACACTGTACTGTTAATGTGTCTGGCTGCTCCAAATCTGTCATGTCCTTAGTGTGTCTTGGGACTAACTCTTGTTTGTTTTTTCTTTATTTCCACTCCTCACCAGGCATTTTTCACGCTTGCACGGGACATTATGACAAAGCTCAACAGAAAAATGGTTTGTATTTCCAATTAGCATACAAACTACGTACAGTGAGAGCACAGCTCTAATAATTGGCTGAGTAGTAGCCCTGCCAAAATCTCCTGGGGATTGCAGTAGTTGCTAGATCGAATCTGGGCACCCAGTGATTTATCACGCTTTATTACACATCAGTGCATAACTGTTCTTTATTCTGCATGAGCATTGACATTGGGCAGCCTGAAACTGATGTGTTCTTTCAAAGCGTAATAGTTGATCCTTGCTTTATTACATAGTCTCTTCTCCAGCTAATGCTTGAGAGCTGGATTTTTAGGTAAATGTTTGTTTTTAAAATAGACAGTTTTATCGAGTAATTAACAGAATCTGGGTAATTGAGGAGCTCAAGTTTCAGCAAACCTCTGCTCTGGTTATTGCCTTGCAAGGAGGGGGGGAAGCGGGGAGGGAAACTAGAAAAACTAGATGTATTTTTTTCTGCATTTTCTGATGCTGATGTTCTTCTCTCTTTCAGAATGACAACAGTTCATCGGGGGCAGGTGGGCCGGTAAAAATAACAGAGAATCGATCTAAGAAGAGCAGCTTCTTTCGATGCACGCTACTTTGATGAACTTCTAATGATAGACTGCAGCACACTTAGAACCTTTCCTGCTTCTTTGAAAGCACAGGGTCACAAAGCCTCAGAAATAATACCACCAAGCTGCTGCTGAGAGCTCCATTGAACATAGACTGCGATACACAAAATACCAAGTGGATTTTGCTCACTAAGCCTATTGACCTGGCAGGCTCTTCTTTCTCAGATATGGAAGCTATGAAGTGGAGACACAAATGCAAGAGTTAACCTGTTTTCCTTTTTTACTTTCTGTTTTATTGCCTGTTGCAAAAGCTGCTATGTTTCTTTTAACTTTGCACATCCATATTGGCCTCTTACTGCCTGTTACAGCACAATCTTACATTTGTATTTGCACAGTTTGACTTGTAAGTAAGATTCTTAACAGATTTGTGCAGGGTTTCCTTTCTCTTTTTAAACAAATTTATTTTCAAGCAGAAGAGCCAGGGGAAAAATGAAGTCTCACTTCCATTATTTCCTATGCTGTATACTTGTGGCCATGCAGTATGGATGTTGTCACCCTAGTGATGAGAATTACTGTAACAATTGGCATTGAACAATTTGTATGGATTTAGTTCTCTTAGATGCACAAATCTGTTTATGCAGAAGCTGTGGCTTCTGTTCTGAATGTAGTATGTCGCTTCTCTCTCTCTACCAGACTCAGCAAAGTTGTGTTCTGAATTGCCAGTCACTGTCTGATTCACAGATGCACCTTTCAGTTATTTGAATAAACACAGTGTCTTTCCTCACTTACGTCCCCTTTGTTAGCTCAAACTGTCTGCACCTTTTTTTTTGTTTCTGATGAGGAATTACACTCTGGAGTTGAATTCATCGTCACAAATTGGCCTCGTCACTCTCACTTAAGTGGCGTGTGGAAGCTGAATGCATGAGTCTTGAGTAACCTCTTTTGGATTCACTTGTTCAGAAATGACTGCTTCTAAAGGTGACTTCCATTCCTACTGTAACCCTGAGGGTAGTTTGTTAATGTTAGTGTCCAAACCCAGCTCCCTGGGCAGCTGCTGAGGGTCTGGAGCCTTGGCACAGAGGGAGCCGTGGCGTTAGGGCTGTCATGTACTCCCAGCTCTGCAGTGATGCTGAGTGTGTGTCCTGGTCTGCTCGGACAGTTGTTCTCCATCCCTGGCACAGTGACCCAGACTGTTAGAAGCAGAGGTGAAACATAGTTGCCTTTTTTTAACTCAACTGAGCATTGTATAACCTAGTCTTTGTTCTACTACTTTTTTATCATCTTCTGGAAGACCTTTCCTCGATGAGCAATTAAAACAGGTGCTTTAGTTCTGTTGGTGTGCCAAACATGGACCATTGTAAGCTTTAAGTACAAGTCTGTGTCCAGCCTGTTTGCTGCTGGGGGATAGGTGTGTTCTGTCATTGTCAAAGTCAGCGTCTGCTTTTGCTTCACTTCCTCCTCCTCTGGAGTCGTAAACAGTGAGTTGGTTGTTACCACAGATAACCACTTAATTTTGGTGTGTCAGGCACTGGATTTGTCATCTGTGGGTCTGTTCTGAGTATTTTGGAAGTGAAAACAGACCGATAGCGAGCGATTTAAAGCTTTTCATTTTAAAAGGTTTAACGTTAGTAGCTGGTTCCATAAAGTTCTAAGTGGTTATCGACCCGTCCCCACGTGTAGTTTATTAGAAGTATTTCTTGTAAGTAGATGGTGGATCTCATAAACTCCTGTTGCTGCACTAGAACAGAGAAACCTTCGTGGCAACAAGGTTTAGTGAAAAAACAAAGCAACCCTAACTGCTCTGTTGTCTACCCTTGATGTTTTTCTTGGACAGGCTAAAGCAGTTATGTTTTCTGTATGGTTAAAAAAGTGCTTCTATACAGAAAGTGTTGTGACACCAATTATGAATGTTGTTTATTTTCAGTAATTTACCTCTGACTTATTTGGTGTCGTAATACTTTGATTTTTATCTCAGGGGTTGTCTGCAAACCAAAACTGACATGTTCTGTGTTTGGCACTGTTTACAGAATGCTTTGTATTGTTTTTTCCTGTCTTTGCTGTGTGGTTAAATGTTCATTCAATTATTAGTCTCCATGAACTTCCCTTTGAAAGAGCCTGTAAGTAGTAGAGTCTATGAAGTGCTTCTTGAAGCAGCAGCAAATTGGGGTATCTGCTCTGTATGGGGGAGGGTGGGAGGGAGAAAAAAAACTTGCTATTTTCTTATATTTAGCTGTGCTAAACTGTACATAAATGTGAGGTAAGACCATAGGAAATTCACTTTATGCATGAGAAAGTACTGCAGTAAATATTTCACTTTGCTTATTGTTCATGTACAGTTCATCTTTTTCTATTTGTAGAAGAATTTAATGCAATTTTGTTGTCATCTGCTGAAACTGAAGAATTCTAATTTCATGTGGTCTTATGGATAAGGTAAAATGCAGCTTTCTTTCCCTGTGTCTTCGCCCCCACCCCACCTCTCCAGCAGTATTGAATGGCTGAGTGGCTGCACTTTATCAGTGTGCTACCTTTTGGTCAGTGCAGACCTTGCTGTGCCCGGTGTGGCCGGTCAGACACGTGCTGTCCCTCCCCGCGGGGATCAGCTCTGTCGGACTGGCAGGTTTCAGCTGTGTTTGCCTTTAGACAAGCAGGGGATGGGAATGGGATGCTCTGCCTACGTGCCAGAGGCTGGGTATTGCAGGCTTTTCTAATATCACTATGATTGTTCTCTGCAGTCTCTGTTGCTACTTTGCTCAAGTCTGTATGATCTAAAGTTTTGAAGGACCCTTAACTATACCTCAGTCAACTAGTTAGTACTCTAATGCCCATTAGAATGAAAGTCATATAATTGCTACTCATTAAGCAGCAAATGTATTTCTGTTTTGTTCCAGAAATTGCCATTAACCTTTCAGGAAGGCAGACATTCTTTGGTGGATTTCAATAAAACAAAAGTGCTGCTTTATGCTTTGGATATTTAGGAAATCTTCCCCTCAACCCCGTGTCTGTGCACTATGTCTTGACCA
Organism: Acropternis orthonyx; assembly: GCA_035583155.1. Classification (NCBI taxonomy): domain Eukaryota; kingdom Metazoa; phylum Chordata; class Aves; order Passeriformes; family Rhinocryptidae; genus Acropternis; species Acropternis orthonyx. Next base: position 17,712,085 of record JAWWEU010000017.1, read on the forward strand.
GTGTTTTTCTACCTGGTTTTAAAAAAGCCAGAAGGAAAACAGACTGGTCTCAGTCCTTTGCAATTTTACCTTTCAGTCTGTGCTCGGCAAAACATGCACAAGAGGTTTTTGTTGAGTGTATATAGAATATTTTATTTACTTATTGTCTGGGAGTTCTATTATTGCTAAAGCTTAAACCACTCATGAAACTTAATGCAGCTCACTTGTCTGTTTGGGGGACAGTCTCAAAAATGCTGATTGACTCCTCAGACCAGTAGTTCTTTTTACAGCAAGTATTTCCCTTTGTAAGTACCTTTCCCATATTTGTCCGCTGAAGTCAAGTGAATTACGTGGATCATTCTCACAAGTGAATAAAGGAGTCTTGAATGTACATATCACATTAAAATATTGTGAATGCATAATGATTTGAAAGTACATGAATAATATGTAAAATGCCTAAATGTGTTATTTGTGAAAATGCATCTGTTATTTGGTTATCTGTTAATGTAATGGAATTTTTGCAATGTTAAACTTGATAAGGATTGGTCTGTAGGTGATAATAGGTCTTTTCTCTCCTCCATTCACTGAACTGCTTATGCCATTCTTATAAATAAAAAACTTACTTCTTTCTTCCAAAAAAGCAGGATTTACATTGATTTGTCTTGTTTCCGGAGAATTTAACTATTTTAGTGCATTCCTATGGCCTTACGGACATTTTTTGCAAATAAAACTTCAATTACTGTTATTTTAATGCTATATAGCCACTAAATTGAGAATAAAAAGTATAGTCCTTGAGAAAATGCTTAATTTTGAAATAGAAGTGTTCTACTGTGTGTTTTAAAGCACATTTTACCTCTGATATAAAGGTGTAATGTGAAAAGCTCCTGCAGATAAAAGTGAACTTGTCATGTGGTTAACTTGTAAACCTAACCATTAATTGTGTATTGATGTATATAGACAAAAAAACAAACCCATCCCCTAAAAAACCTTCATAGTCCAATAGTTTTATTATTTCATGTGAACTTTTTTACAACGTGTGTCTCAAATAAAAGTTACATAATGAAAAGCACTTGGAGTATTTTGTATGAAATATTCCACGGAGTTTTTATACAGTTGGCATTTCCACTCTGCTTCTGATGCGGTTGTTGTGGAAAGGTGTCCAGCTCAGTTGCATCTGTAAAGCTTGGCTTAACCAGTGAAAAACCAAAAGGGTTTTGTATGGCTTTGCTTGTTCTTAAACTTGGCCATTCTTTAGAGTTGCTGTGAAAAATCCTGCTTAAATCCAAGTATATTATTTTGATGGCCTTCAGTTTCATAAGAAACCATTTTTCCAGACATTTAGTGCCATGAAATACCCTTTCAAAGTAACTTCTGAGTAGTGACCACAAAGGTAACACGAGAGACAATCTCCTGGTTGATTAAGAATGATCTACTGCCTTAATCTGTTAACATTTTCTTTTTTGCTGTTGCTTTAACTCAGCATTGTGTGAAAGGTATGACTCTGAAGTAACCTGAAGCACAAATATCATGAATCAATACAGCAAATATTGTTTGTCCAGCTTTCCTCAACACTGAATATTGAGGAATTTGACAATATTTGTTAGCTGTTACTAAAATTACTGTGGTTTGTGGGACGAAAATCAGCAAACCTAAGGAAGGAATGGTTTTGTCTGCCCAAGAGAAACGCAGATTAGTAGCTGAGACATCCAAGTGGGCACCCTGAGGAATGAGTGGGAAACACAGGGATGACAGAGTTTCTGAAGGGTGTTCTTCCTACATGTTCCTCTATTAAGCTGTATTTAGCTGAAAGGATGTGCTGTGTCTTTCCCCTAAGCAACAGAAAGCTGGAGTTACACTCTTGTTACACCTTGCTCTTTCTTGACTTTGCTTGTGTTTGTTTTCAGGCTGCTTCAGGCAGACAAATTTTCTGCAGTAGGGCCAGTTGTTTAAACATTATCTTGCTTGAATTGACTTGGGTTTAGATGCTCAGCAGTCCTTAGGTTCTCACAGTAGTTAGTGACATTTTAAGTACATTTGCATTCTGCATTTGTTAAAAGGAAATAGCAGGCATACTTACACTACATTAAAATGGTGATTTATTACAGTTCCTGGGTCTATTTTGGGTTACAGGCTAGCAATTACCATACAAATACTGCACACTTTTAGATCAGAGGCAAGTTGTTGGTACACATGTAGAATGTATCCAACTTTTATGATCTGCTAAATTGCCTTTTTCATAAATTACTCTTTTGCTAACTTGGTTGACTAGTGGCTCTTTAGAGTTCTTAACTATACCCAAGTCATCAATACAAGATTTCAAAATTATTTTTCTTTAGAAAGATTCTAATCTTTCAGGAGATACCGAAATGAAGCTTTTATGTTGTACAAGGTTATTCTTGCCATCTGAAGGACTAAAGAAAGGGCATGGCACAGAATGCGGAACATACTGAAAAGTTGCAGTGCTCTTGGATGTGTTGTAGTGGCTTCAAAGATTTTTTACTGTCTTCAGCAGAGCACAGCTGCAGTAAGCTGCTGCTGTGAACAAATGCTGCACAAACTGCTCTGAGCACTAATTCAGTACTTAATTCAATTTGTGAAATAAAGTTGCAGGTTTTGAGCAGGATATGGTATTTTCCCCATCTGAAGAATTAACAGGTTTAATGAATTGTGGAAAGTATGTGTAACTTAAACTCTGCTGCTGAATATGTTGTACTGCCTTTGAAAGCGGGCAAGAACTCTATGTAAACATTCGCTAATTTCACCCTACTTAGTCTTAAATACCTGCCTTGAGCAGGTGACTGAGAAGACTTGCTGCAGTTGTGACTTTTCCTGCTTGTGCCACCACTTCGAAGGTGTGTTCTGTGGCACAGCCCTGACTGGAGTCCCAAGGCCTTGTGCTGGGCAATGGTCTCTCAGACTGATGGACTTGTTTCAAAACGGGTTTTGATTTCTCAGGAGGACGTTTTCGTTGTGCTCACTGACCCTCCTGACGCAGTTTAACACCTTTGCAGAACAGCATAAAGTGGTGCCGCTGCTGCTGTGACACACCTTGGGCCAGACCCTGGTGGGCTCCGGGGCTGCTGTGCTGGCACTTCTCACCTGCATCCTCATCCTCGCTTTCTCACCCATTTCTCAGGCATTGTTTTGTATGCAGTGTGCTCATCTCCAAAGAAAAGTTGAATGTTTTCTTTATTTTCATGCTGTTCACAAATCCTTATTATGCTTTTTTTTTTTCCCCCTCCAGGCAACATAGGAACTAACTAGCTCGGGTATGTATTCTAGATGAAGGACAGAGCTTCTCCAAGAAGGCTGAACAAGTTCTGTCCCTGAGATGAATGTCTAATGCTGCTTCTCAGCTTCCTCACCCAAAACGTCGTGACTCTGTAAACCTCACATGTATGCACTGAACAATAAAACACAGGGCGAAAGGCAACCGCGTGTGTCTTAAATACTGTTTTGTGTGTCGTTTTCCAGAACAGCACCGCTAAGCGTACTGGAAATGAGGACACCGCGGGGGCTCCTCCGCCTGTCTGAAGGGAGGGGAGGGACAAACCCGGTGCCGCACAGAGTGGGAACCTTTTCCTTTTCCCCTTTTCCTTACCCTTTCCCTTTCCTTTTCCCTTCTCCTTCCCATTCCCTTCGTGCCTTCGGAGGGGGCGGCGCGACCACTTTGTCCCCCGAGGGACCAGCGACCCCTCTGCCCTCCGTGGGGACCGGGACCAGCTCCAGCCCTCCCCGCAGCCCCGGGACCGGCCGCACCCCCGGGCAGGGAGCCCTCCCCGGGCTGTGGGATCAGCGGTGGCCCCCCGGCCCCCTTGGCCCCCCGGCCAGGCCCATCCCGGCTCAGGTCGGGCTTGAGGATGCTCCGGCAACTCGCCCCTTAGCGGCGGCCACCACAGCTCCGGCCCCGACACCTCCTGACTCGCTCCTGCGGGGCCGCCCCCTCGGGTACCCCGGGCTGAGGGAGCCGTGGGATGGGTGAGTGAGCCGGGGGACATCTGAGAGATCGATGGGACAGCTGAGGGAGCCATGGAATGTCTCAGGGAGCCGTGGGACATGTTAGGGAGGTGTGGAATGGCTGAGGGAGCCGTGGAAAGGCTGAGGGAGCCGTGGGATGGCTGAGGGAGCAGTGGGATGGCTGAGGGAGCCGTGGAAAGGCTGAGGGAGCCGTGGAAAGGCTGAGAGAGCCGTGGGACGGCTGAGGGAGCCGTGGAAAGGCTGAGGGAGCCGTGGGATGGCTGAGGGAGCCGTGGGATGGCTGAGGGAGCCGTGGAA
>JAWWEU010000017.1:17716438-17752525 GCA_035583155.1 Acropternis orthonyx
AGCCCACAGCTCCACCACGCACTGCCCACCCTTCGAACACCACCCTGCACAGACCACCACTGATTGGCCAATCGGAAGAGGTTCGCATAGTGAGAAATAAAAACCCCGAAGTTAAACCACCACCTTTGATTGTTCTTACCCAGAAGCAGCGTAACTGCTACACTACAGACTTGTACCCACCTAAGCAGCACCGGAGGATGAATTTCCTCTCTACTCTTTCTGACCCTTCATTTTTTCCTCCCGCTCTTTCTGGCGTTTTCATAGAGCCCATAAACATCTGAAATTCCTGCATTCTGATGTGGAACTGGAACTAGCCATGTGCAGCAGAGGGCAGCACCTTCCCTCTCTCCCCACCTGTTCCCCCTTGTTTCTGGATCACTCTGTAGGTGCCCCGGTAGCAAAAAGGCCAGCGCGGAGACTTTCCTGAGGTCCTTGAGTCACTCACATTGGTCTTTGCCAAATTAATACCAGTCTCTTTCTGACCCTGCCCACCTGCAGAGCCCTGGAGTTGCCCTCCTGTGGCTGGGAAGTTGGGGATTGAGCTGCCTTATGCAAAGGGAGGAGGAACATGTGTGTCCCCAGGACACCCAGTGCGGATGGAGGGAGCTCTGGGAGGTGCTGCAGAGCCAGCCATGTGCCTTGGTGAGGGGCACACGGGCAGTGCTGGTGCGTGAGAAGGCAGAGCAGGGCCGTGGGCGTGGGCAGTGAGAGGTGCAGCAGCGGAGGGTAAAAGGTGTCGGTGGAGGCAGCAGCAAAAGGTGCCAAAAGAGCATTAGCAGAGGATGGTTTCGATCCATCGACCTCTGGGTTATGGGCCCAGCACGCTCCCGCTGCGCCACTCTGCTCCCCCCGAATGCCTGTCCCCGGCCCCAGCGCAGCCTGGCGCTGCCGCACTGCCCTCCCTCCCTGCCTGCCTCTCTCCCTCCCTGCCTCTCTCTTCTGTCCTGCACACACTTTCCTCCTCTTAAACAGATTGAGCTTTCTGAACGAACTTTCTACACTATTTTAGACCGTTGCCAGGGACACCTGTCTCACCCCAAAGCCCTTGATGTGGGTCATTTTAAAGTATTTAGCGTGACAAGGGAGAAAGAAAAGAATCTGTCCTGTCATCATCTATGCAGAGACAGGATTTCTCTGGGGACGTTCTGAAGGCTTGCATTCAAAAGCCTTTGTGCAGAATTATGCTCCTGTTTGCATCAGGCAGTCACAGCCTACTCTAAACTCTCAAGCCAAAAGACTAGATGTTAAGTTAAGCTGGCTCCCATTTATGCCTTTGAAAAAGGTTTAGCAACGATGTTAAGAATATAGAGCACTGCAAAATTATACCAATTATGTAGCTCTAAATATGACAAGGAATAGTACAATGAAAATTTATCTTATATTACTGATTTTGTCCACTTTATCCTGGGAATGTCTGCAGCTCATCTGAAGCACTTTCTGTGATGTCGTAGAAACTCAGTTTAAAGCTCAGGTGAAAAATTAGGTGACATGAATTCAAGATTAAACACTGAGGCAACTCCAGTAGAGAAGGGCAACGGAGCTGGGGAAGGGTCTGGGACACAAGTGTGATGATGAGGGACTAAGGGAGCTGGTGGGGGGCTCAGCCTGGAGAAAAGGAGGCTCAGGGGGGACCTTCTTGCTCTCTACAGTTCCCTGACATGAGACCGTAGTCAGGTGAGGGTTGGTCTCTTCTCCCAGGTATTAAACAGAAGGACAAGAGCAAATGGCCTCAAGTTGTGCCAGGGGAGGTTTTGATTGGATATTAGGAAAAATATTATTCACTGCAAGGGTTGTCATGCACTTGAACAGGCTTCACAAGACAGTGACCATCCCTGGAGGCATTTAAAAGATATGTGGATATGGCACTTAGGGACATGGCTCCCTGGTGACCTTGGCAATGCTGGCTTAATAGTTGGACTCAAAGATCTTAAAGGTCCTAACCTAGATGATTCTATGATTCATTCCCAAATCTTCTATCTTCTCTCTTTCCTAGTCAGTGGGCAAATGTGGTCAGTTCATAACAGTTTGCCTTTGCTGTTCCTTCCTTCTCCCATTTTCCCCCTGCTCCGGTGTGAATCCTCTCTGGAGCTGCAATCCTTCAGGATTAATCTGCTCCAGCGTGGGTTGTCTCCGTGCCACAGTTCTTTTGGGGAAGAGTTCACTGTCAGAACTGAGGTCAGGCAGAAGTGTCCCTGACAGGCTAGGGTCTCTGGCTGGACATACATGTGCTCAGCTCATCCACCTTGTCACGCTACTGGGTCTGGCAAGGCTTTTGCTTCCACCCTAGTAAACACACATGATGTGTGAGCATAACTCTAACATTAATTTTTCCACGCTCTGGCTCTGCATTTCCGTAAGTACAACTGGTTGTTCCAGTTTTCTCTCTTTTGCCAAAATAAAACAATGAACGCCTCCAATTTCCTTTCATATTGAGACGATTTTGTTTAGCAAGAGCTGAGAAGAGTTGCTCCATCATCCTCCCCTGAGCCTCCAGGGCTCCTGGCCTCTGCCTTGCCTCTTCAGAGCTCTCCTGCAGTGTGTGGTGCATGTACCTGCAAGCCTGGGTGGTGGGGAGGGTGTTCTTTGGTTGGCCACGCCGTATGTTCCCTACAGCACCTGGCCGGCCGTTCACAGGACAAAAGTGCATGAGCTAATTAAGAATTATTGTTTTTTTCAAACATTCATGCTCTGGTCTGAGCATGCAGAGATGCAGTTATGAAAGCCAAAGCTGAAATGGAATTGCATCCAGACAGGGATGTCAAAGTCAAAGGGGGTTTCTGTAAGTATCCGTGTGGCAAAAGGCAGACCAGGGCAAACGTGCGCCCATTGGTGAATGAGCTGGGGAACCTGGTGATGCAGGACATGGAAAAGGTTGATACACTGAATGGCTCCTTAGCCTTGGTCTTCACTAGCAAGACCAGGCTTCACCTAATTTTTCACCTCATTTTCAAACTGAATTTCTATGCCATCATGCAAAGTGCTTTAGATGAGCACCAGATACCTCCCAAAAGAAATCTCCCATTTCCAGAATAAACTGGACAAAAGAAGCAAAACAAAACAAAACCAAAACCAAAAAATGAACAAACAAAAACCCAAAAACCAAAGAACAAAAAAACCCAAAAAACTCAATTATATAAACTGTTATGGTACTATTTCTTGTCATTAAAAATGGCAATAATGTTAGTATATATATATATATACACTATATATAGTATAAAAATTTACTAATATTAGTAACTTTTTAGAAAAAACATTAGAGAATATCCTGTTATTACTCTTAACAGTTATGTAATTTACACAAACAGCTCACCATGCATAAGGAACTTCTGTTTGTTCTACACTTAGACTGTTAGTATGTTCTAAAACTATGGATAAGAAAAGAACAGGTAACATGATTTCATCATACCAGAAAGCTGCTGTCTGGAGACCTGATCCTACTGGGAGCACATGAGAATTCAAATACCTCCACCAGTAGGCTATAGGAGCCTCTGGAATCAGAGAGAAGGTGCTGCCTCTCAGAGAGCAGAGCAAAGAGAGTTGTTCTTTCTTTCTTTCTCTTTATTCATGATTTCTCTACCTCTCTGCCTTTGGAAATACTGCTCCTACTGAAGACATAGAGAAAACTCCATCCCTTTTTGCAATATAAGGTAATAGTTCTTTTTCTGCTCCTCCTTCTTACTTGGTTCCTAGGACAAAACCAAAAGCCTCTTCCCATGGTTTGTTTTTCTAATTGGAGCCTGGAGCTGCTTTGAGATTCTACAGGAGAAATCTATCCCACCTTTAAGCACAGCAGTGTGGATTTTTACACCTGAATTACTCTCAACTCCAAGAGAAAGAGGAAAGTCTGTGGCATCAGCTCATTCTTTCAAATGTCTATGGTGAAGAAACTGTAACTATACTGACAGGATACTTGCTTATTTCTACCGTCTACAGAAAACTTTGCCAAGAGTAGCTGCTTATTTTGCTGATAAATGTGTGGAATAAGCAAATGACAGTGTCTACACTGTCTCACCTCCTCATTTTCTCTTTTATCATTGATACAGAAAAGAAAAAATCAGAAATCCTGAAAACCCAGACTCCAAAATCTTAAGCTATTTTATCATTTTTAGTGATACAGTATGATTGCAATGTAGGTAGCAAGAGTCTTTCTTCATCTGGATAGAAGTCAAATGCCCTCTGGACATACAGATATTTCCATGGGAGTCTAAGCAATTTATTTTTTGTTATTTGTTTGGAATTTTTCTTGCACATAAATATATTCTCGTCTCATACATGTGAACCCTAAAGAGAAAATATTAATCCTCAGTTCTCTTGGAGTAAAACAGAACTCCAGGTCTTGTGGGCCACATTATCTTAATCCCAATGGTGTAAACATACAGGGGAAAAAAATATGACTCTATTGTTGTCTTTATGTGTCTTTCAAAAATCAGCCAAGTATATTTTGACTAAAACAGTCCAGGAAGTTTCCCAGACAAATAAATCTGTTACCAGGTTTGATGAGATGATGAATTCCCAGAAAAAGGCAGAAAGGTGTAGATGCTGGTGACCACTTTTATGTGGACAGCTGTGTGTATGCTGAGCATCTTTTTATTTCCCGGAGCTTATCTTAAATGAAAACACAGAATATGGATTTTATATGATCTGAGGAACCTTAAGCATGTGAACACTTTTAGCAACTTAAATTTGTTTAGGTTTGGATTGTACTTTTGCAGGGTTAAAAAGAAATAATGTGTGTAGATCATTTCTGCTGGAGTCAACCCATCAGGTAGAAAGCCACAGGATATCCATATCACCTGGCTTAGAGCACCAATAATGAAATGAATTTCAGCTAATTCCAGCTATCAAAAAAGGTTGGTCATTGAGTACTCACTTCATTATTAATGATGCCACCAGTCCTGGCATCCTCGGACAACCACCTTAGAAGGAAAGAAATTGTGCAGCCGTCTTGTGGTATATTCCTTGTCATTAAATATGAAGTGATTCTCAGATGACTGGCTCACATTTAGATGTCTACAGACATTTAGATGCTGAAGTTAACTGAGAGGCATCCAGCCCATCCAAAGTGAAATTCCTCTGTCTCATCAGAGATGGTTATTTGAAATGTTTATGTCTATCTTCTGTTCACCTAATTTAGAGAAGACAAATCTGAGCCTGTGACTGTTAAAGATGATCTTGAACAGGTTTCCCAGCTGAGATTTTTTTTCAGAGGGGTCACTGTCATATCCAGTCCGAGTTTCATCTCATGTTTCAAAACCCATTTTGATGCAACGGTAGCTATTTCTGAGCCCACAAGTCTGTCCCAAGCTTTTAATTCTTTTGTAGTGTGGTGTGTTTTTTTCTCTTTTAGGATGGGACCTTTTCAGGAAATGAAGCCAGGAAACCAAACCATCACTGTTCACTTCTTACTTTTGGGGTTTGCCTTCCATGGCAAGATGCAGCTCCTCTTTTTCACACTGATATTCCTCATGTTTATGGCCATCTTGATAGGGAACTCTCTAATTATTGTGATCACAACTGCTGACCCTGTTCTACACACGCCCATGTACTACCTCCTGAAGAACCTTGCCTTGACAGAGATCTGCTACAGCCTGAGCATTATTCCCAAGATGCTCACGATTCTGCTGGTGGAGAGCAGGGTTATCTCCTTCACAGCTTGTGCCTTGCAGCTCAGCTGTGTTGTCCTTTTTGTCAGCTGTGAGTGCTTCCTCTTAGGTGCGATGGCTTATGACCGGCAAGTGGCCATCTGTCATCCTCTGCACTATGCCACCATGATGAACAGGGATCGCTGCTTCAGGATGGCCCTTGGGTCTTGGCTGGCTGGTGTCCCCGTGGCTCTGGGCTTCACCACGTGGTTGTTCACCCTGCCCTTCTGTGGGAGAAACACAGTGGATCACTTCTTTTGTGATGTTTCTCCCGTGTTGAAGATGGTGTGTGCAGACACAGCCCTGTTTGAACTACTGATTTTTATTGCTATTGTCATGATAGTGATGATTCCCTTTTCTCTGATAGCTGTCTCTTACCTTCGCATTATCCACGCTGTTCTTCAGGTCCCCTCAGCTGTGGGCCGGAGACGAGCCTTTTCCACCTGTGCAGCTCACCTGGTGGTGGTGACTCTTTTCTACAGCACAGCGGGCATCATTCACCTGCGGCCCAAGTCCAGCCTCTCATCCAATATGAAGAAAATGGTTTCCTTGTCTTACACAGTTGTCACCCCCATGCTCAACCCCATCATCTACAGCTTGAGGAATCAGGAAGTCAAGCAGAGCCTGAGGAGATGCACTGACAAGTGGTTACTTAGGAAGCAGATGTCTGGTTTTTCTCCATCCAGGTGATAGATTACTTGTAGCTCCACTGAACATGAGTTTCCCAAGTAAAAAAGTTAAATGAAAGTTCCAGAATAAAGTGAAATGCCTTTCTTCATGGTCAAGGTGTTTGTCTTCACAAGCCACAGCTGGGCATGCTGAGCCCCTGCTTCCTAGGAAGAGAATGCACATCACCTCTTGATGGGAAGCAGTGAATGAATTCCTTTTTTGCTAATGTGTACAGCTTTTGCCCTTCTTATTAAACTGGTGTTATGTTGATCCACGAGTCTTTTCACTTCTCTTTGATTTTCTCTCCAGGGGAGAGAGGACTGGGCAACAGGATGCTTATACTGCTGTAGAAATTTTAAGACTAAACTGAGTCACTTTGTATTTTGCAATCAACCCACTCTCTCAGACAAACAGTTTTCCACTCAAGTAAATACCTTGTGTTTGTATAAACATGTCACCAGCTGACACATATACTCCCAAAGATCCTGTTTGTGATGTTATGCTGGTGTGGAGCCTAAAGTCACCACATCCCAGACTCCCTGACACTTTGGTTCTGTTTGGACAGTGTGAATTTGTCCCCCAAACACAGTGAATAGTCATGGGCCATCAAATAAAGCTAGCAAAGGCAGTGTAGAAATAGCCTGTATTGTGAATAAATGAAACACCTTTTAAGGACATGTGGAAGGGCAGTACCTGCTCCTTCAGGGGTACCTGGTCAAGGACCTTTTTCAATGTTACAAAATAAGATAAGAAGGGGAGGAAGTGATGAATAAAAACTTACAGGAACACAAATCTGACTGCCAAGCGACACAAGAGACAGTGAAGAGAACCAAACCTTGTCTATCAATAACCCAGGGAAGGGGAAACAGGGAGGAACAAAAGGAGAGTAGACAGAAAAGAGTATAAAATGTTACAAGTAAAACATGGCCAGTCAATGCACTTGTCTGACTGAGCCCTGGGTCTCATCCCCACAGTCATTCCCATCATCTTACATCTGCTTATTAAATCTTTGCTCAGCTACTGGTGGGACCTGTGAGTTTGTGACTGAAAACTGGAGAAAGACTGGGGATGTGTAACCCAAAAACCAGCTACAGGAGGGAACTGCCATGAGTGAAGCCAGTGAAGGCCTCCACGCCAGAGTGTCTGTATGTTCTCCAGTCCTGGTGTGCATAGAGTGCGAGTGTGCATTCATCAGCAAACTTCAAGCTGGACAAGCAGGGGTGCTTGGCTTAAGGTTTGGGTATCCTGACCAGGACAGCAGGTGGATGGCCCATGCAAATGTGCCCAAGGGAGAGTGCATAGTGGTGGATTGGTTTTGTGGTTCATTTTGAGGAGATACTTTTGTTATTTGTTGTTCCCTGCAGAATGTTTTGCAAGAGTCTCATCTGTGCATTATGTTTTAAGCAACACTTTGATCACCATTGATTCACAAGTCTCAGGAGACTGATCAAAACAATAGGAAATTTACTTCCCACATGATGATGTTGATAGTTTGCCAGTTGTGGGCATGATAAAAAGACTTTTTTCCAGCCTCTAACTAGGTCATGAGAGAGTTCTGGTTTGCAAAGCTTCTGCCTTGCATCCTACCTGAATAAGTACCAGCCCCTGGGAACTTGTGGCAGTCCTTTGCAGCACGGCTGCCATATTCACCTCTCAGCCACAGGAGTGCCAAGTAGATGTGGAAGGAAAAAGGAGAACAGAAATTCTCAGTCTTTTAGCTCCGCAGAAAGAGTCATTTTGCACTCTGCTTTGTTTTCTGGCTCACTCTCAGAGTGTCCTGCTACAGTGAGAAAAGTACTCACTGGTAGTGATGTGAGGTTTGTGCAGAACTCTCTTTCTTTTAAAGATGTAATTTGTGTACTTGGAAAAATAGGCAGCATCAACAGGCTAAGTGCTTTCTTTGCACTTGTATTTAAGCAAGAGTCTTAAAGTTAGAATTGCATCTGTACCTCTTCAAAGGCAGGTGACTGACTAAAAATTTGGTAAGTCTATAATACTATCAAATCTAATGTTTCCAGTAGAGTTTGTTCAAAGATCAGACTGAAAGCATTTTCAGGGCAATATAATCAGGGGTTTAGAGCGGACACATATGTACATAAACTATTTTTGGGCTACACACTGATGTTCTTTTATTAAGAAAGAAATTCAGAAGTTTTCTGTTTGCTTACTGTTTCCATGCTGAAACAATAAACTAAAGAACAATGAGAAAAAGAGTGACTGGGCTGGAGATATATGATACTGACTTTCAAAAATCACTTACTTTCAATAAAGCATATAGTAGAAAGGAACAAATATGATGAAATTTATCTGTATATGTTTTCATCTATTTACAGGAAATATTCTGAAAAGAATTGTTTTTGCATTAGTTGTATTTATCAATATTTATCATCACTGCATTGAATGTACTGAGCAAACTGTTTGTCTTGTAGAATTTGCAGTCTGCACTGCAAGCTAGAAACCCCTGTGCCTACCTGCCCCCATAAAACAATCTCAGGACTTTGCTCTTTATTTGATTTATTTGGAATTTACAGATAGGGACAAACAAACATACCTGAAACAGAAGAAAAGTGAAAACATGTGTTTACTTATTGGCCTTTAAAAGACCTGAACCTGTTTAATGGTTGCACTAGATGATCTTAGAGGTCTTTTCCAGCCTTAATGATTCCACGATATTGTCTCAGTGGGGCAGTATTATCAGTAGTCAGTGGGATGCCTGGAACTTGCACCAGCTACTCTGCATCCTGCAAATTCAGTCTTGCTCCATCACAGTGTTGTAGCAGATGAGATGCTGGATTTTGTCCCATTCACCTGCTGCTGCTCAACAAAAATATATTCTTTATGCAAAGTTTACAGTCCATTATCAAAACCAGTTTGCGATCACATGCTGGGGCATCCTCTTCCTTTATTCTCAGCAACATACAGAAGAAATGTTGGTTGCTGATGAAAAAAGTCGTTAATGTGCAGGTTTTAAGGTCAAAGAGCTGTCTGGAAGAGATGGCAACCATCAGAATTTTTTAAGTTAAACTGGTTTAGTGAAACGTAGGCACAATAGTAGAAAGAAAGTACCAGGAGTAACATTATGAGTTACAAGCCGAATTGATGATGTTGAAGGATGCAGCAGAAAGTTACAGCTAAGCAGAACTGAAATATGAATGTGGCTGAAGATGAAGAAGCATCTCTCTTTTACACCTTGCATATTCAGCTATTTCACATAGTTAGACATTTTTGGTTTGGTATTTTCCCATCTGGACTATACTACTCTGTTCTAGACAGAGAGTTTAAGACTACATTCAAGTCTTTGTCCACGTTAATTTCTTGAGTTTCTGTGCAGGTTTTATGTTTGATTACATATCTTATGTTTTGCTCTCTTCTGCATTTGTTTGTATTAAAATAGCACAGGAACAAATGAGTTGTGTATTGCTGTTGCTCCTCACAACTGTGAAACCTTGACATTTTGCCTTTGCTTCCTACTGTTCTAGCAATGCTGAACCAGACAGAGGTCAGCCAGTTCCTCCTTTTGGGCCTCACCGATGTCCAGGGGCTGCAGCACTTTTTCTTCACCTCCTTTCTGCTGCTCTACTTGGCCACTCTGCTGGGGAATGGTGTCATTGTGACCGTGGCGATATCCGAACCTCGGCTCCACACACCAATGTACTTCTTCCTGGGGAACCTGTCCTGCCTGGACATTTTCTACTCCACAGTCACTGTTCCGAAGATGTTGACTGGCTTTCTCCTGGGGCACCAGCCCATCTCTTTTGCTGGGTGCTTGGCCCAGCTGCACTTCTTCCACTTCCTGGGCAGTACGGAGGGTGTGCTCCTGGCCGGGATGGCCTACGACCGCTACGTGGCCATTTGCAACCCCCTGCACTATGTCCTGGTCATGAGCCCACGGACCTGTCTGCTGCTGGCTGTGGCCAGCTGGGTCACTGGTTTTGTACATGCCACGGTGCACTCAGTCATGACCTCTCAGCTGAGCTTCTGTGGCCACAACCACATTCAGCACTTCTTCTGTGACGTCAAACCACTGCTGAACTTGGCTTGCAGCAGAACCAGCCTCAACATGACACTCCTCAATGTTGTCACCACATCTGTTGTTTTAGGCCCCTTCATTCTCATAGTCCCTTCCTACCTCTATATTATCTCCTTCCTCTTCTATAAAGTCCAGTTCCGGGAAGGAAGATGGAAACTCTTCTCCACCTGTGCCTCGCACCTCGCTGTTGTGGCACTGTTTTATATCCCAGTGCTTTCCAATTATACACCACCCTCCTCAGGAAACTCCACTCAAAAGGCTGTGCGAGTGACTCTCATGTACAGTGCTGTCACCCCAGCTCTGAACCCCTTGATCTACACACTTAGGAACCAGGAGGTGAAAACTGCCCTGAGAAAAGCCTTCGGGAGAAAACTCTTTCCTGGAGGACAGTGACTAAAACAAGGAGAAGACTCAGAACATGGTGGCTCCACCTCTCATATTTGCAAGGAGAGAGGGCACTGTAGTGCAAAAGACTGAAAACCTACTTATTATCTTGTGCAGTTTAACACATTTAGAAGATAATTGCATAGATCTACATCAGGAGAGATATTTGAGGATTTGTTGCTTCTTCCTTTGTATTTTAGATTCTTATGGTACCACATCTGGTCTCTGGTTTCCAATACAGGCTCCTGCAGGACTTGGTTCATGGCTGAGAGCCCCATGCAGTTGTCTTGGATGATGTGAGCTATTAAATAACTGCTTGACAGCTGTGTTTAGACAGCTGAATGACTCTCCTGCCTTTCATATCTTCTGTATAGCTGAAGACAGCCAGTACGTGTTACATTTTGGGAGATCATAGCCTGAGAATGATCTTGCCAACATTTTACTTGAGTCAGCCATCTGGAGGGATCTGTTGCTTTCCATTAAAGTGGAACCTTACTACTAGACCTAGATTTAAATATAAACTTACAAACACATGTGGACTTCACCTCTACCAGCTTTAGCAGCATGATTTATCTTGCCTAGATTTATATTTTTAGATGTTTTTATCTAACTACTTTTCCAGATTCACATTATGGTCAGGGATGAAACAATAGATTTGTGTTGACACTGACTACTGCAGGTACGCAGTAAACATGCTCAAGTATCCTGCCCAGACTGTGCCTGTGGATCCAGAACAGAACAGGTTTGTGTAGGTCCACATCACGCCTCCCCAGCCACCCCTGAGCCCCCACCACCCCTCACAGAGCTCTCTATCTTTTGGAAGCCACCATGTCCAGCAGTGTCTTTTGTCTTGTTGAGCAGCTTTCAATGTCCTGTTTAGTTTGCTGAGCCTCAGGCCAGGGAGGGCCCAGCCAGCTGGCTGCAAACCAAAATGTCCAAAAGTGAGCAATCACTTTCCAGAGGTGTTGTCAATAAAAAGGACGTAGATAAAAGGCTTGGAATTTGGGAGTGGTTCCTTTCATCAAAATATTCTTCCAGAAGTATTAGATCTCTTCGTTGTTCTGTAACAACTCCACTCAACCCCCTTGGGAAGGAACCACATACCCTCAGCATCATGAGACGTACAAAATCATTACTCTGAAAAGCTGCTTTCCACTATTCATTCTATTTCAGGCACTTTGAATAGAAAAGCAACACCCAGGAAAAAAAAAATATAAAAGAGACACATAGGAACATCATAAAGGAAGGTCTTACCTAATATTTGTATGTTTAAATCTTGGACAAGCACCATCACTGACCCACACCTTTGATCTCATCTTATGGTCCTCATATCTATGTACTGGTTTGAGTGTCCTCTCATTGTGTGCCTGTCCCTGGCAACACAGCCTGGTTTGGTTATGTTGGTTTGTCATTTGAAAACCAGTCTCCAAACTGTTAGAAAATGCTATTTTTTTTTATCTACATCATGTTTTTTGATACATAAATGTATTTTTCATCCTAGCTGAGTGTGCAGGTGATTTCCCAAACACAGCACCAGTGGCAATTGGGGCTGCCATTAGATTTGTAATGCAGTGTTGCTTCTGAGGATGGTGAGAGGGATGATTTTAGCATGGACAGCTTTCCCCTTCTTGACTCCTGAATGAAACAGTCAAAGACACAGATCCCACAGGTTGCTTGACCACAAAGATAACTTTGTTCAGTTTTGAACAGCATCAACCCCCATTGGAGAATGATGTTTATTAAGTTCATTTGGAGTGTATTAATTGACATCAAGTCTTGAATAAGAAACAAGAAATCCCTTGTTATATCATAGGCTCATTAAAAAGTTGAAGTAGAGCAAAACTCTTTCTCCAAGACTGTTTCTCCTATTAGCCACCTGATGACTGTACAGAGAATTAGCAGCAAGAAAAAGTTTGTTCCAGATTGCTCAATCTATCAAGCCCTTGGGTAAAAACTGCACAGTGTGAAGGATGGTGAACTTTATTGCAGTTTTAATGGGACCTGTGAGGTTACTAGAGATGGAGCTACTGGAGAAAGTGTAAGTGGCCCTCCTGGGAGGCAGGAGCAGAAAATCAGAACGTGGTTACAGGAAAATAAAGGAAGGAAAACATGTTTTCACCAAGCAGCTCCTTTGATGTGTCCTGTCACAGAAAGGGGCTGAGTGCTGGCCCACACCAAGACCTTCTCAGGCCTCACCTGCCTCAGACTTCTCTCTGGTCAGAGTGGGACATGCAGAGGTGACACCCAGGCTCCCAGGATAGCAAAGGTGCCTGGACAGAGGTGTATGACCCTGGTCCACACATCACTGCTGTCCCAGCCTGGGTGCCCTCCTGCCCTGTGGTCCCAGGCTCAAGCACTGTTGTTCTGTCCTGAAACACAGCCCTCACCACCTCACTTTTCCTGGCACCCTCTGGCCCAGCCCACAGGTCCCTGGGTGCCCAATGGTGCCCAGCTTCTCCACGGAGTCCCTCCTGCCCCAGGCCAGATGCCCACCCCACCAGACCCCACTGCTTCAGTGATGCCTCATGGACTGCCCCTGTAACCCATGAGCTTCCACTCCCAGCAGACCATTCCCCAGAAATGCACAGGTGCTCTTCAGCCACAAAGAACATTTTATCTCTAGTGATGACATCCTACAGGTCCCATTTGTCCCAGCCCTCCCTCCAGCTCTGTTCAGTGGGTGCCCAAGTGCAATAACCCTCTTCTTGATCCCAAAGCCTTGACCAATTCCCTGAAATACTGTCCCTTCCGGCCTCCCCCACCTCTGTAATATCCATCCAGCTCTCCTACTGCCCCCACTGAATGGCCACCACTTTTCCACGGTGTCCCCAGTGGGGTGTTCCATGGAACCAGCTCTGTCCAAGGGTCCTTGTAAAGATTTTGTGTGTCTGAGATCAAAGTGTGAGTTCCTCTCTGATGAACAGACCCATCTTAAAAGCAAAATCATACATGCATACAGAAAAATTACAATTCTTCTGTCACTGTCTACAAGTAGACAGACGTCTGTCTGTGTTGGTTTTGGGTCTGGTTTCACAACTCTTGGGGATGCACCTGTCAAATCACAGCCTCTGAGGCAGGAACAAGTGAAATTCTGTCCAGCCTGGCCTTGGACACTTCCAGGGATGGGGCAGCCACAGCTTCTCTGGGCAACCTGTGCCAGGGCCTCACCACCCTCACAGCCAAAATTTCTTCCCAATATCCCATCTAACCCTGCCCTCTGGCAGTGGGAAGCCATTCCCCCTTGTCGGGTCCCTTCAGGCCCTTGTCCAGAGTTCCTCTCCAGCTCTCTTGGAGCCCCTTTAGGCCCTGGAAGGGGCTATAAGGTCATGTGACAGATCAGGTTTTTTGTAAAATTCAAAGAAATTGGGTCTGCAAACAAAGTGCCACTGCAGGTGATGTCACATTCTGAATTTCAACATCCACTATCCACCCTTGCAATGTGAATAAGAAGCCTCCTGTACCAGCTTGCATGTCTCCCATATCCTTCCAAAGACTGCCCACTTTATCCTCTTTCTTTTATCACCAACACACCTAGGGACTTTCTTGTTGTCCTGGATGTCCCTGGCCAGATTTAGTTTATCAGGGCTTTAGCTGTCCTGTGAAGGCTTTCTGGCACACAGAACAGAGATCAGTCCTCTGTTGAGTCTCGACATCCAAACTAAAGCCTCTGTGTGACACTCATACACAGAGACCACAGTGACGATGTAGCTGAGACCATCTGGTTGAACAGAAGTGTTTTATTTCTTCCATAGAAATGACACAGTGGCTACTTGGTGGGAAACCAGGGGTATCCCATGGGAAAGTGGGCATGCAGATTTTGCATTTTTGAGACAGATCTATTCCGTCTCATGGTAGCAATCAAAAATAGATGGCATTCAGCCTCTGCAGCTCAGCCAGGACCAGTCACTGTGGTATGAATTGGTCTTTCCCACTGTTTTGTCTACACTCCCCTCTAGCGGTGTTTGCATAATACAACTTTCCTTCATATTTTTGGGGGACTTCACTTTTTTTTCATGTAGTCTTTGAATTTTCCCTTGTTCTTATGATATTTTTTCTTCTTGAGGTTCACCAAGCAGGTGCAGAGCTGTGCTTTGCCAAGAGATCAAGCTGTTTCTGTCTGGCCTTGCAGACTAGGCAGCCTGAACAGTGACTAACAAATTAGTCAGCCTGGCCTTCCTAAACACCAGCTGGGAAGCTGGAGTACAAAACCTGGACCTGGAACAGTCATCTCATGTATTTGTGATACCACAGCTGGAAAGACAGTTGCCCTGTGGAAAAAGAAGATGGAAGCAGCATCTCCAGAGGACACCTGAAACAGCAGCACAGGCACCTGCCTGGCATTGAATCCAGGCCCTAATCAGGTTTAGACTTCAACACACCAGTGCTGACTTGATAACAGTGATGATCATCATAGTAACCTTTTGCTCAGTTGTCATCCTGTCTGTCCCTATAATTCCATCCAGGCCCAAAAGTGATCAAAATGTAGGCTAAGAAAGTGCTAATTCCAATCAGAATGTGCAGGGAAAGGGTGGTTATTTGTGCTGATGACAACAACCTCTCCAAGGCTTTTGTTTGCTTGATTATCCCCTGGGGTGTTTCACTGGTCTCGGCTCTGACATGGTTTTTAAGGAGTGAAGTGATAAGAGAAACACTGTCTACCTGATAGAATGGAAAAGAGGAGTTGCTATATTCAGTTGGCTAAACAAAAATAAAAGGAAAATATTAACATTATTAGGGGGTGAGGGGAAACACATGACACTGTCTTTGCCAAACATGGAGCTCTAATTCTTTTTTCCCCCTTTTTCCTAAGAAAATCAGGATCTTCATGAGAATAAAGCTGGATAGAAAAACCTCAAGAAGTCAAAGATTTTTAAGTTGGATCGCAATGTTCCTGTGGTTTCAGGTAAGAAACAGCACTGAAGGGTTTGTTGACTGACACAGAAACAGGACATACTTCTGACATTTTCAGTGGTCAGATGGTGGCAAATACGGAATACCTCATTCTCCTCCAAGTCCTGGGTAACCAGCTCTCCTGTTTCTTTCCAAAGATGACCCACAGTTTCCCTTCTCTTTCTGTTATTCCCAACATATCTATAGAACCTTTCCTTGTTGCCCTTGATGTCCTGCACCAGATTTATCAGGGCTTTAGCTCTCCTGACTTGATCTCTGCCTGCTCAGACTCTTGTGCTGTATTCCTCTGACTTTACTTGTCCTTGCATCCACCCTCTGCTGCCTTCCTGTGCCAGTTTACCCTCAAACACAGTATTGTGACTAGTTTTCACCACTAAATTATTTTGTTTTGAAGCAAATTCAGAAAGAGTGATCAAAGCCTCAAGATTTTTGGAAAACCATATTTGTAAGGGAATCCAGAGAAAGACACACGAGAGGAAAAATAAAAAGAGCACTATAACAAGCAGTAGGATTTATCTGAACTGTATTTTTCCCTGCATACTGAAGTCTTTATCATTCCTCAGTGGCAAGAAATGGGTACTTTCAGAAGATTACTTAGAAGATTACTTAGTCTGTCTGTTTTAGGAAAATTAAACTGCTTAAATCTGGAATTATTTTTTATGTTTATAAGAATGAAAGGTGAGACACCTGCAATGTGCTTTTGTTTGTGAGGGTTTCAGGGCTTTTTTGACAGAGTAAACACATGCTGAGGATGGTATAGATGTCCTTCACACTTATTTTCATTCATGGATGTTGGATTGTTTTTCAAATAAGATTTGAAATGTGTTTGAAATGTTGAATTTGAATTGTTCTTCAAATAAGAAAAATGTCTGCATTAAAGGTCTTGCTATATACCTACAAATACTGAATATATATTATTCATCAATACTTATTAACAGTGGAAATACAGCTATGTCACTGCTGGAGCAATCTGACAAAATATTTTATTTTTTCACAACAGAAAAGAACATGGCAAAACCTGTGACAGCACCTGATAAAAGAACTTGATTTCTATTTTGCTTGCACAGACTGGAGACATTTTTGAAAGTACCCTTGTGCCAGAGGAGAAATGTGGACATCAGCTCAGTTGCAGATTCTCTTCTTAGTACATGGAGTAATAATTAACGTGACTCTGAGTGCATGAGAAATATTTAGAGAAATTACATTACAGGTCTGGTCATGCAAAGACTTTTTTACTCTTTATTTCTCTATTCTGTGAAGAAATTTTCATTATTTGCGTCCTAACTGTCGAGGTCTTCATTGCTGGTAACCTTTCCTTATTTAACACTAGAGCAAAAGTTATGGCAAATCAAGACTGCAAAAATGGAACAGTTGTTACAGAGTTCATCCTCCTAGATTTTGGGAATGACCCTGAACTGGATTCTCTTCTCTTCCTGATGTTTCTGTCAATCTACTTTGTGACCATAACTGGGAACACCTTCATCGTTGTGCTGGTGGTGGCCCATCGGCGCCTTCACACCCCAATGTACTTCTTCCTGGGCAACTTGGCCTGCTTGGAAATCTGCTACAGCTCCAACATCCTGCCAAGGATGTTGCTCAGCTATGTGTGCGGGGACAGGCGCATTTCAGCCAGGGGGTGTTTCACACAGTACTATTTCTTCGGCTGCTTGGCAGCTGCAGAGTGTTACCTCCTGGCCGCGATGTCCTACGACCGGTACCTCGCGGTGTGCAAGCCCCTGCACTACCCAACCCACATGGACACCGGGCTCTGCCTCCAGCTGGGCGTGGCATCCTGGGCCAGTGGCTTTCTCTTCAATTCCATCCTGACGTTCCTGATCTCAAACTTGGATTTCTGTGGGCCCAATGAAATCGACCATTTTTTCTGCGACTCCTTCCCGATGATGAAACTCTCCTGCAGTGACACTCGGGTCGTGGCATTTGTCACTTCTGTAGTGGCAGGTGTGTGCTCGCTGCCTCCGTTCCTGCTGACCTTCTCATCCTATCTCTACATCATTGTCACAGTTATGAGAATTCCTTCTGCCACTGGAAGGAAAAAGGCCTTTTCCACTTGCTCCTCACATCTTACTGTGGTGATTCTTTTTTACTGGTCAATATTAGCAGTCTATGTGCTCCCTTATCGCGATACCCAAATATTGCCGAACAAAGTCCTCTCTGGTTTTTACACCATTCTCACCCCCTTGGTCAACCCTCTCATCTACAGCCTGAGAAACAAAGAAGTAAAGGAAGTTCTGCAGAAACATATGAGTAAATTGCTGGCTTTCTGAGGGCTGCTTTCTGTGACAAAAACTAAAGGGTAACAGTCCTTCATGAATTACAGACACAATTAAATGGCATGTGAATGTTGTTAATTTGAATAAAGCTTGGAAATATGTAGCTGTATTTTTTAAAAAACCCCAAAGCCCAGAGGAACAAAATAGGTAAATAATCTTGCTATCAGTGGGGGCTGGTCTGAAGAGTGAATATGTAGTGAGCACTGTAAAATAAGCAAAATAAATCCATGAATGTCATTATGTACGTATTATTGGATTTGATGCCTTCTTACCAGCCTGCTTGCTTGCTTGCTTTTTCCTTACTACAGCTGAAATTTGGTTTAGAATAAGCTGAAACACAATTTCCAGCAAATGGACCATTTTTTATTAATGTTATGTTCAGGCTACTTTTAGTTTCCACACCTATAGTGTGGAAGTCTCCATCCAAGACAGTCATCTGGATTCCCTTGACAGCAAATTAAGAGAGTGAGAAACATTGCTCAAATATGGTCCCTCTGCTCTATTTTGGGGGCTGGCTTTGGTTAATACAAGCCATGATCTAGAGGCACTTAGTACAAGACACAAAAGAACTTCTAGCCCATACAGATGAACACGCACTGTAGACATCCAGTCTAAAATTTATGAAATACTGTCCATCTTTGGACTGTCAGTTAAAGCACTAAAGTAAAAATGAAATTCCCACAACATTGCAACAACTTCCAAAGAGGACCGGCCACCCTTTTGATGTTTGGTGGACGGGAGGGGACATGTGTGGAAACAACCATCTTTACCAAGCTAAAACAAGTTCATTTTGTATGTGTATTTTTATTGCCCTTGATAACAAGCAGGAAAGAGGAAAGGGTGTTTAAAATTCTGTAGGGTATGAAAATGTGATTGTTATATGTTCTCTAATAGTTAAAAATTGTTTAAAAAAATGAACACAATAGTGGTCAGCAAAGCTTTGTTCTTCATTGAAGTGTCCAAGCAGTGCAACGAGCAACTGAGAAGAGGCAGCACAGGAACAGGGGTGACAGTCACAGTAAGGAAACACAGGTTTTAAAAGCAGTTAAAAGAGCAAGAAATGGCTAATGGGGAACATCCCTGGGGTCTAGAGGAGGGAACAACTGAAGAGGGGATTAGTAAAATTAGGAAGGAATAGGAACCACTTACCACATAAAGCTGGATGAGACAGGAAAATCTTTCTCATGCCTTGCCTGAGCTTAGGGAAGTAAACAGGGTTCTGAACTCAAGGATACACAAGGATACAGTCAAAGATCTGTCCCATAGCACTTATGTACAATGGGCCAAATGAACCAGGCTGTACGTCTGTATTGGTGTGTTTACTATAATAAAGTCCATTAACACTGAGACATCTGCCACACAAACTCTGCATGTGTGTTGGTCACCTGGTTTCCCAACATACTCAATGGAGAAAGACATTTCTACATTGTGGCTTCTCTCCACATTTTGGGCTTTTGAGGCCGTGGTGAATTATACCTTGAAAATGTCTGTTCCTCTCCTTTCTTTACAGGGCAGGTAACTCTATGACAAGTTCAGATACAGAAATTTAAGACTCAAACCACTTGACAAACCGGGATCTTCAGTGCCATTCAAGACACCAGAAGCATCTTAGCTGGTCTCCAATAATGTTCCAGAAGTCACAGTTTCTTGTAGTCTCTATTGCATTTGCCAGTCTAAAGCAGATATTTTGGATACTCTAGAGCATTTTAAAAGTCACTAGATATGTCAACAATGACTCAACCACTGGATTACAGATGTCTGCAGTTAGATATGGTGAATCTCTTTGATTTGCCACGGGGTTTCCTTACTTTGCATAAAACACTTCTCAAAAATTAGTTTTGGAAATATCACACTGAATTTCTAATTTTCTGAAGATCTGGAGTTCAAGTGGGATCCATTTCACCTGAATTTATCTGTTCAACCATCTACTCTGTAGCTAAATGACATGCTGCTGCTACCTGCCTCATAAAAAGAGAGAGCTGCCTTCAGAGGTGATGTCCCCATCCTCAGATGTCTAAAACAAATGGTCTGATTTGCTTCGGGGTTCCTTTCTCTCCACCAAAACCTGACCTGACTAATAATTCAAACAAGGCAGCCAGCAAAGGGTGTTTTTCTCCTCCCATTACCCTCAAATAGAGATTCACACTTTGCTATTTACACTTTAAATGTTAACCCAGCCATTGTTACTTTTATTGCCACTATTCATGGAAGATTAAAAAAACAAAAATAAAGTTAACTTCCATTAATTTAAATTGTTGACAGTCTGCTACCAAGGGAGACATTTTGTCTTCTGAGTACACCTGATAATGAGTCCAGAGAGGGATTCCTACCTCAGGAAGCAACCTAAGACACCATGTAGTTCAGAGCAGATGAACCTCACTTCTTTTATGGGGATCCTACAGGAAACTACTCACAGCCCTGAAATGTTGCCCAAAAGGCAAAAATCATGAACAGTGTCTGAAATCATGAATAAAGGCATCATCTCAGAAACTCTGGATTGTCCCTCATGAAAATTGAGGTATTTTCTATACTTTTTGGTAATGAAAATTGGCAATAAAATGCTTGTTAGTAGAGATGGCTCAAGAAATTAAATAAAAATTAATTTAATGTTTTTAAGCATGCCTGTGAAAACTCCAGATGTCTGAAATGCACACAGTGGTGTCTGAGATATATGATAAGAGACTTACAGAGATGGAAGAGATTTTAGTACTTATAGCTTATTTTAGGTTATTTCTGACGATTGAACAAAAGTAACATCTGAGAGCTGTTACTTCTGTTCACAGATTGCAAGGGAAATGTAAATGGGTATCTCAGCTGCTGATGTTTGCTATATGCCTGCAGAAACAACACAAATGCTTTTCTTGGTCATTCAGGAAAACATTTCAATTGTGAAAATACATTGTTGGGGGGTTTTTTGGTGGGTTGGTTGGTTGGGCTTTTTTCAAATAGCAAATTATGTGTTCTGTCCGTCCTTTAAATTTCAACTGTATGGCTGTACCATCAACCATTTTATCCTCCTTTATTTATTTGAAATCTGTATGTACATGCATGGGTGTGAAAACAGGAGGAAAATCGGGTTTTTTTTCTAAAAATACGGCAGAGAATATAAATGCATTTCATTTCTGTAGGAACGGAATTCATATTTTGCACACAGAAAATGAAATAACTGAATTGTTGATGGAAACATTTCAGAAAATATCTGTTGAACTGAAACATGGAATAGACACAGTAGTATTTTATCTTCTTTAACAATTAAGAGTTTATCGTAATGAATATCCATCCCTGGAAGTGTTCCAGGCCAGACTGCACAGGATTTGGAGCAATCTGGTCTAGTGGAAGGTGTCTCTGCCCATGGCAGGGGGTGGAACAAGATGAGCTTTAAGGGCCCTTCCAAACCAAACCAGTCTGTGATTCTGTGATTCCATGAAAACAGGCAAACTGACAGCAAAACCCTGGCTCTCCTGCATGAAGCTCATTGTTTTTAATTATTACCTAATAATTATCATGTGTTGCATTTTTTAAGGATGCCTCTAAATATGTTATTTGCCCAGCTGATCATGTCACTTACAAAATAATGGAGCCAGTTTCCAAGCCACTTTCTTTTTCATCATCCCTAAAAAGACTTCTCTTCTATGTCTCCCCTGTTGGCTCACACAGGCTGTGCTGTTTCTCTTTCACATGGAAATCACTAAAGCCTTGGGGCTCAGAAACCAGACCTACTTCACCTTTCAGGGCTTTTCCCACCTCGCTGCTCTTCAGGTCTTCCTCTTTGTGGGAATTCTCCTCATGTTCCTCATCGCGATGACAGGGAACTCTCTCATCATCATAGTTGCAACCGCTGACCCCACCTTGTACACCCCCATGTACTATTTTCTCAAAAACCTGGCTTTTGTTGACATTTGCTTCACACTAGACATCGTGCCCAGGATGCTGGTGGATTTGTTGTTGGAGAGAAAGGTCATCTCCTTCTCTGCCTGTGCCCTGCAGCTTTCCCTTGTCATACTCCTCATCACTTCTGAGTGTTTCCTCCTGGGAGCCATGGCTTATGACCGCTACATGGCCATATGCCACCCCTTGCACTACGTTGTGAGGATGAACAGGAGAGTGTGTTTCCACATGGTGGCAACGTGCTGGATTGCTGGCACTCTGCTCTCCGCCGGACTCGCCAGCTGGCTGTTCAGTTTCCCCTTTTGTGGCTCGAAGGAGATTGAACATTTCTTTTGCGATATTGCTCCTCTTCTGGATCTGGCCTGTTCAGACACATACTTATTCAAGCTTCTTTTGTTCGTGGCCACTGTTGTAATTATTTTGATCCCATTTGCCTGGACAGCAGCCTCTTACATCCAGATAACCCACACCATCCTCCAGATGCCATCTGCTGAAGGAAGACGCAAAGCTTTTTCCACCTGTGCTGCTCACCTGGTGGTGGTGACCTTGTTCTATTGCACAGCTGGCTTGGTACACTTGATGCCCAAGTCCAGTCTCTGGGCACGCAGCAGAAAACTGGTGGCTCTTTCTTACACAGTCATGACTCCGGTGCTGAACCCAATCATCTACAGCTTACGAAACACAGAGGTAAAGCTTGCTCTGAGGAAGACTTGTGGGAGAAGGCAACTCTTCAGCAAGGTGCCTCTGCTGAGGTAGTCTGATTTTCTGAAAACTGTTCACATTTGGAAAGCTGGAAATCAACGAATTCATGCATCATTCTGTAAAGGTTTGGACATTTTAGCTTTTGCTAGAAAATGCTGAGAAACGTACATTACCTGTATAAAGAATAAATGAATATATGCAATGTAACTGTCCAAAATATTGCAGAGCCTAAAAGAAGGGAACCTACAAGGAAGATGGAGAGAGACTATTCACAAGGGCCTGGAGACAGCTCTTGAGACAGAACAACCCTAAAAGGAGTGGGGGCACCCCTGAAGATCTCTAGTTCACTTCATCCTCAAAGCAGAGTCAGCTGTTGGGGTGAGACCACATTGTTCTGGGCTTCAGAGAGCTGGGTCTGTCCAAGCACAGAGGCTGCAGAACCTACTTTCATGATCTACTCCATTACTTGATGGTCTTTAAGGCCAAGAAGTCATATATATGGCTTCTCCACCTTCTGCGCCACCTGCAGCTTCTGCAGCAGCCCAGTTCTTGGACCCAGCAGTGCCTCAGAAGTGAGAGGTCCCTTTCTCTGAGCGTGGCCCTCATACACACCTCAGTACCCCCTGGGGCAAGATACCCATGGTACAAGGCAGGAACATCTCAGTAGGGCTGGCAGCTCTTGGGGATGGTCATCCCAGAACAAAAAAAGAGGAAAAGGTGTAGCCAAAAGATCTGGGTGACACCAAAGTAGTGTAACACCAACCCTCCAGAGGTCCACCCCATCTCCTTGTGCTCATTAGAAACATGCTATGGGAATGAAGGGGGAGGAACTCACTGCCAGAAACCCACCCCAGGACGAAACAGTCTCCGTGCCAGGTAAGCACGTGGGTGACAACCTCAGCTTCTCCTCCAAATGAGGAGCCACATCGCAGCACTGATGATGGCATGTCCTCCTTTTGTGCCTGAGTCTGGCTCCCATGGGGCTGGTGGGAACACACTGGAGCTGTTTGAGGGGGATACGAGGTGTGTGATGTGCTGAGCAGCCCTGGTCCCAGGATTTACATTCTTTTCTGGATTTTTTCCCAAAAATATTAAAATCTCCCAGTGACAACAGTTTTGCAAACCAGGCCCCCCATTTTGCAAGAAACTTGTGCAAAAATCCACCCACCTTCCTTAATATGTTCCCAATAGGACACTTGCCTGTTTTCCCAAAATCTTATGGACAGGCAGTAGTGTATGACAGGTGAATGGTAGCTCCTACCAAGCTGGCTAAAAAATAGAAGATCCCAGAAAGGCTTTGTCTGTCTCATGGAAAACTGGGAAATAAACTCTCCGACCAGTTTGTTGAGTTAGGAAGCCAACATTCCTTTATTCCACCTTTCATATTCCACATGGAGAATCCCTACAGCCAAAATGCATGCCCAGCAACCAAACAGACCAGGTAATAGTCAGGAAACTAGTACATATTCACTACATTCCTATTACATATTCATTACACTCCGAAACACTTGCATGTATGCTTATTATTTCTGTGGACTTCTTTGAATATGAGCAGGGGTCTTTTCAAGGTCTTTGGTGGTCTTTTGGGAACTCCCCATTCCTCAAATTTCCCTTTTATGGTTCCGGATCCTCTAATGAATCCTCTGTCCTTGAGAATGATCTCCAACATGTGGTCAGGTCATGATGCACTTCTCTTACCATTCTTTGCCCTTGCACTCTGCCTTTGTTCTCAAAACTAAGGCATATATGACTAGCACACATTAATTAATTAATCAATTAATTATAAGGCATAAGGCTAGTACATATCAATCACTGATACAGGTAAATAAGGGAGCATTAGCTGGCTCAAGACAATTAGTCACAGATGTAGGGGGTTAACGCAGAGCCACGTTAATCTCTGGTATTCGTACTAAGCTCTGTGTGGTAACCATGGCAAACACTGCTGTGCTAAAGCTAAAAGAATTTCCAACGTCTCCCCCCACTGCTGCGTAGAATCCTTCTTTAAAACCGCGCCCCAGCAGCGCCGCGGGGCTGGCGGAGCCGAGATGGGGATGCGATCCGAGAGCTCCAACACAACACTAGCAGAGTGGCGCAGCGGGAGCGTGCTGGGCCCATAACCCAGAGGTCGATGGATCGAAACCATCCTCTGCTAACGTCCTTTTGCGGCGCCTTTTGCGGGCGGCGGGGCCGGGGAGGGGCAGGGGGAGAGGGGGGGGGGCGGCGCAGCAGTGGCCGGTTAGCTCAGTTGGTTAGAGCGTGGTGCTAATAACGCCAAGGTCGCGGGTTCGATCCCCGTACGGGCCACGACGGCGCTCTTTTCCTTCTTCCTTCCGTCTCTTTTGTGGCAGTGACGGTGCAGGCAGACGCTCTGTAGCACTGCGGATGGTGCCCTGACAGAGCTTCTAGTCTCTCCTTTCCCCCCGCTTGCCCTACTCCCCTTTTTTCAGGCGTTCCTTCCTGCTCAAGGATAAACTTCCCTGGATGCTCGTGGCTCCAGCGGCCCTACAGGCAGACTGAGCAGTCGTGCCATGGGTGGATCCGGGTGTGCAGCACCCTGTGCAGGCCAACCCTCATCACTTCTGCGTGGTGGCTGCGGAGGGGCAGAAGGCCAGACCCGGCCAGAGAGGGTTATTGTGACCGCATCTGACTCAGATGCAGCTGGGATATAGATGGAGCCCCGGTGGGCAGCAGAGTCACTTCTCCTTGCAGGATGACAGCTGGGGACTCTTCCCCTTGGGTCGGGATGCTGCCCGAGGTAACTCCATGAAGTTGAGCGCCCTCAACTTACTGCCGGAATGTTTGCACATTCTGTGTCAACCTTCTAAAATCCTCAGAGTTCTGGAGTCACTTTGGTAGTACCAATTCCACTTGACATCACAAATCTCTATTCAAATGTTGATGGAGCTTTAATTAGTTTGATTGGATTCTTTAATTTTGGATTCTTTAACCGGTTTATAAAACAAATCTTGTTTAAATATAAAATTCTCTCAATTTTATAAGCTTCCATGACAAATGCTACAGCCAAAGGTGCCCATTTAAAAAGTGAAGAATTGTTGAAAACCAACTTTGCACAGAAAGTCATTGACCAGTGTGCAACGCATGCACCTGGTTAAGCACCCTAATAGTGACAGATGTCCACATCCCCAGCTTCAGCCAGCAGTGGAGGCACATACACCACAGACTGATAGACGGGCAGTTAGACGCTACACGGCTCCTGTCACACCCTTATCCCTGTATTTTCCCACATTTAAGGGTGGGAGCCTGCTCTGGGCCCACCAACAGCCCTGGGAGCATCTGGGACAGGTAGCACTGTGGAGACTCCCAGTGCTCCTGCACCTCTCATTGTCCCTCTGCTCCTCTTCATTCACGGAGATGAGCTTTTAATCACACAATCTAAGGCTGTCTCAGGGTGGGAGGGCGGGTGTTCCCTGCAGCCCTGGCTGACCTCACCACCCCACACCCTGCCCTGCCCTCTCGATAGTGCCCTTGCACCAACCTCAGGGGACCCACAGCTCTCAGGATCCTAAGCTGAGGTGCCATGGGGGACCCCATGGTGCTGCACCCCAGCCAGGCCCCAGCTCACTGGAGCTCCACAGCAGCATCTTCAGCTCTGCAGGGCCTGGAGGGAATGAGGCAATGCTTATGAGAGGGGTCAGGCAAGGGCCTGGTGGTCAGGGACATGGCTCTAAGAGTGAGGCATTAGGGATGCAGTTGGAGCTCAGGCACAGGCTACAGCTCTGGATTGGCAGGATAGACTGCCCTTGAGCATGAAGGTGATCCTTGAATATCCTTTCTTGGGTGCCACTTCCCTCCAGGGCTTGAGCCCATAGGACTATATAAAGTAGATCCCACGGAGGCCAAAGTCTGCTCTCCTGAAGGCCAACATTGTGATGATGATTTGTGCCTGGCTACCTCCACTAAGGACTCTGGATTCCACTGTCTCAGTTTTACAGAGGGGAGCAGGTGCACTTTGTCACCAGAACAGATGAGACCCAGACCCTGTCAATCTCATTTTAGCACCTATCAAATGAGATCCATGAGTTGTCAAGTTTAGGAATGACCATCTACACCGCACAGAGAATGGAGGTACTTTCTCCTAATTAAGGACATGGAATTCACCAACAGCCCCTGAGCTCCCAGGGCCATTAGAAGGCCCCCCCAGCTGCCTGGAGACACTCTGGAATGATGAATGGGAACACCTGAGCTCTAATAAACCCACTTACCTGTTAGGTACTTGCATGGCTCTTGCCCTAAGTGATGAACCTGTTCCTTCCCTTATGTGGCACAACTTCCTCGTTTGACCTGGCTCTTGAGGCACAGGAGCCCTAACACTTTATAAATGAATAATCACATCAGCACTAGGAGGACTGAATGTGGGATTATGCCATGGGAAAGGTCCACCTGGTTTCCCATATAGGTGTTCAAACTCCATAAACAGGCACACAAGGGGAACAGGGCAAGAATACAAGAACACTTCCTAGAAGTCTGTGTGGACAAAGGAAATTCTGGAAATAAGAACCAACAGCCCTGTATTACAAATCATGTTTATAGGTTAATACACACAAGATGAGCAGCTATAACAAGCACAGCTTATATACACTGTCAAGCAACAAAATCCATCTGTTCCAAGCTCTTATTTAGGTACTGCTGCCTCCCCCAGTGTTCTTCCCAGAGGCTCCTGCCTTCTGCATCCGGCTCGCGCTCAGCTGTCGGGGCATCCTCTGGGCAGATCCTTCCCGGCTGCTCCTTTCTGTGAGAACCTGGGTCCCACTGACGGCAGTGCTGGCTTTATTTCTCCCTGAATAAACAAATACATCCATTAATATTCACATCCCAATCCAACTATCACGCACACAGCAGCTAAGGGCAAGTGTTCCTTCAGGAACCATGCAAGCGGCAAAATCCTGCTAAACCCCACAAACGTGTTCAGCATCCAGCACAGAAAGCAAATTGGTGAACTCAGCGCAACAGGGATCAGTGCCACAAAACCCAAATGTGTTGCAGTAGGAGCATTTTTCATTTTCATCAGGTTTAAGACTACAAAGTAACCAGCCACTTGGTTCCGCCCATTCCGCACAGGAACAGCCGCGTGCCAAACAGCACTGCTGGGACACCAAGGGCTTCCAACACCTCCGGCTGGGATAAGTGAACAGATGTGCCAGCGCCCACCAGTGTCTGAGGCTGCTGCCATGCCATCAGATCACAGACACTTCTCTCCATGTCACTTCTGTCACTCCATGAACAGGTTTGGATTTCCTATCATTTTCTGTGGTTTGCCGGAGCTCAGACTCCTACACAGGACTTACGGATGTTCTTACTGAGCTCAGAAGACAAGAGTTTCCATCCTGTAGGCACAACTGACCGGCTCCAAATGGCAAAGCAAGAGCAGGGAGCAGCAGTGGGTTCACAGGTAGGAGCTGAGAGAGGCAAGTGGCACACAGCCCACCATGCTGGATCCAGCAGAGGAGAGAGCAACAGGCTCTGTGTGCTGACACAAATGTCAGGAGGGAATAAGGAAGGGACACTGACTTTCCCTGACACTGAAGAGAACTGCTTCAGGTGAGAAGTAGGACTCACATTAGGAAGAAGAATAAAAGGAATGTGATGCAAAGGGTCACAGCTTTTACTAAAGACAGCAACCTCCAGAAATTTAGTAATAGCAAGGAGGAAACAAAACAGGAATACGGTGAGCTGTAGTTACATGCATGCAATTAAAGTGAAGAATGACATTTTCATAATGATTATCAGAGCAACTCCCACAACACCAACAGCTGCTCCACACTCTGAAGTCTCCACAGGCATCTTGGATCACTTGTGCTATGGACAGCACAACAGTTACTTACCAGACCATCTTGTCTCTTTGGAGCAGCTGTCTGGGAACAGGACTCACATCAATACCACCAGTTAACACCCTGCTGCACCAGAAAAACAATCTGAGAACTTCCAAATAAGGGTATGTGGTCACTATGTGTCTGTAAAATTTGGGTGGTAAAAAAACCCCAATCCATTCACTTATCCCAGCCAAGTCAGGTGCTCTTAAAAAACTCTCTTATGGTAAAGCACAGCAGTGACATGCCAGCAGTCACCATCCCAAGCCAGCCAACCAGCCTTGCCAGCTGCCTTGTAGCTCAGGCAGTTTAAGCAGCTCCACCAATGCAAGTGTTGTCCATGAAAACAAACACATTGTCAAAGGCAATAGGTGATCTCGCAGTATTTGAGGGAAAAAGTGGCAGGAATCAAAAGCATTATTCACCATGATGCTTTTAGCAATCCAGGACAGCTCTCCAGGGAAATGCCCTTCCCTTTCTCATACACATTTTTCTGTGAGAGGGCAGGGTCTCAGCCCACGTATGACAACTCCAGCCATGTGCACGCACACACAGTGGTACCATTAAGCACTACCGGAGTCAGGCCCTGGATGTTCTGAACCAGCTGAAACAACTGGGGGAGAAAGAGTCTCTTGATTGAAGAGAAGCTGCACTCAACACTATGTGCCCTCCCACCCCTCAGCCTTGAAATCACAGTGAAACCAGTTAAACAGCATAGAAACCCAGTATATGTTTGGAAGCACCCTGTGTTGACCCATGAATCAGCTCCTGAAGTGTGCAAAGACAGGCATGGTTTATGCTTCCCTCGGTTACTCTATCAGAGATAAAAGATTCAATTACACAAAGCACAAAAGCAGCTGGACAACCTCAAACTGTCTGTAATTCGAGCACTGCAAATGTACAAAAAGATTCCACTTATATTTTCCTTGGTGACAAAAGAGGTCCTTATCTCAGATGTGTCTGGCTATCAAAACAACTGCAGTCTGAATAGCTATGGATGCAAGACACAAGCTGAGAGAGCCTAACCAAACACCTGCCTCCCCAAAGATGACTCCAGAAACCCCAGCTCTGTGTTTATCTCCTTGAGAGCCAGACACAGTTTGGGAAGAATGGTATATGTACAGAGGCAGTCTTAAGTACTGGAGGGAGAAAGAAGCACTGCCTTGTGTTAAGCAAGAGGCGAGAGAAGATCAATCAGCTTTAGGAAAGGAACCCCAGACCCAAATATGCTTTCAGAAGTAGAAATCTAAAGTTCTTCTCTACTCAACCTACACCTACACCTTTACTCAAGATCCTTTCCTGCCTCTGAGCAGTAAAACAGTCTACAGATTTTCCTCTCACTGGTAAATAAATAAATAAATATCTTTTGTTACATTTATCTGTAGCACAGTCAGGAAACCAGCTGGCCTTTCTAGACAAAGAAAGACTCAGTAGGAATGGAAATAGGAAGAGAAAAAAACCCCCACCTGTGTAAGTACTAGATGTTACCTGAAGGACCACAGAAACACCTTCTGCCCAGTCTCTGGAAATGAGCACAGGGACAGAACTCACTTCAGACCTCATCACCTCCTGCCCATGGAACAATCCCAGGCACAGGCAGACTTCGCTCCCCTGAGCATTCCTGGTATGTGACTGTGGCTCATTACACTCATTGCCAAACTGTCAGGTTTGCCCCACAGACTCTTGCTCTAATTTCCTCCCCTTCTCCTGCACACAGATTATAGAAAGAGAAGATGGGGAAGAGGCCCCTCATTTTTCTCTGAGAGCTCTACTGAGTCTTTATTTATAAGATTTTTTTGAGTGTTTCTTTGGTAGAGTAGGAGGTGGAAGAATGAGCTGTCACTCAATGAGTTATCAATCAAACTCTTATCTCATTACTTTGCCACAAAGCCACACAAGACAAGTTTGACATTCAGAGTATTCCTCTAAATCCCTTTCTATTCTGTCAGTTCTTGCCTCACTGAGCATGAAAAAGGAAAAAAAACCAACAGAAAACACAACTTGAAAATCAGCCTGAAAAGACAGACTGAAAAAATTAGCTCAACACCCCGCAGAGAGAAAACCTCAGAGACTCAGGTAAAGCTGCAAACCTTCCATGGGGGAAGCATGACAGGAGAGAGAGACCTACATGGTCACCTATTCTTTTGGAGCCCCATCAGCTTTTGATTCCAGACTAGATTTTTTCTAAGTTGTTCCTTGGACAAGGAAGAAGAAATAAAAGCTGTTTGTGTGCTGTTTCTGCTGAAGTAGAAAAGATTATTTCACTACCCATCCACCTGTGTTTTGAGAGTATCAAAATTTATTACAACACCCTGGGGAGAGGAAAGGTGCAAGAATATTAACCAAGGGAACTTCAGCCATCCAAGAAAGCACAGTACAGCTGAGAATTTTTTATTAGGTCTAAAAATAACTGACATACTATAATTTATATTATGACAAATATAAAAAGATGACAAATTATAAAAATTGAAGCTATTCTGTTGCTGATGGACTAAAGACATGCCTACAATACACAAACATTATTTTAAAAAGTGCGTTTTGGAACGTGACCCTGGGGGAAAGGAGAGAGACAGCAACAGCTCAACCTCAGGAATGCTATGAGCATAAAACTTGCCCCATGTCCATCATTTCACAAAACAAGAATAAAGACCTTTAATTCAAAAGGGTTAAACTCTACTTTTTATGGTAGGAAGAGCTGGAGGGAGTGAGAGTTGTAGGATAAGATCTAGAAGGCAACCTAACCGCTCCTTAGGGAAGGTAGAAAATCCACTCATTGGTATTGACAGAGTACTGGAAAAAATGAAGTATGAGTGAAGTAAGTAAGAAAACCATAATCAGGACTCTATTAGTCCCTTGATTAGTCCTATAAGTCACTGATTGATCATTCTACAAACTTTTTTTCAGGGAAGCCATACAGACCACAAGCACTGGAGGTCACTTGCAGGTGCATGGCACATTGAGAACACATCAGTATCACTCAGATCCCACGGATACATTTAACCTACAATTAAAGCATAACAGCCACTATAACCAACATGGAAAATTCACTGTATGATATATAACACCCAGATTAAATAAATTTAAGGGAAATCCTTAGCATCTCCAAGGGGATTCCCGCTGTACCAGAGCTCCACAGAGCATTATCCTTGCCAGCATTATCCTTATCTCCTTAATACAGGAGTCTACACGGCAAATCCCACACCAAGGCGTACCCTGAGATAACTTGAGGCTGTGTGAGAGGAATGCAGAGCAGCTGGTGTGGCCAGCCAGCATCACCCAAGAGTGCTGGCAGCCACCGCGGGCCCACACAGCAAAGGTCACCATCCCAAAAGGCACATCACAGCTAAAGACAGACAGCACAAAGTGAAAGAAATAAGTGAGAAAAAGGGATGAAGAGGGAAGGATAAAAACCACAAGGATGGCAAGAGGAACAGACAGGGAGGACAAAGTTGGCATCAAGCTGTGTAGTAGACAGAGTGATATTTAGGAAATAATCAAACAGCAACATTTAAAATACCGGGACCTTGACTGTATCTAAGTATTTACACAGGAAGAAAGTAGTTAAAAATGCAGCAGCAGAAAAGGATTTGTGATTCTCCAAAGCATATTTTTCCACACAGACATAAAAACCTCACCCTTCACAGAGCCCATGGTTGGTGAATGGCTTTTCCAACAGGCACCAGAGTGTGGCACAGCTTCACTAGGCAGGAAAGCTTTCTGCACCCTGCTATGCACAACTCCTTTCTTGTCAAGAGGTTCCTTTTAGCCTTAAAGTCCATAGACCAGGTGACAGGCCCACAAAGGACACAGGAGTTTGAAAAGCAAGCTCATGTTAACAACACATTCAGTAGAGAAATTAGCTGGGGCAAAGCTTTGGGAAGTAGTTTTCTGGCAAAACACTTTTTCTGCAGAAATGGGGAACATAGAAAAAGTGGCTGCAGCACAAAGAGAAGTATCAAAACCTATTCATCAGCCTGAAAAAAGAACAGGGCATTGAGGTATGCATGTTTATAGAGAGGCAGAAAACTGCAGGGGAACCACCAGGAGGTTGAGGGTTGGCTGACGGGAACAGAAAGTGTGGAAATAATATGTGAGAAAATGAGAGACACACACACCTAGTCTAGGCCAAACCCCAAACCACTGCCCTAACAGCACACCTCCTCCTCCTCGTGCACACAGAAATTCCCAGCTACCCTTTCTCTTTAAAATCAGCACTTTCCCACCAAATCCACTACTGAGGTATCATTTCGAAGGTGGCTAACATTAAGTTGCATCCAGTCAAATGTGCCACATGGATGCTGCAATACCCATACGCAGGAGTTTGGAGGCAGCTGTCGTGGATTCAGCTACCAGCCACCACAGCTCCATGCAGAACACCAAGGTTGTGTTCTGTGGGAAAACACAAAGTTAAGAATTTCAGACTCCCTGTTGCTTTAGCTGCAACAGAGCTGCAATAACTACAGGGCACCTCCTGCTGGCCCCCACCCCCCACCCCAGTGCTGTTCAGAACTGCTCTATCAGCCTTATTTTAGCTGTTTTGAAAAGCCTAAGCCACGATCATATCATTACTCATAAAACTGGAGCAAAGCAGCCTTGGCTGATCTTAAGTGAGACCTGGATTACTGCAGCCCCTTGACTGTCTTCTGAGGGCAGAAGCAGCAGAGACAGAGCAGGGGGGCAGATGAAGCAGAGACAGAGCAAAGGGGCAGAGTTGAAGGGTACAAAGCAGCTCAGCAAGGGCAGGACAGTCGCTGTTCCTTATATGAGCACAGAGCTGTAACCACAGACACAAGTCCCAGCAATGCAGAAGAGGCATTTCCAGATGCCTGGTTTTGCATGGAAGCTGAACCATCCTCTTAAATGGAAGCAACATCTTCCTAGAGGGAATGGCAGAGCTAACAGCAGACAGAGTTTTGGTTCCCCTTCCCTGCAGCAGCTCCTGAAGGGAAAGGAGGCAAGGCAAATTGAATGCTCCTGCAGAACAGATCAAGCTCAGAGGACACCCCCAGACATCCTATTAACACTTACCCAGCTCCTGAAGGATGAACTTGGGCTGTGCCCAGAACTAGAAAGTTCAGTGAATGAGGAGTGATTATTTTTCAAATTGAAGGAGGGTAAATTTAGATCAGGTATTAGGAAGAAATCCTTGCCTGTTAGGGGGGTGAGGCCCTGGCACAGGCTGCCCAGAGAAGCTGTGGCTGCCCCATCCCTGGAAGTGTCTAAGGCCAGGTTAGACAGGGTTTGGAGCAACCTGGTCTAGTGGAAGGTGTCTCTGCTCATGGCAGGAGGTAGGACTGGATAGGCTTTAAGGTCCCTTCCAACCCAAACCTTTTTGGGATTCTATGATCCTTGCAAGGAGAACTGGACAAAACATGTCCTCCATATTAACAAGATCCAACCAACACTTCTTATATTCACAGAAACGAAAACACAAGATTAAAGTTGTGATAAGCCACCACTGAGCTTCAGCTCTGCCCAAAGAACTTTCTGAGAGCATCAGCTTTTGAATGGTTATTTAATTCACAATGGAATTATCCAGTGTTAGTTGGTGCTGGGTGACAGCAAAGTCACCTGGGCTGACAGAAACTAAAAGAGAAGTTTTCATTCAAAGTGAGTTATGGTTCTAATTTAATACAAGCATCCAGAAAATAAAAAAAATTACATAGATGGGAAGACTAAACCTCCTGATAAGCTGTAAAAGTGCTTTGGTCAGGGCTGAGTGTGATGAGAGGAGGCCCAAGGGCCTGCAATCTGATTCACACCAGGAGATGCTCTGCTAACAATGCAGAATGAGCATCCTGGACTGATAGGGACACAACCAAATTAAGCTCCCAAGACAGATACTAATTCCTGCATATTCATCGTCTCTAAGGTGCCTGCAGCACCTCAAGGTAGTAGGAGAATCCAGTTAAGGGCACACCAACTCTACCTTAGCCCTTTTAGCTTTTCCTCTTGAGAAATTTAATGCTGATTAACAAACAAGTGGCCATTTGACTGTTTCAAAACTATGCCAGACTACTACTAGCTAAAATTAGCTCATAGCAGTGACTCCAGTGCTAGAAAAAAAAAGCCTCACTTGTCCAGAAAGTACCACCCAAACAGCACACATGAAAAAACAGAAGCTGTTCCACATTATAGACAGAGACAAGATCCTTACCAATGTCCCTTCAGTTTGAGCAGCGTGTAACAGCTGGAGCAACAACAGAGAAGAGAAAGAAAATTGAACACCACCTTTTGTTCAAAATCTCTGCTCTTTTGGAGTGTTTCCTCTCAACATGCTACTGGAATAGCACACTACTTCTTATTTTAAAAAAAAAATCTAAGTGCTGCTCCTCTCCCATTTTGCTCAGGAAAAAGTAGTCAGGTGTCTTCTCCCGCCCCTGTGCATATTTAGAGTCACTTCTCAGTCACATGTGAGGCTGTTCTTGCCACCACAACCACCTTCCCTGAAGGGAATTCTTAACCAAGAGCATCTCCTGAGAAGGTGAAAGTGGTGAAGTACACGGAGCCCTGGACACTTTATCTACACACTCCAATTTCCATTTGGGCTTCAGCAAACTTCCTGAGTCTCTGTGACTGCAGCCACCCTCAGCTGCTCAAGGAGGAGATTCCCATCCACTTACCATGTGGGAATCCACGCCAGGAGCAGCAGGCTCTTTGTGAGGGTGCCAGGTTGTGGCATAATCCCTTTATCCCAAAACTGATTATCAAATGAATCCTGCCTTTCAACTTCACTTTCTACAGGGCTTGGCAAGCACCGCCAAGAGAATAAACACACCCAACCACCAAGGCAGCCTCAGCAGTGAGACCAGACTAAATGGTACTACATTATCATAACAGGGAAACCTCACTCTCCCACCACCTATGTCCACCAAGCTTTTCTTTCTTGCCCCCTTATCTGTGTTCCCAGCACAGCTCTTGCTGACAGCTACTGTTTGAAGTTTTGCCTCAAAATTCAACACGGGTCAACACAGACCCAGCAGCCACAACAGAGTTTGCACCCTGAAACATTTTTGAGCATGAGAGAAACGAGCCTCTTCACCATGAATTCAGGCTTATTGACCTACTTTAGTTACCTCTTTTTAAACTTTTTGGATACAATCCACAGAGGTG
The DNA here is from genome assembly GCA_035583155.1 of Acropternis orthonyx. Lineage (NCBI taxonomy): Eukaryota > Metazoa > Chordata > Aves > Passeriformes > Rhinocryptidae > Acropternis > Acropternis orthonyx. The sequence continues at coordinate 17,751,897 of JAWWEU010000017.1, forward strand.
GCGAGCTACCAGCCAAAAGTCACTTCAGGGATTAAACAGAAGTTTTATTAGAGCTGGTATGGAATAAAAAAAGAATTATATATATGTATATATATGGCACAAGTTCAGGGCTATGCTTCTTATTGTCCACAGCAATCAGAGCAGATAAATGCAGTCAAAAGCAGTCACTATGTTAGCTGACAGCTCCCCACAGCCTCCCATTTCATCTTCCCACCCAAACACCACCTGCAAAGAATGGAAACCGCTGGATGACTGTTAGAAGCCACCACACAGATAGGGACAGAGTAAAGGAAGCATTGCAACTCTCCTCCTTTTCTGGGGATTCCTCATGGACCACAAACTTTACCGTTTTTCTTTGAGTTACATACAAGCAGAGCACCACTATGCAATATCGTGAATTAAGGCGGTTTTCTGCTGGCGAGCAGAGCCAGGAGGCTACAGAACCCCAAGTGCTGCCGCAAGCTTCCCTTCCCCCAGGACCCCAAAAGTGAATGGGTACAGAAGGGTGCGGCTCGGGCGGGCCGGGTCTCACACGGAGCGGGCCCCGCGGGGCCCGGCCGAGCCGCCCCCCAGGCAGGCCCGCGGGCCCCTCCCGGCGGCGGGGCGGGCGCGGGGCTGGGGCAGCGCTC
>JAWWEU010000017.1:17752625-17777903 GCA_035583155.1 Acropternis orthonyx
CGGCCCGGCGCGTACCTCGGGTGTCGGCGGGGAGCGGCGGCGGCGCGGCGGGGCCGCCCTCGGGGCCCGGGGGCAGCCGCTGCCCGGCGCACATCGACTTCAGCGCCTGGAACACGGCGAGCGGCGCCACGTTCATGCGCAGCAGGTCCAGCAGCACCCTGCGGGGAGGGGGAGGCCCGTCAGGAAGGGATGCCCGGCGGCTCCCAAGGAGGGGGCCAGCCCGCCGCCTCCCCGCCGCTCACCGGAACACCTCCGGGTCCAGCCCGCTGCCCGCCGCCTGCGCCAGCTCGAACAGCTCCGCCTCCTCCGCGCTCAGCAGCTGCTTGCGCCGCAGCCGCGCCTCCGACATCGCCGCGGCCGCCATGCCCGCCGCCTCCGACATGGCGGCACCGGCACCGCCCTCACGGCGCGGACACGCCCCCTCACCGCGAGGCCGCGCCCCCGGCAGGGGGAACGCCCCCTGGAACGCCCCTTGTGGCAAGGCCTCGCCCCTTTGGTGAGCAGGACACGCCCCCGCCTCAATGCCGCGCCCCATGGCATAGTCACTGCTCATGGCCAGGTCACGCCCCCTCACGGCCCGGCCCCGCCCCTGCAGTTCCCGGCGCTGCCGGCAGGTGGCAGCGGCGCTCCAGCCGCCCGCCTCCCCACCGGGCAGTGCCCCCAGCCCGGCCCCCCCTCCGCCGCTGTCTGTCTGTCTGCCTGCCTGTCTGTCTGCCTGCCTGCCTGCCTGTCTGTCTGCCTGTCTGCCTGTCTCTCTGTCTGCCTGTCTGTCTGCCTGCCTGCCTGTCTGTCTGCCTGTCTGTCTGTCTGCCTGTCTGCCTGTCTCTCTGTCTCTCTGCCTGTCTCTCTGTCTGTCTGCCTGTCTGTCTGTCTGCCTGCCTGTCTGCCTGTCTCTCTGTCTGTCTGCCTGTCTCTCTGTCTGCCTCACTGTCTGCCTGTCTCTCTGTCTGCCTGTCTCTCTGTCTGCCTGCCTGTCTGCCTGTCTCTCTGTCTCTCTGCCTGTCTCTCTGTCTGCCTGCCTGTCTGTCTGTCTGTCTGCCTGTCTGTCTGTCTGTCTGTCACCGCCGCTGTCTGTCCGTCCCGCCTGTGCCTGTGCTCTGGGGCAGAGCAGGGGGCGCCCCGGGCAGTGCCGCGGGTTTGGGGTGCGGAGGAGCCGCGGGGACCAGCGGAGCCACAGCCGGGTGATCACCCGCGGTCACGCACCCCGCTGTCCCCAACCCCCCAGCGCGCCGCAGCCCCCGAGCCCGGAGAGCATCTGGCTTTGGCTCGAGGAAGCAAATTGAAAATTTGGGTCTTGAGTCGGAGCGAGACGAGGAGCCGGCAAACTGAGATTGAAATTCCTCTATCTAAATGGAAATGAGCTGTTGCCATCGGGGAGGGAGGGATGGGCTGTCCCCGCTCCCCCCTTCCCAGCACACACGGATGGAGAGCAGAGCAGGGGGGTCAGTGTCCCTCCCGGCACCGCCAGGACAGACCCCCGCCCACCCCTACACCAGGACAGAGATGCTCCCACTCCGCTCCCCGAGCAACCGGAGACCGTGTCAGAGTCATCTCCTGCCACAGGTGACCCGGCCTTGTGTGCTGACAGACAGATTTACTGCAGCTGCCGAGACGGGAATGAGGTGGATGATGATGAAGAAAGATCTTGCTCCTCATGGCTTCTTCCTTTGGGACAAGCTAGAAGTCAAGTGCGAGGGTAAGAGCCCTTGTCTTGTGGGTGATGCAGTCTCCAAACTTCCCTGGTCCCACCCAGACCACTTCCCCCAGCCTGTGGCATCTCAGAGCTCAGCTACAAGTCACAGCAGAAGAGGGCAAGATGCTTTTTTTTAGCTCAGCCCTTCTCTGGAAAAAAAAAGAAAGAAGAAAAAAGAAAAAAGAAAAAAAAAGGAGAAAACCAAGAACCACCATCCCTCCAACAAACAGGAGACATTTCAGCTTGAACCTCCCTCCTCCTTCCCAGTCCCAGCCCATTCCAGCTGGCAGCTCTCCCTGCATGCTGTGGTCATCAACATCACAAACAGGGCTGGAGACCTTCCCAGGGCAAGAGAGGGGAGACTCTGCCCCTCCTGTGGCTCCTTCAGGGGCCACCATAGCCACAGTTGTGGGTCACGCCTTCCCTACACTTCTTGATGTAAGCCTGGATGGGCACAGTCTGCAACTTTCACAACCCTCTCATCTGGGCTTCAAGGATGCTTCTGAAGCAGTTCTGGGTTTACCCAGTTTACCCCCTTTGCTCTCCCAATCCAACAGATCAGTAGAGGAAGTCCGTCAGAACCCATGAACATTCCCTGAGAAGACCTCGGTTACTGGAGCTGCAGACTGGGTGGCACTTGGGTCTCTGACTTAAATGACGTTGGGCAGGAGACTGGGTCTTGCTGCCCACCAGAGACACCCTCCATTACCTCTGGCAGGACTTTAACACCCAGTCACTGCTCAGTCCATGGTTTCCACAGCAGAATGAGCCATGTTAGCCCATAAAGGTGATGCCAGATTGCACCTCAGCCCTTGCAGGACACAGTTAGAGAGGTTCTGAGCAGATGGGGACAGGGGAGGCTCCAACAGCCTGCATGTGCAGAAGAAAAAGGGAACTTGGTGCAGCACAAAGCCAGCAATCTTTACCGTGAATTACCAGCTAGAGTTGGGGGCTGCTCAGATGTTGTTCTGCATGGAGGCAGAGATGAAGGAGCCTTCCCTATGAGTCAGGACATGCTGTGCACAGTCAGAGCAAGCACACTAAAGCCAGACATGCTGTGGCTGTGCAGAAGAAACCCAGAGGGTGGGCAGTAAATCAGGGCCTGCGCAGAGGCTGTGACGCACGGGCAGTAAATCACAGTGCCCTGCGGGTGTGCAGAAGGCATCAGGAACGGGGAGAGAGGACATGAGCAGAGAGCCCCTCAGTCCCACACAGGCACAGGTTAGGGCTTGCCATTTAATGGAGAGAAATTCAGCATGCACACGTTTTATGGTGGAAATTAAGAGAAAGGCTTAGACTGTGCAGGTCATCGAGCTGAGCAGGATGTGAAGGGCAGAGAATGCCTGAGGCACAATCACCGGCTGAGGACACACTGAATGCATGAGATGAGGGTCTACCAGGAGGGGCTGCATGAGATCAGGGAGGAAAGGAGCAAGGTCACCTCCCCAAGAAGGAAGGGCCAGGTTTAGGATAACCTGGATATGGCTCAAATTGCAAACAAATGCAGCAAATGTGCCTCCCACAACCAGAAAATGGAAGAGGGATTCAAACATATCTAGACTTTCTTCCTGAGGTTTTTTGGGAGGAAACCCAGCTTCCAGGAAAAAAACCAAAAACAGAGACAGGATTTATCACAGATACATTGTCTTGGGATAATGTAATGATTTTTCTGTGATGATTAACTTGGACAAGGTGATGCAGAGCATTTTAGTGGAAGGTGTACCTGCCCATGCCAGGGGGTTGGAACGAGGTGCCTTCCAACTCAAATCATTCTATGCTTTTATGATGATTTAGCCAGGTTAGGTTTAAGGAAGAAATTTGATTTGCACCCAGTATGGACCAGTTTCCAATGCTGGAAGTCATGGCTATGGATATAGCAAGAGCAGGAACCAGTTAACCAAGTAAATGATGGGCTGTGTTAAAGGGGTGCCTCTGAGCAAAGAGATGCTTCCAGCACTGTTCCCCACCCCAGTCTTGGGATGACCCCCACCAATGTCAACAGTGAGAAGTGCAGGGCTGGGAGATTGGAATCATCATGCGCGGGACGTGTTTTGGGGGAAGGACACAGACAAATCACTAGCAAGGCTTTGGAATGGTCTCACCTGGAAGATCATAGAATCCTAGACATTTTGGGTTGGAAGGGACCTTTGAAGGTCATCTATTCCAACCTCCTGCCATGGGCAGGGACACCTTCAACTATATCAGGTTGCTCCAATTTCCGTCCAACCTGGTCTTGAGTTTCCCCAAATGGGGCCTCCACCACCCCACTGAGCAACTTGTGTCAGGGTTCCACCACCCTCATTGTAAAATACTTTTTGTATCTAATCTAAATCGATGGTCTTTCAGCTTAAAATCATTACCCCTTGTCCTGTGTGCCTCAGCATGCTGGTTTGGAGACCAGCCCTCAACACTGTGCAAGGAAAAGGAGAGAACTGCTAGTGTAGACTGAAAATTAGGTGGAGGCACCCAAGCATAGATGTTTTGGGACAATTTTCAAACAGGACACCAGGAGCAAGTGAGTGGTTTGAGAGGATGCTGGCAATGGTACCGAAGGGACTGAGGAAGGGTGGTCTCCAAGCCAGGAGCTGAAACTTGCCCCTTGGGTCAAACTTGTTGGTCTTTAGGAGATTTGAAAGGACACATTCAGCTGGGCCATATGTGTGCCATGTGTACCGTGTGTGCTGTGCATGTGTTTCCCTGCACATTCCACTGGCAGCCTGCAGTGACTGGGAAAAAATTTCTCTCCTTTGCTCTAAACTCCAGCAGCTGCGCTGTTGGGTTATTTGATTCTCCTGCAGTTTGCTGTGGTTGGAGGCAGAACAAAAGGCACTGTATTCTCAGGGATGCTCAAGTAACTTAAGCATCCCTGGTAGGGCTGGGGTTTCAAACTAATCACTAGGCTTGGGCTTCAGGGAACTTCTCCAGGCCAGAGGGGCAGGCATGGGACATGGATGACAGAGCACATCCTAAGTACACCTGAAGGTTTAACCCATCCCACAAGGATCAGTTGCTGGTGATTCTCTACAGCCTCTGAGGTGTTCAGGAGCCTTGATGGCTTGTACTGGAATAGGTGATTTCAGGTTTGACACTAACCAAAGCACCTAATTTCCAGCAGTTGGGAGACGTTAGGGACAGAGCTCAGCAAACACACCCCAGTTTTCCAGGAGGGCAATCTCCAATTCTGACCTCAGTCAGTCTTTTACCCTTCTTGGTTGCCTCTATCCTGCAAGACTGCATATTTTCATTGAATCACAAAATGGTTTGGGTTGGAAGGGACCTTAAAGATCATCTTGTTCCATCTCCTGTCATAAGCGGGGACATGTTCCACCAGACCACATTGCTCCAAGTCCCATCCAGCCTGGCCTTGAAAACTTCCAGGGATGAGGCAGCCACAGCTTCTCTGTCCAGCCTGGGCCAGGGCCTCACCACCCTCACAGCCTACCCAATATCCCATCTAACCCTGCCCTCTGGCAGTGGGAAGCCATTCCTCCTTGTCCTGTCCCTCCAAAATCCCTCTCCAGCTCTCTTGGAGGCCCTTTAGGCACTGGAAGGGGCTCTAAGGTCTCCTCAGTGTCTTCTCCTCTCCAGGCTGAGCAGCCTCAACTCTTTCAACCTGTCTTCATAGGAGATGGATCTCTGAGCATCATGTTGGTCAGTGAAGTCCCATGCAAGGGTAAGCACAGCCTCGAGCTGGCCCACACCCAGGTGGAGCAGCACGAGGCCGGGGCCCCACCAGCTCAGCCCTGACCCCACGTGTTCCCAGCAGTGCTAATCCCATTAGAAAACAAACTTCCCTCAGTCTTTATCAGGGCCCACAGTATTTTAGACCAGACCTTCGATTATGGAGGGCTTAGTGAGAGACTAGAGATCAGGCAATGAATGACAGAGCTGTTTCACTTGTTGGGAGGAGGGACAGAGAACAGAGGCAGTCGGGAGGACACGGGGGATTGCTGGGACAAGTGGATTGGGAATTGCTACAAACAAAGGCCTTTGGTCAACCTTTATGCTCCCAACAGGGTTAACCTCAAAGCCACATCAGATTGCTCAGGCCCTTGTTCCTCCTGGGGATTAGCATCCTCATGAATAGGGATCCCTGTCACCTCTCTATCCCTGTTGGATGGCTGCCTCACCCACCCCACTCTCAAACAAAGCTCAATTCAGTCACAGAATGGTAAAGGCAGCACTAAAATACTCTTGCAAGAGAGATTAAATTCACATTTTCTGGGGAGCTGCTGTTCAGTTCCCATCCCCAAGGACGCAATGCACCAGCCAGAGCTGGAGTAATATGTTTTCAGTGGCCAGGACATAGGAAGGGGTTATTTCCCTTTATTGGCATTGGTGAGGCCACACCTGGTTCTGTGTCCAGTTTTGGACCCCAGGTACATGGAGAGAGTCCTAGTGAGGATGGCTGGGGCCAAAGAACACATCATACAAGAAAATGCTTGAGGAGTTTTGCTTTTTTAGCCCGGAGAAGAGATGGCTGAGAAGGGATGCAATTCCAGCAGTGAGGATCCAGAGCTGCTTTGCTGAAGCACTCAGAACACACAGTTCAGCTGCAGAGCAGTCCTGGGTTCCATGACTGGTTCTGGGGAGCTGGTGCAATGCACACAGGTCTCACCCCTCTCATCCCTGTACTCATCCCTGTGCTCCCGGCAAAGAGTGAGGCTGCTGGGTCAGCATTTTACTGTAAGGCTGCGAGCTCCCTGACACAGCCAGCACCGGCTGTCAGGCAGTTTGCTCCGGGTCACAGCTCTTCAAGGAAAAAGCCCCACACTACATGGGGAGGTTCTCCTGTGCCTCCATTGCCCAGCTGCATGGACATGAGCAGCTTCTGCTTTCCCAGCCACAGAGAAGGCAGAGGATACCCCAGGATGAGCTCTTTGCTGGAGCCATCGGGGCACAGAAGAGCTGCTAAAGGGCACTCAAAACCTTTTAAGCATAGCAAGGCCATCCAAGAGCATCTCTGCAGATTTCTGCATCTCCAGCCCTTCCTGCAGGCTCTGGGAGAAAAGCCCTCCTGCTGGAGTCACCTCTGTCCCTGCTGGACAAAATGCCTCCCTGGGATGGAGAGAGGCAGCCAGAGCTGCCAGCAGCCAAGTGGGCTGTAAGGAGACACCGGGCGCCCGACCAGCTCAATCCGCTGCCTTTTAAGGAGCGGCAGAGACTGAGGCATCCTGGAATAAGCCACCACAGTTCTGCAGGCTCCCAACCACAGGGTGCATTCACAGACCACACTGGTCATGCCCCATGGTCCCCACAGCAGCTCCTAACTGCGAAAGGCAGCCAGGACAGCCATGCTCCAGCTACAAAAGGAGTCTGGAAAACCCTGGGATGGCCGAGTGGGGTTCCTGCTGTGGCTGCAGCACCCATCCATGCAAGGTCCCCACAGTCCCATCCATCACCTTCATCTCCCTGGGGCAGTGAGCAGGACCAGGTTCTTCCTGGCAGCAGGCAGAGGGGAGGATGATGTTTTTTCACAAAGCCTTCATCAACCCACTGCTAACTCACCCCAGTGATGCCTGAGTGCTTTGCTCTGCTGACAGAAAAGGTTTTGCTGGTCCAGCAGTGAATTTGCTGCTGCCACCCCCATTCGGGGAGCTAAGAGGGAAGGGAATGTGCTGCTGGGGAATAGGAGTGGGATGGAGCTCAAGTTGAAGCAAGGATGAAGGAAACGTACGTGCGTGGGTACAGCAGCAACACCAGGAACAAGGTTAAAAGGCAAGGTATGCATGAAACAGTACAGAACACCAGACAGAGCTTCAGCTAAAAAAAGAGGAGCAAGCTGGCCCCATGACAAGGTGTCAGGAAGACAAAGAACAGGACTGGAGTCAGTAAATACTCAGAGGAGGAGACCAGGAGATCTGTGAAATTCAGGGATTTTGTCTCAGAATTACAAGAGGCGAAGGAAAACAACAAGGCAAAAGATCCTGAAGAGCACCCTTTCTGTAGGGAGTAACAGGCATGTCCAAAAACGGTTAATCACTGCCCACAGAGTCTCAAAGACACCACAAGGATGTGACCACTGGCATCCCTTGTCCCCCATGTCTCAGAGGAGTGAGCTGGCTGGATGGCCTCAGTGCATGCAAGAACACAGGAAAAATCAAATCACTTAGAGCTTTTGTGTGACAAAGTGCCCCTCCCTGCCCTTTTGCCACACGGCTGCCCCACCCGCGCTGGGACGCAGGCACACAGTCCCCGTGGAGCAGGAGGTGACCATGCACCGCTTTATTACGCAGTGGTGCTGCACATGCAGCCCAGGCCGGTCTCTATTTACATTTGGCAAAGGATGGCAGTGAGTACCAAGCACCGGTGCAGTTGAGGGCCAGCCAGCCCGGCCCCGGGCAGGCCCCGCTCGCCCCTGCCAGCCTCCTCGCCCGCGGGCACAGCTGGTTTGTCTCTCGTGGGCAGCGTCAGGCACCCTCACAGAGGCACCTCAGGCCTGCTACCGCATGATTTATCCCCGTATTTGCACACGCTGCCCCCCTCCCTGGCCTCTCCAAGGCCCCAGCGCCAGTCCTTGCGTCCTGAGCTCTGCCCGGTGGCAGGCGATGGCAGCGGGCAGCCGGTGAGCCCCGCTCAGCTCCTCGCACAGGGGGTCCCTCCGTGCCATGCCAGCAGGCAAACCAGTGCACGGGAGCCCCCCAAGAGAGCAGGACAAGGGTTCTGGCTGCAGCAATCCCCAACGACGCCAGCCATGCCCAGCGAGCTGCCCGTGGGCTGACGGTCCGGAGCCCATCCTCGGCACGGTGGCGCTCAGCCCTGCGGAGGGGCTGGTTTCGGGTACACCTGGCCTCGAGCCTGGCTCGTGGGGGGTGAGTACTATAGGGTACGGATAGCCACCGGGTAAAGCAAGGACATGTGCTCGGCCCCCTTGATGGGCAGCTTGCGGCTGGCGTAGTGATGGATGATCTCCGGCACACTGTCGAAGGGCGGGCTGTGCTGACCCAGCACGTACTTGTTCTCCTGGGTCCGGGATAGTTTCATGTGCATGAAACCCTGGCTGCTCCTGCAAGGAAAGATCAAGGCAGGGTTAGAAGGTACAGCTGACCCCGGCTTCCCCTCAGCTCCTGACCCCAGCTCCAGGACAGGCAGCCTGCCCCTGCAGCTGAGGGGGACACTGCTGATTCCTGTCCCTGTGCAGTGGGGTGTGTATGGTCCATGTGGGGACATGGACAGTGCTGAGGCTGGGGTAGGTGTATGTGGGCAGGGAGCAATGGGGGCTCTCACTGCAAGTGGACACAGGGGTAGCAGCTTTCACCCTTTACATGTGCAAAGCCCCTTTTGCAACCGCCCTGGCTCACACAGGAGCCCTTCAGCTCACACAGGAGCCCTTCAGCTCACAGATCTCCAGTCTCACCGTGGCAAACTAGGATTTTCTCCTTCCTCCCCCTCCCCACGCCACTGCTGCAGGCTCCATAAAACTCGCTCAGCGTAGCAAGGCCATTTCCCGGCACAGCACGGGCACCGAGCCACGCCAGGCTGTGCAGGCAGATCCTCCCACGAACGCTGATTCCAAGTGACGGGCTAATGGCCCTGTTGCTATTAATTTGCGTCTCCGAGGAGAGCCACAGCCTGTCTGCAGCGTCTGGAATGCACATTACGGCAAAATATTGATGACTTAAAAGCAGACAGGGCCTCATCAGTGATGCTGAGCCGCTTCCAGTGCTGCGCAGCCTGGCCCCATCCCCCCGGCTGGAGACGGGCCGTAATGGACAGCCCGGCTGCATTAGCAGGATGGGTTTGCAATCCATTTAGAGACAGAAGCAAGGAGCCAGCTGTCCCAGGGGAGTGCAGAAGGGACAGCCACAGCCCACCATCAGGGGCTGAGGAAAAGCGATAGCTTGGCCGCATCCTGCATCCCAGCCGGAGCGCTGCCACACAGGACTAGGGAAAGATGATGCTGGTCTGTGTTTTGCCCAAATCGCTCCACAGGTCTTTGTCACAAGCTCAGGGATGTGGAGATCACAGCCCTGGAGAGAAGCCTGAGGGAACACACTGCAAACCCCAGCAGCCAGAGCAAGGGGCAAGTGCTGCTCCTGAAGAGCACCTTAGGAAGGACCCAAGCTTTGCAGCATGGCCTCAGCCACTCGCATGGAGGCACAAGCCAGGAGGAATTCATCCTCCAAGCATCTGAGGCAATGACATAACCCTGCCCATGACAGCCAGCATGGGGCTGTGTAGCCTGGACCAGCCAGGACTGTCATAGCAGGGTTAAATCCTTCCGGCTGTCTGACCTGCTCCTGCTGCTCTCTCTTGTGCATATTTTCCTTTAAATCAGCACAAAAGAGTTTCAGGTCAGCATTGGTGCTCTTTTCAGACCATCTCCTCGGCTATGCCTCCTTCCTCAAGTAAAAAAAAAAGAAGAAGAGTTAAAAAAAAAATAATAGAGCTGCAGACAGCCAGCTTACAGCTATATAAAAAGCATCCCAGGGGATTTTCCTTGAACAGGCTCTAAAGAGAATGGCAGTGGAGTAAAAATCCTGCTCCTGAGGCTGTAGGCAAGGACAGCCAATGCCCAAGCAGCTCCTGGATGGGCTGCAGTGTCCTCTGGGGAGGTGGCACGCTGCTGCACAGCCACAGCCTAGCCACACATACCCTCTGAGAGGAGGATTCTGCCACAAGGCTAAGGATGGGTGGTAAGCAGTAAGGGAAAACCCACCAAGAAATGCGTGACTGGCTTGTGAACAGGTGATGGAAAGCCACCTTTGGTGATGGAATGCCACCTCCCAGGCTCTTCAACACACATGCTGGCTAATGCCACTCACAAGGCAATGGTGAGGCTCCTCACAGTCTCAAATTCAGATCACTGACCAAAAGAGGCTGTTGCTCCAAAATGGCTCACATGCCAGGGCAAGGAAAAAAACAATGAGAAAATTAAAATATCAGTAAAAATTCTGATAAAAAAAGGGAAAGGAGGAAGGGAAAAGGGAAAGCTCCAAGCGTAGAAGAAAGAAAGAATAGTTCTAGTGGAACTCCTGCCCTGGTTTGGTGCAAAAGGCAGCAAAAAGAGTGAAAAGAAATATGGGAGAGACAGAGCAACCTAATTCACAGTTGTGCCACTGGGAAATAAACAGGGAGCCTGAAACCCCTGGGGAACAATGCAGGTAGAGAGACCACTGGAGAAACTCTGCGTATATTGAGGAAAGCATAGGGATGCAGGGCCTGTTGTTGGGCAGAGATGGCTAAAGTGTTCCATAAATACTTGTTTCCCATCTGGCAGGAACAGAGCTAATATAGCTGTCCAGCAGAAGGGCAAGAAGGTATTTGCTCATCCATCATCATCTTCACACAGTAACAGCTTTGCTTTCATGGATTCGTGCTGCCCCAATAGCCAGCAAAGAGCTGGATAAGGAGCTGAGGGCAGTTCCTCCTGGGCAGGACACATGCAGCGATGCTTCATGCAATCTTGGCATTCAGAGAGTCTGGAAAACTTGGGCAGGATGTGAAGATCCCCAAAAACACCCCAGCAGAAACGAAGCTGTGCTGTGGGGATGAGGTTTCCCTGCTGGCAAACCAGAGCAGAGCAAAATCTTCTCTATAATACAGCTGAGCAATGGCTTCAGTGAATCCATGGGCTGGGGAGGTAGGGATGGGTACTCACATTTCCATCAACAGTGGGATCCTACAAACTTTCTTTTCCCATTAAACTAAGCTACAAAAAAAAGGAGGAACAAGAAGGCAGAGCTGGAAGCTGTAACCAGACACATTCACGTGAGCAGTGAGGCACATCATTTGATCCATCTGAAGGATTCCTAACACTGCCAAGGAAGAGCAGTGGGCCTCCAGATCCCAAAGCTTTCCCGAGAGATGCTTTTGCCAGACACCAAAACAGAAGCCTGTGCCACACCAAGAAAAAGTGTGGACTTCATGTTCCAGCCATTTCTGACCACTCATGGTCATCTCAGAATTATCCAATTGGCACAGGCACAAGTTCACTTGGGGCACCCACCCCACCAGCTCCTGCTCACTCACTTCAAGGAGAGGGAGAAGTCGTTCTTGCTGGTCTCGCTGTTGCGCACCAGGTAACTGGCCTCCTTGCAGAGCCTCAGCAGCGTCTCCGCATCCGTCCGGCTGATGGCCCCGTGGTACCAGCTGCAGGGGGAGAGGGATCGACTCTGCCAGGCACAGGGCAGACACCCCAGGAAGGGCTCTGCCCTGGGAAAGCAGCAATGCCAGCACCCTGACACCTCCCCAGGGACAGAGAGGGGTCAGGGTGGCACCGCCAGGGTTGAGGGACAAGGGGCAGGGTCAAACAGGCAGAAATAGGGGGTCAGGGAAGAAAGGAAGAAGAAGGTCTGCCCAAGGGCTCCTTGCGAATCCTCAAGGATGCTGGTGCAGGTGGAGGGGTTGGGCAGCCACTCGGGGCAGGCAGGACTCACCACTGGCTCTCCAGGGGCAGGGCAGGGTCAATCCTCTCCCCGACAAAGGGGCCAGGCTCGGCCATCAGCGTCTTAGTGCTCTTGAGGCTGCTGGAGCCGTGTCTGAGGGCAGCCCTGGCCTTCTCCTCCCGGCAGGGCGAGGTGCGGCCATACCCCAGCCCCTCCGAGGGACCTGCAAGACAGACCCGTGTGACAGCTGGGCCAGGGACAGGCGGACAGGACAGGTCCCAGCCTTCCCAATGTGGGAAGAGCCAGAGCCACGTTACATCACGCTGGGTCCCCTCACTCTGCCCTGTCCCCCTGCTCCAAGCAAGGGCAGGGCAGCTCTTGAGCTGCTGCTCACTGCAGTGCCCAGGCTGGGTGCCCACCACACCAGGCCTGGGACTGGCATCTGAGCCCATAGAAAACATTTCCAGGGAGGTTTCAAAAGCTCAGGAGGTTTTGCTGATGCAACCATAGATTCAGCAGCTGTGGCACAGAGTTAAGTGAGATGCAGCAAGGAGAGGGTCCCCAGCCTAGTGGGAGGGGAAAAATTAAATTAAAAAAAAAAAGAGGAGGAGATAGATGGAGCTACAGGGAGCATTTCCACTGGCACAATTAAAGCTGGGGTGAACAAACAATTCCCTGAGGTGGGAAGGCGGTATTTTGACTGGAGGTACCTCCCTGACTCAGCCACCTGCCTGGCACCAGCTCAGCCACAGCCCCCATGCACCCGTGCCAGTGAATGTGGGGGACTGACCGGGCCATGCCCCAGGGGCCCAGCCTCCCGCTGCCTGTTATTTCCACACGGGATGGTTTCAGCATTAACACTATTGTTTCTCCTGAGAGTTCATTATTGCTCCCCTGCACTGCCAGCCCACTCACACAAATTACTTATTGATCAGGCAGAGCTGCCACGGCGTGGGGCTGCAGGGGGCTGATGCTGTGGTGGCACAGTCACCCCGGAGGTACCTGAGCCCAGGAGTCACAGCTCCCAGACTGGACAACTTCCCCCCTCCCCATGCTTTCTGGGTGCTGGGGGGAGAGGCAAAAAATACCCAGAGAGGGATGTTTTCTTCTCTGGCAGGGCATTTTGTAAGGTGGCTGTTTGAGGGACACCTTATCTGGGCTCTACACAACCTACAGAAAGCAAACCCAGCCAAAATCCTCTGCAGCTTAGCACGGTTTAAACAGCAGCTCAGGGAGGAGGTGCCCAGCATTAAGGCTTGACAAGCACTGCCTCTGTGGTGCTCTGGCTTTTCACTGGCCATGTTCACCCTTGCACATCACATCCAGGCTTCAATTTCAACTCATCACCTTAAAAAATTGGGGCGATCATTAAAAAGTCAGACAATCAAACAGCCCAAGTGTTCGCTGGCGGCACAAAGTCATTATGTTACCGGTTCAGAAGAAATGCATTGCACCTGTCAGAGGGAGGCAGAGGCATGTGCATGATTAAACAGGATATTAAAAACAAGCCCTTAGGAGGAGGAAGACATCCTTCAAGACGTTCAAGTCACCCCCAGACAGGGGAAGCAGAAAATGAGACAAAACCCTGGCAAGATAAACTTAACACAACAAAGCAAGTCAGGGGCAAAAAAAGAGACTCTGTGGTGCTAAAACCAGGAAAAATGACAAACTGATGTGTTCATCAGGAGCAGGGATGCACGTCAGAGTGACTGCAGGGATAATAAATGACGGGGGAAGAGAAGAGGCTGCATAGCTAAGAGATTAATTTTTCTTGACACCTGCATTCATTGCAAGAAGAGGATCAGGAAGTTCCCACCTGCCAAGACCTTTCTTGTTCAGGACTGATCTCAGCCTGCAGCATCCCTATGGATTAGGGAAATACCAGCCCTGGCAGAGCAGCCACTTTGCTCTGGAGTGTCCCTACCATCGGCAGCAAAATCAGCTGTCACTTGCAGCCTCATGCTCAAACCCACCTGGGAGGCAGCAAAGGCCACATTGGTTTTATTCTACAAAGCTCTGCAGGGATCTGGGTTACTGCAGATAAGGAAATCAGCCACATGCACCTGGCACGTCGCAGTGCCCACCAGGACAGCGCTAGTGACGCACGGGCAGGCACGGCACGCCTCTGCAGAGGAACCTCTCTTGACCCAGCTCCCCACTGGTAACAACCCAGTCATGCCTTTCAACAAACTCCCTCCACCGAATGCTTTGGCAAAATCCTAATCCACCACAACATAAGAGCAAGATCCCTAAAATATTAATAAAGGGTTAAAAGAGAAGCAGCAATATTTGGTTTTCATAAGTGAGACTGCAAGCAGCGTCCAAGGGGGATTTACCCAGCGGCTCTGTGCTCGGCACACACAAAAAAGGCTTCACAACAAGGCAAACCTGAGATGACAAAGTGTACCTGGGGGATTTGGCTGCTCAGGATAGCAAAAGCAAGAGCGGAGAATCCAGAGGGACCGCCTGCCACTGAGCAGCAAGGTAATAAAACAGCAGAGGAAACAGAGCAGTGCTAAATGATGAAGAGGGGAAAAAATAGCCCCAACTTCAGCACTGCGATCTGAATTAGCTGCTAGCACACCCGTAAGGGACCTGGGCATTATGAGTCACAAGAAAACATAAGCTAAATGCTCAGAGCAGTTGTCAAGAAGACTGTAAAAGCAGCCATCAAACATTGGGAATTTGGAGGCAAACAGGAGAGAACAAAAGAGATGGTAATAACTCTGCCACCGAATAATCCCCTGCTGCAAAGACAGAGGCATCGTGGAGCTGGAGAAGGTGCAGGAAAGACAAGGACAAACATTTGGCATCCAGCACAGGACAAGTGAAAGGGCCAGGAGGTGTTGGGGGGCGGGGGCAGAGGAGAAGGGTGGGTGTCTGATGGTGCCCTGGCCAAGCTACAAGGCATGGTGACAAGGCAGGGTCACAGCGAGCCCTGGCACAGCCCCACCCCGGACACCCCGCTGGTCACGCAAGACCCACCATTGGCGTCTTCGTAGCTGTGCTGGCCGTGCTGCGGAGGGACGGGGGCACCGGCCTCGCCGTCCGCGGGGCTTTCACCGCTGTCCAGCTGTCCCACAGGCGGGGGCCACGGCAGGTCTTTAATGACCTTGATTTCAACTGGATGGGGGCAGGAGGGGGAGGGTGTGGGAAAGAGAGAGAAGGAGACAGAGAGAAAGAAAGGACTTAGAAAAAAACCCATCAGCAACACCAGAGGCCCATGGAGAAGGAGAGCGGTTGTGGGGGGGAAAGACCTGAGGACTAAATTCCCACGAGCCCTACACCAGCTTGGCCACCTCATCCCCAGCACCAAGCAGGGACAGGCCTGAGGCAGGGCACATTCCTGACAGAGAGATCCTGCTCCTCCATCAGCTTTTCCAGCCAACCCTCTCTGGGGTGTGGGGGAGCCTGTGATCACCCCATCCCACATACACGTCCATCTGGGGGACCTTGGCCAAGGACCCCATTGCCATCTGTCCTGCCCATGCGTCTGTCTTGCCCTGGGGGCCTCCCAGCCACCCACAGGATCCACATTCCCCTGCCAGGCACCAATGGGTTGCAGCCTTGTGCCAGTACCAGCTGCCCATCAGCAGAGGTCCTGCTGGCCCCCCAAAGAGGGAATGGGTCAGTAAAGATTTTCACATCCCAGGAGGGGAGAAACATCCTCCAAGACACAGCAGGACCTGCTCTGGTTTCAGAAAATAAACAGGCAGCAGGTCCCAACATGGCCCAGGGCATGGCAACCTGACTCCTTCGGGACTCGGAACAAGGCCTGAAGCACCCTGGGCAGCGCCCACGTGCACCTCCATGTGAGCCAGACCTGTGAACACACCATCTCCACGCAGTGACATCGAGTAGGGTGGCTCATCTGCCCAGGTCTGGAGCACAGACACACCTCAGGCACAAACCCAGCCCAGAAGCACACCAGGTTCCACGACAGAGCCCAACAAGCCAAATCCTTGGCACAGCAACCCCAGGCACATGTAGACATTGTGCCATCGAGCCAAGGACACACATCTCCAGCTCACAGTGCTCAAACCCAAAAGGTGAACCACTCCCTGAGCCCAAATCTCCACATCTCTCTCTGCCAGCATCTCCACACAGTGCCACCAGCCCGAGCACCCTGCGTACCAGCTGCAGCACAGACCACAATGCTGCAATTAAAATGCATCCTAGATAAGAGTGTGGCAATTAGCCAGCACTGGCGGAGGAGCCAGTGCTAATGCACAGCATGGATTTCCTCATTACCAAACACAAACACAATCGATCCCGCAGCACGGATAAATAGGTCAGGGAGGCTGGTCAAAGCCTGTCCGAAGGCTCCTTGGGGATCCTCCTTCTTGAGGAAGGAGGGATCTGCTTGAGCCCAAGGCTGAGCCTCTCCCCTGCAATCTGAGGCTGGGGGGGTTAATTTGCACCAGAGGCTGTGATCAGTCAGAGCAGGGAAGAGGCAAAGGGAGACAAACGAATCTGCCCAGCCTGTCTCCCTGCCAAGTGCACAAGCACTCCCTGAGCCACGGAAACACAGAGGCCAACACTACTGACCCCCAAAAGACGAAGGAATCCCAAGGATCCAGCTTCACAAAATGCACTGGTTGCTTTACGGCTGCTCCCATCACTCACCTGCAAAGGCTTTGGAGATCCTCTCCTTCTTCCACTCCCAGGGCTGGTCATACTCCTCCGGTGGCCGCTCGTCGTCCTCGGGCAGCCGGGACTCCCTGGGCCTGGGGCAGGCCAGGCGCTCACTGTCCATGTCCAGCACAGGCTCATAGGGAGTGTCGTAGAGGTGCAGTGGCCGGGCAGGCGCCTCCCGTAAGCCCTTCTGGCGGATTTCTAGCAGGAGAAGAGAGAAAAGACCATGAGCTTTCTGCCCAACACAGCCCAGCCATGGTCCCCGAAGCCCTGCTAGATGACAAGGGTCAATGGGTGAAACAGGGTAGGGGAGCTGCTGGGCAGCCAGGGCCTGAGCAGTTCAAAGCACTCAGATCCCCACAGTACAACCCCACTCCTGGGCAGCCCTGCAAAGTGGAATTCATGGGGACAGAGCATCCCAGAGCCTGATTTCCTGCAAGCAGCGAGGCTGGGTTTCTCCCCTGGACACCCAGCATGGCTGGTTTAATAAAATGCCCTTCCCTCAAGTAAAATAAAGTCTCTCCCACAGGCACAAGCAGCCTCTCCCCCTGCTTGCTGATTTTTCCAAGAAATACAGTGGTCTAATCTAAAAAGCCACATGAGCTTTCCAGAAACCACTTGCTCCAGGAAAACCACAGAACTGCAGATCAGAGCCAGAGCCTGGAGCACGCAAGGCAGCATGGTGACTCTGAGTGCTGCCTTCAGTAGCACATGCTCCCACCTCACTGGCTTTCCAGCCCTAAATAGGCCCACTAGGGACTCTTGCTACAGCAGACATGGCATGCTCTGGCCCAGTCCTAACAGAATTAAATACCTCCCATATCCATCTTAGTTTTAAGGCAGAGGCATGGAATGTCAGGCCTCTCCTGGCTCAGCCTGGCAAGTGGGGTCCCGGGGGGGGGCAGCATTGCAGGGAGAGATGTGCCTGCATTGCTCGGGCAGCCTTTGAGTGCTCTGACTCTGCACATGGATAAAGCTGGGAAAATTTGCCTGCAAAGTAGCTGTTCCCCACCACAGTGATTGCCCAGGTTTGCCTTATGTAGGGGACCCAGTGCTGTCACAGGATGCAAGGAACTGGGTACAGTGGCCACCAAACTCAGGGAGTTTGCACCACCGAAGAGAGGTGAAAAGACTGTTCTTTGCATGAAGCCTTCCACCTTACCAGCCATCATCTTCTGGGCTTCATACGGCTCCATATATCCATCATTCTCGGTCACCTTCTCCAGCCCTGCCTGGCTACCTGCCACCTGTGCCGCATCGAAGGGATCTGCGTAGTCCTCCAGGACAGCCAGCTAGAAGGAGGGAAGGGTAGGAGAAGGGTTAGGGCTTTCCTGTGTTTTTTTGGCAGGGCAGGGAGATCATCATGAGCTCTTCTAGCAGAAGCCAGAGCGGCCGCCGTGAGCCCAACCCGCACCATTGCAGCCCCACAGAGCAGGTGCTGGCAGCTGACAGCTTTCCAGGCACCGGCACTCGGCTGTGGAAATGCTCCAGCCTTTGTCCCAAAAGCTGGGATGGAGCCAAGCAGAGCAGAAGGCGGCCCGGCCCCTCCCTCACCACGGGGCTCAGCATTGGCAGCACCCAGGCAGACACCCAGCCAGGTCCCGCTGCGGTGCAGGACTGCCCATGGGGCTGTACCCACCACGGCACACAGATGCCCTCCCTGCACACAGCCACATTTCCTCTCCTGAGGTGCAGAAGGGGCACAGATCCCAGAACAGGGGTGTCAGCTGGCACCGGCACAACTGGGAACTCTGGTTATTTTCCAGGGCTCCTGGGAGCTCATTTGAAGAGGTTTTCTAACAAAGGGGCTAAGAACAGCCTATAGCTTCCTCTCTGCTCCTTCTCAGCGCGCTGCAGCACCCCCAGACACGTCCCAAATAACAAAAGACAGGGCTTTCCTCCAGAGAGCAGAACCGTGAACCTCTCAAGTGCCATACCATAGGGACTGCACAAAATTCCCAAGGCTTGCGCTTACCAGCAAAAAGGAGATGATCCTGCAGTTGGATATGGGGCACGACCCAGAGCTCAATCCCCCCAGCACTGGAGCCACATGCCACTGCCTGCTCCAGTATCTCAGCAGCTTCCCAGCCAGAGCACCCCATCACACCGTGCTGCAGTCCCCAAGAAGCCTGACACTGCACACCCCACCTCCAGCTCCAAAACCTACTCCCAAAACAGGGCCAGGCAATATTTCTAAAAGCATCCAAGTGCACCCAAGCACCTTTGCAGGGTCTGCTCATCCACCAGGATGCAAACCCCCGGCTTGGGAGTGGTTTGCTACCACAACACAAACTATGTCCCACACTAGTGACCAAATGTCCCCCAAGCACGGCGTGGTGGCTGCCTAATCCCACCCAGTGCCAGGTTCCATCCTCACTGCCACTCTGCCCCTGCTCCTGTCCAGCCTTGGAGATCACACATTCCTCTGCAGCTCCGATAATCAGCTTTAAAAAAAAACACTTCTCCCTCCTTCCTGTGCAAAACACTCAACAATAGCCTGTAGCAGCAAAACCCAGCAGGAAAAGGGAACAGGAACTGGAGCTGTAAATACCCTCCATGCAGCCCTGAGCCTTCGCATCCCTATGAGCTGCAGGAGGAAAATGGTTCTCCATGTCCGGCTCACCATCTCCTCCCTAAATGTCCCCGCACCCTGCGTGGCTGATGCAGCAGGGACCCACATCAGCCCTCCAAGTCTGGTCCCTCCATACTGGGTCATGAGCCAGCAGATCATCCCCAGAGCACATCCCACCAGCCACAGGGCTCACAGCCACCCCGGGCAAGCAGAACAGAGGTTCAGATGTGGGGGCCAGCAGAGGCTCTCACCTCTCAGCAAGGCAGCAGCAGCACAGATGGCTGCTTGAGTACCAGCTCCATCCGAGGCACAGCCTGGTGCCAGCGAGCCGGGCCAAGGCAGGAGCAGCCAACCCCTGGCTTTGCAGCGGGAGACAGGCAATCTGCTCTCACCTTCATCATCTGAGGGATCACAGGCACTGCCAGGCACCAGGGACACCAAGGGACAATGCCGAGCCCAGGGGGCTGCAGCCTTTGCTTTCCCCCCAGGGAAATTCAAGTTGCTGGTGACTTTTGCAGCTGCTTGGTCACTGGGACCTGCTTCCCACCTGCTGCCTGCAAGATCCCAAAGGTAGATCAGTAATGGTGCTCCAAACAGCCAGGAGATCCCATGGGCTGCTCCCGTGCCTCAACAGCTGCAAAGAGGCTCTCACTGCACCACATCTGTGGAACATAACCCCACGTCAGCAACAGCGCCTTCGCACAGGTGCTCATGCCAAGTGAGGCACAGGCACGGCTGCAGTGTCCCTACGTGCACAAATGCCTACACCGGCTCGACAAGCAAGGCAGGAAAACACGCAGTGCTGTGCCTGATGCTCACCCTTTGCAGAGAGCTCTTATGGCTTCACAGTTTGCTGACCTTCCTGAGCTCAGAAAGGGGGTAGCTGCCCGTTCCTCTGGCCCCGAGCCCAACCTGCCCACATTTACACCTGCCACAAACCCCATTGCCCAGATGCATTTTTGCTAGACCTGGCTGGCTGCTGGTACTGTACCAGTCCTGGACCCTCCCTCTGCCCCACACACACAGAGCAGCTTCAGACAAGCCTGAGAGGCTCCCCTGCTTGCAGTGGTCGCTCTGTCATAGAATCACTAAGGTTGGAAAGACCTCCAAGATAATCAAGCCCAACCTTATTTCCTCAGCATTTGGGTCTGACTTCCCAGGGAGGAACACAAGAGCTCACTGGGTGGGCCCCACTCAGATGCCTCCGGGTCTAGAAAGCAGAGAGTGGTGGAGAATCTTAAAATGTCTCTGCCAAGACCCCTAAAACTGGGTATTTTGCTCACAGAGGGGTACAGAGGCACTCAGCACAGATTAGACAGGCTCTGCTGACAGTGGATATGGTTTGCTGGGCTTACCTTGGACCCAGAGTAAATAGCTCACTGTCTCAAGATGCCACTTCATAGCAGTAAGGTCTCCCAACATAAACTCACTGAGAACATAAACCCACTTGGTTTTCAAATGGTCAGATATTACAGCAGAGAGCCACAGAAAAGGTGTCTCCAGGAGCATCACAACCTCAGGATATGCAAGCAGGAACGGGAGAACCAGTACCGTGAGCCCCAAGGCTGAGGGGCTGGAGGCTCCAGCCAGTGCCAGGAACGGGGCAAACAGCACGGATCACACAGTTACCGGGTGCATCTTATTGCCCTTGCACGTGGGGCTGAATAAGGGTTGCCTGGGAAACTGCATCTCTGACATTTCCTAATCCTAAATCATGCAGGGCTCTCGGCAGCAGACACAGGACACACAGCTGCTCCCCAGCACAGGAGAGGGTCACAGCCACTGGCAGGGAAGCTCCCAGGGGTGCCCCAGGCCCCCCCACTTTGGTCAAAGGCCAGGCATTTCCATGCTTTCCTCATGTCCTGTGTCACAGAGAATGCTGCTCATCACCCACTGATCCCAGTACCTGGATATGGAGGCATCACCTGCTCATACACAGCACAAGATTTGCTAGATTGGAAATAATTCATGTGCAAAGTAAAAACCTGACATGCAAAGCCACCACCCCAGGGCAGCTCTTGGTGCAGACCAGTCCTTCAAGGAGCAGCTGGGCACTGCTGGCACCTGGACACGCCTCCTGCTTGAGCACAGGAGTGTTTTTTCACACCATGTGTTATCTGCCATAGAGTGATACCTGCCCAGTGTTATCTGCCATGGCAATGCACACCTATATCCCTGCTGCAGCACTGAGGCTGGTCTCATTCTATTATTTATGCCAACTGTAAGAAAAGAAATAAAATCAAAAGAAAATTAAGGTGAAGAACCAGATCATCACTGCATTCTTGCAGTCAAACGGCTTTTATGCTGCCGACCAGAGGAGGTGACAGATCACAGCCTTCTAAGAGCATTCACAGTTCAGACAGCAAGATCCCAGGGCAGAGATGGGGCTTTTCACCCCATCTTGCTTAGAAACATTCTATGTGCCACCATAAGATGCTCCACTCTATAGAGAGGTTCCCAGAGCATACCTTGGGAGATCCTTCACTTTAAAAACGAGTTTCTTGCCCTGGAGATAAAGCGTATTTGGTGTCCCCTCAGGAGATTGCTGGGTTTAACCAAATTCAGTTAATTCTGTCAGGTGCAAAATTCCGCCAGTTTTACACATCCGACAGCTTGGTCTTTGGTAGACACCGAAGCCAAGTCCAAAAGTAAACAGAGCATCA
Source organism: Acropternis orthonyx (assembly GCA_035583155.1). NCBI lineage: Eukaryota > Metazoa > Chordata > Aves > Passeriformes > Rhinocryptidae > Acropternis > Acropternis orthonyx. The sequence continues at coordinate 17,774,517 of JAWWEU010000017.1, forward strand.
GCTCCAAGCAGGGTCTGGTTCACAGCCCTCAGGGCACGGTTGGGCCAGGCAGGGAGCCTGTGGCTGCACTTGTGGCACAGGAGGAGGGGACAGGGGTTGGACAGCAGGGCATCGCTTAAGATGACTCAGTTCAAGGAGGCTCTCACAGGAAAGACACACACCCAAGAGCTTCCTGGCCGGCCGTTCCCACACCCTGCAGCACTGACCCTGCACTCACAGCAAGAACAGCAGCCTCTAGACCCAGTGGGCACAAGGCAAAGATGTCTGCAGGCAGATCCTCATCTTTGAGCATGCTGTGCCCTGGGTGCAGGCATCCACATGCAAGAAGGTCTCTATTGCATCTCTCCCCACTGCATTCCAGTGCTCCCCATGCCTAATCCAAACAGGACAGAGAAGACACCTTGAGGGTATCCACCTTGTTCAGGTGAACCACACAGGGCCAGTCCATTGTCCACTGCTTTGGGAAAAGGCCTGGCAGATCAAGTAGATGGAGAAGGACCTGTGTTGGTCCCCACCATGCCCAGCAGGGTTTGGAAAGCAGCAGGATCCACTGCAGAGCTCACTCTAATGTGTCCTCACAACATGCTGCATATCCCACACAAGGTGGAAATATGTTCTGCCTCATGATACAGCAGAGAAGCATCATACAGCCCAGGATGCCACTGCCAAGATGTTCCTGCCCTGTCTTCCATTCTCCAGAACGAGCAGGACAGCTAGAGCGGGCACAGGGCTCCCAAGGAATATGGTCAGTCCCCAGCCTCAACACAGTGCCCATCCTGCAAACCACGTGGCCTCAGTCAAACCACACAACCAGGAACCGATGGCTGCTCCTTCCATTTCTATCCATCCTCGTTGTTCCTGCTCAGAAGGGCTGCACATTTTATTAGAGTGATTTTCACCATCAGTCATTAACAAAAACCCTCTCTGCTCCAGCAGTCTCACTTGTACCCAGAATTGTACTTCTTCATCTCCAGCATCACCACACCTGTGTGTCTGGTGTCCCTGCAGCAGGTAGGGAGCAGTGCCCACCACCTCTTCCTGAGGAACGGGAGTACTGAGACCCCTGCACAACCATCATCTCAGCAGAGGCTCCAGCCCAGCCCCAGCATCCCTTCCCTGTTCCAGAACACCTTGACATCACCAAGGGCAAGGGTCACAAGCAGCAGTAACCCCCCAGCAGGCACCTCCATCCTCCTGCACCATCTCCAGGAAGAGCCACCATGACCTTGGAGCAGCTGGGGAACACTCACACTGCTCAGCCCAGCACCAAGGCCAGCAGATGGGAGCTGAAAAGGGCATTCCAGCCTAACAGAGATGCTCCACGTGGTGGATGATCCCTGGCTCCTCCAGGGAAACTATTTTAATGGACAGCTGCATGCACTGTCAAATATTCCCACCTTTACTCCAGTTTCACCCAGCCTCTGGAGCTCTGCCTGTGTCCATCACATACCAGAGCCCCAAAGAAATCTCCTCCCCACAGAGGCACGCAGGAGACCAGCAGTAATCTAATCACCATCTATCTTGGACACGATGCAGGGTCTTCTTCTTCAGCCTGTTAGCGCTGTTAGGAGGGTTTCACCAAATATATCCCAGCTTCTGACTTTTCTCTAAACTTCCCAGGTTCTCCCCAGCCTTTGGATGTCCAAACTGCCTGGCTGTATGTGTCAGCAGTCCCTGCTTCCCGCAGCTCCTGCTCAGCCCTTTGCACATCGCAGCCTGAGACCTTCCTACAACAACCACCCACTCCTGCTCCCTCTGATCCTGCAAAGCATGTTCCAGAGGAAAAAACATATTGGATTCAGCAAACCACAGCACACAGTGGCACCTCTGGTCCGTGCTGCCAGAGCCCCTCTCCTCCTCCTCTGCTGCCCGCAGCAACCAGTCTACAACACCTGAAAAGGGTGGGGGGGGGCTCTGCTGGCCCCCTCTGGAAACGTCCCAGAACCAATCAGTCAGTACAAGCAACTTCCAAAGATCCACCAGCAACAAGTTCTTCTATCTGCTTAAAATACTCCCGAGCAGATTTTGCCCGGTGCTCATTTCACCAGGACCACGGATGGGATCACTGACTGTATCCACCATTCCCTCCGCCAGCCAGATCTGCAATCCCGTCGAGTTCGCCTGACAAGCCCCGTCTTGCAGGCGGCAGCGCTAGCGGGCACTAATTACCCCTCCTGCCTTTATTTGCGCAGTCCCCGCATCAGCCTCTCCGCCAAGAGGGAGGCTCGGCACCAACGGCCGCAGCCCCGGCTGGGTTTATCTTCCACCGCGTCCTTGTGCCACTCAGAGCCCGTCTCCCCACGGGGGGCTTCTCCCCGGCTTCTGCCTCTCACCGGGGATGCTTTTCGCCTCCTTGCCAGCACCGGGAGCGCCAGGCTGTGCTCCCACTCCGGAGCAGCCGGCGGGGAGGTGGCAGACAAAGAGGCGCTGAGGCTCTCTGACAAAGAAGCACGGCAGCTCGGGGGGCCCGGGCAAGCGGGCACGGCGAGATCCGCGCCGCGGGGCACGGAGGCGGGGGAGGCGCGGGGTCACCGGCCGCAGCATCGGAGGCCACCGCGGACTGGAAGGTCTTCACCTGCGTAGAGCACCAAGCACTTGGCTGCAAAGAAATGGCACGGAGGGAGGGCGAAGGCGGCGGGCAGCTCGGCGCTCTCGCCCCTCGGCGAGCGCGCTTCCTGCCGGGGCTCGTACCTGCCTCCCGCGGGAGCCGCAGGAGCAGCCGGGGCCGCCCCCCTTCCCGCTGACGTGAGCCCGGCATGTTCGGTGCTGCCGGTTCCCGCCGAGCCTGGCCGTGCCTCCCCCCTCCTTACTGTGCATGCCGAGGGGCTGGCGGGACCACCGAAGGCATCTCCGTGACCGAGGCGCTCCGCCTGTCCCGGGGATCCTCACGGTCCTGCTCCTCACGGCGGGGGCCGGGGGTCGGGCAGAGCATCCCCAGCGCCGGGACACACCGCGGCGAGGGCGGCGGGGCGCCCGTGCCCGGTCACTCACCTCCTGCGGCGGCTCGTCGGGCGGCTCGGGGCCGGCCGGGGGCGAGCTGGGGGCGGCGGGCAGCAGCGGCGGCGGCGGCGGGCTGGCGGGCACCTTCTCCGCCGCCTCCACCTTGATGAGCCGGTGCTTGGGCGAGACGTAGCGGGGCCCGTCGGGGGCGGCGGCGGGCGGCGGGCCGCTGTAGGGATCCTCGAAGTCGCGCTCCTTCTGCAGCCGGTAGGCCGCCACGATGTCGGGCTGGGCGGCGGCCAGCGGCTCGGCCGCGCCCCCGGGCGGCGGGGGCGGCTGCGGCGGCGGCCCGGCGCGGTAGTCGGGCTTGGGCGGCGCGGGCGGCGCGGGCCGGGCGCTGCGGAAGCCCAGGTGCTCGCGGAGCCAGCGGGCCATGGTGCCCACGCA